>OY757916.1:40456948-41094448 GCA_963585895.1 Sepioteuthis lessoniana | reverse complement strand
CGTTATAGGCAATTTTGTCCTCTAAGTTTCCAAACTGTAATAGTCTGTGTTATATAAGTGTTCTAATTTCCCAAAGAAAAAAGAATTTGACATGCAAAGACTGGTCTCAACATTTTTTTCCCCCCTTTTCCCTCCCCCCCTCTACTTTTCCTTTAAATAAATTTCTCGTCCCACCACAGATACATTTGCAAAATAAATGAATAAAAATGTCCAAAAGTAAAGATGAAATAAATCCTTTCAGAACAAGGAAATAGAAAGCTTTTAACACCTATTCAACCCTAACCCTTGACTCCTCTCATTGTTTCACCAATTGGTTGAAGCATTCAAACGTATCTATTAAAATCAGGTGTCATAGGCAACCTGCTTAGTGAGGGAGATATTTGCATACTTCCTCACCTGTCTAAAAATTAGGATTTTGAATGCTGATTTTTAAGGCAGGTTAGCCTGCCTGTGTTACCCAGAAGAGTTGAGTAATACCATCTACATTAACCTTGTGCTGAACTTTACTATGCTTAGAAAATATGAATCAGATCATGGATTATCTTGATTTAAAAACTTGTTGACCAACTCCAATCTAAATAATATTGTTTGATATTTAATTTCAATATTTTTTCGTTTAAATATTTTTGTGGGAAACATTTTTAAAATTCAAAACTCACTGACACATTTTATTCACAATATCAAAAGATGGAGTATTAGTTAAGTGTTTAGATTTTTTTTTTAAGTTTTAAACTCAACTTTAAAGTCTTATACGTCTTCTTGATGAGATTGTTCGACTTGTTGTCTCATTATCTGTAAAGTTTACTATAAAGCATTTGTATGTAGTTCTTATAATTAGTCTTACAAAGAAGTACACAGCAGAAGTGTTTGTCAACACCTCCTCCCAGACATGCTCTCAACTCAGATGTATACAAACATGTTTGTTTATTCACTTAAATACACACACACAAATCCATGCTCACTCAACTTTGAGAATAAATGTTTAAAAAATACAAGTTTGGCTGGGGTTTTTTTTAACTTAGATAGTAACTTCTCAGGGACAAGTCATGAACTATAAATATAAATATTTCATCTCCCATCTTCAAAAAAAAAATTGTCAATTAGAATTTTTATTTAATTGAAAAATATAATTTTTTGGGGTTATGTTGAAAAGACAGATGTAGAACCAAAGTGGTTTTCTGTATACTTCCTAAAACTGTTTGATCAGAATCTAACTGCAACATGTCAAAAGTTTATTATTTGCACTACATTTTCTGAAATCTGAAATTATTTAAAAGCCAGGGTGGGTGTTATAAAAATAGACAATCCAAGTAACTGATGTTCCTGACATCTTTATTTTTTCAAGATCGATAAATATCTGTAACGCTAAGAAGAAAATTGTACATCTGTCTTTGTAGTAGTTGCATTTATTTATATATATATATATATATATAATACACTAAATGTAACAATTATTATGGGACAAAGGTAATAATATTTCTAAAAGTAAGACTAATCATAGTGTATTTATCGTTTACTAAGCTTAACTTAATTTGGCACAAGGCCAGTAGGGCCACCTAATAAGGGTCTGTTAAACTAGGTTGATAATCATTTAAACTTGTCCGGAATTTCTGGCTTAATTGTTATGAAAATGGAATTAGGAAAATTAAATCTGAAGAGGATTGGAGTTCTGTTCTTTGTAGACAAAATCAAATTCATATTTTTAAAAAAATAATCAGGTTATATCCCTTCCCATAATTCAAACTCACATAATTTTAAAATTTATTTATTTATTGATTTTATTATGATGATGATGTAAAAAAATGTTTTTAAAAATGGTTGATTAACAAGAGAAAGAAAAGGAGGGGAATCATGTACCAAAATCATTTTCTTGGTAAATATTTTCCTATCTTGGAAGGAAATTTTGATCCTTACCCTCATTAATTCTGAGGTACAAATAAAAAAATTTTTTTTTTTTCCAATGGGGCTGGTTGGGCAGGGCAGCGTGTTCAAAAATATTAGATTTAAATGAGTCAGGGGACTATTCTGTATTTTTTCAGTCATCTACCTCTATTGAATGGAGTGGAAAAAAATTTTTTTTTTTAAGAGTGAAAGGAATTACCTACTCTTCCTGATGGACCAAATTACTTTCTTCTTTTTTTTTTTTTTTTTTTTTTTTTTTTTTTTTTTTTTTTCTCCCCTGCACCCCCAAATATTTGTTTTTGTAATGCATAATATAATTTTTGTATGTGTGACTTTTTTTTTCTCACATGTTTTTTGTGCTACAAATTACCTTTTCAGAGGTTCATTCATTATAAGCTTTGAACCTCCTGAAAATATGCACAAACTAAGAAGCACATGTTTGGGGACCTGACGTGCTGTATTTGTATATTGAGAAACAATGAAAAGAACATCTACTTTTTTTTTTTCTTTTTTTGGGGTTTTTTGTTTTGTTTTTTTCACTTACACACAACACAAGTTTATTAAAAGGACAATAAATTAAAAACGAAAAAAGGAAAAAAACAGAAAAATTGAAAAAAATTGAAAAAAAAAAGAAAATAACAATAAAAGAACTGTGGCAGCCAAAGAAAAGAAAAAAAAACTATATTACAAAGACTGAAAAAAGAGAGAGAGACAATAGAGACCATTTCTGGTTTGTATATAGGGGTATTCACATATATAAAAATGTTGCATTCACAGATCACCTTTTTCTGCTGACTTGTTTTTTCTTCTTTTTTTTTTCTTTTTCATTCTTTCCTATTGGAAAGAAAGAAAACTGGTTTTAAACTACAATCAAAGAGAAATTGTTACAAAAAAGTATGATAGTAATTATAAATATTTGGTAGGGAACTTCATTGTGTTTTTTGTCAATGTCATTTTTTAATGTTTAAATATTTCCATATGTTTTTTCTCCACATTGCAGAAAAGAAATAAATAAAAAGACCTTGGCAAATAAAATTTCATTTAACAGCTTATAAATTAAAAATATCTCAAAAGAGAGCCAGCATTTGAACAGAACCATTTATGATTGTAACAGTCACCTGATTTAACTCTTGAAGAGAGGAAAGTGTTTGAAAAAAAATTAAGACAATTGTTTTTATTTTTTTATTTTAAGAAGTTGATTTTAATTTTTAGCTGTTGATTGGAATTTTAACTCCTGTGGTTGTTTATTTTTTTTTTTGTTTTGTTTTTTTTTTTTTTGTTTTTTTTTCAAGGTTATCTAAATTTATAAGAGGTTCTTTTTATACTATGGTAATATTTAAACATTAATTTTTTTTTTTTTTTGTCTTTCCCTTCCTTTTCTCTTCCATTTCGTGTTTGTATTACATCTCATCGTTTTTCTTTCACTCAATTCAGAAAAATATAGTAGATAAACTTTTGATTCTATCCTCTACAGAAATATGAGTGGGTCATTTTTCAAAAGTTAAGATATGTAAATATTTATATATATAAAATGTTAAAAAACTGCTTTTCTTGCTTTCCCTTTCTCATTTATTTAAAAAAAAAAATTTAGATTTTTGTCACTTTGTAATTTTTTTGTTTCTTGCATCCCACCTATAAAGATGTTATTAGAGAAGGTTTTGAATAAATCTTTTCTGAAAACATTTTTATTACAAGATTTTCTTTCAATATACATACATTTTATAAAATTTATTGATATATATTTATTGATATACCCACAATCCAACTCTAACAGTTTTCTACCTTGTCTGAATTTCTGAGATGATTTTTGATGATTTTTATTATTCAGGGTTTTTATACTATTGTCTTCGTCTTTATCATTATATACACAATGCTTCAGCTGATATGTCTTCAGACCTTCTTCAGGTGTTTCTTGTTGAACTCGGGAGTCTATACAGAACTTCAAACCACATTGAAGTTCCATGTACGCTCCTGAGTTTGACTAGAAACACCTGAAGAAGGTCTGAGGATATATCAGCTGAAGCATTGTGAATATAACAATAAAGATGAAGACAATAGTCCAAAAATCCTGAATGTTAAAGTTTTCTACCTATGAATTTGAATTTCCTGCAATGTGACTTTACTCTTAAACTGGCTGTTCATTTTTCACTCCTAAAGGGACCCTTAAAATTATCTTTGTCACATTATCTGATTTTTTGTTACTATAACACTGCAAAAAGGGCACATAATGGCAAGATTAGTTAAATGCCTGTTAGAGAATAAAGCAATTCAAGTTCTCTTTACTACTTGTGTAAGGATTGATCATTATAAATATTGAAAATGAATGCTAATTATAGACTATTTTCCCTTTTGTAGTTATAAAATCAATGAACAGAATGTTGTTCAACATTAAAGGTAGTCTTTAAGTAAGTTTCTGTAATTTAAATTTTTTTAACACTTTCTTTAAATTAAGATTTTAGTTGAAAAAAGTTAAGCTGACCTAAACTGTACAAGACCAGTGAAAGTTGAATATTTCTATTTGCTAAGAAAAAAAACATGCAACAAAACCATTGTGTGTGTAAATTGAAAGAATTGAACTGTGGTTAATTTTTTCTGTTTTGAATTTCTCGTGTGTGTGTCCTGATGAAAGACTTTTAGCAGATGCTCTTATAGTTCAGGCATGAACTTTTCATAAAAATATTGTCGTTTTCTTTTGTAAGACTTGTTTGAACTATTGGATTGACTTTTTTTTTTTTTTAAACACTCTTTCATTGTAACAAACAGAAAATTCTGTGAAGTGTACTAATCAAATCAGCTTATTCTTAATAACTTATGTAACATAAATGATTCCATATATTCTATATGCAGAATGTTTTTCAATTCCCTTCTTGTTAAGAAACGAAACTCATGCTGGTTTGATATACATTTGACTTGGTTACTGTATATCATTTCTTTTAATTTCCCCCCCTGCCAATTATGATCCATATCTTAGTATTTAGGTATTGATCACATAAGAAGTGATCCCTCTTCCTTCTTTGTTCTACTGGATCCCCACCCCCTATGAGAGACCAGTAAGGTTATACAAAGACTGGTTCTGCTGTAGAAAATTCCTTGGATATTGTAATGTTGAGGAGCAGGGACAAAGAAGATCAATTGTCTGAACAATTCTTGGAATGATAAAGGCTCTTGGCAGAATTACAAAAAAAGATGTCCATAATTCATTTATTTTATTTTTGTTTGCTAGAAACATGGTTCAGTATTATATATATAATATTACACAATAATGTCTGTGACCCTGGATTTCATGCTTTGAATGCATAAAGCATGAAACCCAGACACTACCATGTTTTTATATATATATATATATATATATATATTATAAGTTCTATCATTGATATTGAGCCCTATTTAATAATACTGCAACATTTGGTCCTCCATTAACTCACCAAGTGAGTTTAAGAACCATAAACCTCTTTAATGTATATATATATATTAAAGTAAGTTGGCAACTGTAGTCGAGGGTGACCTGAAGGCTCCCATTCATTAGCTACAATTCTAAAGTGTAGGGGAGGATGCTACTCTTTTCCCATGATTGCTCCACTTTATCCTTGATCCCTATCTTATAATGCTGATTGTTAAGCAAAGTGGTATCAAGTACCTTTTTTTTTTTTTTTTTTTTTTTTTTTTTTTTAGTCTTTGGTATAACTTGACCTGGGATTGAACCCAGGTCTTCTGGGCCATTGGTGAACACTCTACCCACCAATACTACTGATTAATTTTTCTAAATAATTCCTGTTGCTTGTTTTAAATGGTGGGTCTCTCACTAGGTTGCCAAAAAAGATTGCAGTTATGTGGCAGTATTGTCTGTGATTCACCCAGTCTTGCCAGCTGTCTGATATCTTTGCCCTCACCTATGTGTTTGTTTTTAAAAGATCTATCAGCCACTGGGTTTGGTCAAAACTGTACAACTTGCCATTTCCTAATTTACTCTTTGAGTTTATCCTGGTAGGAGGTAGTGTCTAACACTTTGTAATATGAACTTGAACATTATCACAATGTAAATTGGCAGTTGAAGACTTGATCAGTTTTCTATCTCATTCTGTCTAACAGCCAACTCTTTGCTACCAATGTAGGTGGAGTAAGAACCCAGTCCAATGGTCAACTGAACTGTTCATTGGTTGGGTTGCCAATGATAATTGTTTTCTTGAATATATAGGGCCTTGGTTCCTGGAAAAGAAAATTATTTTCTTTAAATAACCCCCACACTGAAACTAAAGTACTTTAAAAAATAATATCCTTATTTACTAATGCTGAAGACTTTTGTTTATCATGGACATTAAAAAAACTTAACCTTTTTTATCCCCATCAAGAAATCTTTCTCTTAATTTTATTATCTATTGATCTCTCTTAAATTGTTTAGCTACTCTTTCAATGCTGGTTAAAGTGCTAGAAAGCAACCTTCAAATAAACGAGTTCAAACTCCACATTGACTTGTCATATACACTAAACTTAAATGCATACATACCCATATAGATATGCTTGTACTTAAATATGTGCACCCAGAGACAGAAGAGTTTGTTATAAACACTTGATTCTAGTGATGTGAGAAATGAGCAAACACATTTATAGTTTGGCTCCCACATTCATTTATGCTTTAACAATTTGGGCTGGTTATCCCCCCTGAGTTTTTTAACCATTTCTTATGAGGAAAAGGAATCTGCCATGAAAAATATTGAGTTCCCTAAAAAAGGACTTTTAAAATGTTAAACTGCAATAAATACACCTACTTTGTAGTACTCTAGATACACAACTTGTAAAACTCAGAATGTAAACTTTATTGCTTGCTTCAATCAAAGTGACTTCAATCTCTACACATCTATCAAAATCTCCAGACTTTAGCTCAGGAGTAATGGTAGTGTAAGGGGCTGTTACATGACACTTGTTATACATTGATATTGTTTAAAACATTTTTGTTCCATCTCTGAAAAAAAAACTACCTTGTGTTTGAAAACACTTTAAATCTGAAGAGTAGAGTTTGTTGAATGTCTTAAAAACTCTGTGTTTTTGTTTTTTTTCTTATGCAAAAGTAGGGCTTATGGGGTTAAAAGAATTCTTGTAAATTGGGGGAAATTTCAGCAATGTGCATTCTTCATTGATATAAGATTGTGGGTAGTTAGTATGTTACAAAGGCCAAAAAACTATGGAGCCCCCCAAAGCAGATGAAATGCATAACAAAGTTTTTCAAGCAAAGCTTGCTAACCATTACTCCTTAGCAATTTTCTTAACATAACTGTTCAACCTTTAGTTGAGCAAATATAACTTTTCTTCCCAGATGAAATATCAGGTGACCCTCACCTAAGTTTTCAGTCATCACGGAATCAGATGAAATTAATGTCTGGTACAAATCTTGCGAGTTTGCTCAGGAGCAAATAGTTGACTTCAATTTCTCCTCTGTAAATGCTTGGTTTTTAATATTCATGTGCACTACATAATGAATTTGTCAGTTTGACTCTTAGATGGTTTTTACCAATTCTTTAGAATTACTTTATGTATGATTTCATCCTTGCCTCTGTTGCATCTTTACCTCAGTTATATTTGACATTGGTGATAAGTTTCTGTAAAGATAATGTCACCATGCCTCTTGAACATCTAATGCAGTAGTCAGGTTTTTTTCTTAGCCTTTTTTCTTTTCTATATAGTATCAAGTAACTAATAATTAGTAAATAATTCTAACTTCAAGTAACTATTCTTTAAATCAAAAATAGTTTCTTGGAGCTATAATAGTTTACATAGGATTTTTATTCATTATTTAAAACCATATCTCTTGAAGAAGGAAATTACTTAATAAGTAACTGATACCCACCAAAAAGTGAGTGGACAGACAGATTGCCATTGACATTTCACAGAGCAATTCTACATAATGGGATTTTCTTTCTTGAATGAAAGTTTTAGCCTTAATCCTTTCCTTTCTGAAAAATCATATTAGGGTCATCAGAAGAGAATGTGCGCCATTTTGAGGGCCTTCCTCTTGAAATACTTGAAACCATAGAATTCTTTGCAAATTATTAGTATTAAATAGAAACCATATAACTATTTGAAAATTATTAGAATTCGATAGGAATGCTCGAAAACAATTGTGTACAAATTATTAGTATTGATAATTTGCACATGATTAAATAGCTTCAACCCTCATTGAGGATATCCTACCTGAGGCATACTATGGGTTCTCCACAAACTGAAAAACCATAGACCTGATCTTCTTGTGTGACATACAAGTGAAATTCATTGAACAGAATATGCTCCTCTACATTACATTTGTCAACTTCATAAAAGCCTTTGACACTGGAAACAAGGAAGCACCTGGAACATCTTTCAGAAACTAGGGTGCAATTAGCTTAAGAGGAAGACTCTTGGAACCATTTGAGATTGGGAACAGTGAAAGAGGTCTTGCTCCCATATGGTTCTCAATTTTTTTTTCTTCTCTCCTCTTTCTATGATCTTGTCCAATGCCTTCACTGATTCTACCCAACTAATATGGATACAGTCGACCAGGGACAAACCTGTTCAATACTAGAAATGTTTTAGTACATGAGCTCATGTTTTCTGATGACACTGCTTTCATGGCACACAACCACCGAGATACACAGGAAATAACCACCTGTTTCTCAAAATCTGAAAATGCAGTTGAGCTGGAGGTTATATACCAACCACTTCTGAGGTCTCACTACATTGACCTTGGATACTCGTCTGAAAGTGAATGTAGTCGTGGGAGTGGAGTTTGAACTCACTCACTTTGAGACCGCTGTCCAGCACTTTAGCCATTGCATCATGAAGACTCCTCTCTTACATGCTTTTAAATAACAATAATCTTTTATAAACAATTATAGCTTCTAGTAACTATTAATACTGATTTGTACTCAATTATATGGTTTCAAGTAGCTGTTTCTATTTAATTATTCGTTTACATACAGTTAAATGGTTTCAAGTATTTCTATCTAATGCTAATATTTGTTGAACAGATCTATTTGGCACATGGACCCTAACAAGTAGTATCCCTTCAGGTCATAGTGAGTCTGGGAGAAATGGCAACAGCAATGACTAAATTCCTTCAAGCTTTAGAACTAGAGCCTCAATACCAGATGCAGTTTAGTACCTTACCACCTGCAGAAAATGCATTCAGCATATTCTAGGTGTGTCAAAATAACAAATAAATCAGAAATGTTTTTTTAGAATAAAAAAAAAAGTAGGGCTAATATTCTCATGATCACAAATACAAAACAATAAAACAATTTTTAAAAAATAGAACTAAGTTCAATATTTAATTTCTTTTTACTTTTTCTCAATATCTCTTCTGTTAATTTTAACGTGTGTGTGTTAAAAGTAAATTTTGAAAACTTGTTTGGGCAGCAGTTGAGCACCATAACCAATTCACTATGAGAATGCCATATTGTTCATAATAAAACAGCTCCTAATTCTTAATATGCATTCTTAAAAAGACTTAAATGTTGATTTATCAGAAAGTTTATTTGAAAAAAAAAAAAAAAGACATTTTCAAAATTCAGAAAAAAATTTTTTTCAGTCTCATTTATTTTCAAATAATTTTGTGTTCCAACCAAGTAAGATTTTAGATTTGCCCACCAGTTTTTGTTTTGTTTTTAATAATTTTAAATAGTAAATTTCTATAATAAATTGATTAAAATCAAACTAAATTCACCAATTTAAGTTGGTTTAAATTTTACATGATTTAATTTTAATAAAATAAGTTTTTTTTTTGGTTTTTTTTTAAGATCAAACAGGTGTCTTTTTTTAAATAACTGATAAAATTTGTGAATGTCTGTGTGTGAGTGTGTGTGTGTGTATATATAAATATATATATATATATATATAGAGAGAGAGAGAGAGTATTGGTCAAATTTTGAAGACCTAAATTTTAGCAAAAAATTAGTATCAACTTTTACACAATTCTAAAGTTGAAATTTAAACATGAGAAAGACTAAATAAAATCGTTAACTTTAAAAACTGATTCCATAAATGAATGACTAACTTGAGTGTCAATCTGATCAAGTATATTTTTTCACATAGTCATCTTGATACCATACCAAGTAATTGCCTTTTGTGACATCTGCAGAGTTGTGACAAATTGTACAAGGTTATATGGTACAAAGAACAATTCCTGACTTGATCTATACAATCTGCCTTACTATTTACCTATGAGGAGAAGTGATGGATTCATGCCTTACTCAAAGAAATTTGTTCAAAGTAAAACACTAACAGCCTTGTCCAAAATTTGAACTTTGCTCACTGAGTTTATTTTCTATGTCACCTAAAACTCCATGTATGTACTGTGAATCAAATTGAAATTTGACAGACTTCCCAATATCTATTCATTTTTAAATCAGTATTGTGTGTCTTTATACAACCCCTTTGTCACAGACAAGATTCTACACACAATCAGGTTCGTTAAATGGAATACATTTAGTTTAAATTCAGACTTTTCCTTCTAGGCCAATTGCCTTACCAGAATTTGAACTTGGATTGCCAAGTCCATTTCAAGGCTGAAATGATATCAAATGTTAACATAGTAGTTGTAAATATAACATTTTCTATCAATACCACAGGGTAGAATTCAAACCCTGGTAAAAGCAATTTGAATTATTCTCTTGGTTGGCAGACTCTTGCTATTTTGGAAGATGGGCAATATTCAAAATTTTTTATTTCATTACCCAATAGTAAAAATTAGTAGTGTGATAAGTTTTATATAAAGGCAGAACACAGAATAAGTAAATCAATAACCATGAGAATTTAAAATGATATAATCAAACTATGAAAAAGTCATATCCAGGATTAAACAAAGTTAATCATTATTGCACTATTTACCTTTTTTCTAATTTTCTTTTTTCCTCTTCTTCCCAGTCCTATCGACAGGACTTAGAATATACCAATTTTGTCTGCCGTGAGGTAAGACCTATCCCCCAAAAAATGACACTAAACTCTATTTGTTGATAAGGCTTTTGAGCTCTGGAGAGTATGGAGATATTGCTTCATTGACATTATTCCTAGCTCCACTCTGAATCAAAGTGGTAGTACCTGTTAGAGTGCCATCTATCAGATAAATAGCTTTATATTGATTATTAACATCTACATAACTGTGCAAATTATTCTTATGAGATAGGACTACTTGAAATTATATAACTATAAAATATAAATGGTTATGATCTTAATTGAACATTTACAAATAAATCAAATTTTAGCATTACATAACCCATAAGGAATTGATATGCAAATAAACCAAACAAAACCTTTTTTTCTTCTTTTTATTTCTTCTTTTTTTTCTCCTAATTCAGTTTTAAAAATATTCAAATAGAATTTTTAATTCCCTTTTATACATAATAAAATGTAGGTTGGCTCTTCCTTTCATGACAGAAAATTTTTGAACACCAATATATAGAGTTTTAATGAAAGTCTTTCCTAATAGACTTTATTACATAAGTTCATTTTTTTTTTCAAATGTAATACAATTTACCTCTCCCCATTAGACTGTGTTATGCTGTCCATAACACTTGACAAGCTTAATGACTGACAAAGTGAGTATTTATAATCATAAAATGTATCATACACATGAGGAAAGTTGAACCCATTTACCAAACGGATGAAATAAAAATGGTTTATTTAGTTGGCTGAATAGTTGCATATTTCCCACTTGATGTTAGTAGTTCATGTTCAAGCTTACATAAAGTCAGAATCTCAACTGCTCTTTTTTAAGGCAGGTTGGTCGTTCTTTCTAGGATATCTGGAGCATCTCAAAAGGAAATGCCAACAGAACAATGTTGGTCCTACCCACACATACTACTTTGCATCATCATTGTTCTCCCCAACAAATAAACATAATCTAAGGAACTTTATCATATACCCATGGCTAAAGACATTACAATACCAAATAAAGGTCTGACAACCGTGCAATAACCTAAATTATTTCTAACCAACAAATATTGTAAAAAATTTTAGAAAGGGACTTGATAGTGATATCCAGTAATTAGCTAATAAACAGCTAAATCTACTACTGGGAATTGATTATCATTTCTTATTGATCAAAAATCAGAGAAATCTACTTGTATAGATCAAGGTGATCTGAACTCAAGAGAAAGTATAAAAATACTTTGAACTCAATTCTTAAAACACACACACATAAATTTATATATATATATAAGAAGGAAAGAGGTAGATAAATGATAAAGATGTCTGTTCATGTGTAATTCATTATGTATTTGTCTCTCAATCTATTCAACCATTCCAATCTTTAAATGTCTCTTCTTTTAGAAGAACAAAATCAGAAGTGGTTATTCAGTTTCTTCATTCTTCACTGGAATCAGAATTAGTTTGCCAAGAACTCTTCAGAGAAGGCACTTGAAAAAATGTCAGCTTTGGTATTGCAAGAAATATTCTATTGAATTGAAATATCCTGGGAAGATTCTCCACCCACAGCCTTTTTCTGCTTGAGTTTCACCCCTTGAGTCTCATCCCACCTTTTCTATATCTTCCATATTTTCTCTATATATCATTCCCCTTTCATTCATTTCTCTTTCTTCCTTCTAAGTTTGTATCCATCATCAATCTATATATTATTAGAATTATTATGTGTTTTTATATATATGTATATATATTTATATATATATGTGGGTGTGTGTGTATATATGTTTGGTTTGGTTTCTTTGTTTAATGACATATCAACTTTCATAGGTTCTTTAATGCCAAAGCTATCCTAGTGAAAAAACAAAAGATAAACTATTTAAGGAGGATAAGGGGGTTCATATCTTTCCGAAGGAGAACATAATGGCACAACTGGAGTTTGAACTCATTTGCTACAATGTCATAGTCCAATACATTAGCCCCTATGCCATAGTGATTCCCCCTTGTGTGTGTGTGTATGTGTGTGTATATGTGTGTGTATGTGCAAATATATATATATGTGTGTGTATGTGTAAATGTATATATATATATATATGTATGCTTATCATCAAGTTGTGCTTGTCTCTCACCATCTGTCCCAATCTTCCATCCTAGGAGATCCTCTACACTGTATTCAGTGTCCACACAGAGTTGTATGTAAGTCTTTGCTGGTTATCCAATACATTTATGTGTCAGAATCCATTTGAGAACATCTCTCATGAGTTTGTCTTTACTTTTCCAACAGTGGCCAGTATGTCTCATTTGTGTTGCTCAGATGGTTTGTGAGATGTTAGCTGCTGTTTTGAGAGCTACTGCTTACAGGATTTGTTCAAAACAGTACATAGCATTCTTGTGTAGTTCCCATCTAGCTTTTTCTCCATGTATTTTATTAGAGTTCAGATGGTGCATCTATACAGTATTACTGAAACAACCGCAGTTTGGAAGAAATCCAGTTTTATTTTATCTAAGAGATCAGATTTCCATATGATCAATAACCTGTCAATATCAATCTGTGCCTTACCAATGTATTTGTTGACATCAATTTCAGTGGATGAGATATTGCTGCCAAAATATGTGGACTGGTCTACTAATTTCAGAGGTTTACCACTGAGAGTGATGATAGCTTCTTTTTCAAATGTTTTAGTTTTACTCACAAGGTGATTCAAATGTTTTAGTTTTACTCACAAGGTGATTGAATCAAATGCTTAGGAGAAATCTACAAATAATACTGTTGTTTCAAGTTTTTTTTGGTGGGGGGGCATACTCCTTCAATGAACTGTATTTTATTTGCATTTGTGTTGAGTTCAATGTCTCCTCCTGCTTGTTCCAGGCTATACAGGGATTCAGCTTGAACAAGGATAGTTGCTAGAAGCATATGATTATCTACATAGTCTTTGTTTCTTTGGGATATCACCTATTTCTTGTCTTTTTTTTTTGTGTGAAACCATTTTCTTTGATTAGGTCTGTTGACATTCATCATACATAATCTAGACAGATTGTAAACATATATGGTTTTTGCAAGACTCCAGCGGTGACGTCAAAGAAGTTAATGTCACTATTGTGTATGCAGACAATTGCTTGTGTTTTTATGAAGTATCATTATAATGGTAACAGTTTCTTTAAAGAGATCATATGCTAGTAGCAATTGTTCTATCTTTCCTTTATGCATTGAATCAAATGCTTAGGAGAAATCTACAAATAATACTGTTGTTTCAAGTTTTTTTTTGGGGGGGGGGTACCCATACTCCTTCAATGATTTGAAGGATAGACAGAATCAGTGAAGATCTATTTCTCTGAAAGCCATTCTGATTTTTCCAAAGAATCTTCTCAACTTTATGTCCAATACAATTTAGAAGTAGAACATTATAAACCCTTGCAGTTATAGCAGTAAGAGTTATATCTCTGTGGTACTTTGTAATTCCAAAGTCCCCTTTCTGGGAGAAAGAGGAGGATACAGCCTTTCATTTGTTTATCTACTGCATTTTGTTTATACACAGCATTGCGTAATTAGATATCATCAGATTTTCTTGTCAACCATACTTCAGGAAGTATTTCCTCGAGGCCAGCAGGTTTTCTGTATTTATTTTCTTTCAGTATCAAGTTCTTCTTCCATAAACTGTCCTAGTTTGATGCCAAGTTGGCTATTTATAATCTTTTTGTAAAGTTTATCAATGACTTCAGGAAGATTTCCAAGCAGATTTTTTAAATGCTCTTTCCACTTTTGAAGTCTTTATTTTTGGCTGGCAAGTTTTAGTTTTACTCACAAGGTGATTTTCCTTCCGCTTACTTCATTTGCTGCCTATCATGGTAATTATGATTGTCTGTCTTCTACCGAATTTCTTATGTTATTTGATTTGGCTTTGAATACATTCTAATTGTTCTTTTTAGTATGTGTCAGCTCTCTTTGGGCTTTCTTTAGTTTCTGCGAATTAGCATTTGTTAAGCTTTTTTATTAAATAAGGATGATTTTCTTCATGTTATCTCTTTTTTCTCTCTCTATATATATATTCTTGGTTTGCCCGGTGTTGTCTAGGTAAAGGGAACAGCATTATATATAACAACATAGTAAGAAATTGTAAATTGAATTATCACGACCAAAAAATCCGGCGAACACTTGTGCGTGACATACAGAAACGCTGTTTCGACCTTATTAGGTCTCATCAGCAACATATACTGTGGTCTGCCCTTCTGGAGATCGAACCAGCGAAACTCTACCACTGAGCCCACAACCTACATCTCGCACAAGTGATGCCAAATCTGTAAAACATACGGATGTAACTTGCAAGACACATTCAGGTTAATTGACCGCGTTATTACCATGACTCGTTGATTTGGTATCACTTGTGTACGATGTGGATTACGGGCTCAGTGGTAGAATTTCAGCTCTGCATTCTGTGGTTGCTAGCTCTATCTCTAGAGGGGGAGATCACGGTATACGCTGCTGATAAGACCTAATAAGGTCGAAACAGCTGTCCACCATTTCTGTATGTCGCGCGTAAGTGTTCGCCGGATTTTCTGGTCGTTGTAATTCATTTCACAATATAATTCCTCATCTTTAAAAAGAAAATGCACATAGAAAGAAATGTATTCTATAGTATATTTCTTCTAAATTCTTATATACACTAATTCTATTTGTTAATTTTTACTTAAAAGTGAATCTTAGTAAAAAAAATCTATATTGAAATAGACTTTTGTCTCGTTGAATAAAATATAAATGGGAAGACATTTAAGAATCCTGCGATTATTTCTTCTCTTTTTGTTATATTTTGACCTTCGACCCGGCCAAAAATGCCATTCCAAGGTGATGCACCGGAAGGAGGTGACATATTCTAATGGCAGTTATGAGAGGAAATCGCGTGAGCGGAAATTGGCTGATGAAATTGGACGAGGTAAAAAAAATTCCCATGGTACACTCATAGACTGATGCACCAGAAGGGAGTGACCTGTGAACTGCATGACAGTTATTTCCGCTTGATGACGATCAAATATGCGATTTCAAAGATCGAGTAGGCGACTGAGTGGGCGTTGAACTATTATATAACTCAGTCAAGACAGAAGTCAAGTTAGTTCCAGTTAGAGTTGGAGACGGAGATAGACGAGATGTGGTAGGTAAAGCCACATCAGGCCTTGGGGCCCCTGATCAGTTGCAGTTAGAGATCGGACAGAGTTATAGACGAGATGTGGTAAGGAAAGCCACATCAGGCCGAAGGGGCCTTGGGGCCCTGATGAGTTGGGGTCCAGAGAAGATGCTGATAAGATGCAGTAAAGAAAGCCATCACCCAGCAGAGTGAGCCTCTGGGCCTCCGGTTGAGCATCTGGAGAACGAGAAAGACACAACGTTGACGGCCATAAGAGTGGGGGTTAAAATATTGCAGTTTCCGTTCGGTCTCCAGCTCCCTCTCACACGAAAACCTTTAGTAACCCTTTTCGAACCCTTACAAATAAAGTGAGAGGTACATATATTTATAAAGAAGTCTTCCTGCGTCTTTATTATTGTGTCGTTATGATGCTGTAGATGACAATATAACATTTTTTAATGGTTTTCTTATAAGTTATGCACAAAACTATTGCTAATGAATATTAAAATAAAAATGCCTTTCGTGTAATGGTTAACAAGCTAGACTAGCAAACCATTAATAATGAGTTCGAGTCTCACTGGGTGTCCTATACATCTGGTCTTGTACCACAGCTAGGCAAAACTTAGTAAATTACAATAGGAAAATAAATCTATATATCAAGGACACATAATTTTGTATATACAAATGTATTAAAACAAAAAAATTTAAGCATCTAAGAATTTGTTAAATCTAATCACGCGAATCATTTGGGAATGAACTCCTGATATCATGTTTTCAATAAAGGGCGGGTTTTAATACAGTTTAGGGTGGTCATTTACAAATTTCCCGAAAGGAAGACATTGCTATCCAAAAAGGAGGACATGGTCCGAGAAAGGAGGACTTATTACGTTATCTGTTGTGGTGTGTCGATAAACTACACTTTTCTCTTTACTGCCAATCTCTAAATCACAATGACATGAAAATCATCTTTTCTACTTTTAGAAATAAATCCAAATTTTTATACTATATGTTCTAAGCGGGGACTCAGCTTGTATTCAAGAATAGAGAGAAGGAAGCATGCCCAACCTTGTAATTTAAACCTGACTGAAGTGGAATGTTACATTTGAACACCCCTGTACTATACCTAATCGGCTATTCGATGTGGAGCCCTTGAGAAATCTTGTTACCATGATGACAGATTAGGGTCCTGTTCATGACGCTACTGAGAGCCAAAACTGGATGCCAAGTGAAAAATGCTTGACTTTCGGAAATTTAGGAAAAAATTCAGTGAACTATTTTTGAAAATACTTAAAATAATACTTTGACTCATACCTATGGATAATAGTATATGCTGAAAATTAGATAAATGAAAATATGTATTTTTGTGGTGGACTCTGATAAGTATTAAACAAAACAAAGAGGTAGTAAACATTTCTGGTAAAAGATATGAAACAGAAACATTCAAACTATTTAAAGATCTCACCAAACCCTTTATTCAATCAACCCCAGAGATTGAATAAAAAAGTGCAGTTCAAATTTTCATTAAAGTTTAACAAACAGAACTTAAAGAAAACTGAAGAGTATCAGCCGAAATGTGTATATGACAATGAATCATCGCAGAAATATAGACAGATAAAACAAAATAATTCTAGGAAATTTTCAAGATTTTTAAAGCTAATTATTTGTCTGATCTAGAAGTGTAATGTTTGTCAAGGTTTTTCAAGACTATATTTGCAAAAATTTGAACATGCTTTCTCGCCATGTTGAAAAAATGAAACTCAGAAATAAGCATAAAAATGTTACTTAATGTTACTTTTCTTTCATTATATGGAAAAGTTGAAGCCAAAAAATGGCAAATGTGGTTAGAAGGAACCTTGACTTTTCCAAGGTCAATTGAAATGATATATTTTCCATACTTTTTATAATAAAAATGGGTTTCATATTCAATAAGTTAATTATCATTTCTAGTAACGTATCCAGTCATGTACACGAGAGATTTTTATTTCATCAGAAAGATGATAAAGTTTATAATCCCAAGATATACATTGGTGACCTGGCTTAATATCAAAAGCATCAATATTTACATTTTGATTTAAAAGTAAAGATATCTACTTGATATGTATTGTTGGACCCTGATAAAATAGGTGTAACCTGATCCTTGAAAAAGTTAACTAAATTCTTTTTCTTATGGACCAGTTGTAAATTGCCCAAGTAGCACATATTAATGGCTTGTAGTATATCAACCTAGACTGACAATTTCATTAGAAATATTTTAGATAATTGTTTTATACAATTACATTGACTGCCAGCCATATTAAGAGCCATTTGACCAAACTCAATGATAAAACCAAGTCGGCTGACATTCGAAGATCGATTTCAGTTTGTAGAGGGTCATTTGAAGCGTTGTAACATTGAAAAATTTTCACCATGTTTATGAAGATTTTCCACCTTGTTTATGAAAATATCAGTTTCATTCTTATCCGCATTTATTACAGGCTGAGTGCATTATGTTTTTTCCCCTGAAAACACCCTGAAGCGAGAAGAAACCCGTTATCTTTCTATGGGCTTTGGAGCAATGGAAATTTCATTTAAATCTGAAAGTTTAACAAGTCTTTCAGATGCAAAACGATATATCTGTTTAAGATATGCGCATTTTCAACTCGTTTTACTTCATTGTCATCAAAGATTAGTTCTCCTGTCTTTCCTATGAGCCACAAATTGCGAATATCTTTCAACAAATGAACATAATCAAAAAACAAATGTTTATTTTCTTCTGTTAACTAAGGTCTTTTAAAGAGTGTGGAATATAATTTTTAAGAAAGTTTGATTCACTTGGTTGCCATCACATATCATAGCTTTTACATCAACTGGTACAGGTGTGATGACTTGAACTGTTAGGTGTTGGTATTTGACTCTTTGGCACACCTGGCCATACAGATAGTGGATTTTTGGAGCGCATTTTTCAGTGAACTTCCTTGTTACAAAATTTGAATGCCACTGTTGTTGATAAATAACTTTATTGTTTGTAAGATTTACATTGGCATTTGAAACGGATTTTCTCCATCACTTTTTAGTCTTTGTCTTTTGGAAAACGATAAACTGATATTTTTTCATCTCACACAGTGTTATGTCTCTCTGGCTTTTGTAATTTGTTTTGCAAGCAAAGACAAAACAATTCCGGAGCATTGCTGGAAATTAGGTAATATCTAAAATGATAGATTAAGCATCTTGAGTACAATTATTTCTTTGACTGTTTCAATTTAAGGATAGCTTTTCAAACCAAGTTAATAATACACTTAATCGCAGTTACTCACAGAAATTTTAGAGGTTTGCCTTAAAGCTGATAGCCTACTTTTTGAACTTTTTTTTGTACATTGCTTTTAGGGTATATAGTAAACAAAGGTTGGCAAAATGTTACATAATCTTTAATTAATTATCAAGTTAATTAAGTATCTAAATCTGTAGCCTTTGTCAACATAAGATCAGCTATTTCCTGGCTCTCTCCGAGAGTACTGCTCCACCAGGCCACACCACCCCTCAATTTAAAGAGGAGGACTGAAAGTTTTTGCTCGGTATCTGAGGTACCCTGCAAGGGAAATGCCGAAGAGAGAAAGAGAGTTTTTTGGCTATTTTTGAGACCATGCCTTATGTTGAGGCAATCTATCGCATTGCACTTTAATCTGTGGCGATTTAGGAATTAACAAAAAAACTCCCAACCGGATATTGACTCGTCGGCTGCCTGATACAAAATGTATAAACGCGTCGCCACGCATAAGGCTCCACGCATCCATCCGGTTAAAATCAGAAAAAAGAAAAATAATAAAATGTAAAGTAGCCAATGAGAAGTGGTCGCGCCAAAATTAGAAGGATTTTGGCGTGGCGAATTTGGAGCCGGTGAAGAGAGATAAATTCTCAGGTGTTCTGTGAACCGATCTCTTTTTCGGGTGGTGACGTCGAACCGACAACACCGATTTTACTATCTGGTGTTTTGGGCACCACGCTGTGTCTTAGACGTAGCGTTGGTTAGTCCATTCACCAGGTAAATAAAGGAAAGTAGGAAAGAAATGTTTTCGTCTCTTATCTGTTTTTATCTTTCCCTTTTTATATTTCTTTTGGACCTTCTTTGGGCAAGGCATTGCACCGGCCAGTCAACGTGGGGTAAAGCAAAATAACCAAAATATGGAGTCAGATAACTTACGGCAACACAGCCTTGCCCTTAGCGCCTGACCTTCATAAAAATACCTTTCAAACTCCACATTGGTGAACCCCGACGATAAAACCTTCAAACCCCACAAATCTCAGCCTTCTTGTATCAAAAAATAGTTTCATGCTCAATTTCAGTGAATAAATAATTAAATAAATAAACACTTTAGAAGAATCTGGAAAAATAACTGTGCTGCATTTCGTTTGAATTGAATATATCAAATTTTTTTATATGACGTTAAATTTACGTTAAAAAAAAACATTCTTAAATGGATTTTTCATTAATTCTATAATAAAATATGACATTTGGGTCAATTTTACGCTGAAATAGAAACTTTTTAAAAAATGAATTAAATATTGATATTTATCTATTTTATTTTAAAGGAAAATAAAACAAATCATAAAAAAATGATTCTATGGATGCATATGCTCCTTATGAAAAACAACAATATTTAAGAAAAATATTAAAGTAACTTTGTGAAATAATAATGGTAAATTATTTGTTGGGAATGAATAAGAAATGAATAACAGTTACATGAAAAAATAAAAATAAAGTAAACACAAAATGAAATGAACAATACAAAAATAACAATCTCCCAAGAGGCCTCTGGCAGAAAGAATATGAAAACAAACAAAATATATGATGTGTAAATGGCCTTTTGGAAAATAAAGTTTGACAAAAGGAAAATAAATTTGTTTAAAGATGTGTGTAGGGTCATGTTAACGAAGTCCGTAAATAAGTCGTTCTTACTTACATTAAGTTTATAGCGGGTTTTATGATTTTGGCGACAGCGTGTCTCGTTGATGAAAGAAAGTCTGTCGGGTTTTCCTTTTGAAAATAATTCTCGGCCATTTGAAAAGAGGTCATGAACTTTAGTTGAGGAAGGAAAGGAATTGGTTGGACATAGTATCGGCTACTGGCTTAGTGGCTTGTGTTCGTCTGTGTCTTCGTTTGTGTGTCTGGCTACCTAACTCTGTGTTATTTATATCCTACAGGTGGATCAAAGAATCGTCCTAAAATCTTGGCGCGTAGACATTTATTGACCAATCAGATTTGTATTTTACTATTTTATTTTCGAGCCTAAATATTTTCTGTTAGTTCACTTCCGATCTTAATTTTCTAGAATGTTCTATTCCATGTTTTTAGCTGATTGGTTGAAAAATATAAAAATGTAATTTAAATGCTAATGCGGGTTTGATCCTAAATTTCTAGAATGTTCTTAAGTATGTTTTTATTGCTTATTTTAAGACTAGAAGAAATGTGTATCCTATAACTTCTACCGCATATATCTTTAATAGATTGCCAAGTATAAAAACTAGCGTAGAAAATAAATTTCTCAGTAAAAATAGAAGGCCGTAAAAATGTCTTCGTAAAATCTAAAAATCCCGGCAGAAGCAAAATACGTTTTTTTTTTTTTTGTTTTGTTTTTTTTAGGAGAATCTTTATAAATTTAAAGTGAAAAATGTGATACAGACTTAAAGGGGAAAATATTCAATAAACTTTGTAAATAAGAAGCAGCCCGGTTCCAATCAGCTCGTCTGGCAACACAAATATCATTGCCACAAGTTAAACATTTATTTTCTAAGATATTTTATTCGTTTTTCCTAAAATAAAATCAAAAATCAAAAATATTTTAGTTTTAAAGTGCATTTTTCATTTAACGAATCTCGGCAGATTTTCTGCAAAAGGGGTGTCACATTTCAAAACTGATTTAAATTTACCCATGTCGAAATTTTTTGAAAATTCAAAAAACTCGTTGGGCGGGGGTCTAAAGTGAGTTTTTTTTTATAAATTAGAAAAACAAATCGCACGAACGTTTTTTTTATAAATTAGAAAAACAAATCGCACGAACGTTTGTCTCCTACCCCAGTGTAGAAATTACATCCCTTGCCTGCCGTTGATATCTACAAGTTGACGCTAGGCGACACAAAAGGTCATTAGCTCCCGTATCTACCAAAATAGTTCTGTTAATGGCCACTTGAGGACGCGGTCAAGGTAGTATAAAAGAAGAAAGCGGAAAAATCAAATTCTCTCTTTCCCTCAGCATCACTCCAAGTGGGTCATGCTTTGACGACTTGCCAAGTCCCAAGCCTCAATAGACTCAAGGAGGTAAGGATTATAACACACACACACACACACACACACACACACACACACACACACGAGAACTTTCATCAAAGGACTTTTCCTCCATTTTATTCCCATATACATTCTCCTCATGTTTTCCATACGCGTGATACTTTCCCGAAGGAGTTTCTCCCTTTTATTGTATTCACACATATTTGTGTTCTCTTTTTAGTTATCCACATTTCTATGAATAAATTCTATTAAGTTTTCAATAGTGTTCACTTTATTTATTATTCTCGACAGTCAACAAATGAACTTAAACTTGTTTCGGTTGTGATTTGATTTCCAAAGAGGGAAAATCAAGAGAGGTAATTGTAGTTTTTAGTGTAAGATCTGAAAATTTTTCAAATTATGATACTTCTAAACGTACCCAAAACTCGGCTACCGGAAGCCGAGTTTTGGGTACGTTTAGAAGTATCATAATTTGAAAAATTTTCAGATCTTACACTAAAAACTACAATTAAATAAATCGATTCGAACCCGATTTTACTTACATCGTCAGGCACATCTAGAGTTAGTTTTTGACAGAAAAGTTTCTGCGAAAATGTACAGTTCACCAAATAATTTAGTTACCAGGAAACAGGCGCAAAAATAATATCATAGATAGATCGATAGATAGATAATGTATTTATGTATGTTGTTTGTTTATCTTGACTCTCCATTAAAAGAAAAGTTCACCACAAGGTCAGCTTTTTAAAGCGGAGTCTCCCACGGGCACGAATGCAAAGTTACGCGTGGTGCCAGAAATAGCTTACCTCCGTTAAGGAGCTTCAGATATTGGGCAAGAGAGCTGGTGTTGCCTGGAGAAACGGTTCACTAAAACTATGGTCATTTACTTTATTTTACCCAACACAAGTGTGACAGGTATTTATTGTTGGAATTATTGTAATTGGAACATATTCTTAGAAGGAACTTTTATGGTTGTCACCGCCGGAAGAAAATGACGGGATTTTTTGTAACTGACACCGCCTGCTGAAAGAATTACCCTTTTGGGCTCAAGCCAAAGCGTAGAGAAGATATGAAATGAGTAGTCCTGTGAATTTTCGCAGGATGTTCTGTTTTTTAAACCTTGCTTTTCCCTACAGTTAAAGGGAAAAAAGTGAATAAGGAGTAAATCCCTCTGAGAATTTTCCTGCTGTGCTGGACCTCTTCTTCTCCTGGAGAAATATGCTGTTGCCTATACTTGTGAATTTGTGCTGTCTCGACTTTGACCACAACGTGTCCATCAGAACTACCCTGCTGTGCTGTATTCTTCTTAGAGAAATATGCTGTTGGCTATATCAGAGAATTTGTGCTGTCTTGACTTAGACCATGAGGTATACAATTGAATCTGCTGTCTTATACAAGTGCTGAATTAACCCATATGTGTCTGCATTATTCGCTGTATTCTTAACGGAAAAGTGAACAGGTTTTCCCAAGAGATGTTATTCGCCCAAGAGACTCTTCCAATTTTTTTCCATTCATACGACACCACTTTTTGGGGTTGTAAGTACCAGCACCTTTTGTTTGTTGAAGACATATCAGTTCCTTGTGATTCATGATTGACCCAGTGTTTTTTTCGAAACAATTTATATCATTGTTTCTTGATTCATTTTTTTTTACTGGTCGCTAAAAAAGCGTAGAGAAGACGTGAATTGGGTAGTCCTGTTAATTTTCACAGGATGTGCTGGTTTTTAGATTTTAGCAGCTAGTGTTTTTCTTTAATTCATTGTAACTCCTTTTTATTCATTTTTAATTACTTTGTAATAAATAGTGCACTGTGTCTTTTTATTTTTACTTTCTTCTTTTTTCAAAGTGTTGTTTTATTTTCCGTGAAAGGATTCGTTTTTCTTTTATAAAGATTAATTCTTTTAGTATGTATATGTAAACATAACCCAGCAAAAACAGCATATCATAGCGAAATTTGTATTAGAGCGATGCACTTCAAAAGCTCTAAAGGAAAAATCAGTTTCCAGTCCAATTTGCAAATGGCTTCTTCTCCACTCTCTACCTTTCCACAATAGCTTCTATCTCTACGTCCCACTTTTTCTCCCTGACTTGTTCCTCATTTACGTTTTACCAGTGACTTTCGCTTCTCTAACCTTTTTCTCTCTTGCTTCTCCTCACACTACCACTCTTTTCTTTCTCTCTGGCTTCTTACTGTCCAGTACTTTTTCTCCCTTTTCTTCTTTCCCTTTTATTTTACTTTGTCATCATCTTCTACCATTTTTTGTCTTCCTTTTTTAAAATGAGAGCTGTTTTTGTTTTTGTGTTTTTATTTGTGGTTGCGTGCTTTCACCCGTCGGAAGGTCACCAATTTGTGGGGGGGGGTATGTAATTTGGTTATTTCAGTAGATTGCTCTCTAAATTATTCCCACCACAAATACAACACAAAACTTTACAATCGCGTGAAAGAAATGGAATAGAACACAACGAACATTAAACAACAAACAATTTAATATGCATATAACAGAATATGAAAACAAATAAAATACATGATGTGTAAATGGCCTTTTGGAAAATAAAGTTTGGCAAGAAGAAAATAAATTTGTTTAAAGGTGTGTGTATGTTAACAGAGTCCGTAAATAAGTCGTTCTTACTTACATTAAGTTCATAGCGGGTTTTATGATTGTGGCGACAGCATGTCGCGTTGATGAAAGAAAGTTTTTCTTTTGAATGTGATTCGCGGCCATCTGTTGCTAGGTCATGAACTTTAGATGAGGAAGGAAAGGAATTTGCCGGACAGAGTATCGGCTACTGCTTTACTGGCTTAGTGGCTTGTGGTTTAGTCTTAGTCTTAGTGAATGGCTCCCTAACTCTGTGTTATTTATATCCTACAGGTGGATCAAAGAATCGTCCTAAAATTTTGGCGCGTAGACATTTATTGACCAATCAGATTTGTATTTTACTATTTTATTTTCGAGCCTAAATATTTTCAGTTAGTTGACTTCCGATCCTATTTTTCTAGAATGTTCTATTCTATGTTTTTAGCTGATTGGTTGAAAAATATAAAAATGTAACTTAAATGCTAATGCAGTTTTGATCCTAAATTTCTAGAATGTTCTTAAGTCTGTTTTTATTGCTTATTTTAAGACTAGAAAAAATATGTATCCAATACTTTCCTCCTTCTACTCTTCACTAGTCTTTATTCGTATCTTTTTTCATTTAGGTTTCCAATTAGCTACATTTTACCTCGTCTGATTCAGTTCTCTCTCTCTCTCTCTCTCTCTCTCTCTCTCTCTCTCTCTCTCTCTCAGTATTTTTCTCTACTTCATTCCTGCTAAAAAGAATCTTCGTAAATTTTATTTTTTCCTGATCTTTATTTTACTTTCTTCTCTTCTTTTTTCTTTTGTCTTTTTTTTATCGTTTTAACTCCCACCTTCTCTTTGGCTCATTCTTTTTTTCCCTTCCGACACATCCCTTATTCGCCTCTTCTTTTTATTTTCTGCTGTCTTTTGTTTTTAAAACACATTTTTAAGAATCGTAGAATGAACGGGACAAGAGAGACAGACAGAACGATGCATTGAAACTATCGCTTTGGTGACTTCAGAATCAAACTCTTAGAGATTCACTGAAGCCTTATTTGCTGCAGTCTTCTAGATTCAAATGTCTGCAGAACCCATTCAACAAAGTTCGATCATTCAACCAATACAAAAGGTTTAAATATAACTTGTGCTAGTTTTATTACTCTGCTCAACTGAAGGTTGTTGGTGCACAGCTTTTTTCCGTTAGTCTACTGTTGCAATCTGGCGACACTTTGCTCCTCTACGTTATGTCGCAAGTGGATGCGAAGGTTATTTGGTTTTGTACAAAACTGACCACAACTAAGAATATTGTCATATGGATTGGCGTGAATGCTTTTTAAAAGACAAAGACATCTCCAAAAGTATCAAGGTTGAAGTTGTGTTGACCAATTCAGAAATAAATAACCCTCTTAACTTCATCTAATGACAACGTAGTCGACTGGACCTGCAGGACATCCCGACTGCATCTCAACAGAAGGGTAAGACCCCTCCAATGAGTGTCCTGCATATAACATTAAATAATCTGGTGGTGAGGCTCAAGTAACGCGAGAGCTTTTAGGAATGTGATGTAGCCCTTCATTGCCATCGCTCCCAAGTCCACTCTTCCCCGGAGTGGTAACACTTGATAGGGTCCTATCTATGGGTTAAATAGAACTACTGAACATTTAAACTGAGTGTAAACAAATAACTTATGCTAAACTGATTTGTTTGAAACAGAACTGTCTGATCACTTAACTGTGTTTAGCTACAGAATTTGCTTACAAATCATCTGTTTAATATATATGTAAAAAGAGGATTTAGCATTAAATTACCAACAATACATTATATGTCGTAAAACCAAACCAAACCAATTATTCGAACGAGTTTTCCATTGGCTAAAGCGTCTTTAAACTATTCTTTTGATATAGTCTGGAGCTGAATGTAGTATTTCTTTTAATGTCTCCCTTGTATTTACATCGCAGAAAAATAGATATGGTAAGTATGGAGGGTTCTGTACATGTACAATTTTATGTTTCATCAAAAACATTTCGTTGAAGAGTATCAAGAATTGGGTCTGGCTCGTCTAAACTTCGTCCAAACGTCTAGGCATCATCACGGTCTTATAAAAGTTGCTCAGCGGTCTCCATACAGATTTTAAGATTGAAAAATTGAAAGTTTCAGTATTTATATTTTTTGATACAATACTCTAATTCATGAAGCTAAAAAATCTTGTTATAAAAATCTGAAAAGAAAATCATGTCAACATTGCAAGAGGAAAAAAGTGACACGGTTATTGATTGTTTCATAAAGTAATGATTCATTTATTTTAATTTTAGATACTTGTCTACTGTCACGTGGTCTGCCACTGAGAGGAGAGGAATAAGAACCCCCCCCCCCGTGTTTGAATTGACAGGTCCCGTTAATTGACCGTTAAAAGAAGAGATTAGAACGTTGGTCAAGCAATCTATACTCCATAATCTCACCCGGGTGGATAGAGAAGGGGACATAGAGGTCCGTATAGTAGTCCGAATGAATCGCCTGACAGGGTGAGGAAGAAGAAAGAGGCCAAATGATTAGCCAGAACCCTAAAACCGGAAGTAACACCCTTTTCGTCAGAGGAAATAGGAATAAAGAATTCAGTTTTAGGACGGAGGTCGCAATGAAAGGACGGGCGAATCTCATGCCAAAACTCCGGGTGAAGAAACAGAAATAGAATTCTTGGATAGGAGATAACCGATGCCTTCAAGCTCAGCTCTACAGAATTCCGCTAGTCCGTTAAAGAAAATACTCTGTGAAGAAACCCGTTGAAAATGCTAAGTAAACCTTAAAACCGTTTTCTCCCTCCACCCCTCCTAAGTATTGCAATTGTATGCTCTCCCTCTCAATTTAAAGAAAGAAGCATATAGAGAATTATATGCATTAAGAAAAGAAGAGAAATGGAATGAAAAGATTCATTTCATAAACTCTAAACATATGAATGGACTTTGCTACCTTTTCAAGGTTCAAGAGAAAAGACAGAAAAGAGAGAAAAGAAAAGGAAAGAAAGATATTGTGTTTAAGTCTTGTCAACTAGTAATATAGCCGGCGCCTTAATTATTTGCTTGTCCGTACGTATTAAAACCTTCTTATATTTTAGATATCCCCTCGTGTCGAAATTTATTCATTGTGTTGTCTGCCTATCGAATTGCCTTCTTTTGCATGTTCCTTTTCAGCTGCATTTTCGCCTCAATTTATTCTCGCTAAATGTCTTATTCGCCTTTAAAAACATTACACGTGAAATTGAAATTGTCGACTACGATAAATAATAATATTATATCTAAACCTAGAGGCCCATATCTTCCATTATCCTGGGGGTGGTGGGAAGACGAAGTGGCCTGGTGGGCGTGTGTAACGTGGAATTTGGAAACCCCTTGCCAGCGGCGGTCAGTCTAGCCCCAAATTAACCCCCATATAATCTGCTAATTCCCATATGCCCGAGAAAGGACTCTTAACTAGGACTTATTCTGCGAGAGATCAAGTGCCAGACTGTCCCGACTTCACACGTGCGAAAAATAAACTCCCGTCCTGGGATAAGTATTTTATGCCACGTCACACTACCTTAAAGAATTGGCGTGTCTATCAGGTGGCCCGTGGACTGTCTCGTTGAAAATCCCAGAAATCTATTCTTGTTCCCTTTCGCTTCTGTTAACAGTAAAGACGTCATCTCATGCTCTTGATCAGCAAATAAGATTTTTTCAATCTTTTTACCAGTTTAATTAACTGTGTATCCATAGAAAAATAGGTGCATATTTCATCTGTTGAGACACGCTTGTGCATTCTTTTCAATAGTATTTGCATGTACATTAGGTATATTTTAAATGTTTCTATATATGTAAATGAACTTCTGTTGCCTTTTCTTCCGTTTATCAATGTTAGTGAATCACAGATAATAAAGATGCTAATATTGGACATTAGTGAATGAGGAACTCATCTAAATATCCTCCCTACAACTACGGAGGATATTTAGATGAGTTCCTCATTCACTAATGTCTAATCTTAGCATCTTTATTATATATTATCTTCTAATTGCTGATTTATCTATTTAGATTCATTTCACATATTTTTTCCTAATTGGTAGAAATGTCCAACAACTACTGATTTGTTTTACGTGGGTCCACGTCAGCAAACTTCCAAACTGTTTCTACAACCGCCGCAAACGCATCCATTTTTTTTTAATGGATGATATGCTTTACAACCTCTCGAATTGTTTTTGGATGGATCCGCTTCTACAACATCCCAAATTGTTTTGGATGGATCCGCTTCTACAGCCTCTCGAACTGTTTTAGATGGAACATCGTCTACAACCTCCCAAATTGTTTCGGTCGGATCCGCCTCTACACCTCCTCTTGTTTTGGATGAATCCGCTTCTATAAACTCCCGAATAATTCTTAATGGATCTGCTTGTGCAAATCCATCAATTGTTTTGGATGGAACCGCTTATACAAACTCCTGAGTTGTTTAGAGCATATCCGCTTCTACAATTTCCAAAACTATTTTGGGCGATCTTAAACCTCCCGAATTGTTTTTGATGGATCTGCTTCAATGAATTACCGATGTTTTTTGGACGGATCAGCTTCTTCAACAGATTAAATTGTTTTGGATGGATCCGCTTCAACGGCCCCTCGAATTGATTTGGATGGATCCACTTTCACAAATTTTCGAATTGTTTTGGATGGATCCACTCCTACAACCTCCCGAATTGTTTTTGGCGAATCCACTTCTACAACCTCAAGAATTGTTTCGAGCGGACCTGCTTCTACAACCTCCCGAATTGTTTTCCATGGATCCGCTTCTTCACCAACCTCATCAATTGTTTTAGATGGATCCGTTTCTACTACCTCTCGAATTGTTTTGGATGGATCCGCTTCTACAACTCTCGAATTGTTTTGGATGGATTCTTTTCTACAACCCGTCTCGAATTGTTTTGGATGGAACGGCTGCTATAGCCTCTCGAATTGTTTTGGATGGAAAGACTTCTACAGCCTCCCGAATTACTTTGGACTAATTTGCTTCTAAAACCTTCAAATTTTGTGGTATGGATCCGATTCTACAACCTCTCGAATAGTTTTGGATGGAAAGGCTTCTATAACCGTCCGAATTGTTTTGGATAAAACGGTTTCTACAGCCTCCCGAATTGTTTTGAATGAATCTGTTTCAACAACATCATCATTTTTTGGATGGTATGCGGAATAAGATTTGTTGGTTATTTGCTTTGGTTTCGTAAGTTGTTATTGAGGTTGGTCGTGAAATTTGAGTTTAGACATATGACTCTATTGTTCTCTTTTTACCCATTGAAATTGTTACTTTTTAAATTTAAACTTTTTTAGGCTTTAAAACGGCTATTCTGTAGCAAGATGTTTTCTTGGACTAATAGACGTCATCGACGACGGGACCATTGGTCTAATGAGTAGAGCGTTCTCCAATGGTCCGGGACACCGAGGTTCAATCCCAGGTCGAGTCATACCAAAGATTCAAACTACTTGATGCCTCCTTGCTTAACACTCACCATTATAAAGTATGGATCAAGGGTAAAGTAAAAGGAATTTAAAGGATAAAACGTTCAATATAAAAGAATTAAAGAGAAAAATATTTAATACGAAGGAAATGGCACTAAAGCCAAATTTAGTATTTAACTGGGTAATGTATTAGAGGGCGGTTAGCGTGTAATCTTAATAGTTCGGATACTGATTCAAAAAGATAACACAGACAATAAAGTTTTTAAAAAGGAATTTTATACAAAAGAAACAAAAAAGAAAGATAAAATGTTGCAAATTTTAGAGTAATTTGCGGGAATTTATCTGAGAGAGGGTCCAGGAAACAGTTCTTTGATTTTGAGTATTTTTCTTCTTTTTAGTTTTGTCGAAATGTTTCAATTTTAATCTAATTTTGAGTCTTCTGTAAAGTTATCTTTTCAACAGAATTCTTGAGTCGAATTTTCTTTCAATTGGTTTTAACTGAGTCCTTTTAATTTTCTTATAATTTCAATTGAGTCTTCTGTAAAGTTATCTTTTTAACAGAATTCTCGGGCTGAATATTCTTTCAGCTGTTTTTACTTGGTAGGGTTGCAGTCTGGTCCTCGAATTCGTACTGAGGGGCCTAATAGTTCATGACAAATAGTCGAAGGTAGCTTTTTGGTGCCGTATTGTCTGGGATACTTCTCCCTCTTCCACTCTGGCCAAATCAAGAACCGCACGTGGTCGGTTTGATTCCTTGTTAGAAATAAATTCTTATAGTAGCGCTCTCCCCTACACCTCGGTGTAATAGCTATTGAAAAGAGGGCCTTCAGGTCACCATCGACTAAGGTCACCAACTTTACATATAACTTCTCAAATTGTTTTGGATGGATTCGCTTTAGTTATCACTCTCACTTGTTTTGGATGGATTCGCTTCTACAACCTCTCGAATTGTTTTGGGTGGATCTGTTTCTACAGTCTCTCAAATTGTTTTGGATAGATCTGCTTCTAAAGCCTTTTGAATAGTTTTACGTGTGTCCGCTTTAGTTATCGCTCTCAATTGCTTGACATTAATCCCTTAAGGACGACTGCGACTCAACCTTCAAGAATGGAGTATCCGTTATTGAATTTTTGAAACCACAGTTAAGTTAGACATTTGTCCCCTCTGACCGAAATATTTGTTTAATTGAGTCAGCAGTTTCCGGCGCTTCATATCAAATTTTGAATAAATCTCAAGAATATATTTTAAATAAATCTCAAGAATATATATTTTAAATAAATCTCAAGAATATATTTAAAAAAATCTTTTCTGCCTTTTTGATTTTACAACCCAAAGTAATCAAGAGTAAATGCTAAAAACAAAATCAGCTGCTAAAATTCTAGTAAAGCGATATTTCCACTTTAAAATGCACCAAAGTTTTAAATAAATTTAAGAAAATAAGTTTTTTTGTATTCTAATCTCTCTCTCTCCCTCTCTCTCTCTCTCTCTCTTTCTCTCTCTCTCTCTCTCTCTCTTTCTCTCTCTCTTATCTGCAGTCACTATTTTTTTCTGAAACAAATCTAAATATATAAAAATCAACGCCTTCAAAACAGTGTTATCTAAAATTTTAAAATCATATTATTTCAAGTATTCTAAGTGTTATAAACTTAAAAAATGCTGCTGCTTGGACACCCTGCTTAAACCCCGCTGCTGCTAATAGTGGTGTTGTATAGTCATTTGCCGTATCATAACGACTCAATAATAAAGACGCATGATAAACGACAGACGCACGAATAAATGACGCATGATAAAGACGCAAGAATAAAGGACGCATGAAGACTTCTTTAACAATATTCACCTCTCACTTTATTGTAAGGGTTCGAAAGGTTAGCATGTTAGAGGATGATGGAGACCGAACGTAAACTTCATATTTTGACCCCACTGTTATGACCGTCACGTTGTGTCTTTATTATTCTCCTGATGTTGGGGTCTACTCCATCGGGGCTTTCCGAGGGCCCCCTCGGTCGGGTGTGGCCTTCCCTACCATATCTCGTCTCTAACCCTCTGGGAGTCTGCTGGCAACTGCCCTGGGACCCAAACTCAACTGAGTTAAATAATAACTCAACGCCCACACGATCGCCTACTGGATCTTTGAAATCGAATGTTTAATCGTCATCAAGCGGAAATAACTGTCATGCAGTTCAGAGGTTTCTCTCTTCCGGTGCATGACTGTAATGGCAGAATGGGACCTTCACCTTTTCCCATATCATAAGCCTTAATCCGCCCACGCGATCTTTTTCGATTACTGGCCGTTGGAATGTGTCACTTCCTTCCGGTGTATCACCTTGGAATAGTATTTTTGGGCCGGGTCGAAGGTCAAAATATAACAGTGGTCCCTGTTGCTACTGCTGCTATCACATACCATCAGTACAGAATAAATGCTTTAATCTGACGCACGTCTTTCCGTTCAGCACTGACCATATCAAATGGTGTCAGAAGTCTAATACAATTTTACCTCTTGAAGAACACACAAAGAAAGAATATCAGAAGGAAGGCCTACCTACTGTAAAACCTTTGAATTTTGACCAAGAAAATCTGCTGCATATCTTCCATATGGAAGAACGAATTTTACCTCTACATACAAACCACGGAAAACGATACGAAATCCGGTAAAATCCAAACCTAAAAAAAACAGTCAGTCATTTAAATATCAACAAAGGAAGAGTAACAGTCAAACTTTTAAGATAAGCAATGACACTCAAGCTATTTTTACCTGCCGATTTGCAAATTCCCAAATAAGTGTTGGGGTGTCCCCTATAGATGGACTCGTCCCTCATGTGACATATACTAACTGAGCTCTCTTCTGCGCAGTCTCAGAGGAGTCTCAGCGAGCCGTTACTAAGAGCGGTAGTATTCCTGATAGTTAAGCTGAGGAGGGGTTTCTCCAAGCTCTCGTTTGTGTATATACTATTTTCCTTCAATATATTTCTGATCACCGTGACGAGGAAATATGACACCCTACTACATTTGATAGTAGTAAGCAAGAATTACAGGATAGTGGTAGTGAGAGAAACAGTCTCTCTTCATCCACCCTCCCTTTCATTACAAGGAGATATGGGCATGCTCCCTCACTCTCTATTAGCCATGTGTGCGTCAGCGGCGGAGAAGCAAATCTGCGACCATATTTGGTAATGGGAAAGAAACCGCCAAAAAAAATCAACACGTGGTAAATTTTCAAACTACAGAAAATAAGTTAGTTGACATTCATTCATCACCGGGTGAAGACGCATAGTTCGTTGCCGTCCAGCCATCACCGGGTGAAGACACATAAAAAGTTGACGTTTACTCCTCGAGGAATGAAGACGCATAAGGAATTGCCTATGTTCGTCGAAAAACCAAGAACATAGTTTGGGATATGAAGAAACCCAAATTCCAAAATAATGCCGCGCGGATAACCCTGAGAGAAAAGAAAGAACTTATCTTTTGAATGAACCACCACTCCAAGACATGGTAAGCCTCGTTAATCGAATACCCAAAGGAAAGACTTGTCCACGAGGAAAGGAACAGTAATTAATCCACTTCAGAGGTGTAAGACAACACTAACGAGTGTCCTGGATATAATACCAAGCCATCTAATGGTGAAGCTCCAGTCCTGAAGTTTTGGGGAATGTGGAGTATTCCTTCATTGCCAAAACTCCAGTATGACTCGGAGTGGTAGTACCTGTTAGGGTCCTATCTATAGATTAAATAGATTTAATCATTTTCTATACTTGAAACCATTTAATTGTGTCCAAACAAACGATTAATATCAAATTAATTATTAAGGCTAACAGCAACAAATAAATGAATTAAACCAAATAAATGAATTAAACCAAAGACTAAAAAAGTATTATTTGATAAAATATTATTTTAAGAATCAAGTCAATCAAATTTATCTATTCAGTGTTTTACATCAATTAACAAAACCCTGGTCTCCTATGGATGTCAACTTTAAAACTCTGAAAAAAGAAAAGTTTAACTTAAAAGTTTTCTCTTTTATTAACCATTTTCTTTGAATATTAAGCAAAGAAAACAAATAAAGTAAAAAGAAAAAACGCATTGTAGATCAATATTGTACCTTATCTTACCGTTTTTTGAACTTTAAAAAATCCGTACAAGAAAAATAAACAAATAATGTTTTAATGTAAAAAATCCTTTTCTCCATGGAATTACCTTCGAAACATGTAAAAATTATTTACCCGCATCTTCATTAAAGGTGTCAAAATAACAGAATACCCATGGCACTTTGGTATTTTAAATACCAAAAATTTCCATCATAATCCGATGATTAGCCGATTTGTTGGAAATTTTAAAAAATTAAAAAACTTAAAACTGTGCTTTAACAGATTAGTGTTTTTGGACATACTTATTATAAACTAAATAAAAAAAATGTAATTTTTTCCGAGTTAATTTAAATAAGGGAAATAACTCTTGTTCGAGTCCTGACTTCGAAAAAAAGTGTAAACATTTATCCACTCCCCACAGTGCGGTTTAGGCGGTTCAGCTTTGTCGGTTTTCTTTCAGGTACTGAGCAGTAATCCCATTCTTTACCCCTTTTAGACGAAGGGATGGGTGCTGCCGGGGGAAATTCCTCACGCCTCTATTGAAGTTGAGCTGGTTTATTTTTTACATCCGGCAACGCATCAATGTGTAAGATTGTTTTAATAAGGAAAATCTTCTTGTCGAAGTGTTTTTATTTGTATGTATTTAACACAATAAATAAAATGTTCCTCGAAGAAGGATTTAATATAGTAAAATCTTCTGTTAATTAATATACGAATAAGAAAAATTTGACTGAGTTTATTTCAATATATTTATATTCATTTATTGAAATATAAATAGAAGCGGTAAAATACTTGTACAAATTTCTTTCTTTCGTTTCTTATTTATTTATTTTTTTGCGCAAATTCAATACAAATTTTAAAACGCATCAACTCACTAATTTTTGCACGATATCTAAGGGAAATAACTCTCTTAAAATCTTAAAATAAATATGAATAGTCTCCCTTGTAATTGAAAAATAATTTAATTTAATTTATATAACTTGTATGAAGTTGACGACCTCAGTCGAGGGTGACCCAAAGGTTCCCTTTTCAATAGCTCCAACACTGAGGTGTAGGGGAGGGCACTACTCCATTCCCTGGATTACTCCACTTTACCTTTGATACGTATCTTATAATGCTGAGTGTTAAGCAAGGTGGCATCAATTACATTTTTTGAGTCTTTGGTGTGACTCGACTGTGGATTGAACCCTGGTCTCCCGGACCATTGACGAACACTTTACTCATTAGGTTAATGGGCCGATTTACATATGGATCTGAGTCTCTGTCTAGGATCAGAATGAAGTAACAGTATGCTCAGCCGAAGATTAGAGTGTAGTATATGCATGCTTTGCTAAAGATAAGAGTATAGCATAATGATTTTCAGTTTGGAATCCAAGTGAAGTATTTGTTCCTGTCTTTCAGGATATATATATAAAGTTATAATTAAGATCATCAACATAAGAGAGTAAAAAATATATAATTAAAATAATGATAAGTATATGAAATTATAGTATCTCTAGAATTTTAACATTATTCATATGCATTTTTCTGTTCATCCACATAATCCTTTGCAGATATTGTTGTTGAAATACTCTAGTTTTTTAAAGGATATTGATAGGTAACTCACGTTTCTCATCCATAAAGTAAAGGTGTTATATATATATATATATATATATATATATATATATATATATATATATAATGTAAAGGTGTTATATATATATATATATATATATATATATATATATATATATATATATATATATATGGTGCCTTCAATAAGTTTCCAGACTTTTTTGTACAGGAATTTAAAATTGTCATAGACTCTTGAAAATTCCGTATGTTATTGCTATACATTGTATGAGATGACTGACCTATTTTTATGATTTAAGCTTCAAATGAATAGCTACAGCAGGAATTGGAATACACCCTACTAAAGCCTGATTGTCACAGCCGGTGAATTTCAAAAATGCAATCTGGACATGAGGACACTTTAGAAAAACGATATGCAATAAAATTGTGTTTTAAACTTGGAAAAAAGGCCACAGAAACATATGGAATGCTTCAGAATGCTTTTCGACCATCTTGCATGAATTGAGCATCAGTTTTTGAGTCGCATAAGAGATTCAAGGAAGGTAGAGAGTCTGTGAGGGATGATGAGAGCTGTGGAAGGAGTAAGGAGGTCAATAGACCAGAGTTGATTGGCCAAAGGGTTAGAGTTAGGGTTACTATGTTGAGGTTTTAAGGGAGTTCAGCAAGAGATTCCTTGGGAAGAGGCCAGCACTCTCCAAATCGGGTCAGTGGCATTTCCAGCAGGACCATGCACCAGTCCACAACTCCATCCTTGTCACCAACTATTTGACTAAGATGGTCATCAAGACAGTTCCTCACTCTCCCTATTGTCCAGACCTTGCTCCATGTGACTTTTGCTTATTCCCTAAGCTCAGAGGCTATTGTTATGAGACAATAGAGGAGATGAAAGAGGCTGTGATGAAGGTCATTGACACACTCACACAAGAGGAATTCCATGGGGCTTTCCAGAAGTTGTTGGAACTGTACAACAAGTGAATTGCAGCTGGAGGAGATTACTTTGAAGGGGACTAGTTTCATGTGTGTACTATCAATAAAAGTGCCCATACAAAAAAAGTCTGGAAACTTATTTAATGATCCTTATATATATATATATATATATATATATGTAGCATTTTCTCTTTTAAGCATGTTTGATTAAATAGGACAGATACTTCATTCCATTTATGGAATTTGGTTCCCCCAAAGATGGCTCCAGTTAGGGCTGAAAATACTTGTGAAAAATGGGTGCCTTCCTGAATTCATTCCATCCAGAAGTCAAATGACTCATATGAAGAACTGAACTGATCAAAGATAAAATAGGCTGAAATTTAGTGTATGTCATATATATACATATATATATATATATATATATATATATATATATATATACTTGATCAAATAGGACAGACAAAATCTTTATATATATATATTGTCATCCACAGAGAAACTGTTTTGTTGTATCACAACTTATTAGTATGGCTAGACATGTGAGATGCTTCAAGCTGGGATTGAAACCTGGCTGACTTTACATCAGTCAGATATCTTGCTGCACAGCTATAGCAACCTCAGTGTAGGCTAAGGGATCTAATATATATGTATCCCTTTTCTTTTGTTTACATATATGCTTACCTAGAGCTCAACTTCCTGATCTGTGACAATCCTTCAGTAAATTGACAAGTGAATATGTATGCATAATCCACAGCTGGCTTTTTTCTGTCACACAGTTAATCATAGTTAATCATGGCTCGAGAATTAGTTATATCTAGAAATCCTTATCTTGAATTTTGAAATTCCTTTTAAATAAAAACATCCCTATTTACAGAATTACTCATCAATCACATAAACTTATCTTATTTAATCAGTGTTAATAAGATTCAGTTGCATGTTTCATTTAGTTATCTATCCATATATTACTAAAATTCTCATTATATTTGTGTGTAACTCTAACCCAGCAAAATTGTGTACTATTTTTGCTAGAGCAATACACTTAAACTACTCAAACTTAGAGAATAAAGCAATTTTCAGTCCAATTTGCAAATTTTTTGTAATATGCATTTAAGCTAAACATCATTTTTAAAAATCATCATTTATGAAATGCTCATCCTTCACACCTTCCTAAACAGAAGCATCATCATGGACATCTGTTACAATGGGAACCCCAGATTCATGGATTATCTAGTCATAAGTTAAAATTATTTAAGAATTAGTTTATTCTTTGGTATTTGGTGTGGGGTGGGGAATCATGCTCCCTTGAACCATTTGGATCTTGCAATGGAGGGTGCACAAATTACAGCTTAAAATAAAAAGCTTTCAGTTGCAGAATAAAGTATGATATTTTTTTGCTTGCCAAGTTTTTAAATTCATTTTTTAAATTATATCTCAAACATAATTATCTTCTACCTGTGAATTACTAAAATTTTCAATATGTTTGTATGAGTGTTTTAGGTTTTAAGGTTTTTTTTCTTTTTGAAAATTGACATTGACCTTTATACAAAAGCTGGGGTTTGATATGATAAGAATTAACACCAAAAATTAGATTCCTAACTTTTATCATTTTTTGAGCATTTAGTTTTAAAGATCTTCTGCAAAAATGTACAGAAATACAAAAGATTTTTTTGAAAAACTGAATTTAAAATTTTACAAATCCAGATGGAATTGATATTTTTTTTTATTAGAAACAATGAACAGAAAGTATATTCAAATCAGAATTCTAAGTTTTATTCACCATTAACAAAATATATTTCTAACTATATTCAATAAGCAATAACTGTAAAAATTGTAAAAGATTACAAAAAATGGCTAATCTCGGATTAAGTTTTTACATCATTTATTGGGTCATAATTAATTTTAAAAATAGATAGATAGAGATATATTACACCATAATACTGATGGGCAGAAATTATTAGACAAAATGTTTTAGATTTGATTTGTTCACTTCTATTTCCACACCTTGAGAATGTACAGTAAATTAGGAAATTCTGATGATGTTCCATTCATCAAAAACTCTAATAGTTCCAATATTTGAAAAACCTTCAGTAAGTGCAGGTTTACAAACACTGCTTTGTAAGAGGTTTAGCAAATTTGGCCAGTTTATAGGTTCAAAGTTTATGGATAATGATTTTTTGAAATCTCATCTTTGGTGACAAAAAATTTAGTGGAAAATTTACTTGTTTATATTTTTGTGATGTCATTAGAAAACTTCAAAAATCATTCTTATAAATTGATATTATTAAGTATGAATAAATATTTACTTACCAAATTGGACAAATTTTCCTTTTTCCTCACCTCCAATTCATTTGTCTTCAATATCGAAAAAAAGAATATTTTCAGGAAACAAAACAAAAGCATTGTGTCAAAAATTCTTTAATGTAATATTTTCTATTTTGGTTAACTTGCTTTATTCTCTGGATCATATAGAAGATAATACAGTTGTTACTTATAAAATTTATTATCCCTTTTAATTCTAAAAAATTAATTGGATTTACTTCAATTGTGAATTTTACAAGACTGAGTTCTGGTCGATAAGCACCTCTGGCAAACAAGCACATTAATTGAATGGCTAAAGTTAGCCATCTTGTTTGATTCAAAAGCCCAATTGTCCATGTAGCAAATCAAAGTTCACTTTCAAGAAATTCCTATTGCATATTCTAATTGTAGATGCTAGTCACCACTTAAATCATTCATTGCCTCTGCAGTAAAAGGTAAGTTATCCAGAGAGCTACTGATAATGGCAAATTCTATAAGGGGCAAATCCTGGTAATTACTTCCACAAAGTTTCTCTAGAGGACCAGTAGTAGGGCTTTTAGTAGTCCCATCACTGAACTTAAAAATAGCTATAAATGGAAGTGTTATGAAATAGCCGAGGGATTTCGGTTCATGCCTTTGAGTTTAGTTAAGCTGAGAACCTTTCAGCTCAGCACATGGGTTGTTTGGGTGTAAGATTGAAGCAGGTGTTAACGCGGGTGCGTGCGAGCGGATGGAGGTGTCACTCAGATGTCATAACAGTCCGAGACGATACTGGGTGACAAGGTGTGGGTGACGTCACGCACCGGAAGCACGCGGAAGTTTGTGTGAGAATTTGAAGAAAATAAGAGTCGGGTTTTGGACGCCGAACGAGAAGGATTGATTTTTGGAGCTCGCAGGCGCGAGGCGAACGTGCGCCCGATGGGGTCTGTTCGAGTTGGGGGCCAAATGAATAAGACAGCGTAGAAGATTGTGTCTCTCCTCCTTACGTCAAAACCTTTAACTCAAAGTTAATAAAAAGGTTTCGTACCTGAACAAGAAGTAGTTACGTGTTTTGAGATTCCTGTTCTTTATATATTCTATCGTTATGAACATTACATGTCTATTTCGCACATGGCCATATTCGTGTATATGGCTACGCAACAGAAGTTCATTTTGATTAAGTAAACAACCAATGGGGTACAACTTCTTTTAAGTTATTTCTCCAGAACAGTAACAAGCCTTTGCTCACTACTAGTGTTTGTATTGGTATTGTTTACAAGAATTGCCATAACTGTATTTATACTGTTGAACTCTTTTAAAATAGCAGCAACATCCTCTGCCCAAACAAAACCAGTTCCACTAATGTTAAGAATAACTCTGTGGATGAGATATCAACTTTTAGTATCCATCTCTCCAGTGAAAGTTAAGTGGGACTCTGGTCCATTGCTTTTCTTAAGATTTTTTTACCATTTTCCTCTGTAACCTCCTTGTATTGCAATTCTGCAATCAACACCAATGCAGATGAGATTTTCATAATTCTGGCCATTCCTTCTGATGGCTGGTTACTTTCACTCTTGCCTTTTCTCTATCTGCTATTGATTTATCAATAATAATGTCTTTTAAAACTTTGGTTGAAAAAGACCCATATGTTGTAAATCTAATTGAAAGCAAAGCAAAAAAGAGAAATATCAGATGTAGAAGCAACATGTGAAGAATCATTTTGTTGCCATTTCAGAAGCACTTTTTGGGTATTTTTGACAGCATCTTATAATGGTGAGAACTTACATAATACCCATCAAAAGAATGTTCTGTTGACAAGATTCATAAATAATATATATTCATTTAGCTTCTGTTGATTAAAAGGAAAAAAAGTTCCCAGTTTTATGGTGTTTTATTGAGAATTAAAATTAATCTAATTTTTTCAACTGAAAAATAACAAAATCTGAAATCCATACGAGAGAAAAATGGAAGCTATCTTTCATTACTGTCAAAGACCTAAATGCATGATGTTCAATTACCATTTTGCCTATATACAAGTGAATATCTTTATATTATTAATAATTCTGATTTCTTTCTATTTGATTGATTGAGAATGAAGTAAACACTGCAATTGAAAAACATTCTATTAAATGACATTTCCTGCTTTTTTTTTTTCATAAGGGTATGGAATTTTTTACTCGTGATCACTGGAATCAGGGATATGGAATTTTTTTCACAGATCACTGGAATCACATTCCAAAGCTACAATTTTGAACCTAAACTTAATCTTGAAACTTATTTCTTCAAAAAATGATAACAATTTAGGAAAAAAAAAGAAGTTATCATGTCAAACCCAATATAGATTTTCCTAAAAAGCAAAGGTTTTCCTCTTTTCAATGAGAAACTGTAGAAGGCCTACAAAAGGTCAGCCTGATTTATTATAATTATAAAGATGGGAACAAATCTGAAAATGAATGTTTTTCTATTTCTTTCATCACAGGAAATCAAGTGACAACCTTTTTCCAAGTTTCAAGAACTGACAGTGCAACAACATTTTTGGCCACTGCTCACTTCCTGGGAGGGTCATTTCCTTGGAGGGTCACCTTATAAATAGACCTTGTGTTATATCCTACTATTTTAGTTGAGTTGGGTAAGGTCTACCCAGTTAATGATTATTTTATCCAGTTAGATTTTATTCATTAATTTCTTTTTTCTTTTTTTTCTCCGAAATCTGTGAAGTCAGTTTATTTTTTGCTTAATGAGAGAAATATTCTATTTAGCAGATGGATTTTTCTTCTTTGCCACCTACGTAAAAACACCCCTTCTCTCAATTTTGGGCAGATGGACTAATATGACTCTACAGTGAAAATAATTTGCCTGACAACCTATCAGAAGGAAGGAAAAACCATGTTTGGCACAATTAGAAATTGCTAATAACAGTTGAATAGGTCTGCCATATTGAAATGCATTCAAGAAGACAGATGAGACATGACTAAAAACTAATCTGCAAAATGAAGGCAATTAACTGCAAAGTGATAAGAGGTTTGGTGAAACTTACAGTAAAATGTTACATTTGGAGTTTAAGCAAATATTTTTTATGTTAGAGAGCTGGAGAGTGAGATAAATATTCTGACCAAAATTCTTTTTTTATGCTTTTTAAATTGTATAAGATTTTTTAATGATTTTCTCAACCATATAGTGTCACTTATAAATAATGTACACATGACCAATTTCATTATTTAAAAAAGTTAATTTTCTTCTCTAAACAAAAGATGTCAGGATTTTATTATGTCCAGTGGAACTTCTGTAGAGATATTACTAGGTATTTATTAGTTTGGTTTATTTGTTTTATGGCATATCAACTCCTTATGGGATATTCAATGCCAAGATTTGATTAATTTCTAAATGTTTGATTGTAATTAGAACTATATTTTCAATGTTTTATTAGAATCATAACTTCAAATAACTGTTAATACAAATAATTTTCTGATTGTTATATAGCATCAAATATCTTTATCTAATACAGGTAATTTTCAAACAGGTCTCTTTGACCCATTGATGGGATCCTAACAAATACTACCACTCCAGGTCTGAGTTGTTCTGGGAATAATGGCAATGAGGGGTTCTCCACATGACCAAGAGCACAAGAACTGTAGCCTAATCATCAGATACAGTTTTGCATTATATTCAGGACACCCCTGGGAGGGTCTTACTCTTCAACTTATTCTAAGGTCCACCAACAGAGCAAGGTATTATTTATTACCAAAAACTACTGCATTGAAATTCTGTGACTAAAAACAGAAATATGTAGCAGCCCCAAAATAAGTATACCCCATTTATATACTTCCACAGTTTTTTTTTTTGGAGGGGGGTTATAGTGCTTTAATTCTACATGGTTTGGATATTAAAAAAATGCCTGATAATACCTAACTTAATTGTTCCGCAGTACATTACAAAATCCTGTTTTTTTTTACTTTAGAAAAAAATAAACATTTTATTAAAAATTGGTTGGGGCATACTTATTCCTGTTGGAGTAATTCAAAGGTTTTTTTCATGAAGTATTTGAAGAATATACCTTGATTTCCCAGTCATTATCAACAAAAGAGATTAAAAAAAACAGTGATAAGAGGGTATCTATGCATTGATTGTGTCAAATATGCAACAGCCTTAAAAGTGAAAATACATAGGTTTAAAAAATATTCCAAAATATTTAAAAAAAAAAAATTATTAGAGAAATCCATGCAGTACTTCAGAAAAATTATATATATTATTTCCCTCAATATTGTCAAAAGAACATAATTTCTTGCTTACCCCCAATTTTAAATGGTAAATCAAGTACGTAATATTCAATATACAATGTTCAATGTTCAATGTTCAATTAACACACCCTAGAACCTATACTGAATTATTTCTATGCTCAATTATGCCTCAACCAACCTCATTGGAGCTCACACAATTCTTAGAATATTTTTGTGAGAAAACACAACTTCTTAGATCAAAATAGCAACTTTTAGATCTAATTCCTGTGCTTATGTAAAACAGATAGCTCTAACATTGGCTTCTCTTCCTCATTTTTTACCAGGATGCCTCAGAGGTCAGATGTACGTGAATTCTTTCTCAGTTAAACAGTGACCCAATTTCCCTCACATTTTTTGAGAAGGTATGGTTACATGTATATAAACATAATTTGAAATTTAGTAATTTATTAGATGATCCATGAACCTGTTGGGTTTCCATTATAACAGTGGTCCATGATGATAAAGATGCTTTTGTTTAGGAAGGAGTGAAGAATTCTTATTAGCATTTATCTTCAAATTGAATGATTAAAAATAATATTCAGAGCAAACATAGATAAAAAAAATTTATTAAATTTTGAACTGGAAATGGATTTATTCTCTAAAATAGAGCATCTGAAATGTATTACTCAAATAAAGATCTTGTTAAGATATGGCACTTTTTCTGATTTACATTTGCATACATAAATATATAAACATAACAATAACTTCATTAATATACAAGAGATATTGAAATAATATTTAGTAATATATGTGATATGAAGAAAAGCTGGCAATTGTAATCAAAGGCAATCTGAAGGCTCCCTTTTTAATAGCTTCTACACCAAGGAGGGTGCTACTCCTTTCTCTGGATTGCTCCCCTTTACTCTTGATCCATACCTTATAATCCTGAGAGTAAATTAAGGAGGCATCAAGTATCATTTTTTGAATATTTGATATGACTTGACCTGGGATTGAACCCCAATCAAACCCTCTACCCACTTGGCGAATGGCCCTTTGTAATATACTTAAGATATTAAAATAATATTTAGTAATATGTATGAGATATTTAAATAATATTGAGTAATATAAGAGAAATATTCATGTTTGGTAAGTTCTAGAATTAAAACTGATTTTTTTTTCTTGTAATAAATGAAAAGCTGCTCTCTGAACAAGATTTTTTAGTTATTAAAATTACTGAGTTTAAATCTAATAAAATGATTTTTGTGATTCTATCTGTAGAATTTAATGAAAAATTAACCAATATTTTCTGAAATTTTAGTTTTATATAACTTAGAAAATGTTAAATTTGGATAATTATAACAGAGAACATTTTAGAATTCAAAAACAGATCATGAAAATACTATAATACTTTTTAATAATCTTTAATAAGAGCTTATATTAATAAAATGAGGTAAGGATTGGTTGGTTGGTTGGTTGGTTGGTTGGTTATGTTTTATGGCATATCAATCCATGCAGATTATTTAATGCCAAATTCTGTTATATGATTGGTAAACAAATGGTTTGAAAGTAACATTTTAAAATGAACCAGGGCTCATTATTTTGCACACAGTTAAATGGTTTCAACCATTGCCATTCAATAGTAATAATTCATTTTAATATTAATCATTTGTTTGTACTCAATTAAATGCTTTCCAATATAGTAAATGATTAAACAGTTCTATTTGGGCCATAGATAGGACCCTAACAGGTTCTACCAGTCAGAGTGGATCTGGGAGTAATAGCAATGAAGGGGTACTCCACACTCCCCAAATCTTCCGTGCAAGAGCCTCGTCATCAGATGGCTTATTGTCATATCCCGGACATATCCCCTCTGCAGAGACGTTGTTGTATGAGTTAAGGTTAAAGTTGATTTCATATATAGTTTTCGTCTTTGCATAGCATTCATATCTATCTATCTAGGGTCTGATGAGCGATTTCATATGATTCATTTTTGTATGAGCTGTGCTTGTTTCAGGTTTTGTCTACTGTGCACTGAATTCGAGTCAGTTGGGCACTATCTGTAAGGAGAGCAATACCATGGGCCAATTCCCTCATTTGGAAATTTGGAAACGGCAAGCTGTACTGCTTAGTAGTAATGCCAGAAGCACCAATATGAAGATTTCACAGTGTTCAGCTGTCAATCTGAGTTAAATGAGTCCAATAGTGATTATGAAGGTATGGCAGCTTGAAGCCTCATTCTGATAAGAAAAGTTCTTTTGAATTTGTTGGTGAGATCCAGGCCAATATTGATGACTATCCAAGCAAGTCGATCAGATCCATAGCCAGAGACATGTACTGCATGAAGACATTCAGTATATATATATATATATACACACCAGAGTTCTTCACAAACAATTAGCTTCCATGTGATATTCACCACACAATTTGGAATTTGTAGAGAAGAGGAAAATCTCGTATTTTGGTTTAGCGCGCAATTTAATTCAACACTGAATTTCACCCAATCAGGATGACTTATCCTATTCAGCCCGGACCTTCATTTCCGGCTAGCAAAACGGGTGAGCGGCCAAACCCAGTCTCTTCGGCTTTAGACGGCGACCAGAACAGACGTTCGTCTGATCGTCCCTGCTTAACGATGCTTTTTAGCTAGACAAGCCACCCAGTGTGGACATCTCACTGTGGCTTTAACACTAGCAGCAGCAACATGGACACTCAACGAGGGAACTATCTAATTTATGGATTTCTTACAAGGAATCCCAGTTGAATATGAATTGGATGCATTCAGCATGCCTTCCACAGGTACTACTTCACGTCACCCCAAAAATTGGCTATGTCGATCCGAGCGTAACTCCACTCTCGACACACTAGTCACCTTTTCACCTCTGGTCCACATTAATGGAGATAACACATACTCTCCCCAAAAATACCAGACACACAACAATACACGGTGACTAAACACAATCACTCACACGTCCAGCAACACGCTGCCATCTCAACATCCCGCTAAGCCATTTCGTCTCCAACACTAACAAGCCTAAACTCCACGAGTCTTGAAGCACCAAGAGCAAACCATATTCAAAGCTGCAAATAAAAAACTTTCGTTGTTGTGCTGTTAAAGCAAAGTTTCGTAATTCATTTGTGTTGCCTTAAAAAAATATAGTGTTAGGGAAAATAACTAATTCCCCGAAACCCGCTATAAATTAAACAAAATCAAAGCAACCTATCAAAATAATCTTTACTATAACAATAACAGCCAGAATTTAATTTACCAATTAAAATCTCCTGAAGAGAACATAAAAGTCCAAACTGAGTAGAACACAAGTAAATGAAATAATAAAAATCTAAATATTAAATTTGAAATCATTTGTGGACCTATTCATATATATATATATATATATATATATATATATATATATATATATATATATATATATATATATAATTAGAATTTAACAGTAAAAGTGTTTTTAATCAGTAAAATACAAAATTACACAGTAATATCACATTTTGACTATAGAATAGGATAAAAGCTCACAACCTAGTGGATTCTCAGATGCGTAATTATCACACAACTTCAAAATTGAGTCTTTATCCTGTTTTTACTCTGTTCTATTGTTGAAAAATCTTCTTGCAAATTGTTAATGTGGTTTATATAGATAAACTAGTCATTATTGAAAACACTAACTTCTGATTGCTCTATAAGAGGAGAAATTCGTAAAATACTGAAAATTGTTTAGCCAGGATATTCATTGTTGGATATTTTTGGAATTTGCAAATCAGCTGTTAGAAATAACTTGAATGTTATTGGCTCATTTTTAATGTTGGACTGTTACTGTCCCTTTGTGGGTATTTAAACAACTGGGCAGGTTTTTTCCATCAGTCTGTTTTTTTCACGAGCCTGCTGTCTGTTAGCAGTCAGTTGGTCTTTCAGAGAAAGTAGAAAACAAAGTATGCTTTCTCACGTGCTACACAGTCTGTCAGAGAGAGGTTGAAGCCTGTCTTCTTTTTTACCAACTCCACTAGTCCACCAGGAACAGTATAAAATTCAAAATTAATTTAGTGAGCGTTTATTGGTTTCTACGGTAGAGGGAAAACTAGAATTGGTTTCTTTCCGTAGGAAACAGAAAGGTTGCGGGGTTCTCCTTACTCTAAGTGAGTAAGTCTTGGGAGAACAGTGATAGAAATTTAACAAAACACATTAGATTCCTTAGAGTACCATCCTCAAAATTGTCTAGAAGGACAGTGGAAGAAATTTGGTGAAAAACATCGAATTCCACAGAGCACCATCCTCAAAAGGCTATAACTAACTGAAGAAAATTATACGAGCCTGTGAAAATCACACACTAGAAATTTGAAGCAAAGGAAATAAAAAAGAAGAGAACTTTGAATCCAGACTCCTTATTAGCATTTCTGTAAAAAATTGTTTTGTAATGTACAACTTTTCTTTGTTTCGTTTCAACATTGAGTAAGTCTATTTGCCTTTCCAATTCTATCTTATCTTATTTTTTTGTGTTAGATCAAATGTTATGTTTTTAGCTCAACTATGCACAGCGAAATTTGTACAATATCAGTAGAAATGTACTTGTTAGATTTATTTATTTCAAAATAAATTCTTTGTACTGGGATAAGTGTTTGTTCGTCGCCGAAGTATAGTTGTTGTTGGGGTCTTTTGTATGGTAATGATTGAGCTACTCCTCCCATTTCCCTATTCTAATATGCTTCTTTTAATTACTTTTCTATCTCTTTCCAACCCGACGAATTTTCTCGGTTTATTTATTTTTGGTCAGCAACATTTGAGGTTTCGTTAACTTCTCACCCCTTGTTTTTTTTACACATGGGTGACACGCTTGGGGTAATTAAAAAATATATTTATAAGTCCAAACTAGTAAAAATCACCATCTATGCATCTCTGTGCTTTTTTTCAGTCTGTCAAAATGTTATTCATCCCTAGGAATTTATATGAACTACTTTGAGAAATTCTTGTCTAGTGTTTCTGATTCTGATACTACCTTGTCACCCTATTCAATCTTCCCACTAACCAAATGGGCATTGTCATAGTTTGACGTTGTCTCCCTTGTAGAACTCTTCTCCAAAATTGAACACCTTTCTTTTTCCAAATATATTGACCAATTCAAACATGGCTTGCAAACATCCTACATTTGTGTTTGTGTTCTCTCAATATATTTACAGGCAGGAACCACCCACTTTGACAAGGACCAATCTATACAGACTCTTCAGTCATGGGAGAGGCAATTTATTCATTATAAAAATACTTAAAAGAGATATTGCCCTTTTAGGTGGGCCATTATTGCTTGGTCACCAAGAATAGTTGGTGCTAAACCGAACTGTCAATTTAGAACGGATCGCATTTATTTGTTTGATTTTTTAAATTTGCATTTCTGCATGTTTGGTTACTTTTGAATTTGCCACTTGGGTGGGGCGGATGAATGTTGAACAGAAATGTGAGAAGACATCACAATGAGTAGAAGCTTTAAAAAAATCGAATACACAGCTGAATGTTGTGCAAGAAACTAAAATGTGTATTCATGTTTTTGATATTAAAAAGTATCAACCCAAACCAAAACACATTTGTAAAACTTATGAATAGGGCAATTTTATCCATTTTTATTTTTAATGATATTATTGATATATTAGTTCCATGATACTTTTGTTGGTTGATTTTAATGTCATGTCAGCTCATCTGGGGTTATTTTCTATCTAGACGTTAAGAATCGTGTTTTTATTTACATTTTAATGCAGTTGTTTCTTAAGAGTTTTTTTTTTATTTCCACACGGTCTAATCGAATTGGAATAATAAAAAAAGATCTATTTGACCTATATATGAGACTCTAACTGGTACTAACATTCCAGTGTAGCAGAAAGAACTTCGTATTTTTCTTTGGCGCGTAAATTAATTTGACCGTTATGGTCGTCGCATATTTTCACCCAATGAGGATGACTTATCCTATTCTCCCCGGACCATTTTCACCGGGCAACATAAAAATGTTGAAAGTCTGCCAAACTCTCTCTCTTCCTCAAAATCTTTTGAGCAGGACGGACGTACTTTCTGTCCTCTCTTCATAGCAGCAGAACCATTACACCATGAGGAAAGCCATCTAATATATGGACCCTTGAGTCTACCCCCTGCCTTATTACATTTCTATTCTGCTTATCTATTTTGAAGACATTTATTCCTCACTCCAAAATCAACTAGCAGAACGTCAAATGCCTGCTCAACCCTTTTATACCTGTTTTCTTCCCACTATGATGACTAGCACAAAGGCTACCTCTCAACTCAAGCCTTTATTAATCTTCTAAATTGAAAACCTTCAATATCTTCGTTCGACTCATATATTTTTACTTTAAATATAATGGAGAGGGTAACTTAATCACAATCTTCATCATACCAGATCAGTGTGGACACTTCCCAGATTTTCAGAACTGGAGTCTTATTATTGGATCTTGTTTTGTGTCCTACCCAGGACACTTCTATTTTTTGGAGGAGGCGGATCTTACCTCTCTGCAGGGGATACAGTCGGCATATTCTAAGCCCAGCTGATAGAGCAAGATACTTTTATATACTGAACACTGTTTTATTTGCTTATATCGGTTCAGCAGTTTTATTTTTAAACTAACATTTTTGGTTTTAAAACGAACGGTATTTGTTTTAAAGTAAAATACAGATAAGCTGTGATTGAAGCGTAACAAAATTGAAACTTGCAGACCGAGTCTATCACAACCATCGAATATTTGTACTTCTAGGTATCAGCACAGAAATGAGCTGCCTGGGTTCTAAAGATTAAAATTAAAAAATTAAATGAAGCCCAGCAACTTATATAATAAAAGGATGATGTATAGACTGCTGTTGCTGCAACAACTTCGTATTAGCTTTTTTTTTGTCTTTCTCCTCCTCTTTTGAAGACCAACTATTTAATTATTTCAGTATTCCATATTGAATTTGCTGTCTATAAAGAACTTTTTAAAAGTTTTATTTTCCTGTTAGTACAAATGACATTCAAAGGAGAAAAAAATCTTTTTCCTCTGGCAGTCTAAAATGAATTATGGGATTAATCAGGGTCAGATGGTAGATGACACAAGAACATATGTCAACAAATTTCTCCCGTGTCATCTACCACCTGACCCTGATATATCCCATGATTTATTCTCCTTTATTTTAGACTGACAGAGGAAAAGGGATTTTTTTCTCGTTTGAATGTCACGTGCACTAACAGCTAATCATATTATTCTGTGGAGTAAATGTCTTGCGAACTTATCATCTTATCACGTGACTAAAACCCATACTATATAGACGTTTGACGCACCACCTTTATCACACTCTTGCTTGAAGATTGTACGAAACACAAGAAACTTAAGCCACAGAATTATAGCGTCCATAATTCTTCAACTTTACTTACTATATATATATATATATATATGTTGAAAAGATAGATTTGTAGTGAATCTGACAGTATGATAGAAATATGTGGAAAGTTGGATAAATCAAACACTTAACTTGAGTCAAGTGTTTGATTAATCCAACTTTCCACATATTTCTATCACATATATATATATATGTATATATATTTGAAGGTTGATTTTTGGTATACTATTAATTCTCATCTATCGGCTGAAATAGAAACTAAAAATTATTTACCTTTCCTAGATTCTTTAACAATTTAAACTAACTGAAAATCTAAAAATAAAGGTATACCAAAAATTTACCAACAACGTACACTTCTACTCACAAGACAACACAACACATACATACATACATACGAGGTGCCTTCAATAAGTCCCCAGACTTTTTTTTGTACAGGAATTTAAAATTGTCGTAGACTTTTGAAAATTCCGTATGATATTGCTATACATCTTATGAGACGACTGACCAATTTTTATGATTTCAGGTTCAAATGAAGAGCTACAGCAGCCTGATTGTCACAGCTGGTGAATTTCAAAAATGTAATCTGGACGTGAGGACACTTTGGAAAAATGATATGCAATAAAATTCTGTTTTAAACTTGGTAAAAATACCACTGAAACTTATGGAATGCTTCAGACTGCTTTTTGACCATCTTGCATGAATCGAGCATCAGTTTTTGAGTGGCATAAGAGATTCAAGGAAGGCAAGGAGTCTGTGAGGGATGATGAGAGGTGTGGGAGGAGTAAGGAAGTCAGAACACCAGAGTTGATTGGCCAAATAAAGAATTTCATGGATAAGGACCCTTGTGTGTCTATAGAGACAATAAGTGCACAGTTTGATGTCAGTGTGAGGACTGAAAACATAATTATTCGCGAGGAACTGAAGATGTGGAATGTTTGCACGAAGTTTGTCTCAAGAGTGCTCAGAGAAGATCAGAAAGAAAGATGTTGTCATAACAGCAGGGAGATGGTCAAGCTGATCAATTCAGATCCAGCAGTTCTTGATGCTGGTGACCTGCGATGAAAGCTGGATCTACTGCTATGACCCAGAGACCAAGAGACAAAGTTCCCAGTGAAGGCATGCTGGCTCTCCCAGACCCAAGAAGGTCAGAAAGAGCAAATCCACCCACAAACTTTTGATGATCCCTTTTTTTGACAGTACTGGCATGATCTATATGCACTGGGTTCCCACTGGACAGACAGTCAACAAGGAATACTATGCTGAGGTTTTAAGGGAGTTCAGGAAGAGGCCAGCACTCTTCAAATCGGGTCAGTGGCATTTCCAGCAGGATAATGCACCAGTCCACAAATCCACCCTTGTCACAGACTATTTGACCAAGATGGGAATCAAGACAGTTCCTCAGCCTCCCTATAGTCCAGACCTTGCTCCCTGTGACTTTTGTTTATTCCCTAAGCTCAAGGAAAAAACTTAGAGGCTGTTGTTATGAGACAATTGAGGAGATGAAAGAGGCTGGGACGAAGGTCATTGACACGCTCACACAAGAGGACTTCCATGGGGCCTTCTAGAAGTTGTTGGAACGGTACAACAAGTGCATTGGAGCCGGAGGAGATTACTTCGAAGGGGACTAGAGTTTCATATGTGTACTATCAATAAAAGTGCCCATACGAAAAAAGTTAATGATCCTCGTACATACATATATTGATTTATACATACATACATACATTCATTCATATGAACATATTTGGGTGGCTCTCATGGTGTAACAGTTTTCATTGTAGGGAATGGAATTGGTGCATTGAGTTCAAATTCTGGACAAGTCTGTTTACTTTTCACTTCATACTAATACCCTTGGGAAAGTCATGAATCCATTTCCCCAACAGATATGTGTAAATTATAGGAGAGACTGGTCTTTTGAGCCTTGTTAAGGCAAACAGTTCAGAAGAAGGAAAACTCTGAATTCAAACTAGCTGTAATCCACTTTAAAATTGACCTTTAGTAACAATTCTGCTTTTGTGGACGGGTTGGGTAAATACAAATGCACACACATACACCTATATATATATATATATATAAACATGTATTCCTATCAGAAAGGCGTTGCCTTGACATATTCAACCATCCCAGACTATCTTTTCCAGCAAATTCTTATTTTATCAAGAAATGTACCTCCCAACATTCTCATTCTTACATTACAATTCTCCACGTCTACCAAATGAACAAAAACAACGACCCCCAAAACTTTTGAAGAGCAGGAAAAGATTATTTTCCTCAATAGCTTCATGTCTTGTATATGTGTAAGGTATGGTTGTCCATTAAATAGAAAAATAGACCAAAATAAAAATGTAATCTATATTGAGACATAAATATGTACTTAGATAAAAGGATTTTATCATTTGTTGAATTCATTGTGACTATCTCAGTTACACATGATCAAATGTCTTCCATAATGTTAAGATGAGTCATAATCATTTTTACGGTACAAGAGATGCTTTTAACTCTTTGAGCTGGTTACACTGGTTTACTAGTAGTACTTTTGTTTTACCCTATATTGTAGCAATATGATCTCAGGACCATATCTTATTGGTGCTGATATCATGCTTAAACAGCAGAGGGTAAATTTGGGCTCAGAAGCTCAGAGCTCAAAGGGTTAAATTTACCATTTATTTCCGCAAAAACTACAACAGATTTAGGGAATACAATATTTATGGGTACTTATGGTGGCACTATTGATATATTGGTTATCATTGTAGGAAATGGACCCTAGTTCAAATTCTGGACAAGGCTGTTTGCATTTCACACAGAGCGAATACACTTAGGCAAGGTATGAATCCAACTATTTTCTTTACTGCTGTGAGTAAATTGTTGGATATACTGAGCTCTTAAACCTTGGTATGGCAATCATTTTAGGAGAAAGAAAACTAGATTCAAATGAGTTGTAGTCATCAAGGGTGACCCGAAGGCTACCCTTTCAATAGCTACTACACCAAGGTGTAGGGGAGGGCGCTACTCCTTTCCCTGGTTTGCTCCACTTGACCCTTGATCCTAACTGTTAAATCATGCAAGTTACCTCCCCTGATACTCTCGAGAAAAGGAAGGTTTTTCTGGGACTAGAAAGGACTAGTGATAAAAAGGCGTCTCTACGTATACGGAGTGTTGTAGTCTCAATTCTTTATATTTAAAACTTACCTTATAATACTGAGTGTTAAGCAAGGCGGCAACAAGTACCATTTTTTGAGTCTTTGGTATGACCCAACCTGAGATTGAGCCCCTGTCTTCCAGACCATTGGCAGACACTCTACTCCTTAAGCCAATGGCCTGGTAAACTAACAAGTTGTACTCAGCTTAAAAATTGACCTTGTGTCACATCCTGCTCATAGCAATGAGGTTGGGTAAATAGTTATGGTTAGTACCTTTTAGGGTTTCATCAATGGGAGAAATAGATGTATTTGAGATAATGAAGTGTTTACTTGTTTAAAATGATTGCAGAGATACATTTTTTTACTGTAAATAAATGAAGATCATAATTATTAAACTGAAAATAACCCAACTAGGGTTGGTATGCCATACAACCAATCAACCTTATTGAATAAAGGAAACCTGCACTCATGAATTATTTAGTTTGTTGAAAAGGGTCTCACTCCCTTTGACTGCACTATTAATACTTTCTTATATTGGATTTGTTTACTAAAATGACTGAGTATGATAGGAAAGATGTAATGAACTGCTAGGGACAGTTTGTCTTTGTGGTTTACTTATTTAGAGAGAGAAAACCTTAGAAGAAGTACCTTAAAAGGGTAGTCCCTCTACTTAGCCTGAAAGTCAGAGCTGTCCTTCTTAGAGCACAGTAACAGACCACAAGCATCACTGAATGTAAATTGGTGTAATTTTTTTGCATAGAAGAATTCAGTGATACACCACTGCTTAAATGCACTTTGTATTAGCATTCACTTGCCATTGTTGAAACAAATTATAAGCTATAGGAAGGAAAGTTCAGTCTCTTCTACCATACCACCAACATCTGCCTCTGAAATCGTGAACCAACATGATAAAAATAGTGACATTACTTTTTGTCAATTATTGTACAAGTGCAACATTCATTATTGTTGGTGAAAATACGTAACACATGGCGGTGATCATATGAAAAAAATAGTTTTGTTGCTAAAAACTTGTTCTATCAAATGTTTTTCTCATGTTTCCTGTGGTAGTTGTTTTTTTCCATAGAAATAAGTTGGAGGTATTACTTTTGGAGCATCCCTTTTATATCTTTGTTCTCATTAAAAAATGTTTGGATTGGAGATTTTGGTCAATTCTGTTTACCGAACCTGCTTGGAAAGTTATTTATCAGCTTTTTCAAACATATAAAGTAAATCTGCAGACATTGTTGATTGACCATCTTCTGCTATTTGCACACATTTGATTTGGTGCAAAGCTACACATGTTTCACTGGAAACAACTTCATTAAAAATAAATCAGAATTTACACTAGACGTAATTGTTTGACAACGCAAAATTCTCATTAAGGAAAAAGTTTTCAACATTCATCAAAGATAGAATATTGTGATTAAGTTTCTGATCCTCCATTTTCACACATTTACCTGGGAAACCTCAAAGTCCTTTGAGAATAATCAACATATTTTATTTATTGAACAACCTATGAATTTGTTGGGTCCCTATCATAAAAACAGTCTATGATGATATTTATACTTCTATTTAGGATGGAGTGAAGAGTTCTAATTAGGATTTCATAGTTATCATCATAATATCACAAATTTAAGGACTGATTGATTGAGTAATCAATTTTAAGGGCATGTCAACCCCTCTGAAGTTATTCTCTGCCTTGTGGTTAAAGAATTGCATTTATTAGGTTCCTGAGTTCAACAAATACCTGAAGAAGGCCAAAGGACATATCGGCCGACACATTGTGGAAATAACAATAAAGATGAAGACAATTGTTCGAAAACCCTTAATGATAAAAACTGCATTTATAGTTGTTTCGTAAGAAGTTTTATTTCACAAAGTCCAATCGAATTCAAATAATTTTTAAACAGATTTATTTGACTCATAGATGGGAACTTAACATATACTACACCTCTGTGTCAGAGTGGACCTGGGAGTAATGACCATGAAGAGGTACTCCACACTAGAGTTCAAGTTTCACCATCAGATGCAATTTAGTGTCATATAGCATCTTTGTGATATAATGGTGATAACTATGAAATCCTAATTAGAACTCCTCAGCAGAATATATGATCAACAGGGTATCAAGAATTTAGATCATTGAAAAAGAACATTCAACACAAATACAGGCCCTGCAAAATACAGGTCCTGCAAAATACAGGCCCTGCAAAATAATCATTCAGCTGCAAATTGTACTGAATGATTAATATCAAATTCATAAGAGGATGCAAATGATTTTCAGGGTGAAGTCAGGGATCTTTCCCTTCCTTGGTGACTTTTTGAAGAAAAATTATGAACCTGTCACAATAGTTTTTGAACAAAATTTTTTTGTCAAAAAAAATTGATGCTGAAAGGATTATTAGGTTTAAGGAGTTATTCTAGTTTAAGTAGCAAATGAAAGTACTCAAAGAAATGGGAGATTTTATAATGGGTCACTTAAGCAAAAATAAATTGCACAACAGGAAGTGAATAACCATCATTCACAGAACAGGTTTTATGCTTTGATTAGAGAGCCATTCAGTAGTAATCCTAACAGGTAGAGTATTAGACTAAAGACAAACTTATATAATAAAAAGTGATATCTACTCTATGCCAATTTAGAAAAAAGAATTATGAAGCTAGTCTTGATACTTTTTGAACATCAGATTTTGGCAAAACACAGGATTGTACAAGTGCAGCACCCTCCATACTCACCAGACCTAGTATTTTGAGTTTTGAGGATATAGAAGACATTAAAAAGAAATATCACTGCACAGCTTCATACATTATTAAAAGATTCTAGAGGTGTCATGACCAATGGATTAGGTGTATTGAATGCCAAGAATTTTGAAGAAAATTAATACTTCCTTTCTTGTTCATTTCTGTCTGGGTAAATACAGTCTCAGTCTTCATATTTTATGAACACACCTAATATATTTCCTTGCAACAATGTTATATTCTCAGGTGAGTTTATGTGAGCAAGAACAAGACTTCAATCAGGATCTTGACATTTTCTAAACATTTGCACATTTCCTCACGTGTAAGGATGTAATGTTTGAACTAAATCCTAAAAGCTTTTGAATATTATACCTTCCAAAATATCTGTGCTATGAAGGAGTATTTTATTCTCTGAGATATTTCACATACCATCATATAACTTGAGTAGGCAACTTTTGTTTATATAATGGCTAACACCCTTCATACAAATAAATTATCTGTAGGTGAGAGGCAGATGCCTGTTAATCTGCTTGAAAAAAGGAAATCTGACCAGATTTATTCTAAACCTGATCAACTTCCATTTCAAATGTCAGTTTAGATAATACAATAAAAGTAAAACTAATTTATAAGAGAAGTTTATGCTTAAGCTGAACTGGTATATGTTACATAAAATTAACATCATCATTTTTAGTGTGTCCATTGGTTAGGATCTGTTGTTGTTATGGCTGTTCCAATTCACACATTCTTCTCTGTCATAGATGCATTACAGCCAATCTTATAACCAACTTTTGTTCTTCAGACTTGAAAGGAATTGGTATTGGTAGAAATAGGGATTTCAGCTTCTGGTTTTCCATTCAAAGTTGTCCTTACTCTAGACTGTTTGCCATACCAAAACTAAAGAGTCCACTCTACTCCACAATTCTATATATAGCTGGGTTATATCTCAAACTCATGATCAACCTTCCTCCTTACTTTGAACCAGAGAAATGTTATAACTCAAATCATTTTCATTGAGAGTGGGTATATAAACAAGAGTCAGCAGGAAACCATGTTGCTGCAAAATGTGACTAATTATACAGAATTCAAATTTATAGATTTTTAAAGAAAAAAATATAATAATATATCAACTGACCACAAGTCCAGTAAAAGTAAATGGTCCATTGGCCTAACATGTAAAGTGCTTACCAAAGGCCCAGGAGACCAGGGTTCAATCCCAGGTCAAGTCATACCAAAGACTTAAAAAATGGTACTCAGCATTATTATTAGGTACATATCAAGGGTAAAGTGGAGCGATCTAGGAAAGGAGTAGTGCCCTCCCCTACACCTCAGTGTAATAGCTAATGAAAAGGGAGCCTTTGGATCGCCCTCGACTACAATCGCCAACTACAAGTGACATAACAGTTATTCATCTCTTCTACTCTCAGCAAGGTAAGGCAGGCTTTGCCCTTTAGCTTGAGTTAGGCAACCAGCCAAGTAAAAGGAAAACTCTGGATTTAAACCAGCTGTACTCCCCTTAAAAATCAACCTTGTATCACATCCTTCTGTGGCTGAGGGGTTGCATGAATATGTATATATCGAGTAAATTGAGCTCTTCATATGCAGTAGTTACTAATGAGTTTGATTTTCACTGGGTGCACCATACTTTTGGCCTTCTGCTAAACAAAGCTAAGCTTATTAAATGGTTAAAAGGAAATCAGCCTTTTGAGGATGAGCTATGATGACTGTCTTGATTACAAATACTTTTCATCATTTGGGTATTAGGATTTGAATTTTCGGGAAATATTTTTACATTGATTTCTACCTCTGGACAGAGGCCAACCTGATAATGCAATCTTAATGTGCTACACCCAAGATAAATTGGAAGTCCTAATTTTTCAGATGTAGGCTTGAGAAAAAAAAATAGAATCATGCAATTACCCAAAAGGCAGAAATAGATAATAAATAACAAGTAGATATTAATTTGGCAAATAGCAGAATTCTCAGGATGAATGACAGGGTCATTTATGTAAAGATTGGCACATATTCTTTCCTAAACTCTTTCATTTTCTTTTTTTTACAGCTTTTCTTACTATAACTTTTTATATTTCACTTTTTCCTGTCTCTCTTTGTATCCCTTCCCTTTTTTACAGCTTTTCTTTCTCTCTTTGTTTTCTTTTTTTCTTTCTTTTGTTTACATAAATACTGTTTCACATTACATAGTAACAAAATTTTTCATTATACTGCAATGAGACCAAGTCGCATGGCCAATAAATAAATATATATAGCAATAGCTGATAGTCTTTCACTGGAAACTGAGTGATAACAAGTCTTCTCAGGTCTCCAAGACTCTTCCCAGGATTCTGGCTGATTTCAACAATGCTGTAGTCCGAACGGTTTTAATTTGTTCTCTAATTTCCAACTCTTCCAGCCCCCTTCCCAAGTATTTGGGGACTATTCCAAGAATGCCAACTATAAGTGAGATGACCATCACTCTCATGTTCAGTTGTTTTCTTAGTTCTCTGGCAAGGTCTAAGTATTTGTCTCTTTTTTCACTTTCTTTGATTTTCCCAATGTGTCAGGACAGCAAATTCCACTATATAGCAAGTTCACTCTTTTTTGTTAATCATCACTTGGTCTGGCCCTCTGTTTGTATCTTCCAATCCCAGAGAATTTATGTCTAATATATATTCTGGCTTGTGAATATATCATTTGGTAAGTAAAGTTGGCGATCATAATCAAGGGTGACCCGAAGGCTCCCTTTTTGACAGCTACTACACCAAGGTGTAGGAGAGGGCGCTACTCCTTTCCCTGGATTGCTCCACTTTACCCTTGATCTGTACCTTATAATGCTGAGTGTTAAGCAAGGAGGCATCAAGTACCATTTTTTGAGTCTTTGGTATGACTCGACCTGGGATTGAACCCACATCTCCCGGGCAATTGGCGAACACTCTAACCGCTAGGCCAATGTCCGGTTCATTTGGTAGTATGGTTCAATTTCAATTTCTTGCACAATTCCCTCTGGATAACCTTCTCCACCCATTGGTGTTGAGTCTTATACTCCCTTTGAGCTTATTTGCTTCATTCACTTATTATATGATAAATGGCTTAGTCTTTATCACCACTTAACCAGTACTTGCTATTCTGTTGTATATTATCAATTTTTGCTTTAATATTTTTGGTCTTTATGTTGTTGTTTTGTACTGCTATTTGAAGAGATTCAGTTTCTCTCTTAAGGTTTCCCTTTTGTAGCCATGCCTATGTCTTCTCATGTGAGATTTCATCAGTTTGTCACTTGAAATATCAATACAGTTGGGTTTTTTTTTATTTCTGTTTCATAGTTATTGTTGTTTTGTTTGTCGCTATGTTCTTAGTGCTGGCTGCTGTAATTAGTCTTCCTTTGCTCTTTATAGTGTAGTTTTTGAGTCCCCTTATTGCTGCAACCATGCTATCTACAATGCTGGTGTACCCACTTTCTTCTTCTTTTCTTGATACATATAGTGTGTCTATGTCATCTCTTGAATATAAAGCCTTGTGCATTGTCATCAACTTTCTTATCTTCTGGTTCATTTGCTTGAGTTCTTCCCTTGTTCATTTTAAGTATCTAACAACAGAGACTGTCTAGGTGTTTATTCCTTTGATGAGATTTCTTCTGCAGAGTTTGGTTTTGAGAAGTTTTCTTGTTTGTTTGAGGTACTCTTTTTATTTTTTCTTTCATCACCATTTGTTTGATGGTTCCCACTTCAAATATTCCTAAGTACTTATTATCATTATCATTATTATTATTATTAAAACGGAACTTTCAACCATATAATTGTGCTTGAATTATTAGTTTTAGATAGGGCTGCTTGAAATCATATGACAGTTCAAATTATTCCAATTAGGAATACTTGATGTCATATAATTGTGTGCGAGCAAATGATCATTATAGACAAATAAACAAAAGATGTTTTAAAAAATGATTGTGATGGAAAGTGGAAAATATGAATAGTTATGATTATTATCAAATATTTACAAATGAATCAAATTTTGTTATTAAATAACCTGTAAAAGGTTAAATAAACCAAACCAAACCAATCCAATTCAAAGTTATTGGCTTCAGATATTTGAACATAATTCAATCAAAAGTTTAGCAAATACTGACTTGTACTATCATATCTGTTAATTAAGATAAATAAGGTCCAGGCAAGAATAGGATAAATATATATTTTATTTTAGAGTTGACACGTGCGACTTGTCTCCAAGAGATCCCTCTAAAAAGTGGTTAACCCTCCTTTTCCTCCTTCCTCTCCTCACAGCTCCCTCTTCCTCCAGGGGGAGATAATTGCTCGTCCCATAAGCCAAGATAGGATGTTAACATTTCCCTGCTTTTCTTTCTGGTACTGAGGTGGGACATTTTAGGAGGCAACATTAAATGGCTGTCTGCAGGGAAAAAGAAAAAGACAGTTGAACAAAAATTTAAGACTGCATACTTGAAAATTAGACAGCTGATTCCTTGGGTTCAGATATGAATTGGAGAATTTTGAAGGCAGGGACTCCCTTTTTTGTTAAGCTATCTGCAATTTGTTTGTCAGTGGGTATCCATGATATCTCTGCAATTTCTCCTCTGTCAACCATTTCTCTAAGGATTGCCATTTCAATTTGTAACCTTTTATCAAGGATTTGTGTGGTGGAATGCACTGCGTCATACAAACAAGAATTGTCTGTTTTGCTTGTTATCTTTATATTCGTAGGGTGTTCTTCTAATTGTAACAAATCCAGTATTAATTTTCTGTAATAAAAGCAGGCCTCAGTGAGATCAACCATGGCCAGAGTCTCTGCACCGAGAGTGCTTTTAACTGTTCTTTTGATGTGTTTGGATTGCCAGGCGATGGGCATGTATTCGTTATTGTTGCCTACTAAAAAGATTATGTAGCCACCTTGTGATCCACCATCAGTTAGGTGAGCAAAAGATGCATCGCTGTATGCTATAATTTGCAACAGTTTAGGGTTACCCAAGTTTGGGATATGAATTTGTGATTTCTCCTTTTTTGCCTTTTTTATAGTCCGGTTGATTTGTCTAATACATCCCACATTTTCCTGTTTTAATATTGCACTTAGTGCACTGACATCAAAACTGAGGTCAGGTCTTGTTTGGGTGGCTAGCCAATTGAGCTGACCTATTAGCTGCCTGGCCTCTGTGATCTCAGTTGTTGTTAGCTTGTCTTCTAGTTTTCTTCCGTTCTGCAGTGGAATAGGTCTAAGTTTCTGGCATCTTGTCCAATCTTGATGTTACTATCGGATTTTTTTATTTCTAATCCAATATATTGGAACTTAGCAACTTCTTCAGATTTTATTTTGAAAAATTTACGAAGTTCATTAATGACTTGGTATTCAAACGCCTCTGACCCAGCAAAGCAGAAATCATCAACATGAGTGGCTATTATGCCTTGGAGCTTGTTTTTAAAATGCCAAGTGAAAATTGCCTGGTCATATTTTGATGGTGTGACTCCTAGCTTTACTAGTTCCTTTCTGAGTGTTAAGTACCAGGATCGAGATGCGTCAGTCAGACCATACACACATTTGGATAATTTCCAAATGTAGCCAGTAGGTACATTAGCTTCTTTGGGAGGAAGAAGGTAGATGGGCCGATCTAACCTCTTGCTCTGTAAAAATGCAGTTTTAATGTCCATGGATTTGCATATCCAGCCATTTGCTGACATAACTCCTAAGGCTGCTTGTAAACTTTCCTTAGAACATGTTGGGGAATCATTTCTAACATTGCAGGCATCTTTGTTTTGAAAGCCTTTGGCAACAAGTCTGGCCTTAAAAGTTTGCTTGCCATTAGATTCCTTGTTAGTGTAGAGCCATCTTGTGAGTATTTTTGGTTAGCCCTGATCTGGCACTTGTGTGTAAACTTGATGTTCAACCCAACTTTGGAGTTCTCTCTTCTTTGCTTCGTCAAGTTGGTCATTAGATGAGTCCATCAAAAGACATACATTGTCTTCATTGGTGGCAGTTCGGTCATCTTCATTTGTTTCCCATTCTAAGACCCCATTCTCAAAAAACAGCCAGAATGGATCTCCTTCTTCCATAGCAACATTCATTAAATATTTGTTTTTACCAGTAGCTTTACCAGCTCTACTGATCACATTCAATTTTCTCCATTCGTGGTCTTCATGATTGGTGAACTTGCATTTTATAGTTTGGCCTGGTTTGGGCAGTTGTACAGATTTTGTGACTATTTTTGGTGATTTGTCACAGGCATACTGTTCAGGATTATCATCAGTTTCATTCCCATCATCTATTGGAACATAACCGTTTGTGGTTACATTATTTTGGCTATGATGTTTTACTGGTTCACTAGTGTCATGGTGTGTGTCGGGATATAAAATCAAGCGTGAGGAATGTACTCTGACATATGTGGCTCCATGTTTGACCAGCACTTGTTTGTGTTCCCAGCCTATGACGGCACCAGGACCAAGCCATCTATCAGATTCATTTCTTTTATAAAGGACAAGGTCACCATTTTTGTATAGATCAGCTACACTGGTTCTAACCTGATGACAGACGGCTCGTCTCAATTTTTCAGAGGCTTCACACTCTATGAAACCTTTTCTTGCAGCATGCATAGCATTGAGGTTGTCAGCGACAGTTTCGCTGTTACTGACACCTTCTAGTGCAGGAAGTTGATTATTCAAAAGAGAAGGCAGGTTAGGCCATATCATAAAGGGTGAGGTTGTTTATTGTTGCCCTGATTAACCTCTCATTTTCGGGACTGAGGTTGGCAGATTTCAGAGCACGGTAAGCTAATACCGGTTTGGGTAATGTTATTTGAAATTCTCTGAGTTTCGCTACCTGTCGGTCGAATTGTATTAAATAGCCATTAATGGAAGTGTTACATTCCCGGTGGTAGTTCTCGAAGTTTTCGTAACAAATAAACGCAGACTGGTTTTTGTCTTCCAGGAAAAGGGTATCAAGTTTTTCAACTAGTTTGTCCATTCCATCTTCGGCATTTAGTCGGGAAATGTCCATTTCTAATATAGCTGTCCGAGCTTGGCCTGTAAGTGATAAAACCGCCGGTGCTTGGCAAGAGGGAGAGATATTTGATGCTAGCCGCCATAGCTGAATTTCTCGCTTCCACAAATCGTAAAATTCTGGGTTTAAGAGCGGTGGTTCAAATAGTCTCGAACTCATTTTTTTTTTTTTGCCGTAGGTGTTGGTCTCTGCTACCAAATGTTAATTAAGATAAATAAGGTCCAGGCAAGAATAGGATAAATATATATTTTATTTTAGAGTTGACACATGCGACTTGTCTCAAAGAGATCCCTCTAAAAAGTGGTCAACCCTCCTTTTCCTCCTTCCTCTCCTCACAGCTCCCTCTTCCTCCAGGGGGAGATAATTGCTCGTCCCATAAGCCAAGATAGGATGTTAACAAAATCCAATAATTTGGACAACAGTCAACAAATGGCAACCATTTTCATGATATTGCTTTATTGCAACCATTCTAATTTTTATGCAGCATGGACCGTAAAGTATGTTTAAGTAATGACGACAAGACAATAATTGTTCCAGTGCTTCACAATCATGGAATAATATTAGAAATTGCTAAATTCCTTGCAAGAGACAATCATATGATCATAAAATTTTTAATAAAATCAGCTTATACAATGTTCAAGCTGATATAGGAAGATGCAGAATTTTTTTATTTTCATTTGACAAATGGTAACCCCAATTGAAAATTGAAATGCCCAAGTACCCACTCAAAAGTAGTAAAAAGTTATTGGAAGCCATTGGAGCTCCAAATGTATCCAAAATATTTTGATGCTGCATGCTAAAGTATTTTGGAATATGCACCAAACCAATTGTTCCTGCACCTTTGAAGTCAAATCACCTTGTTAAGCATTTCATTTGGACCAAACAATACATGAAACAGGATTTCCAGAAATCGCTATTTATAAACAAGAGTAAGGCAATGCTGGATGGCCTTAACAGCTAGCAAAATGAGGGGTGCTGGAAATAGGAATTTAATCCCTTCACCTCTTTGCCCAAAACTCAACTGAACAAATTTATGTTTTGGGCAAGAATTATTGGTAATGCATTGGTAGGCACCTGGAAGGTGAACAATGGTGTTAAAATAAGCTCTTCTACCAAAATTTAATTCCTATGGGCTTGTTTTTAGTTATTGCTTCAGAAGAAGGTAATAACATTCAAATTAAGTAATTTTCATGCACAACATTACTGCAAGTGCAACTGTTAAATATGTAGAGAATTTTGGATTTGAAAATGACTGGCTTATGCCTTAATCACCATCTTCTTCCTCAGTTCCCATTGAGAACTTTTAGAGCATTGTCAAAAGGTAAGTTAATGAAGGTAACAAGCAATCCTTAGAGAAATTATATTAGTAAATAAAATAAATCTCTTTTCTATTTTGTTGTTACACCCAGCTTGTCATAAATAGTTTTGTATGTCATTTCTTTGAATAAATTATCGTCAGATTAGTCATCCGCTTTCATACTTTCACATTGATTTTTTGAGACAACTGCATAAAAAGTTGAATGGTCTAAAAAATACTTTTTCATGTATTCAAACATAACCTCACTTTATGCTGCCATCTAAGATTGTGAGATATACATTCATATTAAAACCAAATTTTGTGATTTTCCAACTTTTAGTTTAATAATTATTGTTACACACCAGCTCTTACCATTGAACCACCTTTTAAAGTGACATTGCTTATTAACTTTTTAAGTTAGATTAAAGCTATAACTTTTTACTTGATGCACTCCTTGTAACCACTTTTAATTTTCATTCACCTCCACATAAATTGATCGAATTTTGCTGATATTTTTTCTAAGTTTCACTGGATGTCATAATGAGGGGTTGGTTTTGTTAAATGTTTTCACTTTCAAGATTAAAACTTTTACAGAATACAGAAAAGTTATTATAAATGAAATATTGAATCATATAACAGTCCCATCCACAAATATCTGGCGATCCTGAAATTGCCTAAAGAAGTAAAGATTCAGACCTTTTTGGTCAGAGTGGAATCTTTTGTTAATAATAAATTTATTCTAATTTCATTCATTAAAAATCTATTATCATGAATAAGAATTATAATTTCAGGCATTGTTTTTTAATTTCAATATTGTATTGCAATAATTTTCAAAAAAATTGTACTTTTTGTTTGACTGATTGGGCCATTGGCCAAATGAGTAGAGTGTTTGCCAATGGTCCAGGAGACCAGGGTTCAATCCCTGGTCGAGACATATCAAAGACTCAAAAAATGGTACTTGATGCCACCTTGCTCAACATTCAGCTTATAAAGTGTGTATCAAGGGTAAAGTGGAGCAATCCAGAGAATGGAGTAGCGCCCTCCCCTACACCTTGGTGTAGTAGCTATTGAAAAGGGAGACTTTGGGTTACCCTTGACTAGAGTCACCAACTTTACTTTGCTTATAATAGTAATCATTTGTTGTGCCCGTGGTGTAGTCGTTATCGCCGTAGGAAATGAACACGGCGACTCGAGTTCAAATCCTGGACGATACTGATTGCATTTCCCATAGTACTAATACCCTTGGGAAAGGTATGAATCCAATTATTCTCCCTCCAGCTATGGGTAAATAGTAGGACAGACTAGGTTCTTCAGCCTTGGTTAGGCAACTAGTCTAGGAGAAGGAAAACTCTGAATTCAAACCTGTTAAACTCCGCTTAAAAATTGACCTTGTGTCATATCCTGCCCGAGCGGAGGGGTTGGTAAATAGTATCATTTGTTTACAAACTTATATAGTATGAAATATTCCCATCAAACACACAGTTATATAGACTTAAGTATTCCTATCTAATACTAATAATTTATATACAATTATATGGTTTAAAATAGCTATTCTTTTTCAATAATAATCATTTGTTGACGCACAGATATATAGTTTCAAGTATACCTTTCTAACACCAATAATTTGCAAACAATTATATGGTTTCAAGTAACTATTGATAATAATCCTTAGTAAACAATTATAGCTTCAAGTAATAATTTTTGTAGGTAGTGGGAGGTCTTCCCCTCTGCAAAGGATGCAACTCAGCCCCACCAACAGAGCATTTGTCTTCTGTTGCCTTATTCAATTCACTCAACAAAAGAATGACATGTGTTTAGCTTTCAGCAGCAATCACTCCAACATCTGTTCAAACATCTAATAATCTAGTATCAATATCCAATATCATATTGATCCATTCATAAAATTGTCAGTATTCTTTAAGCAGTTTACCTTGGAAAATTAATCTAGATTTTAAATGAGTCTGCCATATTGTATTCTTGTATGTATTTACTCAATTCCTCTGTCACAAACAGAATTTTTAAGCAGAATAGGACTGGTTTGAATTCAGAGTTTTCCTTCTCTTAGACCAGTTGCAATCCCAAGGTTAAAGAAACCAGTCTGCCCTACTATTTACCAGGAGCTGTAGGGAGAATAGTTGAATTCATACTTTTCCCAAGAGTATAAGTGCTATGTGAAATGCAAACAGATTGGGTCACAAAATCCATTTTCTTCAACATCACGAGACAGACAAATTGGTGAATTATTATAAGATACAACACTACAGTGTGCCAGACTCATTATAAGTCTAGATTAACTTTCCAAGGTTTTGTTGCAAAGCTAATTATATAATCAACTAATAAACTGTAGTATTCTGCTTAAAATGTATTGACAATATTGTGAATTGATCAATATGATATTGGGTATTGATATTAGATCAGTAGGTGTTTGAACAGAGTAAATTATTGGAGATGGAGTGATTGCTGTTGAAAGCTAAACATATACCATTCTTTTGTTGAGTGAATTGAATAAGGTAACAGAAGACAAATGCTCTGTTGGTGGGGCTGATTACATCCTCTGCAGAGGGGTAAGAACCATCCTACCAAAATGGATGTTCTATATCTAGTGTTAAAGTTTCATCCTATAATTCAAGGAAGGCTAGAACTAAATTTTCTGTGTATATCAATAGAACCTCTGAGTATATTTCTAGCAAATATATATACATATATATATATATATATATATATATATATATATATATATATATATACAGTGTATCACAAAAGTGAATACACCGTCACATTTCTGCAGATATTTAAGTATATCTTTTCATGGGACAACACTGACAAAATGACACTTTGACACAATGAAAAGTAGTCTGTATGTAGCTTATATAACAGAGTTAATTTACTTTCCCCTCAGGGGTTTAGCTTTTAATGGTTATATTTTGAGTTATTTTAAGGGGAAAATAAATTGATTCTGTTATATAAGCTGCATACAGACTACTTTTCATTGTGTCAAAGAGTCATTTTGTCAGTGTTGTCCCATGAAGAGATATACTTAAATATCTGCAGAAATATGAAGGGTGTACTCACTTTTGTGATACCCTGTATATATATAAGATGTGTTCAGAAAGTATTGAGACTGAATCCATATTTACCAAGATAGAAAAAAACAAATAATGAAACGATTTTCTTCAAAATAGTGCCCTTGGCATTCAAGTGAGTTTTTTGTTGGTGAAAGCACCCCTTAAACTCTTCTTTAGATGAAACTGCCCTTTAATATTTCTTTCAATATCCTTCACATTGTTTTCAGTTTAGAGAACAAAACCAAATCATACAGAGCTTAGGGGTCTGGTGAGTATGGAGAGTTCTACTTACACATATCTGTTTCATTTTGTTCAAAAAATATCAAAACTGTCTTTATGATTTTTATTTTAATTGACATTGCCACATCAAGATGGCAGTCTTCATAAAAATTTTACATTTTGAAATTTTAAACTTAAAACTTTAGTCTTAATACTTTTTGATCACACCTCATATATATGTATATTATATAAATGGGTTAACATTTATTCACACCTTACAATGGAGTTAATAAGCTAGTCTTATATACCATTAATTCTGGTCTTGTGCCTGGCACCGTTATGCTTAGTAAATACAAATGATTGATAATGGTATTGAAAGAAAACTAATTTGATTTCAATTTGCTTGATTTCCTCTCAAAAAGTTGATATAAAATAAAAATAATGGATTAAATCCATTTTTGTTTACGGCAATTATTCACTAATTCCCTCATCTGTAATTATCAAGTTAATTTCTGGAGTACTTTCTACTTCGTCAAAAGAACAAGAAAGAAAAGCAAAAAAATGGAAAGAGAGATAATTATGACCATGATATCACATTTATTTGATCAAAAAACTACCAAATGCAAATTCTTTGAATAAAATAATACTGGCTGGGTGAAAAGATATTCATAAAATAGGATAGAAAAATAGGTTAAGGTTCAGTTAAGTATAATTTAATTACCCCTCATCTCTCCCCCATGATGCTGGAATATGACACAAGATTGGTTTAATTTGGAAAGGCAGTAGGAAGCAAGCTTTTTCATAGGTGATATTAAAAATAGCTACTTTCTGTCATTATTCTTCTTTTGGTAGAATAAACCTTGTCCTTACGTCTTCAGATGAGGGGTAATGTGCTGCCCAGGGAAGCAGAAAGAAGCTTCCCGGGAACTGAGATGATTAATTTTTACACCACTCAGCTCACTGTTGGTTTAATGTAGGGGTGCCTCTCAGGAAGCAAGCCTCCCATCAGTGCAAAAAAATCACAATTTCCATGGTGCTTCAGGCACCAGGCAATAAACTTAGCTCTTACCTCTCTTAAGCAAGGGGGAAAGTGCTGCCTGTAGGGAAGGGCCTCTGGAACAATGCTGATTATTCATATCTCTATCCTGCACAGCTGTACCAAGTAAGATTCACTTAAATTAACCACCATAATTTTGTCAGAAAACTTATGAGAAAAACATATATGTTGAGAAAATTTAAGTTTTAAAGTGATGAGCAAATGAAGTGGCTGGATTTACCATATAATGTATAACTAGACTCTGATTTTGTGTCTGTATTTATGACAGTGGATGTTCTATTCACTATGTAAATTTAAAGTAAAATTGGAAGTCAACTTTTTACCCATTTACAATTAAATAAAAAAAAAAAGAATTGCACACTTATGCAAGGATTATGAAATGAGTTTTTAGTCTGGGTCAAGTGATTTAATTATATAGAAAAAAAAAGCAACCTTGAAATGAAGCATTGGGGAAAAGTTTTTAAATTTTCATACAGTATCACCCCAAAATAAGTACACTTCTATCAATTTTGAATAGAAAGTTAATTTTCTTCTTGTAGTTCATTCAAAATGGAACATTATTTCTAGTGGAACAATAAAAATGTATATTATTATGTATTATTCATCATCTAACTCTTACCAAGAGCAATGAGTGATCAGGATGAATGGCAAGTGGGAGTCAAGAGAATCCATGATATCAGTATGGCTTGATGATAATAATGATGATGATGATATACTGGTCCCTTTCAGAACAGTCTGTTTCATACCATTTATAATTTTCAAATAAGCAATGGTTACCTTCATGTTCTGGAAATAGTCCCTTCATATTTTGTGTTCTTCATTGGTTTGCTTTTCTTCAAAATGTTTGTTTGTTCTTTTATATTTCTTGGTAGAAATTCTCATGGATGCATTTTGAAACAAGATTGTTCATTTTATTCGGTAATTCTTTTTTGTTTTGGTTTTTATATTTAATCATACAAAGTTTTTCTTCCATATAATTTTTTATCACTGTCTTTGATATTTTCTTTTTCATTATATGCTATTTGAGAATATTTTTTGTTTTCTTGCCAAACATATTTTGAAAACATTGAATTGCTCTCATATTTTTTTCTTTTTCAGTGATGTGAGGTGGTTATTATTTCTTGTTTTCCGTTCATTTTTTCCCAATGAGAAACAAAAATGTTTTTAAGTTAAAACCTTACACCAGGTCCATTAAGTATGAATAAATAATATAGCAACTTATGTAATAAAGTGATGATTTATAGATGTTTAGATTATTGTCTAGATGTGTGCACAGATGAGCAACATATAATAAAATGATGATGTGTTGACGTCTTGATTGCTGTCAAGAAGTCTCAACTTCAACTTGACGACTCAGCAGCAGTTCAAAACAAAATTATGAAGCCAGTTAAAATACTTTGTTATCACATCTCACAGTGAGCCTGAATTTTTTACCATTAAATAAAATCTGGGATTCTAAATCTGAATGCTCTATAAATATACCTATTGCCTCATTTGACATTATATTCTCACAGACTTTGGGTCTTGCCAAAAGATTTCTGATAAGGAATATTTCAGTTTGTTGCAGTGCCAGTAGAAAACAAAAGAAATGATGATAAAACCAAATGTCTTTCTTATCAAAGAATCAGTAGTTATTGCACATGCTACAAGGAAATTTTATAATTTATAAATAAACATATATATGCATGTTGGGTTATATTTATCATTTATTTTTGTTTATCATTATTTTATAAGTACATTGTATTATATATATATACATGCATACATACACACACTTTGGTAGGACCTAGAATACACCAATTCCATCACACGCAGAAGACTGTCCTGGGTATGACAATTAACTGCATCTAGTGGTGAGGCTCAAGTTCTGGATCTCTGAGGGAGTATGGAATAAATCCTTCATTAACATTACTATTAGGTTCACTCTGATACTAAGTGGTGATAACTATGGCTCAAATAGATCTTTTTGAAAATTAGATTGAAATACTTGAAACCATATAACTGTGGGAAAATTATTTGTATAAAGAAAATTTACCTGAAGCTTGAATTGTTTGGAAATGATAATTACTTTTAGTAACTTGAAACTATATAATTGCTTGCAAAACAAAAAAAAATTTAGTGACCCAGATGACATGTTATGAAAACCAACCAACCAACTATGCATGTTTATTATACATATACATGTATAGAGATATAGAGACCCCCAGACACACATACACAGAAATATATAAACATGCATATATATACATCTATCTATCTATCTATCTATCTGCAGACACAACTTGTAGTTAAATTATGCATAAAGCATGGAGTGAAGCAACACTAAAGTTAAGCAACAATAAGCCTGCTTAGAATGGGTAACAACCTAAGAACACAAGTAATGCAAGTCAACTGAGTAAATATGCAAGACAAAGCAAAGCTGAGGAAATTTTGTGTTTATATCTATATCAACATATATACATGTAGGTATATATATATCTTTTTTTAACCAATAAAATGTATATTATCCTAACTCGCTTTGCCAGTGTGATCCTGAAGAGTTGTTTGGTGAAACCTAGGTAGACTCACTTTTGGCCATGTAGGGATTATTTTCATTTTATATATATATATATATATATATATATATATATATATATATATATATAAGTGTCATTCAATATAGTGAATTTTTTTAAAAAGGCAAAATTGATTTTTTCCTAATTGTTTCTTTAGATGTAAAAATATGGACTTGTTTTATAGAAAAAATTATTTTAATCTTGCAAACATATTTGTTTTGAGTATATCAAAATGGCAGCAAATCAAATAGACTATTCCTAGTTTGAACAGAGGTCTGTCATCAAATATTTGGTGGCTGTGAAGTGCAAACCATGTGAAATTTATAGAAGAATGTGTGATGTGTATGGAGAATATTCTAGCAAAAAATTCTTTACAAATGAGCTTAACGTTGATTTACCACTACAAAACAGAGTTGAAAAGACAGTTGAAAAAATAGTCTTCAGTAAAGAAAAAGTTCTGGATGCAAATGTCAGCAAAGAAGTTTATGCTAACATTTGGAACATGAAAAACTCATCATTTTTTTCCTTGCAAAATTCACCTTTTTTATTTATTTGGCTTCTTTGTTTAATGATATGTGGGAATTACAGAGCCAAAACCATCCTTGTAGAAAGTCAGTAGTAGTACTATTTAACCCTATTTTATTGGGGATAAGAGGGTTCATACGTTTCCCAGAGATATTAGTCCAAACTCGTTTACTACAATGTCAAAGTCCAGTGTCTATATCATGGAGACTCATCTCCTTATTTATTGAATGACCCTCCACAAAAGCATGGGTGGCAATTGACAGGTTATTGATCATATAGAAATTTGATGTCACTCATAGAATAAAATGGGAATTCTTCCAAGCTGTGACTGTGTTAGTACTACTCTATGGATACACCACCTGGACTCAAACAAAATGTACAGAGAAAAGCCAAGGTGGGAATTACACAAAAATTAGGAAAGTTCGTGAATAATTTATCAAATGAATGAAAACTTTCTATATATATATATATATATATATATATATATATATATATATATATATATGCTGTACATATACTACCCCAGGCAAAAATTATGGAATTAGAGGATTTTTACCTTGGGTTTTTAATTTAGCAGAAAATAAATAATATGCAAAACATTTTTTTATCTAATAACTAAACATTTTGGCTTCCTGAAATATACCTAAAACAAACAAGATTATATTATTTAAATTAATGGAATAACTCAATATTATGGGAAAAAACAGAATTTATTTAATAAAAAAAAAAAGAAGAAAAGTAGAATTAATACTTAGTTGCCCCTCCTCAAATTTTTATGACAGCCTTAATTCTTTCAGGTATGGATTTTACAAATTTAAAGCATTATTCTTTATTAGAGAATATTCCTGTTTAATAAATAAATCTTCTTTGGTGGATGGTTGGTTGGTTTTTTTGGCATATCTTGTAGGTTATCTAATGCCAAATCCTATTTATATGAATATATGTAGATAAGTAGATTGTAACATTCTTTGGTGGATGGAGCAAGTAGATTGTAATATTCTTTGGTGGATGGAGTCTTCTGAGGGACCATTTTTTTAAAAAAATCCACTAAAATTTTAAAACTAGATTTAGATCTTAAGCCATGTTGCATTATCTCAAAAAATATTTTATCATCACTAAACCAAAATTATCCAGCATTTCAATCAACACATTAGTTTATTTATGGCTAAATGGAAAAAAAATCCTTCAGATATGCTAATTCTATAATTTTTGCCAGGGGTTGTAATTGTAAAAAGAACGTGTTGGGTGACACTTAAGCTCTTAACCTTTTAAAACAAGCTGTACCTATAGCTACTAATATTCTTTAAGTTTTCAACTGGTTATTAGTATGTCAACCATGTGACACATTCTTAAATCAAATAAAAGATTGAAAAAAAAAAGTCTATAACTGATGAAATGCAGAACATTTTTTATTTAATAACAGAACATTCTAGTTTCCTTTCTTTTATATTAGCTCCAATTTTTTGACACAGCTTGACAAGGAAAAACTAACCATCCAAACAATATCTTTCACTACACACCACTTCTTAAATAAGTTTTCCATTGTTTCAACTAACTTCTTTTGTTTAAATCATATTTCTATTCAATTAGTTATGTCCAACTGTTTGGCCAAAGGAAGTTTTAATGATTGTTTAAGATACTTATTCAAGCATCACTGGAATTTGGTGATATACTTGAATTAAATCTAATTCAAGAAGTCATATTAATAAAATAGGCTTGTGAGAATGAATTTAAGTAGATGCTGCAACTGGAAACTTTTACAGCTTGGGTGTCCCCAAACCAACCATATTTCAATTACTTATGAGAAGAAGGGATGAAAGTCAGTTGTATCTGAATTCCACTTTTGCCATTTTATCTTATCAGGTGTCACTTATATAGCTTGACAGTAAATGAGAAGACCAGGCATTAGAATTTTGACACAAACCTTTAAGGATGCAAATCAATTTTGGTGCATATCTTAATTAGATATATCAACATTTTTTTGAAAAATTAAAAATTAAAAAAAATCTTTTTCAAAACGAGTGGTTTGAATTAAGGAATTAGGAAAAGTTATTTGATAATTTTTTAAAATTTAATTAAACCAGACATAATACTGAAATGAATATTTTGTGTAATTGGGAATCAAAGATTGAATGCGATTTATGCTTAATTTTTTCTTGTAGATTTTGTGAGCTCACTTACAAGGTGTCTGAGAATCAAGGCTTGGTTGGTTAATTGGTTGGTTAGTTAATTGGCTGGTTGGTCAATTGGTTGGTTAATTGATTGGCTGGTTGATCAATTGGTTAATTGAATGGATGGTTGGTTGGTTGGTTGGTTAATAGTTGGTTTATTATTTGGCTGGTTAATTGGTTGATTGGCTGGTTGGTTGGTTGGTTGGTTAATTGGTTGGTTGGATAGATGGATGAATGGTTGGTTGATAAATGGTTAGTTTGTTATTTGGCTGGTTATTGGTTAATCGGCTAGTTGGTTAATTGTTTGGTTGATTGGTTGGCTGGTTAATTGGTTAGCTGGTTGATTCTTTATCATATCAAACATTGATGCTTATTTAATTCCAAGGTTAGTCTTGTTTTTTATGTAACTATTCCTGCTTAATGATAATCAGTTGTTTACACAGTTATATTATGGCTTCAAGTATTCCTATCACAAATAGTTTGTACACAGTTTTATTATAGTTTCAAATCTTCTTGCTTTTTGCAAAAAGTTTTCACACTGTTATATTATGGTTTCAAGTGTTTTTATATAATACTAATAATTGCACACAATTTTATACAAGTAAATAATAATAATTCTTTGTAAATAATGAGAGCATGAAGTAACTGTTCTTTATACAAGTAATTTAAACACTGTTAAATAGTTTCAAGCATTCCCAAATAATTTTCGAACAAATCTATTTGACTCATTGATGGTACTCTAACAAGTACAACCACTCCCAGTCAGAGTCGAATTAGGTTGACTTCACACTTCTTAGAGCTGCAAAACTGGAGCTTCACCACCAGATGCAATTTAGTATCATGCACAAGACACTCCTTTTTTGGGTAGGGTTTACCTCTTTGCAGTGGATACAGTTGGTGCATTCTAAGCCCTATCAACTGGGTGGAATGAGGGTCAAGGGTGATGGATTCAAAGGGTTAATTGAGTAAATAGATAAAATCTATTTCAGTGAGTTGTGGTAAAAAGAGAATTTAACAAATATAAAAGAATTAGCAAATTTCAGGACGAATTTGTTTAAAGAAATGAAAAATTATATGTAGTGTATCACTTAATGTTCATACTACTTAAAAAAAAAAAGAAGAAAAAACTAAATTTGTATCATATAACAGAAAATCCGACAGCTAAGATGAGCATGCAACTGTTTATGTGAAATACTGGTATTCAGGCTATGGTAATTTTTTTTGGTAAATTCCTTCTAGGCACATACCTCAAGTAGATAACGAGGAAAATGAAGTTGATAACTGAAATTTATTGATGCTTTGAGTGGTTTCTCTTCCTGCTTGGAAACTGTATTAAGTTTAGTATATCAGATCACCTGAAGGAATTTCCCTTCATTAATACCTTAGAAACTAAACCCCAAATATTCATTAATGTCAGTTTAAAGTATGTACAGGATTTTGGAAAGAGTATACATCTTTGTTGATTTAATTTCAAAGGTATTTTCATAGAAAACTGCTGCAATGGATAAATTAATTTGGATTGCTTAGGATCACTGTCAAACCACAAATATGTATATATATATATATATATATATATATATATATATATGAAGGTAGATGGAGAAGATTATAGGCTCAAAAATTTATATGATGATCTGCTGGTGGTGATTATTTTTACCAATGATATCCAAGCATAACAACACTGATGTATATGGGCCACGCGAGGGGCTGTGTTGAAAAAGAAACCTTAGTCACATTCTGTAAGAGTATCTTGGTCAGCTTATGAACTTTTCAGCCAACCTTCACACAACTCTCATATATATATATATATATGTGTGTGTGTGTGTGTGTGTGTGTGTGTGTGTGTGTGTGTGTGTGTGTGTGTATATATATATATATATATATATATATAGTTTTATAATGTACACAAATCACTTTTGAAGGTCTGGTTTATGAGAGTTTGTTTTATATTTTTTATGAATTTTTAAAGAATTTGCAAAAATTTGGAAATTATACAAACATGAAACAGACTGTCATAAAAAGTGATCCTAAAAAGTGATTTAGATTATAACATATTAAACAAAAACACAATATATAATAACATCTCAAAACACAAGCTGACCACTGTGAAAAATACATTATATATATATATATATATATATATATATATATATATATATATATATATATATATATATATAATCCCAGCAAATACAACAACTAAAATCATTATTCAGTTTCATGCAATTAAAATTGGATATGACTACGAAATCTTTACCACCTTGCAGTTCTCAAAATAAGTTGTATTTCATGAAAAAGATATTTTTTTTCTTTTTTCTACTTTTTTGCTTTTTTCTCTGTGGTAAAACTTGAAAGTAATGTGATATTTGTAAACTGATATATATGGGTATAGGAAAGAACAGCTGCAAAGCATTGAAATTCAAAGATGAAAAAGTTTTACAGTTCTCTCTGCTATGCTGTAAGATATAATCAATTAATATCTTAGAAAATTACTTTGGCTTTTAAAATTGAAATCTGCCAATTAATGAACACACCCTAAAATACAGGAATATTTGAGGTATTGTATACATATGCACATATTTGCCAATATACGTAGGATGTTATGTGGGTGAGTATATATATATATATATTGGTTACAAATGCAAATTATTTCTTACCCCATTTCTTACATTTCACCCAGTCAGTCGGGTTTAGAATATTTCTTACTGTATCCCCCGCAGAAGGGTAAGACACTTCCTCCAAAATCTGGTTTCCTGAGTATGACACTAAACTGCCTGTAATGGTGAGGCTCCAATTCTGGAAATCGGTAGAGTGTAGAATATTCCATAGATCCACTCTGACCTGGAGTGATAGTATCAGTTAGGGTCAATTAGATCTATTTAAAAATTATTCGTATTTGATGGGATCACATTGTTATATGACTGATAGAAATCTCTTCTGATTTATCGTATTTTAAGGTTTATTATTAAAATAAAATGAAAAGTAATTTTTCAACAAATCTATGACCTTTTCGGGAAAAATAAAGAAATACCAAAGTTAATCTGACTTGAGAATGGGAGAACTATAAAAGACAAGATTCCTTTGATGTCCAGACAGAAAGAAGGTAGAGCCAGGTGCTAGAACATTGACTACCAACACCTGCAACATACAATATCACACAACACTCGTCTTAACCTTCCTACTGCTGCTTTTGATGGAAGCCACGTGAATCACCACCCCACTTACATTCTCCTTCTTCAATGCTGGCATTCTTTTTCCCTGTTGACTATGTGAGTCAGTAATTCACCCCTACCAACACAAATATAGGAACATTTTTATTTCTCAATTCTTCTACCATTCAATACACGTCAAAATTCATAAAATTAATTCCTTCCTTCCAATACAACTACCGAACATTTTACTTCTCAATTTCACATACATTCTCATACTCACCAACACATCAATTGGAACACTTTGTTTCTTTGTCTGTCAATACAGTTGTTAAATTTTTCAATTGTTTTCTTGTCGTTTGATTTGCAACTTTGTGTTTTGTCCTTTCCTAGCAATCATATGCTTGATATAACAACAAGAAAAAAAAAACAAAACAAACAAACAAAAAAACTCTTGAGATAAAAGTAGCCCAAAAATGTAAATATGAATGTACAATGAATGTGATTCTTTAACCTCAAGGTGAAATTAACCCTAGTCGAGTTGATATGCCGTTTAAATAACTCAGTCAATCAAGCATTTCATCATTTATCACATTGGTGAGAACTATTATGTTGAAGGAAGAAGGTAGCAGTTTGATTCTCACGAGTCTTCAAAAAAAGGTGGACTTATAGGATACACATTTCTTCTAGTCTTAAAATAAGCAATAAAAACATACTTAAGAACATTCTAGAAATTTAGGATCAAACCCGCATTAGCATTTAAATTACATTTTTATATTTTTCAACCAATCAGCTAAAAACATGGAATAGAACATTCTAGAAAATTAGGATCGGAAGTGAACTAACAGAAAACATTTAGGCTCGAAAATAAAATAGTAAAATACAAATCTGATTGGTCAATAAATGTCTACGCGCCAAGATTTTAGGGCGATTCTCTGATCCACCTGTAGGATATAAATAACACAGAGTTAGGAAGCCAGACACACAAGACACAAGTTTACACACAAACGAAGACACAGACGAACACAAGCCACTAAGCCAGTAGCCGATACTATGTCCAACCAATTCCTTTCCTTCCTCAACTAAAGTTCATGACCTCTTTTCAAATGGCCGAGAATTATATTCAAAAGGAAAACCCGACAAACTTTCTTTCATCCACGAGACACGATGTCGCCACAATCATAAAACCCGCTATAAACTTAATGTAAGTAAGAACGACTTATTTACGGACTCTGATAACATGAACATACACACATCTTTCAACAAATTTATTCTCTTCTTCAAACTTTATTTTCCAAAAGGCCATTTACACATCATGTATTTTGTTTTTCATATTCTGTTATATGCATATTAAATTGTTTGTTATTTAATGTTCGTTGTGTTCTATTCCATTTCTTTTGCGCGATTGTAATGTTTCGTGTTGTATTTGTGGTGGGAATAATATAGAGAGCAATATCCGTAAAGTACGGATACACATCTACTGAAAGTTTAAGACCCGAGTAAGAGTTTTCCTTTTCTTGTGTATCACTGAACTTTGTGTTTGTTTCTGTTCCTTTTTTGTACGTCGTTTTTCTTTTGAGCTCTTTATATTTCTATCTACATTGTTCTCTGTGTTTGCCGCCAACAGCCTTTGGATTGTCGAATTGAAGTCACTCACTTATTAATCTACCCTCTAAGTTATTATTGCTGTTGTTGCTCTTCTTTGCACTTGAGTTTTTTACTTACCAATTTCAGCCGCTGCTGTAACCAATGTCTAACTTGTAAAGTTAAGCAGTGTAGCTTTGAAAGGCGGTTTGTATTCAATATGAATGTATATCTCAATGTGTCTATAAAAAAGAAAAAGACGATTTGTAAAATGGGATTACTGTTTCACCAGAGGTCTGATGTCAATAGAATGCAAGGGACGCACCAGCAAAACGAGACTTTAAAAAAATGAACTTAAGAAATAAAACTGAAAATGACCACGCAAACACTTTGCACATACTATTACCAAAAAAAAAAAAACGTGATAACTACGAAAGGTGAAATAAATCTAACTCATCTCAACATAAATTTAGCAACAAACAACAATTCAAAATTAATTTACAATCAAACACAAAGCTGATATTACATCCAAAACAGGAATTTACAAAATAGTACATAAACAATGCCCTAAAAAATATGTCGGCAAAATATTCAGAATTCTAAATAAAAATAAAACAAACCTGGTAAGCATCTTTGAAACCTGAAACTAAACAAATCTAATGCCAAAGCTTCCTCAACCACTGACAATAAATTCACGAAAATGATCCACAAATACTCAGTGATCAATTTACACCAAGATTTTTAGTTATATTCTCATTCCTCGCTAATTTAATGCTTGTTATAACACAGAATTCTCTTCTGATTTACAAATACATTTCAAACCCACTCACCAGTTAAATGAATTAATAAATGAATAGATAAAAACACCATGAGCATACCGTCAGTTGAAAAAAGTTAGTATTAACCGGATATTGTCTGAACGATGGCTTATAACAAAATGAATAAAACACATCGCTGCTCAGGTAAGTTCCGCGTATTCATCCGGTTGAAATGTAAAATTAAATCCACAATAAAAAAAAGTCCTTTTTTCAACCAATTATGAACTTACCCCCAAAAGTCGATTCGATTCCAAACATGGCAATAAAACGGTCAACAAAAGGTCACAAAAACAGTCGACAGTCCGTTACACTTCGGCCGGTTGTAGTGGGAACGGCGCGGATCTGGTCGAGTGTGGTGCCTTGTGGAGACTCTAGTCGGCCAAGGCTGCCTGACACTGGTGTCTGGGAGGCCTCGACTGACTTATTCCTCGAGCTTCAGTGGGCCGTCTCCCCAAGCTCTAACCCTCTCGGAAAGGCTAAGTTTATTGCTTCGAGCCTGATTCGCCCCTTTTTGAGGAAATGCCGACGGGATCCGAGACATTTTTGGGAATGCCGGACATGTCTGGGCTACGACCCTGTGCCCAAACCACCTTAAAAAGGCCTTGTGCTACACTCGCTCGCTTGGTGCGGCACGTGACAAATACCGTTGATACAGGGGAAACCACACAACCAAGTCCCCGGCATTTCCATCACAAGACTAAGCTCGCTCATAGCCTACCAACCCACGTCACACCACTATGCCGCACTCAAACAAGCCAGCCAGCCAAGAAGAACTTACATCCCCCTGACCTTTATCTGCTAACCTTAGGAGTTCACATGAAGTATAAAATTGGATTAAAATCTTGAATAAAAGAAAGAATGCTCATTGTTCATTTATGAAGTAAAGTCTGAGTAATTTTATTTTTCTGTTTTGGTTAAAGAAAAAAAGACATACCAACTCAGAAGTGGGTTTAGTATTATGTAATTGTTCCCACTACACCCTCAGCATTGGACTATTGTGTATGTGGGGATATTTGCAGAAGAGACAGATGAGAGGTCAGGGTTCAGCACAGTGAAACAAGCTTTCGGGAAATGCATAGGCGCTCATTGCGTGACATACAGCCGTCCTCATCAAACACAGGAGTTATTCTGCTTCCAACCCGCTGGACGATCCGTTGGTAGGCTAAATCTTCAAATGACACGACTAATCTGTTATCTGCCCAAGTTATGTTTTTTAAATCCAGACAACAGATTAATCGCTAAATGGAATTGCCTACCGATGAGTTGACGGATGAGACCGTACCATTATGTATGCAAAAAAGAAAATAAATAAATAAATAAAAATAAAATAAAAGTCGAAGCCAAGACACAAAGAACAAAATACGGCTTACAAAAATTAGTATGGAAAAAATGTTTTTCGAAAATGATACATATATTCACGCATCCTAGAGGTTGTAAGTTTTTCTCGGAGACCAGTTCATGAATTAACTGTCATGAATCCCTTATATTAGTTTTAGGCTTTTCTATTCCTGCTGTTTATAGTCTGGCGCAAGGCAATCAAAAATAGCTATTATGTTTGCTTTCCTCAATCCTTGGTACTACTTCATTAGTGCTTATTACATTAGTACAATAACCAGATGGTTCAAGAAATTTTGCTTGAGTTGCAATAACCTTAGCGATTAGGCAAGCTCAGGAAGGCCTACAAGTATAGATTCTGAAGCTGTACTCTGAGACATAGAGGGAAATCTGGCAAGTGACAATCGGAGAGTATCAGGCGAGCTCTGTATCTCACAGTTATGTGCAGTTTGTCATCTTCACAACCTCAGCAATATTTGGAGCAGCCAAATTGTACCTCCTCATGGAACCAAAATATTGTGAAACTTGACACATTCTAGTATTCTAATCTATCATATTCTTTTTTATTTTTTTTAAATTTGTTCCCATAAACGTAAATTCTGCATTGTTTGGAATAAGTTTATATCAAAAATTATTTATTATCACAAAACTATTTGTTTTGAGGCTATTCAAAATTGTGGCAAATTAAATAGAGTATTCCTAGCTTGAACAGAAATCTCATAAAATTTTTGATGGCTGAGAAGTGGAAACCATATGAAATTTATAGAAGAATGTGTGATGTATATGGAAAATTATGTTTTAGTAAAAAAAAAATCTTTACAAATAGGCTAAATATAGGTTTGTCACTAGGAGCCTGAGTCAAAAAGACAGTCCATCGATTGGAAACGTACTGACTCTCTGGCAAAGAAAAAGTTCTAGACTCAGTGGTTAGCCAAAAAAGTCTTCTGAGACATAAAATGACCCATCACAATTGATTTCCTTGAAAAAGATGCAACTTTAAACAGTGCTTCTAACTGCCTCAGGCAAAATTCACCTTATTTATTGAATGACCTTCATATATATATATATATATATATATATATATATGAAATAATAAACAGTGTTCGATCATCTTTTATAAAATATGCCTAAATATTGACTTGTCTAAATATACACTCTTCAATATATATATATATATATATATATATATATATATATATATATATATATATATATATTCCTTTACCCCTATTTGGGTCATGTCAATAAATACCTAAACAAAATAAATATGGGTGGTTTATAGAATTTAAAATTTGGTTTGGAATTTTGTTTATGCATTTGTTTAACATGTTAACATTCTTTTATTAAGCCCCACCTTATTTTCATTCTTCTTTCAGTTGACAGTACCAATTATTTCTCTTCTTGACATCTATGCCAAAGAATGACCATAGTTTTCTTTAAGAAGAAACAGCATTGCAGCAGGAATATTAAATGAGCAAAGCATTGTGAAACTACATGTTATATAGCTTTATTGAGAAAGAAAGGGAAATAAATGATTGGAACTGCTAGAGATGGAAGAAAATAGCCATCTTTTATGAATGAATGTTTTAATCATGTCTAATAATCATACTCTCTCTCTCTCTCTCTCTCTCTCTCTCTCTCTCTCTCTCTCTCAGCTTGCTTAGATTTGGGTTTGGATTGTTTTATGGCATATCAACCGTTGTTGGTTAATTAATGCCTAATCTTGTTTTTACATATACATTAAATACATGATTTGTAAATAGATTTTGCAGATACACATAGTTAAATGATCAAACCGTTATATTTCTAACAATTCAATTTAGCTCAAGTCAAATGTTTCAAGTATTGCTATGTATAACTAACAAGTCAATAAAACATCAGTTATTTATTTATACAGTTAAATGATCAAACAGTTCAAGTTCAAACAATTCAATTTAGCATATAATTTGTTTACATGTAGTTTAATTGTCAAACAGTTCTATTTGACCCATAGATAGGACCCTGTCAGCTGTTACCACTCCAAGCCAGAGTGGACCTGGGAGCAATAGCAATGAAGATACTCCGCATTCCCCCAAACTCCGATATTATTGGAGCCTTGCCATCAAATTGCTTACTATCATATCCAGGACACTGGTTAGGAGGGTTCTTACCTCTCTGTAGTTGGTGTTGTCTACCGCTCCAACTGACTGGGCTAGTTACAGCTTGTGTCAGACTTCAATGCTAACACTTTCTTGGGAGATTTGAACTATTGTGGTTCCCTTGGTTGGCTTTGTTTTTTGATGTTTGTTTTTTTAATTTTTTAACAGGTACTACCAATTCAGCTCAGAGGTATGGGGAGTGTGGAGTACCCTTTCATTGTCATAACTTCCTCCTGGAAGGCAGTAGAGTAAGTCTGTCAGACTTTTTGCATGTAACAGGAGGGAGGAAAATAATTCATACTTTTTCTTAAGACATTAATTAATGCGAAGTGATGAGAACTTGATTTTTTAAAACTGATTCCATTTTCTGTAGATAACAATAGTGTTATGAGCATCTGATATACACGTAAGCCTTCATCAATATATATATCTAAATGCAATATATATATATATATATATATATATATATATATCATACACAAAAAAGCAGACACATAAATATTGGTAGACATCTTTTTTTTTAAACTGTTAATCCTAACCAGTTTTAACCATCGTCAGTGGATGTGTGTTTACATTTCAAGACAGAAAAGCTCATGGATACTAAGGGATTGGCTTCATGTGTGAATGAAACTTGAATTTTATCTTAATGACTGAGAAATGCAACTTGCAGGTGTTTATTAATCATTTCAAATGTGGCAGTAATTTTCTCTTGGAATTTTAAGTTGGAAAATCTTATGATATCAAGTAATTCTATCTAATACAAATAATTTACTCGCAGTTGTATGGTTTCAAGTATTCCTATTGAATAATAATAATTTATATATAATATATATTATATAATTCCTATTATAATTTATATATTATATTATATAATTTACATATATATATATATATATATTATATTATATAATTTCAAGTAATTTCTTCCTATTTATAATAATCCATTTGCACACAATTATATGGATCCAAGAATTCCTATCAAATACTAATAATTTTCAAGCAGACCTATTTGATTCAAAGATGGTACCCCAACAGATAATACCATTCTATGTCAGAGTGGATCTGGGAGTAATGGCAATGAGGTAATGGCACACTCCCTAGAGATCCAGAAATGGGACCTCACTACTAAATGCAGTTTAGTGTCATACCCAGGATACCCTTTATTAAGGGTGATCTGACTTCTTAGTAGAGAATGCAGTTGGCATATTGTAAGCCCTGCAGACAGGGTTATTATCTTATTTGAGGGCTATTATGTTCCACAATTTGTTCAAAATAATTTTAAAGGGTCAAAGAAAATTTTAAAGAATTTTAAACTATTTTATTCTCAAAAGTTGTTCAATTTTTAAAATGATGACTTTTGCACCACCCTCTACATAGTTGATTTGATTTGATGGGTTAAGCAGCATATCAACTTACATAGGGTTATTTAATACTGAAAACAACTAGAGTGATTTAATCACTTAAAATCAAACAGTAGAATAAAAATTGGAGTAAAATGCTTTGAGATGAAATTAATTTTGAAGATATTATTTTTAGGCAAAATTATTTATGTTTATATAGAATAGTTCAATAAAGTAAATTTCTCTGATAATATACAAAAAAGGGATACAGAAAAGTCATACTTAGATCTGCCATTCAGATAAAAGAAAGTTTCAGTCATCGTTTCATTTATTTTTTTACTTAGTTCCAAGATTGTCTTCAACTAGCCATATTCCATTTGAATGTAACAGTTTGATATGTTGATATCAGCACAGTTCTCATAAATTTTGATGGGATTATTTACAAATGAGGTATGTCTGAAAAGTTACGGGACTGGTGGCACTAACAATTTATTGCAATTCTAAACAACAAGCTAGATCCTTTCACCTTTAAAGTAGTCCCCCTCAAACCTAAAGCACTTTCCAATTCTTCTATGCCATGCTTCTATGCAATTCCTGGAAGGATTCTTCTGGGTTGTTTCTTGGCTCTATCATTACAGCACTCTTGATGGCCACCATGCCTTCAAAACAGATCCCCTTGATAATCCCTTGAGTTTGAAGAAAAGAAAAAAGCCACACAGAGCAAGATCAATTGAATAGGGAGGTTTTTCCAGTATGGTGATGTTCCCCTCTGTCAGGAACCACTAGATACTCAGCACTCCCAGTGTTGTTGCTTTTCATACATGCCCAGATCTTCCAGTAATAATCTTCCAGATACTGTCCTTTTTCATGTCCAGTTGATTTGCCATTATTTGAACAATCAACCAATGATCACTCCATACCACCAATTGGAATGAGTAATCATTCAACATTGATGTAAATCCTGCTTGTTGATGACTTCCAGCTCCTGGGATCATCTTTCAGGATCGTATTATACACTTGATAATGCATTTCAAGTGCTTGTCATAGAGCTTTCCCCAACTGAACTAAAAATTTCAGGTTTATTCATTCCTCAAAAAAGGCAATGATTGCAGAAAGCTAACATTACAGTTATATACTCCCAAGATATCATGTTAGATAACCCAATTATCCCTCTTTCATCCATACCTCACACTACACTCAGACAGACCCCATATGAATTTATATTTTCACCTGGGATCATATTATAGTATCTGTTCGCTTTTCCTAGGATCAAAGGAATCCTCCCAGGATCAGAGTGTATGTTTGTTTGTTTGGGTTTTATAGCATATAAACCTTGGAAGGTTTTAAAATACCAAATCCATTTTTATACAAATAAACATTTTTATTTCAAACAATTTAGTTTAGCATAAGTACACAGTTTAATTGTCAAAAATATTTCTATTTCAAGCTATTCAGTTTAGTCAGACAGTTTTAATTCAACAATTCAGTTAAGTATAATTTTTGTTTACACACAGTTAAAAGTCAAAAACAGTTCTATTTCAAACAATACAGTTTAGCATACAAAAACAGTTCCCTTTCAAACCATTCAGTCTTGCATAAGTACACAGTTTAGTTCTATTTGACCCATAGATAGGACTCTATCAGGTGCTACCACTCCGAGCCAGAGTGGACATGGGAGCAATGGCAATGGAGGGGTACTACACATTCCCCAAAGCATTACTAGAACCTCACCATCACATTGTTTAGTGTCATATCTGGGACACTTATTGTGGGAGTCTTACCCCTTTGTAGAGATGCCGTTGGTGTATTCTACAGCCCCAAGGATCAGAGTGAAGTATCTATGTTTATTTTAAAAGCTATAAAATATAAAGTATGCAAAGTAAAAAAGTTATCTTTTTGTAGATTAAAGCTCCCATTAATTCTTTTCATAGTTTGTTTGAGACCAAAAAACCTGTGCATAACTGTGCAGACTGCTCAGTGGGTGAGATTTTGTCACAATGAATCTGAATAAATTTTAATGCAAAATATGATAAAATTATGATACTGAGTTTTTGTTATATAATTAAGGAATGCTTTTTTATATTAATCATTTTTCATTGATTATATTTTATCATTCAATTTGGTAAGGCTTTGAACTATTCAAGCCTCTTAGTCCAAGTGCATAATCTTTTGGTGCAGTTTTACGCTCGTGCGCAAAGGATATGACAATCACCATTTGTCATAATAAACCTCCAGAAAGGAAATGGGAGTGTGGATAGCGTCATGCCCAGAAGAGATGGTCCTGAGAATTTGAGGATTTTGAAAAGACATCAGTTGGGTATTCGCCCATTGAAAGATGAAGTTGGGTTTTCAACTGTTGAGTTTTTCGGATCTCGACCAGGAGAGATGAATTGAGATCTTAAACATCACAAGATGTGCTGTGCATTGGGGTCAGGTCAGCATAGTATGGTTAGCATAGGCTTTTAAGAATTGTGTCTCTCTCCTCATGTCACCATGGACTGAAGCCAGGAATTAATAACCCGTTCATATCTGAAATGACAGAATCGGCTTGTATCTGTATTATTATTATTATTATTATTATTATTATTATTATTATTAACATCCCCAAATCATACAACATTTTGATTTACTTCCATCAGGAAATATGAAATACCACATAAACTTACATGGTCAAATATATCTTTTATGTTGTAAAGAGTAATTGTCTAATTATATATATATATGTGTGTATGTGTGTATCTGTGTATGTATGTATATATAAAATGTGTGTGTGTGCATGTTACACTTTTCTGTTACACTCTGATCCATGCATAAATAATCTTATCATTTTTAATGAGAAATATACTAGTAAAAAAGATGCAATAAATTTAGTTTGTACTGTTAGCAGGGCCTAGAATATGCTGACTGCACCTTCTTTAGAGGGGTAAGATTCCCTCAAAATAACTGTTCTGTGTTTACACTAAATTGATCTGAAATTCTGGGTAGTATGCTGTCATCCATTCGTTGTCATTACTCCCTGAGTTCCCTCTGATCCAGAGTGGTAATACCAGTGAGGGTTCTATCAAACGATCTGTTTAAAGATTATTAGTATTTACAAGGGAATATTTGAAACAATGTGACAGTGTACAAATCATTTGTATTCAGAATACTTGAAAATCACATGTGAGCAAATTATTTGTATCATATAAGAATTCTTGAAACCACATAACTGTGTGCATATTATTTGTACTTGATAGGAAAATTTGGAAGTCTATAATTGGGCAAAACAGTGATTATTGTTATTACTAAATAGGAATAGTTACCTGGAATTATATAATTGTGAATAAATTATTGTTATTAGATTGGAATACTTGAAACCATATAACTGTTGGCAAATTAATCAAATTAGGAATAGTTACTTGAAGCTATAATTGTATACAAAGGATAATTATCATTAGTTACTTGGAACAATATAATTACTTGCTTAAACAAAATGATGAACTTTGGCATTAAATAATCAAACAAGAGTTGACATGCCATAAAACCAATTAACAAACCAAGTTTATTTGTTGATACAGTTACAAAGAGATTGACTGATAATTATTTGGGCCCCTGGACAAGAAAAAGATTATTGACTCCTGAACCCATTTTGCTCTACCGTCCATTTCATATAAATATAAACAATTTTAATCAGATGTTTGTTTCTGAAAAATCATATCCCCAAAAATATACAGAAATCTATAACAGTGGAAATAAACCTATTAAGACTTATAATATTAATATTATACTAATATATTATCACGAACTTATCTAGCAAGATCTATCATATTTATCATACTAATAAAGTGATATACTCCTGTGGACCCCTTCATGTGGATGAGCAAAGGCAGGACCACCAGCAAGAATCTATATACAACAGCTCTGTGCTAATACAGGATATAGCCTTGAAGACCTCCTGGGAGCAATAGATGATAGAGACTGGTAGCAAGAGATAGTCAAGTAAATCCGAGCAGATAGCACGACATGACGATGATGTCTACACTAATATGTTATCTACAATTCATCTAGAAAGGCTATACTAATATAACCCCAGGAACTTATTGTGGCAATGTTAAAACATTTTAGGTATAATACATAAATTTATTTAAGGCTACTTAGAAGATTAGATTTTCGTTTTTTGGGTCTCTTCATGTTATGGATCCTTGATAATAGCTCAACTGTCCACCCCAAAGTTAATTCCTTAAAGAAAAGAAAACTGCATTAAGTAATGAATGATAATGAGTTGTGCAAAGTTTGTCCAGAATATACATAAAATATACCATTAAAAGGTTTCAAATTAATACTGATGTTTAATGGAAATCAACAAACCCATTCTTCCATAGCTTAGAATAAGTTGTATTGAGGCTTTCATATTATAAGAACAACAGCATAATGATATATTCATGTATGTCATTATAGATCTCTTATATTCATGTATATCATTATAGTTCTCTTTAATGATATACATGAATATATCATTATGCTGTTGTTCTTATAATATGAAAGCCTCAATACAACTGGTTCTAAACTATGGAAGAATGGGTTTCTGCTTTGTTGATTTTATATTAACAACAGCAAATTGTTTATGTTATTTCTATTATTAAGTTCTAATTAGAATTCAATATTTTAGCAAAAAGATTAGAAAATAAGTGTCCAGTTTAGCAGAAAACCTAACTTTTAAATCAAATATCTCACTAAAACTCCTAGAAAAGAAACTGTAGAAAAATTGTAGTCATCCCTCTTGACATACTTGAGTATGTCAAGAGTATGTCTACATATTGCCCATAAATAAATACACCCCTACCATTTAAAAAAAATAAAAAGGTAATTTTCTTTAAAACCAAAGACACTAGATTTTGATTATTTCTCATCATCATCATCATCATCATCATGTCGTGCTAGTAGCACGGATATCCCTGACCCTCTCTCGCCACTTTTCCCTATCGTTCATCGCCTCAGGCAGGTCTTCCGGACAATATCCTGTATCCTCACATAGTTGCTGAATGTATGTTCATGCTGGCCATCCTGCTTTTGCCCGGCCATGTGTGGGGGTCCATAAGAGTACATCACTTATGAGTTCGTCCCTGTTTCTCCAGCAGTGTCCTGCATGTCTAGTTCGTCTAACTTGAATAGTTTTCGTGATAGGAGGCAGGTGGCCGTATAGTTGATGTCTTGTGGGGTGTTGCCGCCAGGACTTGTTCAAGATTGACCACAGCATTCTTGTGTAATTGCCGTCTAGCTTCTTCTCCAGCCGTTTTGTTAGAGTCCATGTAGTGCATCCATATAGCAGTATCGATGCGACTGCTGCCTGGAAGAAACTGCGTTTCATTTTATCAGTCAGGTCTGACTTCCATATAATTGATAGCCAATTGATAGCTGTCCATGCTTTCGTTAACCTCGTGTCGATGTCCTTTTCGGTTGATGTGACGCTGCTTCCTAGGTAAGTGAATTTGTCTACTAGTTTAAGAGGCGTTCCATCTAGAGTGGAGATGTCCCCCGTTTGATTATAGCACATATATTCCGTTTTGTGTGCATTAACATAGAGGCCTATGCTTGCGGCTGCTCATTCCAAACTATGCAGTAGTGTTTCGGCTTTGTCAGGTGTATTTGCCAGTATCGCTATGTCATCGGCATAGTCGGCGTCGGTAATTGTTGTTGCGGGGTACCTTCTGCTTCTTTTCTTTGTCAGCTCGAAGCCATTCTCTCTGATTTTGTCAATCAATGTTCTAAGCGCATAGTCTAGACAAATGATAAAGAGGTACAGAGCCAGCGTGTCCCCTTGTATTTCTAGAGGAATATTATACCATCAAAATAGATATCTTTAGATATTATTTATTACCGCATAGAAAGTTTTTTTTACCAAAAATCATCATCATCATCATATTGTGCTGGCAGCACGGATATCCCTGACCCTCTCTCGCCACTCCTCCCTATCGTTCATCGCCCTAGGTAGGTCTTCAGGACAACATCCTGTATCCTCACATAGCTGCTGAATGTACGTTCGAGCTGGTCGTCCTGCTTTTGCGCGGCCATGTGTGGGGATCCATAAGAGTACATCTCTTATGAGTTCATCTCTGCTTCTCCAGCAGTGTTCTGCATGTCTGGTTCGTCTAACTTGAATAGTTTTCGTGATAGGGGGCAGGTGGCCGTACAGTTGGTGTCTTGTGGGGTGTTGCTGCCAGGACTTGTTCAGGATTGCACGCAGCATTCTTGTGTAATTGCCATCTAGTTTCTTCTCCAGCCGTTTTGTTAGCGTCCATGTAGTGCATCCATATAGCAGTATCGATGTGACCGCTGCCTGGAAGAAACTGCGTTTCATTTTATCGGTTAGGTCTGATTTCCATATAATCGATAGCCTATTGATAGCTGTCCATGCTTTCGTTAACCTCGTTTCGATGTCCTTTTCGGTTGATGTGACACTGCTTCCTAGGTACATGAATTTGTCTACTAGTTTAAGTGGGGTTCCTTCTAGAGTGGAGATATCCCCCGTTTGGTTATAGCACATATATTCCGTTTTGTGTGCATTAACATAGAGGCCTATGCTTGCTGCTGCTCGTTCCAAACTATGCAGAAGTGTTTCGGCTTGGTCAGGTGTATTTGCCAGTATCGCTATGTCATCGGCGTAGTCGGCATCGGTAATTGTTGTTGCGGGGTACCTTCTGCTTCTTTTCTTCGTCAGTTCGAAGCCATTCTCTTTGATTTTGTCAATCGATGTTCTAAGTACGTAGTCTAGACAAATGATAAAGAGGTACGGGGCCAGCATGTCCCCTTGTAGTACTCCTGCTACAATGTCAAAGTATTCTGTGTCTCCATCCGGTGATCGTACTTTTACTTTAGTGTTTCTATAGAGAATCGTTATTGCCGCTACGGTTTCTTTAGGTATTTGTTTCATCTTTCCTCTGTGAATGGAGTCGAAAGCCTTGGTAAAGTCGACAAATATTAATGTTGCTTGTAGGTTCTTTGCCCGTACACCTTCAAGGATTCTGCGGATGGTTAATATTTGTGAGGTCGTGGATCTATTTCTTCGGAAGCCATTTTGGTTTTTTCTAAGTATGTTGTCGATTTTGGGTTCTATTCGGTTTCGTAGTAGGGCATTGTAGATTTTGGCTGCTATGGATGTAAGTGTTATGCCTCGGTAGTTTTTGGCTAATCCGAGGTCCCCCTTTTTAGGGAAGGGGAGTATGCATCCCTTCATCCATCTATCTATCGGATTTTGATTGTATACTGCGTTGCAGTGTCGGAGCAGTATGTCGTCGAATTGTCTGGTCTTCCATACTTCCGGGGGAATTTCGTCCAGCCCTGCAGCTTTCCTATTTTTAATTTTTCTGAGAACCGAGTCGAGTTCTTCTTGTGTGAACGGTCCTAGTTTAATGTCTAATTGTTTGCTAATTATTCTGGTGATTGGTTCATGTGTTATTTTTGATGGGTTTCCAAGTAAGTTTTCGAAGTGCTGTTTCCACAGTTTTATTCTTTCTTGTTGGTTTGCTGCTTTAAGTTTTGCTTTGGCTGTGTTCTTTCTTCTGCTCACTTCGTTTATTGTTTGCCAGGCTATTCTAGATTGTCTATCTTCCACTGAGTCTCTAATCTTATCTATCTGATTTTGAATGTATTCTGTCTGTTCCTTTATATATATGCCTGCTAATTGATATTGTGCCGTTTTTAGTTTTAAGGCATTTGTGTTTGTTGGGTTTTTTCGATAGTTTTTGGAGGCTGTTTTCACTAGTGCACGTTTTTCTCTCACCGCTAAAGTTTCCCATGGGACTCTATATTTAGTTTTAATTTTTGTTGGAATGTATTTTGCTGCTGCCTCGAGGTGTGCATTGACGAAATTTTCATATTCGTCGTTTGGTGTACTTTTTTCCGTCTTTTCTTGTAGTGTTTCGAATCTGTTTTTTAATTCTAATACGTATTTATCTCTTATATCTTTGTTGTTTAATAGGGCCCAGTCATAGTGTTTGGTGGTCGCTGTTCGTTTGGCGTTTTTTCGTAGGCTTAGCCGTATTTTCGCCGTGACTATTCGGTGATAAGAATAGAACTGCATAAATATATAGAAAGCATGTACTTATTTTTAGACTGCTATATTTATATTTTGGTTACCAAGATAATTCTCAGAAGAGAAATCTTGCTCATTCTAAGAGTTGTTCCGACTCATTTGCTTTTGCTGTTACAGTAATGTTTCAACCAATCCATTCTAAAGCCTTCTTTAAATGTACAAAGATATCTTTTATAATTTTGTTGGAACTCTTTGAAAGGAGTCATTATCATTATGTTGTTGGGACTCTTCAACATATTCTAAATGTTTCTTTTGTTTTTATTATTGACCTATCTATTCAACACTTGTTTTTATATGTCCAGTCCCTAAGGGAAGAGAGAAGGGATGTCTCTTTTTACAGAAAATAGTGGGTAACGCAATAGATAGCAAATACACCAGCTGGTTGAACAGTTATATTTCATTTGATCAAAGATTTGACCTTTCACCTAATTTTTAATTTCTTCTATCAATTTCATGAATATGAACCATACATTTACCCCAGAGATTTGTAAACAAAGGAAATACAGTGATTTATTTTGTTCAGTAATAAAATGAAAATAAAAGAATGGTGAAAATAAAACCCAACTAAATAGGTGAAAAATGTTTAATTGATCTGCCCTTTTTGATACAAAAGAAAGAAATCTCTTGAGAAACATACCATTTTATAAGTAAATTTTATATGGGACAAAATTTGTTCTATTTTTTTGGGTGCATATGTTTTAAATAAAAAAAAGCATCCTTACTCATAAAAAGAAACCTAGCAAATGCCAATGCACAGAAACTTAGGAAAGCCCTGAAAGAACTGACACACGCCAAAAATAATAACAGATAATAAATGAATAGAGCTGAAGGAAAAGTACATTGATGAAGAAATAACCCTAGAAGTTTGGAAGACAAGAAAATTTGATGACATACTTCTCTGAATAATCAACACAGTCTATAAATAAAACACAATAGAGAAATGGATGAAAGGTTGCACATCCTTTCCTTTCCTTTCCTAAGAAGAGCAAACTTAGAATTATTAAGAACTACAGAAGCATAACTCTTACTGCTGAGGTTTATAATGCCCTGCTTCTCAATCATATCTGACCAGAAATTGAGAAAATAAAAAAAAAAAATAAAAAAACAGCTTTTGAAAGAATTGCTCCACAACCTCACAGATTCTGACAATCTATTGAACCATTGAAATCAATAGATTTCACTAAGGCATTTAATTCCATACACAGAAGAAAGATAGAACAAATAGTACTTGTATATGATCTTAAAGAAACTGTTGTAGCTATAATGATATTTTAGAAAACCACAAAAGCAAAGGTCTTGCTAACCTGATGATGACACAGACTTCTTTGACATAGATGCTGGAGTCTTGCAAGGAGATAGTCTAGAGCTTCTGGTAAATACACCTGCCCAAGCTGAATCCTTACTGAATAGCCAAAACCAAGAAGTGGGAAGCATTAGCCTCTACATGAAAGCAAAATAAAACTGAGTACGCATATTTTAAACAAAAAGAAGCCATCTACACAAGTAGGCAAGTTTTTATACCTCAGCCGCAATGCCTCATCTACTGAAAGTGATGTCAATATATGCATAGCAAAGCCATGAAATGATATTGACAGGTTATCAATTATATGGAAATCTGATTTATTCAATAAAATAAAACAGGACTTCTTCTAAGCTGTTGCTGTATCCATACTATTATATGGATGCACCACATAGACACAAACAAAATGCATAGAGAAAAAGCTTGATGGGAACTACATAAGAATGCTGTGTGCTGTCTTGAATAAATCCTGGATGCAACACCCCACAAAACAGCCGCCATACGGTCACTCATCGCTCTTCTCACAAACCATTCAAATAAGATGAACGAGACATGTGAGTCACTGTTGGAGAAGCAAGGATGAACTCGTTAGCAATGTTCTCTTATGGACATTTACTCATGGACATATCAACGTTAGCCTAACAGCAAAGACTTACTGACATCAGCTCTGTGCAGACACATGATGCAACCTGGAAGACCTTCCAGGAGCAATGAATCATGGGAATGGATGGTGAGAGACAGAGTCAGGGAACTCCATGCTGCCAATCCTACATGATGATGATGATGATGATGAAGAAGTTATAATAAATCTTTTTGCTGGGAAATTTTCCATTCATTTTTGAAGTATTATATAAAATTAATTTTATAGTTTTAAAATTTTAACTACTGGGCGCTGGAATGATAATGAACTTGTGTCATACTAAATTGGCCATTTGGAACTCCAATATTTATGGTTTCATGCCATGCTAATCTGATCACTTGAAAGTGGGATATTTGTGGCTTCATACTATCATAAATAGACTGCTCAAAACTGGAATACCTTGGAGTTCATGCCATATTAATTTTACCAATTGGAACAGGGTTAATTGTGGTCCTGTGCCATACTAAAGTGACCATTTAGGACTAAGATTTTTGGGCCCTATGATATATCAAGTTGACCACCTGAGACAGGTATATTTTTGGTCTTATTCTATACTAGTTTAGCCAGTAAAAAGTTGGTCAACATCATTGGTATCATTTTTATGAGCACAAGATGTAGGTTCTTGTTCATTGCTCTTAAAAATATGTAGCAAATGGTGATGACAAGAAAAATATTGTTTTGCAGCTGAAATCATACCCAATCCAACAGTATTATTATGCTCCCTGGATCTGTTGGATATAAATAGGAGTTTACCTGTAATCAAATATCCAATAAAGAGTAGAAAAAAGAAAAACATATTTCAAAATTTTGTTGAAAATTTATCAGATATAATGTTAAAAATAATTATTGAGATAAGTGATGAGTAATATTCTCATGTCCATTGAAAAGGAAAATAAATAATTCCTTTGGTTTATGAGTGCATGAACATTTATTCACTAGATAAGTGTATCTGAGCAAACAGTAAAATAAAAATGTCTCTCTAAGTCTGAAGATGATTTGTTTGTTCTATTTACCTTCCCAAAACCTCTTGTCTCACTCAACTCAACAATGCTTTCTTGCTATTTTAGGATATAAAAGATAGACACACAGAAACACACATACTGAAACACACATGCAAACTGACAAGCAAGTGATTGTGTTTGTATATATATATATATATATATATATATATATATATGCATGTATGTATGCATGTATGTATAAGTTGATCATATATATATATATATATATATATATGCATGTATATATATATATATATATATATGATCAATTTATATATACATGTAAATTTAAAGTTGGGGACCAAAGTTGAAGACGACCAGAAGGCTCCCTTTTCAATAGCTACTACACTGAGATGTAGGAGAGGGCACTACTTCTTTTCGTGGATTGCTCCACTTTAACCTCGATACATACCTTACATTGCCAAGTTTTAAGCAAGGAGGTATTAAGTACCACTTTTAAAGTCTTTGGTATGACAAAACCTGGTATTGAACCCAGGTCTCCTGGACCATTGGTGAACACTCTACCTACTAAGCCAATGAAAAAAAAAAAAAAAAAAATATATATATATATATGTGTGTGTGTGTGTGTGTGTGTGTGTGTGTGTGTGGTTGGGCAGCAGTCTTTCATTTAAGCATATTTGATTAAATAATAAAGACCTTTCAAATTTCCTGATAAGTGTCATGGTTTCAGGTTGGAATTGGTGGATGAATTTACCAAAAATGTCTGGAGCACTTTCGGACTTTTAATAGAACATCTTTGCTTGCATGTATAAAGAGTGTTTTTTAAAGAGTTTTTTAAAGAGTTTTTTTAGGTTTTTTATGACATAACAAAATTACATAAATTCAGAGTTGGATAAAACTGAGATGCTGATTAATTAAAAAAACAGAATGCTATCAATGGATATAGAATATTAGCTTATTTCTTGATAATATTCTATTTCCATTGATAGCATTCTGTTTTTTAACAGCATCTCCGTTTTATCCATGTATTTTGTTATGCTATAAAAACCTAAAAAACTCTTCAAGTTAATTACATATATATATATATATATATATATATATATATATATATATATATATATAAGTTGATCATAAATATATATATATATATATATATATATATATATATATATATATATATATATATATATCAAGGAAAATGGAAAGGAATCCAATGATATGTAAGTAAAGGAATATGAAAAAAACAAGGCATTCAGAGGATGATTTTATTTATAGTTGAGTTATTAGCCAATGTTAAACATATCTTTTATATTAAACCATCATCAGGGCAATGTTGATATGTGATTTATTTTCTGAATTATATTCATTTTTTTCAAATTATATATAATTAATTTAAAAGAATACAAATGTTTAATGGCTAATAATTCAACTATAATAAACATCTTCCTCTGAATGCCTTGTTTTTTCATATTTGTATATGTGTGCGTATGTGTGTGTGTGTGTGTGTGTGTGTGTGTGTGTGTGTGTGTGTGTGTGTGTGTGTGTGTGTGGGATAAGATTAATAAAAGTGATAAGACAAGCAGAAATAATATATTTTCATAGTTTACTCACTTTTTAATTGCTCTCAACTAGTTTCAGTGCTGAGGTCATCATCAGGAGAAAAGTTTTAGGGAAGATTTTTTAAAGAATTTTTAATACAGTTAATACACCTTAAGATAAGTGACTAAAAATGAACCAGTTATGCAGCATATCCATTTTATATATATATATATATATATATATATATATATATATATATATATATATATATATACTGGGTGCCAAACAAAATTAGGAATATTCTAGTATAATAATTAACAACTCGATTATCAAACAAGATTAATTTTAATTTTAAAAAGTAAACAAAATAAGAATATAGTAGTCTTAAGCAAACCAATATTTGGATAGGAAGTTGCATTTGTTTTGTTTTCTAAAATTCCTCATATAGCGTAATCAAGGGGGTTAAAGTCTGGGCTTGATGGAGGCCAATAAGAAATTCCACTTATTACGGAAACTTTTTTGGCTAGGTTTCAGTGTTAAGCAAATCATAGACTCTTTATTGTTTCTTTTCTTACTCACTCATATTTTAACAAAACTTGCTTGAATAATAACTTGCTGCCTTAATATACACTCTTCAATGTATATATATATATATATATATATATATATATATATATATATATATATATATATATATATATATATATGCTTGTGGCCTGATGAGAAAAAATGCATTTATTTCACACAAATCTTTATTTTTCAACTTAATTTTCTGCCTTGTCTTTGTGCTTAATTCAGGGGGGAATTTAACATGATCACATAGATCATAACAGTTTAAACATTATACAGAGAAAATTTCAGAAAAAATTTACTTAATACATCAGGTTATGTACTTATTGATGTGCCTTTGTATAAGCTTAATTTTGATCTTGTGTTTAATATCATTGCTGAAATACCTGTTTGCATTAAGAAGCCAAGACTTGGTTCAAAGTGAGTGATATTTTATTCATCAAACTCTTCCACCATGAACAGGCTGCAAAACAAGGTGAATTTTTAAATGGAGTACAGTTAGTTTTGAATTCAGTCTTTCTTTATCTTCGACTAGCATCAAGGCTAAAGAACTCAGTCTGTCCTACTATCTACCCATTGCTGAGGTGAAAAGAGATAGATTCATGCCTTTCCCAAGAGCATTAGCATATTGAGAAATACTTACAGCATCATTCAGGATTTGAATTTGGATCTCCAAATCCATTTTCTATGTGTACCTTCTTATATCATGACAATAAAATGATTCCTTAGTACTGAATGATTACAGGTGGTAATTACTAAAAGAAATAAATCCCTGTTTTAGAAATGAGATTTATCAATCTTATTATTTTTTTATATCATTTTATGAAATGAATATTTTTCTGTGAAAAATTTCAGTTATATAGAGAAACAGAGTATCTGGTTGAATGATCTCTTGGATTTGGAAACTAAAAAGACATTGGAGACTTTACTCAAAGTTTACTTTTACTATAAGAAAGAATACTATTTACCATTTTATTTTGTTACTGTCATCACTTTGTTTTAAAGATTATATCATCCAAATGTTTGCTTTCACAAGCTATATATTCAGGAAACCTCACCCTGAAGATTTGAAGCACTGGCCTAGTTATTGCTTCTAGTATTCTGTTCATCAGTTGCCTGTAGCCTACATCTAGAGAATTGAGCCTTTAGGTATCCCCAGAGGAAATAATCATAAGGGTATAGATCTGATGAGTGATCCAGTCATTGAGATGAGGGGTCCTGGAAATATTTCTCTCAGTACTTCCATAAATACCCTTGTAAGTAAAATAACTTGGCAGCTGCTGCTATCGCACCACCCATTCACTGTTACTTGCATTTGTTAGGCAGCATTTTTATATCAGGAAAATTATTCAATGGTCCCTGTATTTTTCAATTATTCTTAGTGACACTTAATAAATTAATTGTTTCAATCATTTTTGTTTTTAACTCAAGGTGATATGATTATTTTATATCTCTCACTTGAAGAACTACCAACAAACTTATTTATTAATGTTTAATTAAATGTGAATAATTATTTTTGTAAAAAAATTTAAGAATTTTTTTAAAGTTTAGAAATTGATATTTTGTATGACAAGTTATGTCTTGCAGCAACATAGTTTCCTACTGTTTGTTGCTGTATTTTACTACCCTCCTCTTTCATTATGAGGAACAAATTTTTTACATTTAACCCTTCTCCAGTGTCCAATAAGTATGCATACTAAATTTAGTTATAAACTGGTAACCTATAGACAAATAAACACTTTTGAGAATCATGCTCACTTAATCATTGTGGAATGTAAATATTGTGAGTGCATTGTGATAAGAAGCTTCAAAATTAGGATGGAAAGAAAAACTCATGAAAAATTAATGATTCAAATCAGAATTTCTGATAATTGTATTTTTATTTTACACCTTGTGAGTTTTCACTGAAATTTGAGTGACAACAAGTCTTCTCAGGTCTCTAAGACTCTTCTAAATATTTTAGCAGATTTTAACAGTGCTGTGGTCGGGAGGGCCTTGATTCTTTCTCTGATCCCCAGTTCACCCAATATCTTTTCCAGATTCTTGGGGACTGTACCAAAGTCAATAACTACAATTCCACAACTTTTTCTGCTCTCTGGCAAGGTCCCAGTATTTGTCATTTTTTTTTCTTTTTTCTTTTTTTCTTTTCATTCTGTGTTCTACTGGAATTGCAAAATCCACTAGATGACAAGTTATATACTTTTTAATAATCAATTCTTGGTCTGACTTTCTGGCTGGGATTAGATAATCTGCTGGTATCTCAAAATCCAAGAGAATTTTATGGGTCCCCCTTTCTTGAATAGATTCTAGTTTATGCATTATAGTCAAACAGACTCTGGTTTGTGCATTTGTTAGAATGGTCAAATTTTAATCTCTTGCACAATTACCAGTGGATCACCTTTTCCACCCAGTCAGTCCTATTCTTATATTCTTTCATGCAATTTTTCGGCATTATCTTTCACAGTGCAGTGGAAAAATATTTTTCAATTTAATTGAGTGATACTAAAGATATTTATCCATTTAGACATTTTTATTTTTGTTCTAACTGTTCCTTTGAAGTAAGCATTAATACTGCATAATTATTTTAAACTTCCTGCTTGAAGACCTTTCTATAAACACAATTAGAAATACTTAATTAAATGAAAATGATTATTTTTGTAAAATTTGTAAATATTTTTCTTTTGCTGTTTGAATTCATGGTCAAGGTCCAATGAGTGCACTAGTTCCCAAAAGATCACCAAAGTTAATCAGCAATGAGCCTACACAGTACTTAGATGAGTGACCCTTTTATAACAGCAGTTGATGTGGTGTAATACAGCAGTACCCAACCTTTTTGAAACATGGACCAGTTTCATGCTGGACAATTTTTCCATAGAGTTGTGGCTCATTGTATAATGAAAAAAATGTTATGTAAATGCAACTATTACATTTTATATAATGTAATTTCAAATCTTATTACACTATTATCACACCAATATCAACTCACCATAATGCAGAATCAATGGAAGTCGTGAGTTTGTTTCCTTGTAACTTGACTGTCCTATCTGAGGGTGATGGGAGATAGTGAAACTCTGGATGTATGTGTGTAAGTGTGTGTGTGTAAGTGCATGTGTGTATGTGTGTGTATGTGTTTTATACTCTACAAAAGGAAGGCAGAGCTTTCAGTGCTTTTGTGGTGATGTTAGGATATTCCATCTTGATTTTAATCCGGAACACAAAAAGATTTGAAATTTTCTCAAACATACTTTTAAAGACACCATTATTTGTAATTTCAGTCAGTTGATCTTCTAGCAGGGTAAAAGTTGATTGACCTAGTTTGTTTACAAATGGGTTGCATTCCATATCCAATCTGGGGACCTTTTGTGGTTGGAAAGTAATGCTCAAACTCTTTTGAAAACTGAGACAGTTGATCATGCACCAGCTAGGTGAATGAAAATCTGGGTTCTGTCTCTTCCATAATCCCTGCAAATGGGTAGATCATGTAAAAATCCCAATGTTTTCTCACTGTTCTTATCATTCCAATTTTGCTTTGAATGCAGTAACCTTATCTGTTGACTTGAAAACAGCAGTCATTTTCCTCTGAAATGAGAAATTGAGTTCATTGAGAAGGTTGAATGTGTCACATCGGTAAGCAAGTTTTGTGATTCATAATGTGTTACTGAAATGCACTGCCAATGGTGACTGATTTTCTTAAAGAAATCTTTGGAGTGGCTCTTGTAACTCAAAAACTCCAGCAGTCGATTTGCTTCTAGAAAGCGATCTCACTCTGCACAGATGTTTATGTTCTGCATCCATCTCCTCACAGAGCTGTTCTTATAGACATGAGTTAAAGGCTTGTGCTTTGATGTGGTTAATACATTTAATCACATCTGGCAAAAGCTATTAAAGTCTGGTGACATTTTTCAGCATTTCTCTATGAGTGACACAATATCTTTGATCCATGTTGTGAGACCAGAAAGCCATCTAGTCATAATGCTGCTCCATACATGCATTTAACCCAAAACAACTAATTAAATTTTCCTAGAATATAATCATTCAAAGATTTGAATAGTTTTGCGGCTGTAGAGTTGACTGGCAAAAACAGTTCACATAACAAAACCTTGTGCACATCTTTAAAAATAAATTGCACAAAAACAAGCAATATCGCCTTGCCGTCTACATCAGTAGGATTTGTCTATCTGAACTGTGTACCATGGAGGCTCATTAATCCTCTCTAACAATTGTGCCTCGATTTTTGTTATTTCATCAATTCATCTCATTATGGTGTTAGTGAAAGAGGAATGTTTGCTATTTAACGGCAACCTCTCCAAAAAAGTTCACAGCAAATGTCCTTATCAGCAGCCAAAATCAACTCTGTACAAATAGTCAATGACTTCTTGGCTTTAACAATGCCGTCAACCACTAATAATGCTGCTTTCAGTGCATGTGCATTTGTCGAAGTGGTAGTCCACAAGAATTGTTTCTGTCCTTCATGTTCACTTTTTGCTTTCAAAAAATATCAGGTGCTTGTCTTTTAAAGCAAAGTGCTTGGTCTCCATGTGACGAGTAGTTTTGATGCTTTCATGATTTCATTAACCAGCTGGTCACCGCATGTTATGGAGAGCATGTGTGAAAAGTATGAATCACCTGTTGCGATGAACCTATAATTCAAATAGAACTTATTGTATTTTCTTTTAAATTCACTTTTATTTTTATCAGCACTCTGTGACCTTTCTGGTGTATCATTGTTGGCTCTTTCTTCTTTTTCAAAGAAGCTCTCCAGTGATATTTTTTAAGTGGGGTCATTTTAGTAAGGATTAGCTTGCAGGAAAAAACTCATAACTAAGTTAAGTACAGGAATGAGGCAGGGATGGAAGTTGCAATTTTTCAAAATGAAATACCCAAAAGATTAATGAAAATAAAGTACATTTAATTTTAAACAAGTTTATTCTTTCTTTGCAGCTAGGTACCAAATGATCCACAGCCCAAAACTGGTTGTAAGCCTATTGGTTGGGAGACCTCTGGTGTAAGGAATATCATTGAAGGAAATAGACCTGGTAAGCCAAATTCAAATCTTGGATGACACAGTTTGCCTTTCAGTTTGCACAAATTCCCTTGAGAAAGGCATGAAACCAGTTGTTCTCCTCTGTATCGGTGGAGCATAGAATATGCCAAATGCATCTCCTGCCAAAGAATAAGACCCCTATTTCACCAAATAAAGGAGTACTCTGTATATAACACTAAGCCTCATATTGTGATCAAAGTCCAGGTCTGAAGCCTGAAGGAATGTAGAGACATCCCTTCATTGCCATTACATTCAGCTTTAATCTAACCTGGTGTAGTAATATCTGTTAGAGTTATATAACTTATATGTTTAATCTTGAGTAAATTGAAATATATTCAAAGTGCTGCAATTTCATTTTCAATCAGTTTATGTCTCTTTTTCTTATTCTGCAATTATATTTGAGGAAGTCTTATATTTTACATTCTTTGAAATGATAATTTTCATCTACTTATTTTATATCTTGGGCTTAGTGTCATGAATAGCAACTGAGGCTGCCAGACCATTGTTAGTATGTTTGATCCTCCCTGGATTCTCCAAATTCTGGCCTTGTACTAAACAAAACTAAGCTTAGTAAATTAATATGTATTTTATCTTATAATTTATAAAATAATTGTGTGATTTCCAAGGATCCAGATACTGTGTTCAGATCGAAGGCAGGAATGCTAGGGAGCAATACTTTGATATTAGGCGAAGCACACAAATCCTATACTTTAATTTCTGTCAGAAGTGCTAATCTGTCTATAAATTCCGAGTCAGAAATTGTATGAAATATTCAACCCCCAATAGCACTTAAGGAGACACAGTAGAATATTCTTGTGGGTTGTTAATGAGAATGATAAAAACAAATGCAGTTCACTTAGAACTCATTTGCAAGCATCATATATGTCGATATACACACATAAATGTATGTATATGTACATTCATATATATCCACACACACACAAAGAAAGTGTTCAAAACTCCTTAAGTAGAGTAATATAAAAGGATAATAAAATTTTTAAATCTTTAAACTTTTAAAATGATAATTTGTTGATCTAAAATGTTAATATTACTTTTATGTATGTCACCTGAATGTGTGTATCTAGATGAATATATTCTGTGAGATTTAAGATTACATTCAACTCATATTTCTATAATTCTTCATCCAAATCTGAATACATGAAAATTATATGTTCTCAAATGAACACGTATATATGCACTTTAACAACCAATTTATCAATATGACTTTTATCTGCTTACCAAATAAAACAGTTATACCTATCAATAATTACTATTTGCATATTCATTTCAAATTTTTACACATACACACACACACACGCGCGCGTGTGTGTGTGTGTGTGTGTGTGTGTGTGTGCATGTGTGTGTGTGATATTGGGTTTATTTAGCATCATTTATATTTAGATCAGATATTTTCAGAAGCAAATAGCACATAAGTGTTCATGTTCAGCAGAGAAAATAAATCCCATTCTGAAAAGAAGACGAAAATTATATTTTAAATGCTATAACATTAAAAGCATCATACAGGTGTAAATAAACATTGTATTTACCCAACCCCTTCACTATGGGCAGGGTGAGACACAAGGTAATCTTTTAAAGTTGAGTAAAGCTTGTATGAATTCAAAGTTTTCATTATCCTTGCTTAACCAAGGTTAAAGGTCCCATTATGCAGTTTCTTACACCTTATGGGAAAAAGTACAAAGCCAATGATAGGGTAAAGGAAAAATATCCTTATATTGCAGAAAACCTGCTCTATCTAAAAGTATTATTGTATTCTTTGTGTCCATTCCTATTTCTGTGGAAATAAATTGGAAGTATTATTTTTGGAGCACATATTGTAATATATTTATCTATTAGGTACAGCCGGCCAAGTTAGTTGGGGCTGTAGAATACACCGACTGTATCTCTGCAGAGGGGTAAGACCCCAACAATGAGTGTTCTGAATACAACACTAAACAATATCATGGTGAGGTTCCAGTAATGCTGGAGCTTTGGGGAATTCAGAGTACCCCTTCAGCGCCGTCACTCCCATGTCCACTCTTGCCTGGAATAATAGCATCTGATAGGGTCCTATCTATGGGTCAAATAGAACTAAACTGAGTACTTATGCTAAACTGAATTGTTTGAATTAGAACTGTTTGATTAAACTGAATAGCTTGAAATAGAAATGTTTTGAACAGTTAAACTGTGTACTTATGCTAAACTGAATTGTTTGAAATAGAATTGTTTATTTGATATTCCTTACAGCAGAGGTCACCCAAATCGCCAGTCGGGTCACAGCTAGGATCCCGAGAAACACCACCCGTTTCTTACCTTTCTATGGAGGATCAACATTGTCCTCAGCGTAAACAACGTTGAGCATCACTAACTGTTTAGGATCAATGCGGGCTGTCCACTCTCTGATGTGACTCCAAAACGGGTGGACTCACTCGCAGGCATGGAAAGCCGTTTCTTTCAGACTACTACCACAGCGAATGCAATCAATCATGATTGCCAAACCCACCTTGAAGGCCCAGCCGGCGAGGGGCAGCACATTCTGAGTGAGTCGCCAGGTGAGCGAGAGCTTAGAGTTGTTCAAGAAGCCCGAACGTGATGCCCAATTCCATTGACTAGCCGAGTCACCCCTCGAGCAGATCCGAAGCAGTGCCCACCACTAACTGATACAGTTACTTCCAAGACCATGAAAGATCACTGGACCGAGGAAGGTTATGAAGAACCTTGCGACATTCGGCAAAGAACGGTGCTTCACCCCTTAGCCTACGATGGCTCCCGGCTTTGGAGTTGGACCTTAGGGGAGGAAAGGCCTTCCTCACCTTTGATTCCTACACCATCTCACTCGTCAAGGATCCACCTAGGAAAGCTAATCTTCAGATCAGGCATTCTCAAGCCCCCATTGCAAGATGCTGATGACAGACTTGTCTAGGGACTATCGGGCTTCGTCCTCCCCAAAGTAATTTGGAGAGCCATTGTTTCAGCTCCATCAGATGGCCCCAAAGCAGAGGGAGTACAAACAATCGGTAAAGAACCAAAGGGAAGACGTACACGGCGCATGACTCAGCCCTGCTGTTTAAGGACAAGCGCCTTTGAAGCTAGGTAGCCGCTAGGTATTCTTCCGACCAATTTCGCTCCAGTTGGATGTCCAGCCCAAACCACACCTCAAGAATGCGGACAGGACTGTCACTCCCGCGGAAGGGTCCAGGTAGGGGAACACCACCCTTCCAAGCACCTAGCTGCAGACCTTCACTCTTGTCAAAGTTGACTTTGGCTCCTGCCACTTTCTTGTACTCTGCAACCACCTTCTTCACAGCCCTTATGTCAGAACGGCGGGACACAAAAACTGTGATGTCATCGGCGAAAGCAGAAACTTTGCCCTGCTTCGACCGACAAGGGGAATTCCGATCAGAGCTGGACTTTCCTTCTCATCTTTAAGCCTACGGAGCAGGGGCTTCAAGGCAAGGACGTAGAGAAGAGGAGACGGGGAGGGGGCAACCCTGCCGGACCGACCACTCAATTGCAAAGGACCCCAAGCGCTTTCACCTGCCTGGGGACTGCGGTACAGAATTCTGATCCATCTGCGGAACTCTAGTTCGAATCCGGCGGTCTCCAAAATCGCCGCCAAAAACCGATGATCCACCCTATCGAAGGCTTTGGAATGATCTAAACTGATTAGCATGGCTTCAGTCTCTAGGATCCCGCAGACCAAGTGCAGGTTATCTTCGATTGATCTTTCCTTCACAGCGTAGTTCTGCTCTGATCCGACCAAATAACTAATGACAAGTTGTGGTTGGTCCGCTTAGACCTGGGCCAAAATCTTTAACTTTGAGTTTAGCAGTTTTATGGGCCTGTAGTCGTCTAGTTACTCCAAACATGCCTGCCGCCTTTCTTCAGCAATGTGATCACTCCCTTGGTAATGCTACTAGGAATAGTTCACTGGGCAAATGAATGGTTGAACATATCCGTCAGAATAGAGACAAACACGTGCGACATTCTCAAATACACTTCGTAGGGCAAGCCATCCAGTCCCAGCGACTTGTTGAGTCCGACCTGCTTCAACGCATCACGGACTTCGCACTCATAACCAGCCGCTTCCGGCTCCTGAAGGCGGGGAAAGTCTGCTAAATAAATGTGAAACTCCTACATCGGGAGATCAGGCAAGCAGGCAAAACGATCCAGAAAATGCGCCCGAAAGGCTTCACGTATGTTACGGTTCGACTGTTTGAGCACACGCCTATCCAGGGACTTGACGGACTCGATATGCCAACAAAGGAACCTTCGAAACTCATCCTCGCGAGGAAATGCGTTAGGCTTCACGGCTTCATTGGGAACTCTCCTTAGCCTAGATCTAACAACAAAGCTCTTGTAGCGCTCGTTAGCCTCACACTCAAGGTCCCTCTTAGCTAATTCTACTGCTCGGGAATCCTCCCCTTCCACCGCCCGGCAGAGCCTATCTTCAAAAGATTTCACATTCTTGGTCCTATCTAAATTGAGCCTTGTGCCGTATTTGATGGCGAAATCCCTAATCCTACACTTAAGGGATACCGACCACCTATTCCCGGTAACCGCCCCGACAAACATCCGCTGAATTAGATTCCCCAGCCGCTTCCGGAAGTCCCATATCTACAGTAAGGAGGTATTGAATTTCCAGTAGCTAGCCAGGCTAGACCTATTGGCTAATCGCAGACTGGCCCTAACAAGTCTATGGTCAGTCCGCCCTATCCAGTGGAACGTGGGGCAAGAAACGAATTCAATGTCGGCTCTCCTAACTAACATTCTGTCTAGATAGGATCTAATCTGGTCAGAGGCGAGCTATTTATCCATATCCACATCTCCATCCCTGGGTGATCCAGACGAAACCTGTCAACCAAATCACGCTCACCCAGCAAGTCGATCAGGCTGCTTTCACACCTATCCGACCCACTAGCACCCACTCGATCTTATCTATCTTGGAGTCAAAGATTGCATTCCAATTGCCAATTAGAACTATCCACTTCGGGTCGTCGAGAAACGGCCCCAACCACCGAAATAAAGAGCGTCTCTCCACCATGGTATTGGGTGCATAAACCGCAGCCACCCGAAACTTGAAACTTTTTACGGCAAATTTGGCCACAACCAGTTGGCCCCCGTCAGCAGCAAAGACAAGATTGACATTCGCGTCAAGGCTGCGTCCAACTAGCAAAGAGACCCCAGTGCTACAGCGGCTCCTGTATGCTGAAAAAAAAGTCATTCTCCAGCACCTGAGAGTCGGCTGCGCAAATGATGTGAGTCTCTTGCACTGCGACAACATCCTCACAGAGGTTAGCGAGTTCACCCAGAAAGTGCGCATACTTGCTGGGATCACCCAGTCTCATATTCACACTGGCAATCATGACTCACAGACCTTATTCACTGTCTACAACAGCCTTAAAATCCTTCGGCGGGAGGTGGCCTGCTTCAAGGAACTGGTGCCGAGTTCAGTCGTCACTCGGCCGTCGTTGGACAGTCTCTCGAAATCCAGAGGAAACTTCACTCTTAGGGCCCTATAAAAGAATGGGTGGACATATATAGGGACCCATCGCTCCGGAACAAAATATTGTCATTTTCCGGAGCGATGGGTGCTCCAACTCCGCCAACCGAACACTCGAAGCAATCTGGCTGGCCATCTCCAGAAAACGCCACACCTTGCCGGTGCAACTACTGGCCGAACGAATGGATTTGGTCACCCCTAAAATTCGCTGGATTTGACATATTATTCCCTATAGCTTCTCAAATTTAAAGAGAGGCTTCTGTGCTTTTTGGAGCTGAAAATCTTCGACCGTTCCAACCGCACACAAGGCCTCTCCGACGAATTCCTCAGACACTCGGCCCTTCGACGTGGCCTTGGTTTTGTCTTTTTGCATTTCTCCCTAGTCTCTGAACGGGAGCGGATATGGTGAAAGGATGGGCTGACAAAGTTTGGGGAGGGGGAAGGTGTATGCGAGGATTTGTCCTGGGAAGGTTCTTCAGGGGAGAAGTATTAATGGGTTCCTCAGAATTAGATTTCTGAAGATGGCAGAGGTGGGTTTTTCAGTGGTTTAAGGATTTTTAGATTTCCTTTTCTTCACCACCTGTCCACCCCTTCTGCTTGTCCCTAGGTTCCAGTATATCAGGATTTGCATTTTCCTCACTAGGTTTTGATGAAGGGTCTCTTTTTTTAGGGCAATCTCGAATCAAGTGTCCCAGCTGCCTGCAGAGCCACCAGTTAGGTCGCCGGCCCCCAAGGACCTTCATGTACAATAGTATCGTGAATTTCCTAGAACCCCTTCCTCTTCAAACAGACGAGGAAGGAGTAGACCCCGTTTTCTACCCCGCGCTATCACGGATGGGGCTCACTTCTTCGACTCTCACGTACATGCTGAGAAATGAAGCGAGCACGTTTCCTGGAAGTCCTACTGGTACTTTACATACAGTTACCTTAATTTTCTGACAGCCCATATACTCGGGCTGCATCCGGTAGAATTTGGCAACTATATTTGTAGCGGCGTATCTTTTTGTGTCTCCTTCTGTGGATAGTAAGATGTCCCATATAGCATAACTGCATTAGCAGTAATACCGACATGGAAGCCTGCATGCTCTTATCAGTTCTCCAAATGCTTCCTTTTTAAGACAGGCTTGCCTTCTCAAGCCCTGGTTTGTTATGATGATGAAGGAAACTGTCCTGATTTCTAACTGGTTGGTCACTTCAGGGATAGGGAGAATAGTATTGCCCTGAAAGTACTGAGCATACTTATCAATCCTATCCCGGCCTGGATCTCTTGTTTTTTTCCTCCTCAATTCTTCTGAGCCGGTTCTATTGACGAGCACTCTGTGGGCTCAGGTTCCTGCATCAGGAAACCCGGCAGCGAAGGCCAACTTACTCCAACAAGACTTACAAGGGACAAGCTCCATTCCCTTTCCTTCCTTGGTCTTTTAACAGGGTTCTACCCTCTTCCGGTCCTTTGGGTTCAGATTTATCAGAGGCCAAGGGGGTGGCCTTTATTTCTTTTTGGAGCCCCTCTATGGTTGCAAGTTCAACCGTGGAAAGCAACGAATCTTTCCTTTCTCCTGAGCGGTCCAATGAACACTTTCACAAACACTTCAGGCAAATGTCTCTATTTGACCTTCAATGGGGAGAAGGATCAATGCAACCCCATCAAAACACAACACAAAATGAATGAACGTAACAACAACCGATTGTTACTGGCCTAACATGGACTAAGAGTGGGCTTGCAAGGTGAGTGTGTTTGTCTCTGCCTCCTACCAAACAGGACTTGACACAAAGCCAATGACCCGAAGGTCGGTTTAGTGGAGTTTAGAGGAGAGAAAGGTCGGGCACAAGCCGAGGTCAAACCCTGCTGGATTTTGCTGGTCATCAGCTCACTTAGTGCAATATAAGCCTGATGAGCCTACCTGGACATAGATCCAAACATGAGTCCAGGCAAGGATGCCTTATTATAGCTTAAACTGGACTGAGAGGTCCAGTGCTATACTTTAGGTCAATGACTGCATGCCCACCCAGCCAAAAGGTAAATGTGATATTTGTCTCTGCCTCCCACCAGACAGGACTTGCCAAAAGGTCAATGAGGGACACTCAAAATGAAGAGAAGTCGGAAAAAGGCCAAAATTTATGCTAAAAAAGGAAAGCTTTCTCTCTGGTTTTGTGAAATATTTGTAAAATAAATTCTGTTCTAAACGATGACTTCTGGTTTTTAATGGTGGCGGCTTTTTGATGTAATTACAACTAATTGCAGAATTTCTTTTTTTTAATTTTTTTAAAGAAGTGGAAAAGATAAAGGTAATGTTTATAGAGTGGGAGTGACAGATTCAATTCAAACCCTGGATAAGGCTACACTTCACACTAATGCTCTTGGGAAAGGCATGAATGTATCTCTTTATTCCATAGGGTAGAATGGGTTTTATAGCTTTGATACAACAATTGGTCTGGAAGGAAAACTCTAAATTTAAACCAAGTGAACTCCACTTAAAAATGAACAAGGTGTCGTATCCTGGAAGTTGGGTAAATGTATATGCTGCTGAAGTAGGAAGATATTGAGACATGAAGGAAATGACACACAAACCAACCAATTCCAATTTAGCAAAATGTCACATGATCATCTTCCCACAATGCCATGTTCTGTTTCTTGATTTTGTTTCTCATTTTCTAGTTAACATCTGATTTCTGGCTCTTCTCAAACTTAAACTGTAATAATTGGGTTTGGCTAGGGCAAAATGAACATTTGAAATATTGGTAAAGTAAGTAAGAATCTACATTTACAACACCCACCGAGAGTCTCAGAAGGCTACTTACACAACCAACGCCTCACTGAACTCTCTTGAGATATGATTGTTGAATTGTAAAACATTCCAGAGAAAGACACATTATTTTCACAAACTAAACTAATAAACACAGAGTTCCTAACCTTGTTTAGAAGAAGCACATTTTTTAAGGAGATGGGTGTTTCCCAAATTCTTTTTTGAGAGTTTTTAACATGAAATTTACGGGAACTGTATTTATATCTTTATCTTTATTTATTTATCTATTAAGTTAGTTTTCGGAACATGAAGCAGATTAATAACTATTAGCACAATTTGGATCTGAAATTTTCACTGTATAATGTTCAGTCTATATGCTTAATATTCACCATAGAATACTTCTAAGCCGAGTAAAGTATTGTATGACATATAACTATCCAAGAATAAATCTTTCTCTTCCATAAAAGTTTCTTATTCTGGCATATGAGGTGTGTTCAAAAAGTAACAAGACTGAAGCTACATTTACCAAGACACAAATGAACAACAGATTAAAAATTCATTTCCTTCAAAATGATTCTTATTCCAGTAATTTTATCACTTCTGAAATGGTGTAAAATATTTGATAAGAGTGTAAACTTTGCTAATCAGAAAGTTCTGATGCTTTTTGAACATTCCTTGTATTCTTAGCTGATATTTTTATTGTAACTGTTTTTTCATTCTTTTATGGTGACTTGAAAATACTTTCATAAAGTAAGAATCTTATTGTCCTAAACATCACTTTTGATACTTAGCATTCAATAATGTTCATCTGACAATAATAGAAAAGTTAATTGTTTAAAAGCTTTAAAATTTTCTTTTTGAATGCTTTTCTTCACAATGGCATCATTCAAGTTGTAGCAGGAAGAAAAAAATAAAATATAAAAAAAAATCTTCAAATGGAAAAAAAGAAAACAACAGAGTAAGTGAACGGATTTGACAATGTGACCTTTTCAACATGGACATTATGTCCTATCTCAATTTAGAGGCAGAGAAAGAGCAAGAAAGAAGTAGAGCCACAAAAGGTAAGAGAGAGAGAGGTGGTGGTGGGAGTGAGGGAGGAGGAGTGAAAATAAAAGGGAAAAAGTTTTTTAAAAAGTGAATAAATAAAATAATAAAAAATTAATGAAAATAAATGTTTTCTATTTGTAAGGCTGACAAATTTAATTTTGGGTAAATCAATATTAACCTAAAAGAAGATTGTCTTTTTCTTTCAATCCTCAATTCAAACAAGCAGAGTTAACATCCATCGTTCTATAGAGAAAGAAAAGGAATGAATAAAAGAAAGAAAAGTAGGGAAAAAATCTTTGAAAATAAAAGAAATATTATGTTTATCATGCCACTAAAAAACAGACAGAGACAGAGAGAGAGAGAGAGAAAGAGAGAGAGAGAAAGAGAATAAAGATTGAAAGAAAAGAAGGAAAAAAGAAAAAAAAAACTAGAATTGCATAATAAAGAGAAAAACAAAACTTTTACTTCATCCAAGTGTGATATATTGTAGAGTATAAAACACACACACACATACACACACTCAAACATACACAGATATATATATGTACATGCATAAAGATGCACACACATTCACACATACACAAATACACAAACCTGCATATGCACAGAGTTACACATGTATTCACACACAAATACACAAACCTGCACATGGACATAGATGCATGCACACAAAGATACACAAACCTGCACATGCATATGGAAACACACACATTCACAAACACAGACACACAAGCCTACACATGTAGATACACACACATATTCACACTCACATACACATGTATATAGATACACACATATTCAGACACACATACACCAGCCAGTTCATACATATAAGTGCACTCACATTCACACACAGATATACAAACCTGCACATGTATATAAATGCACACTCATATTCACATACATATACATGCATAAACCAACACCGGCACATAGATGCACATATATTCACACACATACACAGACTTGCACATGCACATAAATTCACACACAGATACACAAACCTGCAAATGCTCATATATGCGGCCCATATATATATATATATATATATATATATATGAACCAAGATTTAAAAATGCGTTTACTTACAGCAAACGTGTTTTTAAATCACAAACTGCATTAAAATGAAGATGAATGAACGTCCCATGTAATGTCTGCTTTTAGTTGATCTGGTGTATATATAGATACATATTTCTTTTAAATACCCTCTTCGGTGGCAAAATCTGCTTGGTAGCGCCAGGAGTGGCAGTACTGCCTTGAGCTACCGAAACTGTGTTATCACCCTGGTTGGCGGCTGATGAGGATAGAGTATCACACGTGCTTTCACACGTATGATGAAAAAAATATATATATATATGTATATATATATATATGGACCAAGAGACTGGGTTTCAATCCAAAGATTCAAAAATTGGTACTTGATGCCACCTAACTTAACACTCAGCATAAAAAATTACAGATCAAGGATAAAGTGGAGCAATCCAGAGAAAGGAGTCATGCCCTCCTTACACCTCAGCATAATAGCTACTGAAACAGGAGCCTTTGGATCCCCCTTGACTACTGTTGCCAACTTTACTTACTTACTATATATATATATATATATATATATATATATATGCCTGCATGTTTCTTTGAAAATGATTGAGAAGTATTTGGTTGGTATTTAACTTTTTATGGTTTTTTTTTTTGTGAGAGAGATGTCACAACTGTAGTTTAAGGCACTTAAAAAATTGTCTGAAGTCTATCTATGTGGTGCCTTCATAAGTTTCCAGACATTTTTTGTACAGGCATTTAAAATTGTCATAGACTCTTGAAAATTCAGTTGGTATTGCTATACATCTTATGAGATAACTGACCAATTTTTATGATTTCAGGTTCAAATGAATAGCTACAGCAACAATTGGAATACACCCTACTAAAGCCTGATTGTCACAGCTGGGGAATTTCAAAAATGCAATGAGAACACTTAGAAAAACGATATGCAATAAAATTCTGTTTTAAACTTGGAAAAAATGCCACAGAAATGTATAGAATGCTTCAAACTGCTTTTTGACCATCTTGCATGAATTGAGCATCAGTTTTTGAGTGGCATAAGAGATTCAAGGAAGGCAGGGAGTCTGTGAGGGATGATGAGAGGTGTGGGAGGAGTAAGGAATGCAATATAACAGAGTTGATTGGCCAAAGGGCTAGGGTTAGGGTTACTATGTTGAGGTTTTAAGGGAGTTCAGCAAGAGATCTTGTCAGAAGAGGCCAGCACTCTTCAAATTGGGTCAGTGGCATTTCCACCAGGACAATGCACCAGTCCACAACTCCATCCTTGTCAAAGACTATTTGACCAAGATGGGCATCAAGACAGTTCCTCAGCCCCCCTATAGTCCAGATGTTGCTCCCTGTGACTTTTGGTTATTCCCTAAGCTCAGAGGCTGACGTTATGAGACAATTGAGGAGATGAAAAAGGCAGTGACGAAGGTCACTGACACGCTCACACAAGAGGACTTCCATGGGGCCTTGCCGAAGTTGTTGGAACGGTACAAAAAGTGCATTACAGCCAGAGGAGATTACTTTGAAGAGGACTTGAGTTTCATGTGTGCACTATCAATAAAAGTGCCCATTGATCCTCGTATCTATATAAATATATATATATGTATGTGTGTGTGTGTGTGTGTGTGTGTGTGTGTGTGTGTGTGTGAAGTTGGATAAATCAAACAGTCAACTCAGATTTAGATGTGTGATATTTTGTCCGGGCTATATTTCATCTTCACCCACTTATCCAACTTTCCACATATTTCTGTCATACTGTCAGATTCACTACAAATATATCTTTTCAACAGATAGATAGATAGATAGATAGATAGATAGATGAAAAAACCAATTGTTTAAAACATTTTTATAAATCAAAAAGTGTTCAGATGCTGGCCAGTAGAGAAAGATAAAACCTAAAAGAAATTAAGATCTCACCTATTTTTATATTGGTCTCATAACTAAAAGTTTCCTGTAACAACAAGAAACAATTATCTGATAAAAGTTGAGAGTAAATGGAAATAAAAAAGAAGAATTATTAAATACTAAGTATTCCCTATAGAATACATTTAATGACTGCATGGCATAGGAGCATAAGTAGGAAAGGGGAGAAAAATTTTTCCATAATTAGAAAGTATAATAATAAATTTTTCCATAATTAGAAAGTATAATAATAATTAGTACAAAATTTTGGTCTAAGGAAAAAAATAAGGAGTAAAACCAGCCAACTGCACTTAGTCAATTGTTGCACTACATAAGAATAGCATCAATGATCAAATGTTTTTTGATTCAGCAAGGAAACAAATTTTCAAACAATACTGAAAAGCATAGGGATATATATATATATATATATATATATATATATATATATATATATATATATATATATATAGGGTGGGATAATTTAATTCTTGAATGAACCTGTGAAAGCAAATTTTGCTTATTTGGTCATTTTTGGCTGTTGTTACCTTCAAAGTATTTCCCTTGTGAAGTTCTGCACTTCATGTTGGAAATATTCTTCATCCTCATTTTCTGGAAGACTTTTCAGTAATGTAGTTATGTATTGCTTTGTCCTTTGTGGGCATTTTCCCATTTTGAAAATAGTCCTAAATCACAGGAAGCTAAGTTTGGGTAATAGGATGGATAAAGAGATCTTAAACCTTAGCAAATGGATAGAGTTTGAATTTTATAATCCCTTCTTCCCAACAGGGTCCATACATACATATTATCATCATCATCATGACGTGCTGCTAGCATGGATTTCCCTGACCCTCTTCTGCTATTTGTTTCTATCGTCCATTGCTTCCACCAGGTCTTCCAGGTAACATCCTGTATTGGTACTGAGCTGTTGTAGATAGGTTCTAGCTGGTCATCCAACACTTGCTCATCCGTGAGAAGGGGTCCACTGGAGTACATCACTTACAAGTTCATCCTTACTTCTTCAGCAAGGTCCACAGCATGTCTTGTTCATCTAATTTGGATGGTTTTACAGATGGTAAAAGTAGTACCAAAATAATATAAATGAGGGTTAAGAATAAAGAAATCTGATATTCATCATCCTATGAGATATATATATATATATATATATGTATAGAGAGAGAGAGAGGGGGGGAGAGAGAGAGAGAGAGAGAGAGAAGAAAAGGTAGAGACAGAAGAAGGTGAAAATATGAGAGGGTACTGAAAAGTTTAAAGAAGTGAATGATTTACAACCATGAAATGTATATGCTATTCCACATATTCATCTCTTAATTCGAGACACTTGGCACATCCTTTCTCAAGTTTTATAAAAAAATAAAATTAATTAAACAAGTCATTCCTTTCTTGGTTGAATGAACAGAGAATTTTTTCATACTCTCTCTCTCTCTCTCTTTCTTTCTCTCTCTCTCTCTCTCTCTCTCTCTCTCTCTCTCTCTCTCTCTTGTATCAGTTGTTTCTTTTAAATCTTTATTTATCTTGATAGATAGATAGATAGATAGATAGATAGATTGCAATATACATATTCTATTATTGCTCAGGATGAAAATAATATACTTAAATCCATTTCATTAAACAAAAATTCATTTTATTTGCCTTCTATACAAATGAGTACTGTTTTATGATTTTATTCTAAAAAGCCCAGTCTCCCAGCAAATATGTGTCTGGGTGGATACAAATTAAACTTTCATGATCAATTTTATAGTAAAATGTTCTGGGCTGTATGCAGATAACACAATGCTTCTAATGTAGTGATATTATGACTAGGATGGTTTGCTGGTTTGTTGTTTGGGTTTTATGGCATATCAACCTTTGTAGGTTATTCAATGCCAAATCCATTTTTATGCAAATAGTCAGTTCTATTTCAAACAATTCAGTTTAGCATCAGTACACTGTTTGATAGTCAAAAACATTTCTATTTCAAGCAATTCAGTTTAGTCAAACAGTTCTAATTCGTTTAGTATAAGTACAGTTTGTTTTTACACAATTAAATGTTAAAACACTTCTATATTAATCAATTCAGTTTAGCATAAGTGCAGTTTCAATGTCAAAAGCAGCTTTATTTCAAACAATTCAGTTTAGCATAAATACAGTTTAAATGTAAGTACACAGTTTAATAGTCAAAAACATTTCTATTTCAGGCTATTCAGTTCAGTATAACTGTTCTAATTCAAACAATTCAGTTTAGCGTAAGTATGCAGTTTAGTTCTATTTAACCCATAGAGAGTACCCTATCAGGTGCTACTATTCCAGGCCAGAGTGAACCTGGGAGAAATGGCAATTAAGGGGTGCTCCACATCCCCCAAAGCCCCAGCATCACTGGAACCTCACCATCAGATTGTTTAGTGTCATAAACAGGACACTCATTGGTGGGGTCTTATCCTTCTGCAGAGGTGCAGTCGGTGTATTCTACCACCCCAGCCAACAGGCAATACACAATTAAATTTCAAAACAGTTTTATTTCAGATAATTCAGTTTAGCATTAGTACACTGTTTAGATGTAAAAACAGTTCTATTTTGAGCAATTCAGTTTAGCATAAGTACGCAGTTTAAATGTCAAAACAGTTCTATTTTAAACAATTCAGTTCAGCATAAATATGCAGTTTAAATGCAAAAACCAGTAAACTCAAGAAACCATGGTTTAGTTCTATTTAACCCATAGATAGGACCCTTATCAGGTGACACCACTCTGAGCCATAGTGGACCCAAGAGCCATGGCAATAAAGAGGTACTCCGCATTCCCTAAAGCTCCAGCATCACTGCAACCTCACCATCAGATTGTTTAGTGTCATAACCAGGACATTCGTTGGGGGGTGTCTTACCCCTCTGCCTAGAAACAGTTTGTGTATTCAACAGCTCCAGCTGACTGGGCAATATAACTAAGAGGTCATATACTAAAGTATGTGTATATGGATGCTTAGAGGACTTCAATTATTTGCTATGGGCAGTAGTTCTGCAAATATCCAGGGAAACCAATTGTCTTCTAGTGTAGTATATATAAGATATTTTTTCTTTGAATCAATACATAAAATGAAAACAATGTGATAAAGCACTGAATGTAATATACAGTTCTTAAAAACTTGTTAAAACTGTTATTCTAAGATAAAGTTCTGACAAGTAAGACTGAATAGCTAAAACAAGGAAACAGTCAGCAGTAACTTGCAAAAAACAATTTATTTTTTAAACTTTTACTTAACTTCTTATCTACCCAGTTATGGGTTAAATAGTACTGCTGCTGTTCTACAAGGATGACTTTGGCATTGAATAAATCACAAGGGTTGATATGCCATTAAACAAAGAAACCAAACCAAACAAACCTATTCACAGTATATTTACTTTGATGTATTAGTGAATAATCTGTTGTGAGTAAGTCTACTGTATAAATGAAACTACTATTACTGTAATAAGGAGAGATTAGAGAAATTAAAATTAACTTTTTTACCAGAAAGAAGAATAAGAGGTGATTTAATTGAAACTTTTAAATAATTAATAGAATTTCTAATTATTGCAGACATTTTTCAGTATTTCTCTTTGAACAGAAAATTTACTGCCAAAACAGATTTCAAAAACTATGTCAACTAATCTTTTGGACTTTTTTTGCAAATTGAGTAATACATTGACAAATGAGATCAAAAACAGCAATAATGTAAAAAATTTAAGATTAAAGTGGATGGTTTCAGAAAAAAATGGTAAAAAAAGAATTTAAGTTGGCATTTTTTGGAGCTAGTGGAAGAATTAACAGAATTTGATTTGTTGATAATGTATTAATAGCATATGTGTTCAGTGTAAAGATTCTTTTTTTTCTTTTTTTTTAAAGGCTGATATGAGAAGACAGTAAAAAGCAGAGATACCTAAGTAGGCATAACAAATAAATAAATAAATTGTACCAGATCCAGCAGAATGATCTTTTGGATTGAGAATGTGAATATAAAAGGTAACATAGATTCTATTCAAAATTGGATTTTGCTACAAAAACAAAAAACAATATTTACCTTTTTGTTTTATTGTCATCACTTTTATTTTAAAGATTATATCATGTAAATGCTGGCCCTCACAAGCAATACATTCCTGAAACCTCTCCCTGAAGTTCTGCAGCACTCATCTAAAGATTGCCTCTGGTATTGCAGTGATTTTACGATTAATAAAATCTTTCACAGAGGTGCCTGTGATGTAATGGTTATCGTCGTAGGAAATGGACACGGAAACACGAGTTCAAATTCTGGATGAGATTGATTGCATTTCACATAGTACAACACCCTCGGGAAAGGTATGAATCCAATTATCTCCCTCCAGCTATGGGTAAATAGTAGGGTTCTTCAGCCTTGGTGAGGCAACTAGTCTAGGAGAAGAAAAACTCTAAATTCAAACCTGTTAAACTTCGCTTAAAAATTGACCTTGTGTCATATCCTGCCTGAGCGGAGGGATTAGGTAAATATGATAAAATCTTTCAGTTGGTCTGTTGTATGCAGCCAACTTCTAATGTATCCTCAGAGAAAGTAATCACATGGGGATAGATGAGCAAATTGATTATAGAATATCAGTAGAAAAAAAAATGCACAATCACAAATAAACAATCTTCACCTTTCCATAATGGCAACTGAAAATACATGACTGCTGCTGCTCCTTAGACATGTCACCCACCTGCCCAATGTTACTAGTGTCTGTGCAGAGGCAACTTTGAATTTAAGAGATTCTTCAGCCAGAACTTGTATTATTGATAGGTAGAAGTATTATATTGTCTATAATGTCGGTGGAGCTAGAATACACTGACTGTATCCTCTGCAAAGGAATAAGGCCCTCTAAAAAAGAGGTACAAGGTGTATACGATAAGTTTCCGGACATTTTTTGTACAGGCATTTAAAATTGTCACAGACTCTGGAAAATTCAGTATGTTATTGCTGTACATCTTTTGAGTTGACTGACCAATTTTTATGATTTAAGGTTCATATGAACAGCTACAGCAACAATTGGAATACACCCTACTAAAGCCTGATTGTCACAGCTGGGGAATTTCAAAAATGCCATCTGACACTTTAGAAGAACGATATGCAATAAAATTCTGTTTTAAACCTGGAAAAAATGCCACAGAAACATATGGAATGCTTCAGACTGCTTTTTGACCATCTTGCATGAATTGAACATCAATTTTTGAGTGGTATAAGAGATTCAAGGAAGGCAGGGAGCCTTTGAGGGATGATGAGAGGTGTGGAAGGAGTAAGGAATGCAATATACCAGAGTTCATTGGCCAAAGGGCTAGGGTTAGGGTTACTATGTTGAGGTTTTAAGGGAGTTCAGCAACAGATTCCATCAGAAGAGGCCAGCACTCTTCAAATTGGGTCAGTGGCATTTCCACAAGGACAATGCACCAGTCCAACAACTCCATACTTGTCACAGACTATTTGACCAAGATGGGCTTCAAGACAGTTCCTCAGCCTCCCTATAGTCCGGACGTTGGTCCCTGTGACTTTTAGTTATTCCCTAAGCTCAGAGGCTGTAATTATGAGACAAGTGAAGAGATGAAAATGGCTGTGACAAAGGTCATTGACACGCTCACACAAGAGGACTTCCATAGGACCTTCCAGAAGTTGTTGGAACGGTACAACAAGTGCATTGCAGCTGGGGGAGATTACTTTGAAGGGGACTTGAGTTTCATGTATGTACTATCAATAAAAGTGCCATACGAAAAAAGTCTGGAAACTTATCATATTCACCTCGTAACCTGTATATGACACTAAACTGCATCTGATTTTAAGGCTCTAGTTTTAGAGCTGTGGGGAATCGCTGTTCATAGCCATTACTTCCAGGTCCACTCTGACACAGAGTAGTAATACCTGTTTGTCTCATCTAAGGGTCAAATAGATCTGTTTAAAATATTTTAGCATTCAACAGGACTGTGTGCAAAAAAAAAAAATCTCAAGAAATAACTACACAAACATGTAAATGTGAATGTATGATGAATGTGATTCCCTAACTTCTAAGCATGAAATACCCTAACAGGTTGACATGCCACTAATATCAATCAATCAATATGATCTTCTCACATGTAAAGGATGCTGAGTATCATTGTGGGGGATGCATCTGACATATGTATGCCTGATGAGCTGGTTAATGATAGAAAAAATAAGTAATTTTTCATGAAGTACAAATGAATTTTCTTGCCTTTCAACTCACTGACATATCCACCCCACCCAAAAAAAAATTAAAAAGAAAAAATTTTAATACTTAAGCTATTTTCAATTAAGCTGAGGCTGACCCCAAGCAACTGCTTTACCCAAAATTTTATTTCCTCTCTATTTTAACTATAAAATTTCACTTTTTCCCACTTCATCCTGCTTCATAGTCCTAGTTCAAATGTCTGACCTGGAGGTAAACAGGTAAGGACCATATCAACTATGTCAGCATGGTAAATTTAACTTGGAAATATTAGGTTAGGCAGTGTGTATTGATACTATGCTGATCTTAAGCTGAGAGTTGAGAAGCAGGATTTTGATTCTAGACAGACTGCATAGATATGTTCATCCTAGGTAGAAATGGCAATCAGTAAACAAAAAACTCAATTATTTTTGACTGGTACTATGTTCGTGATGATGAAGAGAGTATTGATCCGGAATATTGTGATAAAAGGCAACAATAATAAAATGTTGTAAAACTAGTAATAAGATATAGTAATATTAGAGAGTGTATTAATCCAAAGTATTGTGATAAATAAGCAAAAAAAATAAGATGAAATAAATAAAATTATGTGTAAAATTATTAAAAAAAAGCAATAAAATAAAATAAAATAAAATGGTTTGCGATATTCTAGACATACGAAAATATGACTTCAAAACATTTTTATGCTATGAATACCAAAAAAAAAAAAAAAAAAAAAATTAAGCCTTGAAAACAAATCATTTCTTTGAATTCAAAAACAATATGATCTTAATTTTACTCTTCATAATGATTAATTATGATTGAAAGTAGTTAGGAAGAAAGTTTTGAACAATTTCCATACAAGTTTAAAGAAAAACATTTGTAATTTTATGTAAAGATAAGAAAAAATCAGTAAGAAAATAAAAAAAAACTTTGTGGTCATTATTAAAACTTTTAAAAAAGATATATATATATGTTAGTGAAGAAAATGAAATAGTCACCTTCTACGATGAGTTATCCTCATTAGTGCGTAGCATCCCGAAACACAACATGTTAGTCATTGGCGGAGACATGAATGCACAAATCGGGAAAAACGGAAACAACAAATACAGCCTCCACAACACGTCAAATAGAAATGGACAACATCTAACAGATTTCATGATAGAAAATAGATTAGCATGCCTCAATACAAACTACCAAAAAAGAGAGGGCAAACTATGGACATACACGTACGCAAACAACACTAAAGCTCAGATAGACTACGTCCTTATAAACAAGAAATGGAAGAATAGTGCATTGAATTGCGAGGCATACTCCTCTTTTGAGGGTGTGTCCACCGATCACCGAATAGTCACAGCGAAAATACGGTTAAGCCTACGAAAAAACGACAAACGAACAGCGACCACCAAACACTATGACTGGGCCCTATTAAACAACAAAGATGTCAGAGATAAATACGTATTAGAATTGAGAAACAGATTCGAAACACTACAAGAAAAGACGGAAAAAAGTACACCAAACGACGAATACGAAAATTTTGTCAATGCACACCTTGAGGCAGCAGCAAAATGCATTCCAACAAAAATTAAAACTAAATATAGAGTCCCATGGGAAACCTTAGCGGTGAGAGAAAAACGTGCACTAGTGAAAACAGCCTCCAAAAACTATCGAAAAAACCCAACAAACACAAATGCCTTAAAACTAAAAACGGCACAATATCAATTAGCAGGCATATATATAAAGGAACAGACAGAATACATTCAAAATCAGATAGATAAGATCAGAGACTCGGTAGAAGATAGACAATCTAGAATTGCCTGGCAAACAATAAACGAAGTGAGCAGAAGAAAGAACACAACCAAAGCAAAACTTAAAGCAGCAAACCAACAAGAAAGAATAAAACTGTGGAAACAGCACTTCGAAAACTTACTTGGAAACCCACCAAAAATAACGCATGAACCAATCACCAGAATAATTAGCAAACAATTAGACATTAAACTTGGACCGTTCACACAAGGAGAACTCGACTCGGTTCTCAGAAAAATTAAAAATAGGAAAGCTGCAGGACTGGACGAAATTCCCCCGGAAGTATGGAAGACCAGACAATTCGACGACATACTGCTCCGACACTGCAACGCAGTATACAATCAAAATCCGATAGATAGATGGACGAAGGGATGCATACTCCCCTTCCCTAAAAAGGGAGACCTCGGATTAGCCAAAAACTACCGAGGCATAACACTTACATCCATAGCTGCCAAAATCTACAATGCCCTACTACGAAACCGCATAGAACCCAAAATCGACAACATACTTAGAAAAAACCAAAATGGCTTCCGAAGAAATAGATCTACGACCTCACAAATACTAACCATCCGCAGAATCCTTGAGGGTGTACGGGCAAAGAACCTACAAGCGACATTAATATTTGTCGACTTTACCAAGGCTTTCGACTCCATTCACAGAGGAAAGATGGAACAAATCCTACTAGCGTACGGCATACCTAAAGAAACCGTAGCGGCAATAACGATTCTCTATAGAAACACTAAAGTAAAAGTACGATCACCAGATGGAGACACAGAATACTTCGACATTGTAGCAGGAGTACTACAAGGGGACACGCTGGCTCCGTATCTCTTTATCATTTGTCTAGACTACGTACTTAGAACATCGATTGACAAAATCAAAGAGAATGGCTTCGAACTGACGAAGAAAAGAAGCAGAAGATATCCCGCAACAACAATTACCGACGCCGACTACGCCGATGACATAGCGATACTGGCAAATACACCTGACCAAGCCGAAACACTTCTGCATAGCCTGGAACGAGCAGCAGCAAGCATAGGCCTCCATGTTAATGCACACAAAACGGAATATATGTGCTATAACCAAACAGGGGACATCTCCACTCTAGAAGGAACCCCTCTTAAACTAGTAGACAAATTCACGTACCTAGGAAGCAGCGTCGAATCAACCGAAAAGGACATCGAAACGAGGTTAACGAAAGCATGGACAGCTATCAATAGGCTATCGACTATATGGAAATCAGACCTAACCGATAAAATGAAACGCAGTTTCTTCCAGGCAGCGGTCACATCGATACTGCTATATGGATGCACTACATGGACGCTAACAAAACGGCTGGAGAAGAAACTAGATGGCAATTACACAAGAATGCTGCGTGCAATCCTCAACAAGTCCTGGCAGCAACACCCCACAAGACACCAACTGTACGGACACCTGCCCCCTATCACGAAATCTATTCAAGTTAGGCGAACCAGACATGCAGGACATTGCTGGAGAAGCAGAGATGAACTCATAAGAGATGTACTCTTATGGATCCCCACACACGGCCGCGCAAAAGCAGGACGACCAGCACGAACGTACATTCAGCAGCTATGTGAGGATACAGGTTGTTGTCCTGAAGACCTACCTAGGGCGATGAACGATAGGGAGGAGTGGCGAGAGAGGGTCAGGGATATCCGTGCTGCCAGCACGATATGATGATGATGATGATATATATATATATATATATATATATCAGTGGCATGTCTTGAAAAATATGCCACCCTGCCACCAAGGCTTAGAATATGCTGACAGTATTCTCTGCAAAAGAGTAAGACTACCCACCCACAAAAGGGGTGTTCACTGAACCATATCCATAAATAATGTGACAAAAGTAAAGGTGATATTCTTGTTACTTTTAGTTTTTATCCTGCTCTTCTGGCCTTCCATTGAGTATTTTCAATTTATCAAATGCTTTTTAAATGATTGTTTATTTTCATCTGTTTGTTTTAACTGTTTTCCATGGCAGGTATCTTTTACTAAAGGTAGTCTATAAAGATACAACAGTTATGAATCTGGCTGTAAGATAAGCTTATTAACCATCACAGGCCTCCTTGAGTGCCCATGTTTTCAGAAAATACACAGCACTTGTAAGAAAACTTAGTAAACAAATGACTTAAATAGTTTTCTATTTATTAAGGAATATGGTTCAGTGCCTTCTCTACACCCCTGTGGTATGTTCAAAATGAAGAAAGATCTGACGGTGGGGTGAGGTGGGAGTGTTCTGACTTAAAGGAGTAGACATAATTGGGTTGTTCATTTGTTTATTTCTCTAAGGGATTAGATTTGGCACAAGGTCACAGTTTAGTGTTCTATGGGATAATTGGCCACCCTAACTTGATTATGAACCATTATTTTTGTGGTTTCATTTACAATGTTCTATCTATTGAGTAATCACCTCGGGCAGCATGCATTCAGTCTGAAGTCCTGTTCATCTAAGTAGAAAGTAATAATAGATCTTTGTTAAAAAAAAGCAAATGTTTCATATCCAACCAAGAACAGATATATATCGAAAAGGATAGTTCAGGATATTTATATAGAAAATTGTCCCAGAAGAATGAATTGCGTGACTGTCTCAATTTATTCATATCTATCTATATATCTATCTATCTGACTCTCTTTCCCCCCCTCTCTCTCTATATATATATATAAATATTTAAGAAAAAATAGAAATAAATCAAACAGTATGTAAATATAAAAATATGAAGCACAAAATATTCAGAGGATGTATTTATTTATATATGATTATATGCCACTGTTTAATGTTCTGTTTCTTTTTTTGTAAAACCATCTTCAAAATGTCATGTTAAAATACTTCATCCAAAAATTATTTTCAAATGAAAAATGGAACAAAAATGAAAAGTTTCTTAGTGTTCTATTATCGTTAAGAGCATTCTGTTAGACATTGTTAGTTGCTAGTTTGTTGGTAAAATCTATGGTAGGTTCTATTTTGTTTAGTTATCCATAATTTTTATTAAGACACTATTTTGTGGATATAATACATCATCTATGTAATGAAAATATCTAGAATCTTTGGGCATTTTAAATTTAAAGGGATCTGATTCAAGAAATTAAAGAAAAAAGACAAACTATGGAACTCCCAGGGCAAGCTGTGTTGCCGTTCGCTATCTGAGTCCATTCCTCTTTTTCCCACTTTTGTTTTGTCGGTTAAACTTCTTGGATAAGAACCCCGTAAAAGAATTATATGAAAGAAGATCATAAAAGATAGGAGATGAAGACATTTTTAATATTTTTCCTTTATTTCTTGGTTCAACAACCATTCAGTGGATGAGGAAATTCTCCCTGAATACAATTGAAATGGTTGAATCCCCCAGTCAAGGTGTTAAAAATGCGTTAGTCATTTCTTGGGTATATATGTGTCCTTATTTGGTATTTAAAGCTTTAATGTGTTTGGTATATAAAGCTTTTGTGATGTGTTTGTCACTTTTGGGAGTCCGTCTAAATGCGGTGTTTTAGTCATCAGTTGGTTGTGAAAGAGACAACTACTACCAGTGGAGGGGTTAGCCAATGCGTCCTCCACCAGTTAGATGGGTATTGGCACTCTGCTGGTCACTGCTGAAAGAGAATGAGATTTCTCCTTTTGTCGGGATGGTCCCTTTTCCATGCATGAGTAAATCAAATTTTTGTTTATTAAAATATCATTATGCTGAAAAAATGCAATGTTTAGTGCATAATGTTTATCTATAGGAATATTGATATATAATGATTTATGTCTTGACTGGCTAAAAATTTAGTTTTCATATTTATATCATTTTTTTATCTGAAGGTGTGATAATAATGTTGCTATATTTGGACAAACATTTTAACACATTTGTTGAATACCACCCCTATATTCCAAAAATATGTGGACTTTTAAAATCTCTTCAAACTGAAATATCTTTAAGACCAATGATTTCTAGTGTAGGCAGTGCCCCTTATAAAATCACCAAATTATTAACCCAAATAGTAACCTCTTTTTTAGATATCATTTGGAGTTCACATATAAATAACTCTGGTGATTTACTTAACAAAATAAATAATATAAATATGAAAAGTAAATCTTTAATTTCCTAAAATCATTTATAATCCTATAAGTAAATGCATTACACGTTTAGAAAATCATCTTAAGAAAACTAACAATAACAAAAAGAAAGTTAACAAAATAATCAAAATTTACACCTTATAAATTTTTTAAAGTGATTTTAGTTTTATACCAATATACATTTTTTAGATCATAAAAAAGTAATGACAATAAATGTTTAAGGTTTATTTGAACCTTAATCCAATCCTATCAGTATAATTATTTGAATCTGATCCAGTCCTCTCTTCCCAGAAAAATAATGATTTCTCTCTGAAAGAATCTGAAAATGTGAACATTTTCATCTTTTTTAAAGGAGCTTTTTACAGCTTTCATTTGCATTTTTTTAGGAAAATAAAGTAGGTTGTTATTTGCTTTTTATATGTCTAAAACTCATTAGTCTTATGCTTGACTTTTACTAATGGCCATTTTTTTGGTGCAAGAAAGGATAATCATTTTCTACTCACCAAATTCCAATGATAGCATTAATATATCCATTGATACACAAACACAAAATAAATAGAAAGGAAAGATAAGATAAATTCATATAAACAACTAAAACATTTAATAAGAGCATATAGTAAGAGTAGTTGGCGACCGTAGTTGAGGGCAATCAGAAGGTTTCCTTTTCAATAGCTACTACACTGAAGAAAAAAAAAATTTGAATATGAGCACAGGTAAAAAATCAGACATAATAGTAGTAATCCTAGTCAAGTAAGAATATTAAGTTTATAAGTCCCAAAAATTTACTCTAAACTGTCTAGCAGGACACATAGCATAACGGTTATAGGCGTTGGTTCCCTAAGCTTCTAAGGAGACACTTGTACCCGGTTTTGCTAACGGAATCAGAACAGGCAACTCCCGTGGATTCAATAAAGGACATAGTTCAAAGTTCTGTGTAGGTTCCTGAGTTGGACAAACACCTGAAGAAGGCCGGAGGACATATCGGCCAAAACGTTGTAGAAATAACAATAAAGATGAAGACTATAGTCCAAAAACCCTTATTGATAAAAATAACAATAATTGAGTGAATAAAGCTATTAAGATAACAACACTTATCTGATTTGGTTTCAAATTCAATGAACTCTTTCTGTATATATTTACCCAACCTCTCCACTACAAGAGGATGTAAAACAAGGTCAGTTTTTTTAAGCAGAGTACAGCTGGTTTGAATTCAGAATTTTCCTTCTCCTAGACGAGCCATACCAAGGCAAAAGAACCCAACCTGCCCTACTATTTACCCTTAACTGGAAAGGAGAAAAGATTGATTCATGCCTTTCTCAAGGGTATTTGTGTAATGTGAAATGCAAACAGATTTGTCCATGATTTGAACACAAGTCACCAATTCCATTTTTTATGATAATAACCACTGCCCTAAATGTACCTCCATATGTCCTGTTTTTATATATCTTTTTCTAGATATCAATCCCTTTTCTTAATATGTAAATGTCACACAATCAGTCCTATATCACTTTATGTAAAATAGCATCAGCAAAAGAAATTTTAAGAAGTTTTTTATCTTAATTTTAGTGGAAATTTTTTTAAAATATCCATATTTAAAAAAAATCTTCATCTAACGTATTTCTTCTTTCAGAATGATCTTAAACAGTTATAATTATAAAAACAATAAATTCTTTATTTAGTACTAATTTATAAAACTCATGAGAATTTCACATTATAGCCTTGTAATTTAAAGATAAAACTTTGTATTTAAAAATGTTTAATGGCAAAAATAACCTAGCTTATCCAGAACAGCAAAAATAACCTAGCTAATCCAAAATAAAAAAAAAAGTTCTATTTAATCAATTGATGTGATTAATATGGGAATTATGACTTGAATTAATGAAAAGGTTTCCAATATTAAGCTGTTTGACAACTTCATAATAAATGAAAAAAAGGCAATAAAATTGAAAGCTACAATTACAATAAACAAGGTTTACAAGTGGTTTTACCTTTGATAATAGCTGCTCCTTTCAACAACAAAAGATTTTTTTTTCTGGCTAACAATTAAAAAAAAGACTTTCAAAGAAAAAAAAAACTGTATGAATGAGGATATAAAGGGAAAGTTAAGACAGAAAGAGGAAGATAACATGAAAATAGAAAAAGAAAAAGGAGTAATGTCAAAAAAGAAAGAACAAACAAAAAGAGAAGTGAGAAAAAGAGGCAAAATGAAATGAAAGACAGAAGAATAGAAATGGAGAGAAAAAGAAAACTATAATGTGTAGGTAGGTAATACACACGCAAAATAAAAGAAGGAAATAAAGAAAGATAGAGAAAAATGGAGAAGGAGAAAGAAGAAAGGAAAAAAAAGAAAGCAAATAGAATAAAAAGAGAGTAAGTAATAAAGTCATAAAGATACTAAGCGAACAGAAAGAGAGAAAAGAGAGATGCAAAAAAAGGAGAATGTAAAAAGTGAGAAAAAGTAATGACATGTGGGTAAGGAATATAGACACACAAAAAAAGAAAGAATGATTGAAAAGGTGTTGAGAGAAAAATGAAAAGAGGTTAGAAGAAGAAAAAACATATAAAAAAAGAGAAAAGTGGAAATACAGAAAAAGAAAAAGTAAGAAAGAAAATATGAAAAAAAAAAAAAATAAGAGGGCTAGAAAAAAATTTTTAAAAAAGAAAACGAAACAGAGCTAAACAGAAAAAAAGATTAAAAAACAAAAAAGATTAAAAAAGAGATTGACTGAGGGGGAAAAATAAAGAAAAAGAGATTTATGAGATGCTTTAGAAATAAATAAATAGAAAACAATTTTCATTAAAAAAAAAGAATTAATGAATCTGAATTCCAGCCTTATATAACTGACTTTTCTAATTTCCTTCAGAAGGAACCAATATAAAAAAGGACTCGCTGAACTGGCAGGATATTATTGGTACTCTAATTAGTACAGTTTATCAGAATTAATTTCGTTTTTATGGACTCTTCTCCAAAGATCATTTTCATGTACATATACTTTAATATTGTGGGAAACTGGAAGGTTGTCACTTGATCCCAGATAAGAAAAGATATTGCCAAACATTCATTTATAGTTTGGCTCTCACATTTATTGATATTATAGTTAATTAAACCTGCCTTCTTGGTGAATTCCCTGTCATTCATAGGGAGACGAAAGTTCTCTGCATCTTTTAAAATTTCTATTGGGGCTTTAAAAAAAGTGGCTTCTAAAATGTTAAAACCCCAAAACATGTCTGCTCCATGGTTCTCAGAAATTTCATTGGTCTAAAAATATTTATTTTAAAATGGCAAATTTTTTTTTCAAAAATGAGGCACTCCAATATTCCTGGCCACAGATGATCAGACCCACAGACACAATTTGTGATTGAAAGTCAAGAGTTTTTGCCACTATTTTTTCCTTTAATTTCTCTGTATAGTTTGCTGAAACAGTGAAGTCCACTTGCAAACAGTTTTTTTTCTTCTTTTAAATAATAACAAGATTTATTATTATAATCAATTTTTTGTGAGTTTTTCATACCAGTAGTAACTAGGGGGGTCGTCCCTAAAGTCTGAGTGACTGAAATTCTCCTCAGCTCTACCTGACTGCTCTAAGTATTCAAGCTAATTTCAGCAGTGCTATGGTTAGGACAGTCTTAATTCTTTCACTGATATCCTGTTCCTCCAGTCTCTTTTCCACGCTCTTGGGGATAGTTCAAGGGCTCTAACTATCATTGGTATCGCTGTCACCTTCATGTTCCATAACTTTTTCAGCTCTCAGCCAAAGTCAAAAGTGTTTATCAAGTTTTTAGCTTCCTATGATTTGCAAGTTCTTTTCTTCTTGTTAAACCCAGTCATGCTTAGGTGTCTAGAGTATGACACTAAACTGCATCTGGTAGTGTGGCTCCTGTTCAAAAGATCTATACTGTTGTTGCCATTACCCTCAGGTTCACTGTGACAATGAGAGGTACGGCCTGTTCAGGTTATATCAATGGGTCAAAAAGGTTTGTTTAAAAATTATTTATATTTGATGAACTGTGAGCAAAAAAAAAAAAAACCTCTTAAGAAACAACTACACTAAAAATGTAAATATGAGCATAACAATGAATGTAATTCCCGAACCTCTAGGCATAAAATAACCCTTGACAGGTTGATATATGATTAAAATCAATCAATCAATCAATTTACATAAAATCATTTATATACTAATGATCCTAGCCCACTGATAAACCATGGTAGTATGTTTGTATGTGTCATATGAATATCAAATATAGTAAGTTTCATAAATATCAATTTTCAGGTAGGCAGTAAAATGAAATAAATAAGAAGTGACTTATTTTCCAGTTCATGGTAGTGCATCAAATTTCAAGGAAATTAATATGTAAATAATTTGTTTAAGGATAAATGTTTGATAGGAAATAAGATTCTTCATTAATCAATGCTGATTTTGAGAGGAGTATGAAATTTCTGGTACAATTGGTATTATCTTGACCCTCATGTTTCACAGTTTTTTCAGTTTTCTGGCAAAGTCCAAGTAGTTTTCTATCTTTTCATTTTCTTTTATTTTCACTCTATAGTCAATAGTAAAATCCACAAGACAAGAAATTCTATTTTTTTTCTTAATCAACACTAGTTCTGGTCTTCTACCAAGGATTAGGTGATCTGTCCGTACCTCAAAATCCAAGAGAATTTTATGGGTCTCATTCTCTATGGCAAATTCTGGGTTGTGCATAAGCCATTTGATAGTATGGTCAAAATCACCTCACTGGCACAATTCCCTGTGGATCACTTTTTCAACCTAGTTGTGCCTAGTCTTGTACTCCTTTTGTGCCAGTTTTCTGCATTTGCTTATTATGTGATTAACTGTTTCTCCGTGTAATCTACATTTGCTATTCTGTTGTGTATCATCACTTTTGGCTTTATATAATTGGGCCTTATGGCTTTATTTTGTGTAGCAATTACAAAAAAACTCAGTTTCTCTTTTGAGGTTTCCTTTGTGTAGTCATGTTCAAGTTTTCTCATGTGCAATTTCATCAGTTTGTCACAAGAAATCTCTATACATTTGTTTTTCTTTCCAAGTTTTTATTGTTTTTCTGTCTTATTTTGCCATTGGTGTTGCTGGCTGCTGTGATTAGTCTTTCTTTGCTCTTTTTAATATTACCCTGAGTCTTTTTATTGATTTGACTAAGCAGTCCTTAATGCTGTCTCCTTTTCTTGATACATATAGTCTGTCATCTCTTGGATTTAAGGTCTTGTGCATAGTCATCAATTTCCTTGTCCTTTGGTCCATTTCTCTGAGTTCCTCCTTTGTCCATTTTAAGAATAGTCCAGAGTATCTTATAAGAGGTACTGCCCTGGTGTTTATCTTTTTGATGAGATTTCTGCTGCTGACTTTGCTTTCCAGAAGTTTCATCTCCACTTGTTTGATGGTGTCCACTTCCAATATTCCCATGTACTTGCAATTTCCTTTTTGTCCAAGTGATCTGATTCTTTCTTGATTAAGCAGTTCTAATCCTTCCATTATTTGTCTTTTTCCTCTTTTCATTATCAGCATGGCACATTTTTCTATGCCAATATTTGTCTCTACCTCCCACCAGACAGGACTTGACACAAGGTAAATGACCTGAAGGTCAATTACAGTGGGGGTTTAGGGGTGGGGAAGGTCAGGCATGAGCTGAGGCTCGAACCCTGTTGGACTATGATGCAGCTTGCCCACCCAAAGGTGTTTTTGCAAACAACTTGATGTTGTCCATGTATATTAGGTGATTAATCTTTCCTTATGATTTTGGAAATTTGTATCCCCTAATGTAATTCCTTAGTATGTAATTGAGTAGCATCATTGTTATTACAAATAGTAATGATGTGAGTGCATCTCCCTGCAAGATGCCTCTCTGGACTTTAACCTCTGCTGAAGTTTTTCCTTCTACTGTTAATTCTAGATTCCAGTTTTTCATGGCTTTTGTAATGAAGCTTATAACTTTGTCAAATATCTTGAATTTTCCGACAATCTATTTTCCAGGTTTGTGGGACCATATCATAGGCCTTTTAGTCATCAACCATGGCTTTATTTTTCTGCCTCCCTTTGATCCCTTTGAGGATGCACTGATTAATGTACAGTTAGTCACTCATTCTTCTTGTTCCCCAGTGGTATTGTTTCTGTTTTTCTAGGAACAGTCTACGACATACAAACAAATTAGAAATCTCCTCCCTAATCTGGGCAGTTTTTCTACATCATAGGTAGATATGTTATTAGTCTATAGTTGCTGGAGATGGTTCGTTTTTTTGGGTTTTTCTTGATCTAGGAAGTTTTCCCCTTAGTGATCCATTTGGGTATTCTTGATTCTTCTTGGCATAAACTTAGTTGAAGAGCCACTCTGTTATCAATGGATATGAATTTTTTAAACTAGAATCCATATATACCATTATAGCCTTGTGTTTTCCAATTTATTATTATTATTAACTGGTGCTTTTTCATGAGTGACAGCAAATCTTCTCAGGTTTCCAGGACTCTTCTAAGGATTTCAGCAGATATCATTAGTGTTGTGGTCTGGATGATTTCAATTCTTCCTCTGATCTACAGTTCCCTTAATCTGTTTTCCAGGACTTTGGGGATTTTTCCATTGGCTCCAACAAATATTGGTATCATTGTCACCTTCATATCCCTCAACTTTTTCTGCTGTCTGGCAAAATCCAGGAATTGTCCATCTTTTCATTTTTATTTATTTTTACTGGAATGGCAAACTCCACTACATAACAAATTCTTTTTTTCTTCTTAATTAACTTCTGGGCATGATTGATCTGTTTCTATTTCAAAGCCCCAGAAACTTCTTCTTCTTCTTCTTCTTCTAATTATGATTATGATTATTATTATTGCTGTTCTTGTTCTTGTTGTGGACTAGGGGAACTGGTGATCATAGGAAGAACTGAGACCATATAGACCATATCATTGTTAAGATCACCTACAATAATTAGAAGAGTCCCAAAGACCTGAGGAGATTTGTTGTCAATCAGACCCCAGTAAGTAACCCCCTGTTAAAACTGATGAGAAAAACTCACAAGGAGTGAAATAAAAATATTGTCTTTAGATGTACACACTCACACACTCACACACACACTCACACACTCTCACATTCATACACACACACACAAACACACACACATTCATACACACGCATACACACACACTCACAAACTCACACACAAACACACAATCATGATGCAAACTCACATATACATGTTTATATGCATTCGTACTTCTTTGTGCATATGTGTGTATGAATGTGTGTATGTATCAATACATATCATAAATCACCAGTTATCAAATAATTACCTATGAAAAAATTTGTAAGAATAGATTTTTCATTTAAGGAATTTCTACTAATTTGAATTTTATTTTTTCCTCTTGGTTTTGATTTTCACCGTCATGTATGAATATTGAGGGAGGCGGGACAAACTATTCTCGGGATCAAGAAACTGAATACCCAATGATGAAGAATCTTAATGTTGCTTTTATTTTATTTTCACGATTTCAGCAGTTTGCATCATTCTGCAGCTAAAACTACTGTGCTTCAAAAAATAGATGGAATTTTAGAGGAATTTGCAAGATTAAACATTTTTAAGCTGATGGAATAAAAAGAAGAAAATATAACAGTAAATATGTAACCAGATTTTATAAATGATATCAAATATGGTATTCAAAATATAATATCAAATTTATTATATGATATTAAATATGATATATAAAATATGAGATCAAATTTAGTATATCAAATATATCTAAAATATGAGACCAATAACACTTTAGAAATATTTATAATATCAAATTTAGTCCATGATATCAAAAATGATATTTAAGATGTATTAAATTTAATGGGGTATCATATATGGTATTTAGAATATGATATTAATTTTAACATGGTATCAAATACAATATTAAAAATACATCAAATTTATTACAGAACAAATTTAATTAAAATATGATATCAAATTTAACACAAATCTGACACATAAAAATTTCAAATTCATCGCATAATATCAGATATGATATATAAAATATGATATCAAATTAAATAGGATCTTAAAATATATTCTAAATATCTAATTTGATACATGATATCCAATATATTGATGGTAAGGCAACTGATCAAGGAGAAGGAAAAAACTTAATTCAAAACCTGGTGGACTTAAATTTAATAAAAACATAGAAAACTGATCAAGAAAACAAATTGAGGGAAAAACAGTTGATTGCCAACTTCATCTTCTCATGACACTTTCCTCCCACCCCCAGTTGAAGTGGTCAGATGAAAGATACATTCCTTCATATGAGGTGCAATCAAAACACAAATTTTTGAAATTCCTAAATTTAAAATTTACATGGAGATGTTTGCACAGATGAACAATCTTTATTATAAAGTGATGATGTCTGAACGTCCAGATTAGTGTTTAGGTGTGTGCATAGCCGAGCTTCTTATATAATAAAGTGATGATGTCTAGACTGTTGTCTAGATGAGTCATTGCCAATTTGAAACAATCTTGAAGCCAGTCTTGATGCTCTTTAAACAGTAGTTTTTGGTGAAATACATGATTTTGCTGGTGGTAACTCCCTCCATACCCACCTGATTTATCTCTCAGCAACTTGTTTTTTAAGCTGAAAAGATGTAGAAGCTGTTAAAAGAAATAAGATGGCACAGCTTCACACCAAAAGAAAAATTTTGAGGTGCTTTGACCAATGGAAAAATTGTGGGAATAAATGTGTTGAATGCAAGAACTATTTTAAAAAACATTAATGTTTCATTTATTGTTTATGTGCAGGTAAATACAAATTCTGACTTGATACCTTTTGAACATAGCTCATATAACACATCACTCAATAAGTCTCGGGTCTGACATACAGATGACATCACTAATAAAAAATCCACATGATTTTATAAATTGCATGTGTCAAAATTTCAACCCAATTGGATTATTAGTTTACAAATTACTGTTAAGTGAAGATACTGTTGCAAATTTTCAAAACAATGAAAAAAATGTTGTGTGTTGATAAAGCATTGCTTTCTGATGGGAAAAATACTGTTCAAGCAAAGCAATGGCTTGATGAGTGTTGTCCAGACTCTGCTCCGTCGGAAACAACATTTAAGAGGTGGTATGCTGACTTTAAACGCGTTGTCCTGGAAAACACCAAAAACCCTCACAAACTCGTTTTGGCTGATTGTAAATTGAAGTTGCATGAGATAGAAGAGGAGTCAAATCAGCAGTCAGCTGAGTAGACAGCAGCAGGTGAATGCCGTTCAAAGATGCAAACATCAGCGGGCAAGGTTTTGGCCTCCGTATTTTGGAATGCACCAGGTATTTTGTTCATTGATTACCTTGAGAAAGAAAGAACCATCAATAGCAAATATTATATAGCATTATTGATGGCCACAAATGAAGAAGAAGAAAAAAAGTGCTCTTTCACCAAGACAATGAACCGTGTCACGAGTCGATCGCAACAATGGCAAAACTACATGAATAGTACTTCAAATTGCTTCTGCACCCACCCTATTCTCTATATGTGCACCCCCTGGCTGTTTGCAGACCTCAAAAGAATGCTCCAGGGAAAGAGATTTGGCTTCAATGAAGAAGTGATATCGAAAACTGAGGTGTATTTTGAAGCCAAACACAAATCGATCTACAAAAAAAAAAGGCATTGAATTTTTAGAGAAGTGTTGGAATCAGTGTATCACCCTAGAAGGAGACTATGTTGATGAATAAAGGTGAATTTTGCCTTAAAGTTGTTGTTTTATAAGTTTGGCTCGGGACTTATTGAGTGATATATTATAGAGATGGTGATGTTATTTGCATTTCAAACTAACCACCAGAAGTTTATAAAGCTGAAGAACCAAATTAACCAAGGCCTAATTCAAAAAGAAATGTCAGTGTTATGTTTAAGTTTGAATGCCACTGCTATCATCTCTCGGCAATGATTCCCAAAAGACTTTAAATTAGATAATCCAAATTAATTAATTTGAATTAATTCACAGATTATTTTGAATAGTATCACCATGTGCTCACAGTTATTTAAGACAGCAATGACCTGGCCATCTTACATTATGACTGACATCTCACCTTCCTGTGATCCTTTGTATTTCTAACCTTCCCATGAATACAATACTTGAAATGAAACCTGCTATGTATTGATGGGCTCATTAATTTCTTCTACTTGACAGTGTTGTTGCTGATTGCATTGACGCTTACAACCTAGGAAGACTGTTAGTCCCCATGGTCATATCATTAATTTTTAAACAAGAGTAATGACACCTTTTAATTGTCCTTTGGGAAGAATTAAGACAGACTGAGGGAAAATGGGTGAGAGAAAAGAGAAAGAAGATAAAGAAACATAGAGCAAAAAGTCAGAGAAAAGAGAAATAGAGACCGAAAATGAATTGAAAAAAGAAAAGAAATCCAGAGGAGTGGAAGGGGAGAGAGGTAAGGAGATGATAAGGAGAAAGGAAAAAGAATTTACAGAAAAGAGAGGTAGAGAGATAGAAGGGAGAAAGGTGAAAGAGAAGGAGAAAGATAGAATGAAGAAAAAAAAGAAATATAGTGGAGAGAAAGATGAGAAAGAAGAGAGATGGAACAGAGAAAGGTAAAGCAATAGAGAGAGAAGGAATATCGGAGAGAAGTAGAGAGATGGAATGGAGAAAGGAGAAGAAATATAGAGAGTAGGAAGAGAAGAGAAAATAAAGAGGATGAAGAATTAACAAATAAGTAATTAACAGGAAGATGATATTAAAATGAAGAATGGAGAAAGATGAGGAAAATGATGGAGAATGAAAGAGAAGAAACCAAGGTGAAAGAGAGAGAAGAATGAAATGAAAAGGAATGAAAAGAAAAATCTTGGAGAAAAACAAGTGTATGTTAAAAAGAGAGACTTTAACAGACTGAAGAGAGGGAAATAATAAGTGACAATGAACAAAGGAAAGAGAAGGAGAAAGACAGACAAAATGTAAACACTAATGTTCAGAATTAAAATCAAATTATAAACTATTACAGGCAAGAAAAGAGAAATACAACTGTGTGATGATGGAAGAACATTACTCGGGGACGCTTTGACAAGGTAACTCCGTTGGCCCATAGATATGCATATTTGCACACAAACCCATGTGCTATGCAAATATGACCACATGGTGAACATTTGAGAATACATAAATATCGACAGAACAGTAGTGGGTAGTTGTCTTTCGGACATGAGACACATCAACCATGCGCCAGAGTGTTAATGCTCAATGGCAGACTTGAGGTCGAAAGGCTCCCAGTTTCGGCTGGGCGAGCTGCAACATTAACACCTTTGTCCCCCTTGTATAGCACTGGACCTTGCTGTCCAGTTTAAGCTATAATCAGGCATACGTGCCTGGACCCAAATTGGTCCACATTGCACTAAGTGGGCTGATGACCAGCATAGACCAGCAGGGCTCGAGCCTTGGCTCATGCCCAATTTTCCCCTCCCCTAAACCCCCACTATAATCGACCTTCAGTTCATTGACCTTATGTCAAGTCCTGTCTGGTGGGAGGCAGAGACAAATATCACACTTCAGCTAGCCATGGCACAACTGCGCAGATCTGGTTGGGTGTGTCATGTATTGACACAGCAGTCAGTCGAGGCTGCCTGATGCATGTGCCAGGGAAGCCCAACATTCACATCGTGCAGCCGAGACTGAGACATTTTCCTCAAACTCAGGGAGCCATCACCCTAGGCTGTAAACCTCCTCGGAGGGGCAAGGCTCATCGCTTGGCACCTGAGGGGAATGCTGAAGGGACCCTGAGGCATTTTTAGAGGTGCCAGGCATATCTGGGCTATGCTCTTGCACTCGGACCCCACTTTAAAAGTGACCTTGTGTCAAATCAAAGGTGGGAGGTTTGGATAAATATACAGTCATCTATTGGATGTGACACACTTTGGCAGGCTGTGGCGCAACAACATAGATCTGGTCAACGGGGCCCGAGGCTTTTTTGGAGCTGCCAGGCGTGTCTGGGCTATGGCCCATCTTAAAAAAGGTTTAGTGCCGTACTCACCCATTTGGTGAGGCGAGTGATAAATACCATTATCTATTGAATGTGACACACTTTGACTGGGTGTAGTGCAATAGTGCAGATATAGTTGAGTGAATAATGTCTTTGGACATGGTAGTCAGTCGAGGCTGCTTGACATGAGTGTTGGAGGAACCCAGTATTCGCATCATGCAAAGGAGACTGACATACTCCTCGAGCCTCTGAGAGCCATCCCTCTAGGCTCTAACCCTCCTTGGAGGGACTGGGTATTTTGCCTGGTGCCTGAGACATACCTTTTTTAGGGGAATACCGACAGGGCCCGAGGAATTTTGGGAAATGCTGGGGGTGTCTAGGCTACTGCCCTGTGTCCGAACCCACCTGAAAAAAGGCCTTGTGCTATACTCGAAACAAATCCCATTGTGCCATACGCATTGCTAATGGTCCTTGTCAGACTGCAACTACCACTGCCAACCTAAGCCGACACTACTATAAGTTAACTTGATGAAAGATAAAAACTGTAAGTGTCATTCAATAATGATCACACATAATTGCAAGAACAGAAAAAAATAGGCTTACTAGCTTATATATATATCAAGGGAGAAATGTCCATGTATACAATGCATACAATCCATGCCTAACATTTTTTCCAACATAAATAATTTTGTTTAGTATAAAATTAGTTGTCGATAATTTTCACTATCATCTTTGTACTTTTTTTTGTATTTCCCATTTCTTCATTTCCTAGGATAATTGTTACAAGCTATATTATTTAGGGAGTGTAAGTAAAGTAAATACCTGTTGGTTTAACCAAAAAGATGCAAGTAAAATTTAGTAACTTCTCTACAGTCTTTGAGTTGGGAGTATAAGAGACAGAACATAAGAGTGGGTGGGTGAAAAAGAGGCTGTTATAAAAAAAGCAAAAATAGTTTTGTTTGCGTTCTCACCATGATCAAAAAAGGCTGTGGCTTTAGGCTTCTCTGTTTTATCATTCCTTTTAAGCTGGATGCATGAAAAAGAGAGACAGATTAATAAAGCCCCCCCCACTTTATTATTCTGTCGCTCTTTTATATCTTTATATATTTTTCCCATGGAAAGCCACCAAAATGCAAAAATTCTTTTGCTTGCTTTCCAGCAATATTAAATCAGCAGACACTGTCTGCTGAAATGATAATATTTTTATTGCCTTGACATGACTATTCAAAGGAATTGCAATGGTTCTAAGTAATATAATTTTAACCAAAAACAGATTAAAAAAATCTTTTGCTAAAAATGTTCCATCAGTAAAAAAACAACAACATATTTCATAAATTCTACCGAAAGATCTAAGTCAAACTTCCTGATGCCAGACCCTGATTCAAAATTTCTACAGTTAATCAACACACTACTTGACTCCTTAGGGAAAGGATTTAACCAATAGAATTAGAGAAAACAAAATTTAACTTCAGCAACAACTTAGATTTCTAGAGATATGAATAAAAGAACCAATAGCTTGAAGGGAGTCAGATGAAAGAGAAGAGAAAAGTATTGTTAGTAAAAAGAACTTATCTGACTAACAGACCCCAAGGTATTCAGAAGCATATGAAATCAGCTCCACCAAAAAAAGAAAGACAAAATATTCAAGTGAGTAATTTCCTTTTCTTCACCTAGAAGCACCGATACACTCAAAGACCTGTCTTGGAAAGTTTGCTTCCAACACAAAATAATTACAAACTAAGGACTCTCTCCACTATAACATACATAATTAGAAATAAAAATCACTTCCATTATTTGTTTCCAGCATTTCTGTGTTCCTGTTATTTCTTGTTTGTTGAATTTCTCAGTCCATTTTTGTTGTGTTGTGAAATAAATAAGGTCGACACTCGTGTAAAATAAAAGATATTTCATTCCTGAGACAATACAGTACCCAGTTTGGTACATCAACTAATGAAAATAACCTTTGTCGTATTTGTTAACATAGTCTTTAAATACTCTTTAGACTAGTCTATCTTGCAGAGGGGGGTTCAACTACTTCACAACAATTTTGTTTCTGAGGCCAAGTTGACTCCTACCCACTTCATTTTAGTCGGACAGATTGAGACGACAAATTTGTATTATCTAGTTCTGAACAACATTTTGGAAGAAGTTATTGTTCATATTGAACAAAAATTTTAAACAATGGGAGAGTTAAAATGTGTTGAATTATTAAATCTGAAGCTTTTTCTCACTTATGAAAAAAATTTTCTGATGTAAGCATTTTCAACTTTGGATGCCAATCGAAACACATTGGATTTGAATAGATTGAATTTTGAGCTGAAATCAGTTTATGCTGTAGATTTTGCGAAACTTGAACTTGGGAACTTGAATTAAACCAAGCTTTGGCAGAAGTAACCAAATTATTATGTCTGATTCAGACTATATCTGCCACATCTGCTTCCTGTGAAAGATCATTTTCTTCACTAAAGCATGTAAATAATTATGAGGTGTTCTCAAAGTGAAGAGCAATTAAATAATTTGGCTTTGATTTTTATAAATAAAGACCTTTTGAAGAAGATGAAAGTAAAGTGTGGAGCTGATACTTTTTACAACTAAGTGATCGATAAATTAGTCGAAAAGAAATGAAAAATTGAATTGATTGAGAAAAAAATTTGATAACTCATTGTTTGTAGATTCTATTATTTTCTCTTGTAATCAATAGTTGTTATCATTGTTGTTAGAGTAATACTAATGCTGGGGTTGGGGTTGGTTGGACATCAAGTCCACAGTGATCAAGTCTGAAGTATCTTTCACAAAATTAGTTTAAATCACATTCACAGATAAAGGAGACAAATAATTTTCTGGAGATGCAGAGTAAATCTCTCCTTTTCTATCTCTGCCTTGATGATTAGCCTGCAAAGTGGACTGTATGTCTTGGTTCCCCAGTCACCCTTCACCACTGATATATATATATATATATATATATATATATGGGGAGGTATGTGTGTATATGTTGAAAATTGCACTCTTAGTAGATAATATCTAAAATAAAACAAAATAGATAAATAAGGGACTAATTATCTCCCTTTGACTTAGAACTGCAAGAGGGCGCATGAATCCTTTTATTAATCTGCTCACCTCTTTTTTTTTCTCAATTCCTGTAAGAGAGCCGTGCTTAATGAATAGATTAGTTACAGTGTTCTAAAAACATAATGATGTCTCATTTGTCATTGTTTCTCGTATGAATGTTGTTTGTTCTGTCACCACCTAAAGGTTAAAGTAGGACATTTTTCAGTCATTCATTCATTCTATAATAATGTAGTGGTCCCACTGACTATTTTATTCAACAATATATATATATATATATATATATATATATATATATCATTGCCAACTACATCTACAGGAATAGAGTTTTTAAAGCTCAGTTCAAAGACTTATTCTCTCATATCTATTTTGAACCAATAAAAATTCTCCCTGAACAAGTAATTTGTCATTGATTTTGGTTGGAGGCAAAGTCCTGACTCAAACCATCAAGAACTATTCTTTTAACTCATTAACTTTCATAACTTTGTTTTATTTTCATGCCTTAAAGTGTTGATTTACATAATTTTGCTGACAATGTTCATAATGAGACATAAAGAAAGAAATGAAAGTTTTTCAAACCCATGAAAATCAGCTCTAAATTACAAATGAAATCCTTCTCATAATTTGACTCAGATGAATAGATTTCAGGCTGAAATAATAGAAATCATCTTTAAAAATCTCAGATGTGTTTACTTTCAAAGGATATATTTTTTGTTTCAACTTAACAGCTGAATTTTGACAGTAAATGATTTTTTTCTGTTTATGATTATATTATACAAACAGAAGTACCCCGTCCATGACCTGACAAAAAGGATTTTACGAAGACTAGTGAGTGAGATACAAAAAGGAAGTTGAAAATTGAAAATGTGTCCTCATTTATTGTTGAAAGATTTTGCCAATTAATTCAAAGGAAAAGTATTCTTTGTTTTATAAATTGCTTTTTATCTTTTTTTAATCTTTTTTTAATTTGCATTTGAAATAATATATAAAAATATGTAGCCCTATACTGGTGAAAAGTTTAAAATGATCATGTCATTTTTTTTTTGGTCTTCAATAAATTTTTATTTTTTATTATTAGTGCTCACTTACAAAATAATTTTTTAGTTAATAATTTTCAAAAAAGTTCATCATCTGTCTAGTGTGAACCCCATTATTTCTTACACCTGACCAAGTGGGCATTTCACAAGTTAAATGAAAAAAAAAATGAATAACAACAAACAGAGGGAAGAAAGAAGAAAAGACAAAACAACAGATTCAAGGCAGGAAAGGTGAGGTTTGCGGCATCCTAGGTACTCTGCATGTGTGTATATGTTGCTATATCAAGAACTTTGCAAAAATCCTAAACAGCTACCAAAAATGCTAACACAGGTCAAACATCAGATCTCTGATTGCTGTGACCCCATACTGTTTCCTCTGCCAACCTAGCCATTTTAAGAGCCCAAGACCTTTCCCACTTGGGTCTCTCTCCTGACTGTGAGACTCTCTTGCTGCTAACTTTTTAACTGAGTCTTAGACTCGACTGACCAATGTCCTTTGTCTTTGCAACCCCTACTTCTGGTCTTGGACCTTCTCACAGGTTTATATGGGTTCCCATGGACACGGCTCTTTGTGTGGTTTTTGCACCAAAATAGACAGACAAAGAAAGATCTTCCAGACAAGCTGATGCCGTCCAAGGATGCTGAAGATAAAATCCTTTCTTTTGCTACCCATCCATGAACACACACAGAGACTCAATCACATACATCCATATATATATATATATATATATATATTAATGCATATAATGGTGCCGCAGTATAGGTTTAGTTCAAACTTTTATTTAACCTCAAAAAGTTAACAATAAAAGAATCTTAGAATTCACATATAATATTCTTTTATTATAGGAACTTTTTGTTTACATTTAAAATATTATTTTAAAAAAATGTAACCTTAAACTTGAGAGTGGTTTGAAAGATTATTATAATTTTATTTTTCTAAAGACTTTTGTAAAAAAATATGACTAGAATTGAAATTTGATTCTTAATTGCCTATTGAATTACAATGATAAAAATATAGTCATTTGATTTATTCTCTTTTTTACCCAATAAAAATGTAACAATATAAAGAAGCTGAGAATTAAAAAAGTGTCCTCATTTTTAGATGGAAAATTTTGTGCACTAATTCAAATCAAAATATTTTTTAATTCTATTGTTTATTTCTTTTCTTAAAAAAATATTTTTGATGGTTTGGTTTCGTCATTTGGTTTAATAGCATATCAACCCTTGATGGTTATTTAAAGCTAAATCCTATTTATATGTATAATTTTTAAGTGAATAGTTTGTAAATAACATTATTTTTTAACCTTCCCAAGCACATTTGTTTGCATGTAGTTAAATGGCTTCAAGTATAATAAATGATTAAACAGTTCTACTTGATCCACAGATGGGACCCTAACAGGTAATACCACTCAGGATCAAAGTGAACCAGAGAATAATGGTAATGAAGGGGTACTCCACATTCCCCAAAACTCCAGGACTGGAGCCTCACCTTCAGATTGTTTGGTCTCATATCCAGGATATTCATTGGGGGAGGAGATCTTACCCCTCTGCAGAGATGCAGTAAGTGTTGTCTACTGTGCTAGCTGACTGGATTAATTAAGTTTTTGAGTTATAATGGTTAAAAACGAATATGTTTTGTTCAAAGAAATATGTAAAGTATTCATTTTAAAAATCAGTTATAAATAAACAATGCTTTTGTTTAATTTTTGTCATTTTTTTCTTTCTTACCCTCTAAAAATGTAACATTAAAGTTTGGTACAATAAAAGAATCTAAAAATTAAAAATGTAAGATTTTTCATATTACAATTTTTTTTTTTGGTTTACATTTAAAATAGTATTTAAAAAAGGTATCTCTTGGTTTTATAACATGATTGACCTGTTTGAATATCATAATTTTGAAAATAATAATATGACTCTGTCATTTGGAATATGAAAAATTCTTTATTTAGACTGTTTACATTTTTGTAATGTAAACACGAGAAGAGAGGAAGATTTTTGTAATGTAAACACAAGAAGAGAGGAAGATTTTCTAAGGGTTTATGGGCGAATCTCACTTGCAGATACAAAGAAGCACCCACTTGACCGATTCATACCAAGGTCTAACCCAACTTTTTCCTTTGGGTTTCAAATCTCAACTCCTTTGAATCCAAAATTATCTTTTCTTATATAATATCTTCTTAATTGTTACATCAGCAAGTCATATTAGAACACACCTCATTAACTTTTATTTCCACATGCCAGTTAACAAGCCTTGATTTGTTTATTATCCATATCCTATTTTCCCCAACGTCTGTGCACATGTTTGTCCTTTGCAAGGAACTATACTTACATTCAAAGATTTGTAACCAGACTATAACCTCACCAAACTAAATAATAAAATAATTAATATAATCAAATATCAATAAAATAATTGATTTAATTAATTATTACCCAAATTATTTTACAGTTTGAAGCATTTTTATGATTTTTCAGTTCTCCAAAAATTCAAGAATTTTTCTTTTATGATTTGTACCAAATTGCAAAACAATAATTTTAAAAAAGCATAAAATTTATATTTTCTCTATGGAATCCGTGTGATATTTATACATAGCATGTCTGAAGAAGATTAGAGAGTTCCTCTTTGTTTTGTACTTACTTATGAAGAACTGCCGCGACCTGCCGATAAACATAAACATATCAAGTTACACGCCCGCTTTAGGACAATTATATCCGAGTACGACCGGAACTGACTAAGCCCTTTTTCTTTCTAACGACCTTGACATCTCGTTATAGCTAAAAGAAAAGGATGAATTAAAATTAATAACATTTACAAAGCACTTCGGCCAAAAATAACCTGATAAGACTGGAACTAATAGTCGTCGCCAGCCTATAGCAGGTTAGAAAAATACTTTATGGCTACACTCATTTTTTATCAAAGAATTTTATATTCACGCGGCTGGAGCTGTGTGTCACAGCACCTTCGTAATATCAGCAAGCCCTTTTACAACGCTTGTCGGCACGCTCCTGGCGAGCGTTCTTTTGTGTCCTGTGGTGGGGCGCTCTCGACCGGCTGTGATTGCGTGCTGCACGGTTCGGTCGGGTGTGTTCCACCACTGGATACATCACCTCTGGCCTCAGGGGGCCGTCCCCCCAGGCTTTAACCCTCTTCGGAGGGGTTGGGTTTATCGCCCGGCGCCTGAGGCGCCCCGAAAAGGGGAATGCCGACGGGGTCCGAGGCATTTTTGGAACTGCCTATCGCATTGGGCTTCGGCCCTGCGACAGGACCCACCTTAAAAACGGCCTTGTGCCATATTCGTACGTTGGTGGGACGTAGGATAAATACAGCACGCTCCTGGCGAAGCTCTTTAAGGAGGAATCCTGCATTCTGTGCGGTCGCATTCACCTTACCTTCCAGCGTTGATCCCACTTCTCGTGGTAGATCTGCTTTTCTTCCACCTACATAGGTATGCACAAAGGTCTTTTTAGGACCATAAGAGGTCTCTGTCTGCGGGTCAGAGCATCTCTGGCGGTCAGTAATGACCAGTCGAAGTAGACGGCCAGGCGGCAAACACGAAGACGGATTCTAAGACCAACCGGTCTTAACTCTCGCTCGGTTCCGATTGTCCGATAAGCTGCGCAGTGCTAATGGCACGGTCCAGCCTTTAGCTACTGCTTCGCTATCTGCGCAGCGCTAAGATAATGCCCATCTTAGCCTCAGCCTTCTGGCCTGTCCGCACGGCTTTAACCCGACAAAGCCTTCGTTCCCGTCCGCTCGTCTGCACGGCTTTGACCCGACAAAGCCTTCGTTCCCGTCCGTTCGTCCGCACGGCTTTGACCCAACAAAGCCTTCGTTCCCGTCCGATCGTCTGCACGGCTTTGACCCGACAAAGCCTTCGCTCTTGTCCGCACGTCCGCACGGCTTTGACCCGACAAAGCCTTAGCTCTTGTCCGCTCGTCCGCACGGCTTTGACCCGACAAAGCCTTCGCTCCTGTCCACTCATCCGCACGGCTTTGACCCGACAAAGCCTTCGTTCCCGTCCGATCGTCCGCACGGCTTTGACCCGACAAAGCCTTCGCTCTTGTCCGCTCGTCCGCATTGCTTTGAACCGACAAAGCCTTCGCTCTCGTCCGCACGGCTTTGACCTGACAAAGCCTTCGCTCCCGTCCGATCGTCCGCACGGCTTTGACCCGACGAAGCCTTCGCTCTTGTCTGCACATCCGCACGGCTTTGACCCGACAAAGCCTTCGCTCTCGTCCGTACGGCTTTGACCCGACAAAGCCTTCGTTCCCGTCCGATCATCCGCACGGCTTTGACCCGACAAAGCCTTCGCTCTTGTCCGCACGGCTTTGACACGACAAAGCTTTCACTCCCATCCGATACGTCCGCATGGCTAGGGGGCACAGCAAGGCCCTAGCCTTTCCTCGACCTCAACGCTCTTGCAAGGTACAACGTAGTCCACGTAACGACTCACTGTTACGGACTGTTCTACCACTGCAACACCTGACTCCCGTACGACCTGCCGTACGAGCCAGCAACTGGATCGATACATCCTTGGTTAACCACAACATACCGTCATAACCGGGGATATCGATCTACCAACCTCGACCGACCTCAGTTGCCCGCGACGACTGTCCAGCTGTACCCAACGACTCGACCGACCTCAGCTGACCGCGACGACTGTCCAGCTGAACTCAACGACTCGACCGGCCTCAGCTTACCAGCATCAAACATCTAGCTCAACTCAACGACTCGACCTACGCCAGTGACCCCCGTCGAACGCCCTGCTGCGAACATCTATAACACGATCATACCAGCTACCAACATCACCCAATTAGCTGAAGACCACATACAACCGCCACGGACATTTACATACACGCTTGTAAATACTACAAATAAATTGTCACTTGTTATAATCGTTATCTCGCCTTTGTTCCTTCCTATTGTTTTGGCTGTTCTCATTCACATAATTCATTTGCGGGGTCGACATACTTATCGGCTCCGCAACAGAACTATGAAGAGTTACATAAATTGATTGATTTTTAATTATTGAATTATATTATTTCATCAGTAAAAATCAAAAACCGTATTTTGTACTTTTCCTTATGATAAACATTTTTAAGTGTATGCACTAATTTAATGCTTAATGACATCTCTTTGATGAATTAGAAATTGACTAGTACACACCAAAACAGATGTAACTCTTTTATATAGTGAGAAAGAGATGAAGGTAATTTAATGGGTCAAAAAAGATTTGAGCCCCTTTCTCAGTTCTAAGTATGTGTATGTGCACGTTTGTGGGCCAGTCTGTGATCTGTTCTACAAACCCATTGACCAGTTAACCACAAAGGTTTATAGTGGGGACTGAATGTCAAAAACATTTGTTTTGAAAAATGTGGTGACTTTAAGTCATCAATGTTACTTAGGCTCTTATTTTTAACATGTATAATTTAAGAGTATAAGAAGAATTTCAACATCAGTTACACTTTTTCTAAATCAAATTCATTAAATCTCTATATCTATGCACATTTGCACAACTGATACTTAACAGCTATATGCATATAATTAGAATCTAATAGAGATTCTAATTATATGCATTGATAAAAATTAAATGAGGGGTAAAATCAGTTTGACATAAAAGTACTTGATGCATAAAAAGTGTGTAATGTATAAAAAGTGTAGAACAAACATAATATTACTAAGAAATAAAAGATAAATAAGATTAATGAACCATAATCCTGACCCTCAGGTACTTCCCCTAATGATTGGACAGATGGAATTTAGAATTGTAAATCAGTATTATTTACATTTTATTTTTAATTGTCATGTATATATAGATATATATATATATATATATATAGAGAGAGAGAGAGACAGAGACAGAGACAGAGAGAAAGATATATATATATGTATATAAAACCTCATTTACTAAGGTGTACCAAATATGATTTGAATACAAATATGCTATAAATATTATATGTCAATGATATATTCATGACCACATGTTTGGTGAAAAGAAAAACCTGTTGCAATATATATATATATATATATATATATATATATATATATATATATATATATATATATATATATATATAACCTTTAGAATTTACTGCTTCATGTAAAATATAAAATGTTGCTGCCTGTTAAGTATGAAATAAGAAATACTGGTACATATTATATATAAAATAAAAAAATCTTACAACAAACACACTTGAGCAAGCTCTGTAGAGCTTTTTCTTCTTTCCTAAACAGAAAAAATTAACCTCAAGGATAAATTTAAGTTCATAGAGGACATTAACAGAAATATGTTATATATAAATATGTATATATAAATAGTTTGATATGGTTTGTTAGATGGTTTGATTTGGTGTCTTTACCTAATAGCATATAAACTTTGGTGAGTTATTTAATACCAAAGCCATCCTTTTAGAAGAATAGTTGCAGTACTATTTAATCCATAACTCTGAGAGATAAGGGATTCCATACTTTTTCCTTGGTATTAGTCTGAAAATGAAATTTGAACTCGCTTACAAAGGTATTGCACTCCAGCATATTAGCAACTATGCCACAGGCACTCTCTTTTGTCTATATAGCTAGTTTTCTAATTGTCATTAACTACACCATATATAATCATAAATCCAGGGTTTGTAAATGATTCCATCCAAAAGGTTTATGACAGACCTTTCAAATCAAATAGAAATCCTATACTCATGATATTGAGGTTCTATAAAGGGCTTATTTACTCAGTCTATGATTACTTAAAACTGCCTTCGTTGGTCAGGTCATCTTGTTTGTTTTTGGGAGGTATTTGTTTACCAAAGATATTATTTTGCAGTGAACTGAACACTGGACATTAAATCCCAACCTCAATTACAAGGACTGTTTGAAGTTATATCTAGACAAATGTAAGAATGATATGGAATAGTTGGAGGTTCTAACCAGAAGTGGACTGAACTGAGGACCCAAAATTTTCCAATTTCACTGAGCTGAACATGGCCCAGCCCCATGTAATTACTAGCAATATGTCAGCAATTTATGCCAAAAACTGTATCTGTCTCTATGAAACACTGAAAATCACATATGCAAATATTCTTGGCCAGTCAGTAATCAGTCTAACATTCTTGTCAGGAAAAATGATTGTAAATTTCCATTCTGTGGTAGAAATTCCTGATCTCTTACTGGTTTGAGGAGTTTTCTTTGAATGTACAGGTCATAGATGTTTGTTAATAAAGGACAGAAGGTGGTCATGTTTAAAATTAGTTGACAGCTCCATATATACAAGAGCTTATCTCTTCATGTTGGTCTCATGACTAAAAGTTCCATGTATTAATGAAGACATAATCATCAGATGAAACTCAGGAATAAATGGAAGAAAAAAAAATTAAATTATTCTCTGCACAATGCAATGAATGACTGCAGGAACACAAGGAGGAAGAAGAGAAAAAAAAAGAAGCAAAATGTTTCCTATTACAAAGTATAATACCAAGATTAATAAAAAAAATTTTGTCCCTAAAAAAGAAAAAAGAGTAGGACCTATCAATTGCACTAAATTAATTGTTGTACTATGAAAGAAGAATGATGGAATTTGTTAAGAAATTCAGCAAAAATGTTCTTACAACACTGAAAAATAATAGTGTTAAATGAATAATTTTATCCAATGATTGCTTAGTTGGCTGGGGCTGTAGAATACACCAACTGCACCTTTACTGAGGAGTAAAACCCTCCCCCAACGAGTGTCCTGGATATGAAACTAAACAATCTGATGGTGAGGTTCCAGTAATGCTGGAGCTTCAGGGAATGTGGAGCATCTATTCATTGCCATCACTCCTAGGTCCACTCAGGCCCAGAGTGGTAGCACCAGATAGGGTCCTATCAATGGGTCAAATAGAACTAAACTGCATACTTATGCTAAACTGAATTGCTTGAAATAGAAGTTTTGACATTTAAACTGCATACTTATACTAAACTGAATTGTTTGAAATAGAACTGTTTTGACATTCAACTGTGTTTGGACAAAAACTATACTTATACTAAACTGAATTGTTTGAATTAGATCTGTTTGACGGAACTTAATAGCTTGAAATAGAAATGTTTTTGACAATTAAACTCTGTACTCATGCCAAACTGAATTGTTTGAAATAGAACTGATTATTTGTATAAAAATGGATTTAGCTTTAAATAACCTACAAAGGTTGATATGCCATAAGATTCAACCAACCGACCAACCAACCAACCAACTAAACTTATCTCATGATAGTATCTTTGTTGATACCTGAAATTTTTAGTTATGAAACTAGCATAAAGAATTGGGATCTTAATTTCTTTTAGATTTACATTGCTCTGTTGACCAGCATTTGAGCACTTTTTATTTGCACAAAGGTTTTTTTAGTGGTTATCCATCCCCCCATATATATATATATATATATATATAAAGAAAGAAAGAAAGACTCCACTAAAAGATAACCTCAGAGATAAGACAATTCATCTAAGAATACATAGCAAATTTGGTAGCTCTAAATTCAACCATTTGTTTGTGTATAAAGTACAGACAAACAAACCTTCCACAATTATTAACATAGATTGTTTCTTTTATAATCAGAATTTGTTGTCCCTCTCTATATATAATCATAAGAGTGAATGACAGTTATTACATCTTTGTTTTAAAAAATCCAACCTGTGATCAAAAGATATCAAGAAGGTTTGAATTTTTATAATTTTAAAACTTGAATGAAGATGTTTGAACAACTGAACAACATATATTATAAAGTGATCACACATTGATTTCTAGACTACCGTCAAGATGTCTAAATGAAGTCCAGATGTATCAGAACCAATTCTCTATACTTTTTGATCAGCTGTTTTGATACTTTTTGAACATAATTGCGCAAGTGAAAAAGCCACCATACTCATCAGACCTTCAGCTTTGTTGGATTTTTTCTTGTTTTTTAAACTGAACATTCATCTCAAGGGTAAGATCTGTAGATGTGGCAGACAACTTTAACAGAAATACAAGTGTGCAGCCTTAAAGGTACTTTGTACTATGGAAAGCTTAGTGGAATTAATGACTTGAATATCAAGGAGTTATTTTGAAGAAAACATCTTTCATTCATTGTTCATTTCTCTATTTGTAAATACAGCTTCAGTCTCAATATTTTTTAAACACGAACCCTATGTAGCAAAAATAAGTGAATCTTTAAAGATATTTGAACCTGGGTAACATCAGGCAATCTTGCTGTTAAGAAATAAAAGTCTGGCTGCAAGAAAAACAAATGTGAACGAAGGAAAAATTCTAAAGGTTTTAATTTTTGTGAAGAGATATTTTTTCCTAATCACGCATGAAAGATTTCTTCCACTGATTGATACAATTCATAAATGTATTTTAATGCGATTTCATGGAAACTTGGTGCAACATAGCATTGTTGGGTTTTGACATTTCAAAGGTTTTCTGCCAAAGGTTTATACAAAAGCTGCAATCAAGTAAAACACACACACACACACATACACACACACACACACACACACACACAAATATTTTAGGGGATGAATAATTTAGGAATGTTTCTATCGGTACACTTTTACATATGCAAACTTAAATGTAGATTTATGGATTGAAAAATTCCTTTCCTTATTATTATTATTATTATTATTATTATTATTTATTTATTTATTTATTTATTGTGTCATTTTAGGCATCTTTATTTTGTAATGTCTTCTCACCTTAAAAAAAAGATTCTTTGCACAGAACATATATACTATCAATACAATATCTATATACAAATCAAATTTGGTCAAAAACACCCCAAAATTCTTTTTCGTAGCATTTTTTATGAAATCATCCAATTCAATCATTAATTTTTTATTCCATTGCTGTTTGTGATCTGATTAGGCAATTTTTTCCAAAAATATATTTCTCTATCAACAAAAGAATCCAAATGGTTTGTAGATTTAGTTTTCAAAATCTTTCTTGACAGTAAATTTTCAGTTCAAAGTGTCTACCATAATTAGAAATTCCATTAATGATTTTGAAGACCACCTCTCATTTCTCTTGTAAATTTTTCAAATTTTCCCTATAACTGTAATATTTTAATCTTTTTATTATTTTTATCACTCTTTATATGTTCCCCAATTTCGATAATATACTCCAGTTTTCATGTCTTGACAAAAGAGCCCAGGCCCAAGTACAATATTCTACATGAAGTTTTATGAATTTTAAAAATAAAAGTTGCCTCTTTTGAAATAAAATTATCAACCATCCAGTCAATCATTCCATTTGCCTTCAATACAAAAGAAAATATCAAAGCCAACCCTGAGATTGCATTCCTTATTTATTTACTTGATTTTCTTGTTGCTTAATTTATATTCAACTGGAATGTTTTCAGATTAAATATGAAGTACTTTACATTCTTCATCAAATCTTAATTTGATGATTTATTTAGATCTATCTATGTTGTTTCATTTGATTATTAACACACACACAATCTTATATATATATATGTATATGAAGGTAGCAGGAAAAAATATAATCCAAATAGGTGAATATATCATGATGTAAAGTCGACGTTAACGTTTCAGTTTATTAACCATCATCAGGACTTGGATATGAAATAGTTCACATATTGATGGGTGCTTGCTGAGATGACAGGAGCAAATGAGAAATATACAACGAAAAGATACATAAACATGCACATAGCATTCAAAATTCAAAAGTCATCAGAACGTGTTTGGCACGTGGAAAAATATTTGAAAATGTTGGATTTTTACATATGTATAGATCATTTTAACGTCGACTTTACATCATGATATATTCACCTATTTGGATTATATTTTTTCCTGCTACCTTCATACTGTCGGATTTTATCCATATTTACTTTCATACTGTCTTTTCGAAAAAACATATACCAAATACATTCTTACATAACATTTAACATGGATGATTCCAAATGATCTATACATATGTAAACTTATTTGTTGCGTATTTCTCAATAAACGGGAGGTTTTGTCTTGTTTTTTTGAAAAATCCAACATTTTCAAATATTTTTCCACGTGCCAAACACGTTCTGATGACTTTTGAATTTTGAATGCTATGTGCATGTTTATGTATCTTTTCGTTGTATATTTCTCATTTGCTCCTGTCATCTCAGCAAGCACCCATCGATATGTGAACTATTTCATATCCAAGTCCTGATGATGGTTAATAAACCGAAACGTTAACGTCGACTTTACATCATGATATATTCACCTATTTGGATTATATTTTTTCCTACTACCTTCATACTGTCGGATTTTATCCATATTTACTTTCATATATGTATATATACATATATAGGTATCATACAATGACTGATGTTTATACAGCATGATGACTCTGGGTTTAGGCATAGTTTGGGGGCTGAAGCATCATTACCACTAACCCAGAGCACACTACCAGTAACTTACAATACAACCAAACTTTGTTGGATTGCCCTCACTCTCTAAGATTGCCATATCCACGCTGAAGCAGTTAGAGCCTTATATTGGACCTTTTTTATGTATTTCCTCTTGGAGAAAGTCCAAGATTAGTCAAGAGTGCAAAGGTTGAGTTGGAAATACGAAATGATGTTCTGCATCCGACTCATGCAGCGCATGTGGGAAAACTGCCAGCCTCAAACATATTCTTACTGGATGCAAGTATTTTCTAAGAAGCTACATGTGGAGACATAACAAAGTCCTTGAGAATTTTGTCCAGGCTGTGAAGATATGTTGTGAGACTGCCAATAAAGCTCTAAATAATATCGCCAATAGAACAATTCATTTCATTAAAGAAGGAAATATTTCAAAACTTTTGTGCAAAAATAAGCACAGATCATCATTGTTCACTGGCTGCATAAACTGGCATGTCGCAACTGATACAGAACATCATTTCGTATTTCCAACTGAAATAGTATTAATGACCCAGCATCCACATATTGTCATTTCTTCTGTTAGATTAAAAAAGTTTTTGTTATTGAGTTAACTGTTCATTCAACTGGGCATATCAGTGTAAGTTGGAAAAATATGAGGATCTGCAGGAACAATGTGTCAGAAATGGCTAGATAACCAATGTATTTTCTATCGAGGTCAGATGCCAAGGTTTCATTACCAACTGAACCTTTGGGTTAGGGAGATAGGGTGGTTGGAATTTTATGGGTTTTTCTAAATTTTCATTTGAAATTTCTTATTATTTCTTTGTCTGAAGATGCAGATTTAACATTTAAAAAAGAATATAGCCTTGTGAAATAAATATTATTACAAAAAAATATGAGTAATTTTTAAAGCTTTTTCTTTTATATGGCATATATATATATATATATATATATATATATATATATATAAGGTCTGTCTGAAAATTAATGGGATTGGACAGGCTGCATGAGCTATGGGTAAAAGAGGGATAAGTGGATTGTGTTATCATGGAACATGATATCTTGGGAGTTTATAACTGTAATATTAACTTTTTATAACCATTGCATTTTTTTTATACATGCTTTTGGTTACACCTCCTTCTTTTTTTAGCTATGAGCACTGAGGAATTGTTTGAATTAGAACTGTTTGACTAAACTGAATAGCTTAAATAGAATAGTTTTTGACAAATAAAATGTACTTAAATTTAAACAGCGTACTTATGCTAAACTGAATTGCTTGAAATGGAACTGTTTTTTACATTGAAACTGTACTTACTCTAAATTGTATTGTTTAATATAGAAGTGTTTTAACATTTAACTGTGTGTAAACAAAATCTGTACTTATACTAAACTTAATTTGCTGAATTAGAACTGTTTTGACAATTAAACAGTGTACTCATGCTAAACTGAATTGTTTGAAATAGAGCAGACTATTTGGATAAAAATGGATTTGGTGCTAAATAACCTAGAAAGGTTGATATGCCATAAAAATCTAACCAACCAACCATTATTTTGAATCAACTCTTGCCATTTATTTGGAAGCTTATTGATTCCTCTCAAGTTAATTTCAGTTTGTTTCAAACTCAAGAAGTTTTTAACCTAATCTTCTTGAGCACATTTTTTATCATTCAGACCATTTTGTAGAGAACTAAAAAGATGGAAATCACTTTCTGCAAGGTATGGTGAATATGGTCAAACCAGCCTAAATCCAATTCTTTTTCCAATGTGATTCTTACTGAATGTGGCCTTGCATTATTATGGAGAACCACAAGGTTTCCTGTGATCCCATCATACATACAGCAAAACTTTCTTTCATGAAGCTCCTCCTTTAGGGTAGGCTGCAGAGATTCATCTTCGTCAATACACCTCATTTTGCATTGAACATTGTAATAAAAGTCCCATTTTTCTTCACCTGTAATTTTGTTCTTGAGAAACAGGTCATCACTATGTTGTAAAAGAAGACTTGTCACAATGGATTAGTGGTCTTCCTTATTCAGCTTATTAAAGGCATAAGAAACCGAAACACCTTTCTTGTTCATTTTTCCCATCTTTTTCAAGTGGTGGCAGATTGTGGACTGAGATGTGTTGAGGTGCTAATTCTCGAGTACTTTTGGATGGATTGCATTCCACTAATTGTCTTAAAGCATCTTGATCAAGATCAGATGAGTGTCTTGGTCTGGGTTCATTTCTAAATGATATATTGCTAGACTGAAACTTTTAAACCCAAAATGAAATCCAATGCTATAAGAAAGGGGAAGATTTCTTTCTTTCTTCCTTCTTTTCCCTCATTTCCTCTTTCATTCTCCAGTGTCCACATATACAAACTGACTTTTTATAGATGCTATGTTTCTCCTTAACTTGTTTGAAAAATTTATGTTTCATGATGAAACATCTTTTAATATTTTTCTGTATTCATTTCAAACGGCTATTTTAAATTCATAATTCCCACCCTGAAAATGACAAAAACAGTCTACTAGAAAATTTTGCAATTTCATATCTTTAACAATCCTGTCGAAATGCGTTGGTGGAACTAACTAAGGTGAAACGAATTAATAAATAAATCTTTTCTCATCCATTTACGTGGTGCATTCAATAAGTTTCCAGACTGTTTTTGTACAGGAATTTAAAATTGTCGTAGATTCTTGAAAATTCACTAAGTTATTGCTATACATCTTCTGAGATTACAGACCAATTTTTATGATTTTAGGTTCAAATGAACCGCTACAGCACCAATTGGAATACACCCTACTAAAGCCTGATTGCCACAGCTGGTGAATTGCAAAAATGCAATCTGGACATGAGGACACTTAGAAGAACAATATGCAATAAAATTCTGTTTTAAACTTGGAAAAAATGCCATATGGAATGCTTCACACTGCTTTTGGAGCATCTTGCATGAATTGAGCATCAGTTTTTGAGTGGCATAAGAGATTCAAGGAAGGCAGGGAGTCTGTGAGGGATGATGAGAGGTGTGCGAGGAGAAAGGAAGTCAATACACCAGAGTTGATTGGCCAAACGGTTAGGGTTAGGGTTACTATGTTGAGGTTTTAAGGGAGTTCAGGAAGAGATTCCTAGGGAAGAGGACAGCACTCTTCAAATTGGGTCAGTCGCATTTCCACCAGGACAATGCACCAATCCACAACTCCATCCTTGTCACAGACTTTTTGAGCAAGATGGGCATCAAGACAGTTCCTCAGCTTCCCTTTAGTCCAGACCTTGCTCCCTGTGACTTTTGCTTATTCTCTAAGCTCAGAGGCTGTCGTTATGAGACAATTGAGGAGATGAAAGAGGCTGTGATGATGGTCATTGACATGCTCACACAAGAAGACTTCCATGGGGCCTTCCAGAAGTCGTTGGAACGGTACAACAAGTGCATTCCATTCGGAGGAGATTACTTCGAAGGGGACTAGAGTTTCATATGTGTAGTTTCAATAAAAGTGCCCATATGAAAAAGTCAGGAAACTTATTTAATGATCCTCATATATGTATTTTTCTTTCCGTTTTTCTTTATACAACTCACACACACACACACACACACACACACACACACACACACACACACACACACACACATAGATATCTTATGCATATATCAGCATTGCTTTCAGTAGATGAAATAGTGCTACTGAGGTATGTGAATGGAAATCTAATCTATGATAAATTTAACTGGAATTCTTCCAAGTTATAGCCATGTCAGTATTATTGTGTGGCTGCACGACCTGGAATTTAATGAAACACTTGGAGAGAAAGCTAGATGGAGACTACACAAGGATGTTACATTGTTTTTTGAACAATTCCTGGAAGCAGTACATCCACAAAACAGTAGTTGTATGAACACTTGCCTTCCATCTCATGAACTATTCAAGTTAGATGAACAAGACATGCTGGGTACTGCTGGAGAAGCAGAAAAAATTCATAATCAGAGTTCTTTTGTGGGCTCCCACATATGAATGCACTAATATTGGTCAACCAGCAAAGACTTATATTCATCAGCTCTCTAAAGACATTGGATGCCGGCTAGAGGACCTGCCATGAACAATAGACAATAGGGATGGATGACGAGGAAGAGTTACGAGAATCCGTACAATCATGACTTCATGATGATGATGATGATGACATATATATATATATATATATATATATATATATATATAGAGAGAGAGAGAGAGAGAGCAGTCCCCCATCCAAAATTGTATATTATTAGATTTGTGCAAAAATATTTATAGATCTTAATCCTCAAATTAAAACACAGTCCAGTTGGCTGGGGCTATAGAACACACCTTCTGCATCTCTACAATGAGTTAAGACCCCTCCCCCCATAACGAATGTCCAAGATATGATAAAAAACACTGATGGAATTGGGGAATGCAGAGTATCCCTTCATAGCCATTACTTCCAAGTCCACTTTTACTTGGAGTGGTAGCACCAGATAGGGTCCTATCTATGGGTCAAATAGAAGTTTGACATTTAAACTGTGTACAAATAAATAACTAAATTGGATTATTTGAAATAGAACTGTTTGATCAATTGACTGTGTGTAAACAAATGACTGATGTTTAAATTAATTGTTAGTGATACATAGCAATACTTGGAACCATTTAACTGTGTGAAAAAGAATGAGCTTAGGCTTGTTTAAAAATGTTATCAACAAAATGTGTTTACAAATCATATATATTTAATTTCTGTATCAAGAGAATTTGGCATTAACTAACCTAAAATAGTTGACATGGCATAAAACCAAACTAAGCAACTCAAATTTACTATAAGATTTATCAATCAAAATAAGATCCATTAGAATTTACAATTCCTTTCCATAAAAATTGCTATAGTTACAGGGAGCCCAGCAACATCATCAGATTGAGCCAGTTTCCAACCAGATAATAATTTTCTATATTGTCATCACCATTCCATGATTGGCTGGTATTTTAGGCATATGCTCAATAATAGGGGTTCAGCACAAGTTAACTATACACCATAAGCCTGATAACTTGGGGTGATCACAATTTTACTCTACATTATAAACCCAATAACATGGCTGAGCACCATTTTACTACATATCATAAACCTGGTATTTTGGGCTTAGAGAAATGACAACTGTTATTAATGATAAAAGGCTTAGTATAGCAACCATTCAAAGCTTTTCTTAGTATGAAATCGCAGGATAGCATTAAAAAGGGTGTCTGTATCCTAAAATGAACTTTGAACTTGCTTCATGCTTTTTTTGGTGGCAAAACATAAATTTTGTAAGCTCAAATATGAAGTATCAGAGGGGCAAGGTATTAAGGGGTCAAAAGGATGAAATAAAATGCTGGAAAATTTTGCACCCACCTCATTATATTGAAAGAGAAAAGCAAATGAGATTTAGAAAAAAAAATGAAGAAAAATGGGTAGAATTTTGCAAAAATAAAAGGAAGATAAAAAAAATGCAAATATAATAAATAGATTCATTGAGAAGGTGAGGGAATGGTGGCAGCAGCAGCAGTAATAGGCACCATATATAGATAAAGTGTGTTGAGGAAGATAATTTCTGGTTGCTATAGTAACAACGTCTACATTCTTTCTATTTTTAGATTTGATATTTTCATTTCTTATAGCAAAAGATGTGGACTTGAAGGGTTTTCTCTTTTGCACTTTCACTTTAGTCTTCATTTTTGTATACATATATAAGGTTTGCTTTATTTGTTTAATAGCATATCAACTGTTTATGGGTTATTTAATGCCAAAATTTGATTCAATTGGTTTGGTTTGTTTAATGGCATATCAACCCCTTATGGGTTATTTAGTGCTGCAATAGGATTAATTTCTAAATGTTTGATTACAATTATAAATATACTTTAAATGTTCTGTTGCATTTTTGTTGCACATTTCTTTTGGCCTATAATCATTTGTTTGTCCACAATTATATGATATCAAGTATTCCTGTCAAATACAAATAATTCGTATATAATTATAGAGTTTCAAGTATTTCTATTTAATACTAATAATTCATGCAAAAAAAGGTTTCTAGTAATTATTCCTGTTTAATAATAATTCAGTTGCACTAACTGATATCATTTCAAGTATTCCTATCTAATACAAATAATTAGAAAACAAGCTTATTTGGCCCATAGATGGGACCCTAACCAGTATTACCACTTCAGGTCAGAGTAATGGACATATATGAGCAATGCTTCAGAATACTTCCTATTTATAGTATTAATGGGGAGAGAATAAGTTTTTTAGTGTACAAAACACAATTTTTAAAAATAAAATCACCACCACTGGGTATGCATTTTCCCCTGTATGATGCAATCATTCTAAAAGATATGCTTATGATTTTATTATGTTGTTGGGGCATAACTGACTTGTCTGTCTCCTTTCTAGTCTATAACACATAATCTCTACTGATCAGATAGACTCTATTAATGGAAAAGGTCTATTTGGTCTGTGTCTGTTCTCTCTCTCTCTCTCTCTCTCTCTCTCTCTCTCTCTCTCTCTCTCTCATTCCCATCATGTAGTCTGCACTCATGAAAGCTTGCTAATAAGGACATCCTGTTTACATAAACAAATTTCTGCAGGTGTGATCAGTTTTGGCCTTATGAGTTCATCCTCAGGTTACACACTTGCTTGTATGTAATGACATGACAAACTGCCATCTGGTTATAAAATATAGAATAGATGTTTAACCTTCCTATCAAATACCTATACATTTTTTTCTTGTCACTGATAACAGAAAGGTGACAAAATGGCATCTGACATGAAAGCAGAGAGGTATCATTGAATTCTGCCATGTAGAAAAAATTGCATTCATTAACATTTGTGAACGCTTGCTGAATGTTTTCAGAAATATGATGGAGGTGACATATTCAGTAGTTGTCAACACATGAATTGAAGAATGTTATGATCAAATCGAGGCAATAAAAGACGGACCTCACTGAAAACACTTTCTGGATGATAATCCCATTATTGCTGCTGCCATAAAAAATTTGGTCCCCTCCACTGGTGTAGATTTTTATGAGTGCGGTATGTAAGTTCCTGTTCATCACTAACAAAAACACATATCCAAAGGTGGTAACTATATAGAAAAATAATGTTCTGTAACAAAAGATTTTCTCTGTCCAAAGGTGATGTTGAGTCTGTTGTAGTTTCCATGAAAAAAAAATTTGGTGCACATTTCATAGTATTAGTTATATTACAAGTACTTAGTTTATTGGTAGAAGTTTTCCCCAAGGAAAAGATATGAATTCCCTTATTTCCCTGCAGTTATGAGTTAAACGCTACCACTAATGTCCTTCTATAAGGATGGGTTTAGCATTAAATAACACACAAAAGTTGAAATGCCATTAAACAAAGTAACCAAGCTGAACCAAACTAATATATATTTATATCATTTACTGGTCTTGGACAATTGTCTTCATTTTACTGGTTATTGGAGTGAGTCTCTGTGGCACAGTGGTTAATGTGCTGGACTGTTGGTTGGTTGGTTGGTTGGTTGGTTGGTTTTACGGCATATCAACCTTTGTAGGTTATTTAACACCAAATCCATTTTTATGTAAATAATTTGTTCTATTTAAAACAATTCAGTTTAGCATGAGTACACAGTTTTATTGTCAAAAACATTTCTATTTCAAACTATTCAAGCAGTTATATGTAACGATTCAGTTAAGTGTAAATACAGTTTTAATGTTGAAAAACAGTTCTATTTCAAATAATTCAGTTAAGCATAAGCACGCAGTTTAAATGTAAGTACAGTTTAAGTGTCAAAAACATTTCTATTTTAAGCTATTCAGTTTAGTCAAACAATTCAGTTTAGCATAAGAATGCTGTTAGTTCTATTTAACCCATAGAAAGGGCTCTATCAGGTACTACCACTCTGGGCCAGAGTGGACCTGGGAGCGATGGCAATGAAGGGGTACTCCGGATTCCCCAACGCTCCAGCACTGCTGAAACCTCACCATCAGATTGTTTAGTGTCATATCCAGGACACTCGTTGGGTGGGGGGTCTTACCCCTCTGCAGATGTGCAGTCAGTGTATTCTACAGCCCCAGCCGACTGGTCAATACACAGAGTTAAATGTCAAACAGTTTTATTTCAGATAATTCAGTTCAGCATAAGTATACAGTTTAGACGTCAAAAACAGTTCTATTTTGAGCAATTCAGTTCAGCAATAGTACACAGTTCCAATGTCAAAACAGTTCTATTTTAAACAATTCAGTTTAATATAAATACACAGTTTAAATGCAAAAATCAGTATTGTGAAAGAAGCATGGTTCAGTTCTATTTAACCCATAGATAGGACCCTTATCAGGTGCTACCACTCCGGGCCAGAGTGGACCTGGGAGTGATGGCAATGAAGGGGTACTCCGCATTCCCCAAAGCCCCAGCATTACTGGAACCTCACCATCAGATTGTTTAGTGTCATATACCAGGACACTCGTTGGGGGGGGTTTTACTCCTCTGCAGAGAAGCAGTCGGTGTATTCTACAGCCCCAGCCGACTGGGCAAGTGCTGGACTGTGTTATCTCAGTAAATGAGTTCAAACTCCAGTCATTCTATCATGTTCACTTTTGGACTAATATTCTTGGGAAAGGTATGAAGTCCCTTATCCTCCCAGCTAGGGGTTAAATAGCATCACTTCTAAGGACACTAGTAATGCTTACAAGAATGACTTTCACGGTAAATAACCCGAGTAATTAAATAGCAAAGCTGAAACCATTACTTGTTATATTTACCATGTTTAGCTACAGTACCATCTTTCTACTGGTGTTTTTTTTGTCTGTAACTTTTTGGGAATTTCAGACCAAACCCTTTATTCTGTCCAAAAGAGTAGACTGTTTTCATTTTTCTGTCCATGCCTAAGGATATCTTGTATCAGTTTATTTGTTTCCTTAGTTATTTCATGCATGAAATGTCATTTTTATTTCTAATGAATCTGGGCCCAAGGAATACTACCAAGTAGAATCCAACTAAAATCTTTTAACCAATACTTTTACTTGTGAAACCATTGTCCTGTGGGACAATTCTAAGATGATTCTTGAGAGCTGAGACTTGTAAATAGTATAAATAACAACTCTTCATTACATAAATTTGGATCATAAAATTAAAATGCAGGATGTTTCAAAAAATGATAACATTTCTATGGGAGTTCCTTTATGATTTTAAATTCTCCACCAGATCAACATCCCTGTGAACTCATTATAGGAATTTTCTCTGCATGGACTCTATAGTATCAGTTCTGGTTTTCTAATAAATTTATACTTATAGAAATATTAACATTTTTTTAATCATCTGTGAGAGGTTCTAAGAATATGTTGATTGGGAGGGCAAACATATGGAGGCTGTTTGGAATTATATCATAAAAGTATTCCTTTAAGGGTATAAACATTTTTTCATCACTCTGTATTATTGCATAACAAGCATAGCCACTGAAAAACATGAAAGAACTTCTGTTAAGTATTAGTGTTGGTGTATTCTCTCCAGTTATTATCTTCAAGCAAGACAGTTAAAAACAAGACATACCTGGTTCTGGGCATTTAAACTCCTGAGCAGCACCTCCTAAATACACAAAAGAGGAGACTCAGAGAAGTTTGATGCCTTTCTGACACTGGTTGGTGTGGTTTGGTTCGGTTCTGTGGCACAGAAAGCATTGTAGGTTATTCAATGCCAAATCCATTTTTATACATATAAACAGTTCTATTTCAAACAATTCAGTTTAGCATAAATACACAGTTTCAATGTTAAAAACAGTTCTTTTTCAAACAATTCATTTTAGCATAAGTACACAGTTTCAATGTAAAAAAACAGATCTATTTCCAACAATTCAGTTTAGCATAAGTACACAGTTTTAATGTAAAAAGTTCTAATTCAAACAGTTCAGTTTAGCATAAGTACACAATTTTAATATAAAAAAACAGTTCTATTTTAAACAATTCGGTTTAGCATAAATACACAGTTTAAATGTCAAAAGAGTCCCATCTCAAACAATTCAGTTTAGCTCAAGCACACAGTTTAGTTCTGTTTGACCCATAGATTGGACCCTATCAGGTGCCACCACTCTGGGCCAGAGTGAGCCTTGGAGTGATGGCAATAAAGGGGTACTCCTGATCCCCCAAAGCTCCAGCATTATCGAAGCCTCACCATCCGATTGTTTAGTGTCATATCCCCGACACTCGATAGGGGGGGAGTTTTACCCCTCTGCAGAGGTGCAGTTGGTGTATTCTACAGCCCCAGCTGACTGGGCCATGACACTGGTGGTAATTTTATCCATCATTTATGTGTATGCATATTGGATTGCACATTTCAGCTGTTAAATGTGATGCTTGGAGATTTAAATAAGTTTATAAATTCACCCCCAATAATTCTTTATAAAAAGCTAATTTTCTTATATTCTGGGATTTTCTAATTTCTTGTGGAACATTACACAGATAATATTAGTCATTTATTGATAAATGAAATTCTATAACTAGAAATAGGAATATGTAGCAGTTCAAAAATAAGTACACACTTTATATACATTTAGGATATCAACTATCAACTACACAATAAAAACCTACTTACTCCTGAAAATGTTGTACCATCACATACATGATGTGGTTGCGTCCTATGCAAGGATGATGCACTTATATATATTTATGCAATTCTATTTTTGGTTACAGGGTTTTAATGTTGTAGAGTTTGGTAATAAATAATACTTAATAATATCTATCTTGATTGTATAATTTTCAACTAGGGATAATGAAATCCTGGTGTCTTTGATTCAGAAGAAAATGAACGTTTTTTATGAAAACTTGTAGAGGTGTATTTATTTATGGGCTCTATCATACAACTGAAATGTCATCTGTGTATTAATTTGGAAATTTAGTTTTGAACCAGAAATTCCAATCTTCAGTCCAATACTCTTCCACCTGGGCTATTTTGAATGATTAAAAGAAAGATTTTAATTACTTTTACATATTCAAATCAACTGGCTCATTGGTCTAGTGGGTAGAGTGTTCACTAATAGTCTGGGAGATCTCAGTTCAATCCCAGGTCGCGTCATACTTAAGACTTGAAAAATGGTTCTTGATACCTCCTTGCTTAACACTCAGTAATATAAGGTATGTGTCAAGGGTAAAGTGGAGCAATCCAGGAAAAGGAGTAGCACCCTCCCCAACACTTTGGTGTAGTAGCTATTGAAAAGGGAGCCTTCTGGTCACCCTTGACTAAGGTCACCAACTTACTTACATATTCCAATATACTGACAGAAAATAAAATTTAAACCCTCAAAAAGATCATTCTAATTTTCTCATGAGTACAGTATGTAGAGTCTAAATAATGTAGGATCTAAATACTGTTGATGTATAAGTTATTTTGTGACATGTGCACTTACTGATCTGTCAAAACATTAATGTTTAATCTTCAGGAAATTGAAACATATATTCAGGGCATTGGAAATTTATTTTCTATCAGTGTGCTTTAGTTATTCAATCAACAGGCCACATAGTCAGTTCAATAAATTTTGATTTGAACCAGGGAGCTTTCAATCTTCAATATGTGTTTTTCCAATCTACTTCATTTTGAATGATGACAAGAAATGTTTGCCAATGGCTCGGGAGACTGGGGTTCAGTCCCAGGTTAAGTCATACCAAAGACTCAAAACGTGGTACTTGATACCACTTTGCTAAGCACTCAGCTTTATAAAGTAAGGCTCAAGGGAAAGGAATAGCATCCTCCCCCACACCTCGGTGTAGTAGCTATTGAAAAGGGAGCTTTTAGGTCACCCTCGACAATAGATGCCAACTTTACTTACAATTCACATAAAATAGGACTTGACAGCAATGTCCAAAACTAGGAGACCTTTAAATCTCCAATCTCACACTCTCCAAGCTAAACTATTTCAAAAGAAATGTAAGTTACTTTTACTTATGTAAAAGTATTACAACCATTAAATGACCCAGCTGGTTGGCTTACTAAAATGTCATTCACATGCAATAAGTCTTGATACAATTGTCTGAACTTATGATTGAACTGGGAGACTTTTAGATCTTCATTCTAATGCTCTTCAAACTCAATTATTTTGGCTTATAAGCGACAGCCAGGGTGAATAGCTTTATTTATTACAGCTTAACTATTATATTCTTTCTTTACTTTTAGTCTTTTTTTCCTATACATTTCTATATTTTATTTTTTTTTAGTTTTTCTTTTTCCTTTCCTTTTCTATGACTTGTTCTGACTTTCCATATTAATTTCCCTCTTTCCTTCCCATCTCTTTTTTTCTGATTTTTTTCTCTCTACTTTTTTCTGTTCTTTAAATTTTGTCTTTTTCTTTTCTGATGTTCATACATTCTCTTTTCATTATTCTTTCTTTTGATCTCTTTCTTTTGTATTGTTTCCTCTCTCTTTAATTGTTTTTGTCAGTTTATCTTCCTCTTTCTCTATTTTGTCTTTCTCCTATTATCTTTCTCTCTCTCTCTCTCTCTCTCTCTCTCTCTCAAGTATACTCACCACCTTCCTTTCATCAAATGTCTTAACAACTCACTATATAGTAACCCCCATAAATAATTACAGTTCCCCAAAATTCTTTAATAGAAAGCAAATTTTCTTCTAAAACGAAAATATCTGGATTTCATCATTTCTACTAAAAACTTATACAATCAAAACGGATATTATTAGGTATTAATAGAATGAGTCAAAAGTTTTAAAATATTTTGTTATTTGCTAGATTGTAACATGTGTATCATGTGACAGAAACAATTCTAGCCATGGAAGGTACCAGTTGTGGTTGGTAGTATTGTGGTAGTTTGTGTGCTAACACATTGTGCTTCACTCCATGAGTGATTTAAAAGCCACACAGATGAATGTCCAATGTAGTCTGGTTTGAGAATGTATATTTAACAAGTTCAAACTGGGCCTTAACACCACGGAAGCACCCCAAAACATTCGTTATGTAAAAGATGAAGATGCATGATAAGATGATAATGGTACAATAGACAGAGTGCAAGAAATTTTGCTTGGGTTACAATAATCTTGGTAGGCCTAAAACCATGGGTTAAGAGGTTATGTCCCGTGCCAAATCTAGCAAATAACACTGAGAGAATCAGGTGAGATTGGCATCTCACAGTCCAGTGTCATTTGACAACCTAGCGAAAATATCCAGAGTTGTTGAATTGTGTCTCACATTATCAAAATATTGTAAAACTTTTGACTCATACTTGTATTTATAACCAAATTGGAAACTGCAATACCTCTAACCAAAATCACACACACACACACACACACACACACACACACACACACACACACACATGCATATATATATATATATATATATATATATATATATATATATATATAAATCTATTTTGGTTATGGAACGTCAGTGCTGTAGTTTGGTTATAATTTCTCAGTTCTTTTTTTTTTTTCTTTCTTTCTTATATTAGTGATTGCTTTAATTACATTTATCCTTAGTTAAAATTCCCCCTCAACTTTCTCTGATGTATTTTCTTTCTTATATTCATACACATCTTACTCCTTCTTTTCCTCTCTTTGTATCTTTTTCCTCTTTTGAACTGTTATCCACTGACTCTCACTCTTAACTCTCTCACACTATTTCTTTTTCCTTTCTTTTGGAATACATCAAAGTCTTCTCCTTATTTTCTTCATTTCTATCACTATTATAGAAAATCAATATCAGTTCTCTTTTCTTAATTCACTCCTTCAGTCCTTTGTCCTTTTTTTTTTCTTTTCATTATTCTTCTCTCTTCTTTCATTTCTCATGATAGAAATCTCTTTCTTTTTCCCTTTTATCAACACTTGAATATGTAATTCCCTTTGTTTGTTTGTTGAGCTATTTGTCAATCTCGATTATTCAATATCTTATTTTATGGGGTTTGGATAGGGAATGCACTCTGAGCCAGAGTAGCCAGTCAGGGAGAGAAAGCTACAGAATGATTGGAAACATTTGTTCTTTTTCTTACCTTAATCAGAAATGTGGCTGTTACTGTCTGTTGTTGCTTGACCAGTGATGAAATATGTCAATAGTTATCACAATGGAAAAATGTTTTACCATTTCCAGTTCAGTTCAACTAGAGTTCATGATTGGTCATTCTCAATTTTGCTTTCACCTCAGTAGTATTTGGACACTTTTCCTAGTAATCAAGTGACAGCAAGTCTCCTTGACATGACAGCACTCTTTTCAGCATTCTTATGTGCCAAAGAACCTATATATATGGAATAAGAGCTCAGGACTTAGATTGAGGCTTATTATAAGGACAGTGTAAAAGTACAATTATTGTTGTGAATAAAGACTGCTACATCATTATAGACTTAAATGGGTTAGTTGTTATCATTTTGGAAGCAATAATGAATGTACAAATGATTTGTTCAATTCAACAAGCGTTTTGTCCTGGGCACTAAACTTCATCTAATGGTGTTTCGGAGCCTAAGGGAGTACCCTTTTCATTACCATTACTCCCAGGTCCACTCTGACCCTGAGTAGTATTACCTGTTAGGGTTCCATTAATGGGTCCAAGAGATCTGTTTGAAAATTATTTGTATTTGATAGGAATACTTTATGTCATATTACTGTATGCAAATAATTTGTATTAAGAATAGTTACTTGAAGTTATAATTGTTTACTCAGGATTATTATTGTTAGTTACTTGAAACCATATAACGGTGAACAAACAAATGATTATTATCAAGTAGAAATAGTTAATTAAAACCATATAATTATGTATGAATTATTAGTATTATTAAGGAATATTTGAAACCATACAACTATGTTCAAATCATTTGTATTAGATAGGAATACTTGATAGGAATAGATAGGAATAGTTAATATCATATAACTATGCAAACACATGATTAGATAACCAAAACATGCAATTCTAAAAACATTCAGTGGAGCATAGAAAATCTAGTTATGATTACAATCAAACATCTAGAAATTAATCATTTAAATAACCCATAAATAGTTGATATGTCATCAAACAAATAAACCAAATCAATGAACAAGTTTTATTGTAAGAGCAAAAATAAATAGAAAAAGTATACATAAAGAAATGTGATACAAAAAGAGTGAGTATAGATGTGTATGTGTTATATGGTCATAATCATAATAACACAACAAAGAAGAAAGACAAGTGAAGAATTCTTTAACAAAATATATACCTCTCATTTTATTGGAACGTTTGTGTGTGAGAGGGAGTTGGAGACTGAACAGAATTGCAATATTTTGACCCCCCACTCTTATGGCCATCAACATTGTGTCTTTCTTATTCTCCAGGGCTGCTCAATCGGAGGCCCAGAGGCTCACTCTGCTGGCTTTCTCTACTATGTCTTATTCAGCAACTTCTCTGGACCCCAACTCAATCAGGGGCCCCGAGCCCCTTCAGCCTGGTGTGGCTTTCCTTACCACATCTCATCTATAACTCCATCTGATCTCTAACTGTCTGACTTCTGTCTTGACTGAGTCATATAATAGTCCAATGCCCACTCAGTCGCCTACTTGATTTTTGGAATCGCATGTTTGATCGTCAATAAGCGGAAATAACTGTCATGCAGTTCCCAGGTCACTCTCTTCCGGTGCATCAGTCTATGAGTGTACCATGGGAATTTTTTACCTCGTCCCATTTCATCAGCCAATTTCCGCCCATGCAATTTCCTCTCATAACTGCCATTAGAATGTGTCACTTCCTTCCAGTGCATCACCTTGGAATGGCATTTTTGGCCGGGTCGAAGGCCAAAATACAACATATGTAGAAAGGTTCTTTATGTATAGTTTAGTTTGGTTTTATGGCATATCAACCATTGTAGGTCATTTAATGCTAAATCCTTTTCATACATATACGTTGAATATATGGATTTCTAAACGCATTTTGTAGATAAAATTTTTAAATGAGCCTGAGCTCATTTGTTTTCCTACAGTTAAATGATTTCACTTATTTCTGTCTAATACAAATAATTCTTTACTTGACTCAAAGATCATTTGTTTGCACACATTTTAATGTTTTTAAGTATTGGTATGTATCACTAATAATTCAATTAAACATCAGTCATTTGTTTACACATAGTTGAATGACCAAACAGTTCTATTTCTAACAATTCAATTTAAATGTTAAACAGTTCTATTTGACCAATAGATAGGACCCTATCAGATGCTACCACACCAGGCCAGAGTAGACCTGGGAGTGATGGCAATGAAGAGGTACTCCGTATTCGTCCTTTATGGCTTGTATGTGTTTGAAGTTTCTAAAAGGTATGAACATTTGTGAGAGACTTACATGATTGAGAATAGTTCCTAAGTTGTTGGTTATGAGGGATTATTGAACATGCCTATATGTATAAAAGAAAGCTTATGTTGTTGAATGTAGTGTACTATTTTGAAAAGTCATCTTCAATGTCCAACAATATTCGTTGGTGACAAACAACTCCCAAAGGAACAAGAACAAATCCCTCTATCAAAGCTATTCTATGAAGAAAAAAGATGAGGTTTTTGTACTTTTTTCTTTTATGCTAGGCTTTGTTCCTGTGGCAATGATATAGCATCATTCATATAAGTCCATTGTCAAACAATGAAGGTAATCCCTAAACAGTAAAACAATTCTTTAATCAAATGCATGCCAGTTCACAGGTCACTCTCTTCCGGTGTGTCAATCTATGAGTGTACCATGGGAATTTTTTACCTCGTCCCATTTCATCAGCCAATTTCCGCCCACACAATTACTTTTGTACAAGTATAACCAACAAATAACAAATATAAAAAATCCTTTCTTATTTTCTCTGAACAATGTCTTTTTAAAAATCTTTGTTATCAAATAAAGATTTACTTTGAAGGCTTACAAATGACAATAAAAGTTAAATCTATATTGCAGAACAAATATTTACAAATGAAATATATTTTTCAATTATCTTTAAGTTTCTTGTAGATACGAAAGTTTGTGTGAGACTTACATATTTGAGAAGAGTTCCTTGTGTGGAATAATTAAGCATGCTGTATGCATAAAAGAAAGCATGCTGCATTGTATGCTATGTACTATTCTGTCATGTCATAATCAGAAAGTCACTAGGTTTGTTGATGACAAAGATTTATCAACAATATTTTTTTAAGTTATCTCAGGAAGTTATTTTTTCTGGCAAAAATTATATAGTTTTATAGTTTTGATTCAAGTAACACCTGAGAGATTTATCAATGTAAGCATTTTCATTTTTTTCCAGATTGGTAAAAAAAAGCAAAGAAGCCAAATTATCAATATTTAATTAAATGTCAATTTTTTCCCCTTTTTAATACTCAAAGTCATTCTAAGTAAAACCAGTTGATTATTATAGACAAAAGGTTACACAACAATGAATGAAAGGTAAGGATCTAACAAAAATGTGTTTTAAAGGGACAACAAAGTAGAAATCCAAACGAAGACTGGGTAAGACACTTATTAAACCTGGATTTAAAACATTTGAAGTTATTCATTGGACAGCTTGATCCACAGTGAAGATGTTTTAAAAAAGCTGGTAAAATTGAATGTATGTCTGTGGTAGAGCAAGTTTCAGAAAGAAATGATGTTACTCACATATTCATCGTCAAGGCATGCTGACAGCACTGATTCTTTCGATACTCTCTTAACATCCATCCCTATCAGCTATCGCTCTTGGTAAGTCCTCAAGATTGCATCCATTGTCTGCACATTGTAAGTTTTTGCTGGTCAGCCAACTCTGGTATGTCCGGAATCTGATGGAGAATGTTTCTAATGAGTTCATCCTTACTTCTCCTGCAATGCTCATCTTATTTGGATGGTTTGCAAGATAGGAGGTAAATGATGGCACAATTATTATTCTTAAGGGTGCTGCTCCTGGGATTTGTTCAAAACTGCAAACACCAAAATGAATTCTTGCTAGAAACGCTCATGTAAGTGGAACCAATTTTAGTTTTCGATATTTCAATAAGATAAATAATTCCTTAATTTTTTTCTTTGGAAATTTAAATTCTGTGTAGTAAGTTATGTCTTACAGCAACATGGCTTTCCTGCTGATTATTGTTCATTATTTGATATCTCTCTTGATAAGAGCACCCTTCATTCCTTACAATAAACAAAGAATTTGTTAGCCTACTAGGTCCGAAGAGTATCCACACAGTATCACCTGTAAATAATTAATAAGTACACCCCAATGAATTTTTTTTATAAAAGTCAATTAACCAAAGATACAAGGATCTTATCATTTCTAGTTGGACATTATGCGATCAAAAATGATGTTAGGTCAGATTTATTATCAAATTCAACTGCATTGAAACTCTATAACCAAAAATAAAATTGCATGAATATGTATAAGAAGTGTACTTATTTTGAGAATGCTGCAGATTCATATTTAGTCTTTGGTTTAAAAGAATATTAATTTTTATTTAAAAAAAATGACAAGGGTGTACTTATTTATGGGTGATACTGTGCCAAATTTATAGTTTTTTATAAAAATATTACTATTCTGCTATATAATATTAATATGCACTTGTTTTAAGGTGGCTATTAATAGGGAATCCATTATTCTCTTCAAGTGTCCTTCACACAACCATGCCAATGTCATTTCCATTGCAAATTCTTTGATTTGTCTCTTAAAATCTACACAATCTCTTATTACTTTATTTCATGTAGCCCTCAAGTCATTTCATAGCCAACACAATCCTCTATACAGATAAATCCTCTTCCACTATTTTTGCTTTTCACATCAAGTCTGTCAGCTTCATCTTTGCTAATATTACAGTTTCTGAATTTTTTCTTCTTTCTTTCTTCTACATTCTTTGTCTTTTTTTATATTATCTTACACCTTATAAGTTTTTCACACCAGTGCTAACAGGTGGTTTTTCATTAGAATGAAAGCAAGTTTCCTCAGATCTCCAGGATTTTAACAAGTATCCTTGTTGATTTTAGCAGTGCTGTGGTCTGAAGGGTCTCAATTCTTTCTCTGATCACCACTTAACTTAGTCTCTCTTCAGGTTCTTAGGATTGTTCCAAAGGTTTCATCTACAATTAGTATCACTGTCACTATCATATTTCACAACATTTTCAGCTTTTTGACAAGATCTAGATATTTGTTCTGATTTTTATTTTCTTTTTTTTTTACTCAATGGTCAGCAGGAATGGCAAAAATCTGCAAAATGACAAGTTCTTTTCTTCTTGTTAAATAAAACTAAGTCTGGTCTTCTGGCTAGGATTCAGTAATCCATTTGTATCTCAAAGTACCAGAGAATTTTATGTCTCATTTTCTCGGACAGATTTTATGTTTTATATATATACAATTTGTTAGTAAGGTCAAACTTCAGTCCCTTGCACAGTTCCCAGGGAATTATCTTCTATATCCAGTCATACCTGCTGTTGTATTCCTTTTGAGCCAGTTTGATGCATTCACTTATTATGCAATCAATTGTTTCATCTTTATCACCATGTAGGCTATACCTGCTATTCTCCAGCATATCATCAATTTTTACTTTGATATAATTAATTCTTATGGCAATTTTTTGTGGTGCTATTAAAAGAGAATCAGTTTCCTTTTGAGATTTTCCCTTCATAGCCATGTTCAGATCATATCATGTGCAATTTCCTTTGTTTGTCTCTTGAAGTATCTATATAGTTTATTTTTTGTCTTTGCTTTACAAATTTTTCACACCTGTAGTAACTGAGGTTTTCACTAAAATCCAAGTGACAGCAAGTCTCCTCAACTCTCTAGGACTCTTTTAAATATTCCAGCCAATCCCAGCTGTATTGTTGTTTAGTTCGTCTCAATTCTTCCACAGCTTTCCAATTCCCTCAATCTCTTTTTCAGGCTTCTTAAAATTATTCCAATACCCCAACTATGGTTATGTTCCATTGCTTTTTCAGCTCTCCAGCAAGGTCCAGGTATTCATTGGGTTTTTCATGATCACAATGCACCAATAATGTGGCCTCATGCTAGACTAAAATTCAGACTCTTGTTATGAAATGTTGGTTAGCATAAAAGGTTTTATGCAAATGCTAGTAAGTTCAGTACTCTCAAGATGCTCAACTATTGTAGCTTTATGCCAGACTAGATCAGTCCAGGGAAGGAGTAGTGCCCTCCCCTACACATTGGTGTAGTAGCTATCGAAAAGGGAGCCTTCGGGTTACCCTCGACTATGGTCGCCAACTTTACTTTACTTTATGATTTAGTTAGCAAACTTATCTCATAAGTCATTGTTAATACTCAAAGATAATAGCCTTATGCCTGACTGACCAAATCTTAGAGTTATTTCATTGACACAGTTATTATTATTATTATTATTATTATTTCTCTTCCTTTTTTCTTTCTTCCTGTCTCTCTATTGTTAGAAAACAAGAATGAAGAAAGAAGAGAGAAAACGTATTGAAGGAACTATAATAAGAGCAAGAGTAAAAGAAAAATTGAGAAGGAATGAAAAAAAAATCATAAAGAGACAATAATAATAATAATAATAATAATAATAATAATAATAATTAGGAGGAGGGGGAAGAGGAGGAGACATTGATGCTTCTCTTTTTCATTTTTCCTTTCTACTGTTTTATTTTTTACTTTCTTTTCTTCTTTCTCCTTTTCAGTTATCTTTGCGTTATCTTTTATTTTGTCTTTCTTTCTGTCTTTCATTCATTCTTTGTATTATGTTTCTTTCATTTTTTCTCCCTTTTCTTTCTTTTTTTCTTTCTTTCTCTCTTTCTTTCTTTTATTTTTATTACTCTCTTTCTTTTGTTTTTATTACTCTCTTTCTTTTAACCCTCTCACTTTTTATGCTCATTATTTCTTCATCTCTCATGCTTTGTGATGATTCTTTTTTTCATTTACATATCATAACCTTTTCATACTCCTTTATTTTACCCTTTTTTACTCTTTCTCTTTCACCACAATTTTTTTTCTCTCCTATTCTTTCTCCTTGACCTCTCCCTATTTACCTAACACCCTATCATTACTCTCTTTTACTCTATTTTTCTCAATTATTTAATCAGCCTCTCTCTCTCTCTCTCTCTCTCTCTCTCTCTCTCTCTCTCTCTCTCTATTTTATTAGTTTTTCTCTTTCTTTTACACACTATCATTATAACCTTTTCTTTATCATTTTCATGATTTAATGCTTTAATTCCTGCTGCTTCCTGTTTCCTTTCAGCAACCTTTCTCTTTCAATTACCCCCCTCTTTTTATTTCCCTACCTTTCCCTCTCAGTGCCTCTTACTTTCCCTCACAGCACTGTAATACCTTCCTGTCCATAATCTTCTTATCTCGGCCTCATAAACTCTTTCTCCTCCTCCTCCTCTCTCCACTTTCTTAGTCTTTCCCACTTTCACACAATTCCCCCTCAGCTAAAATCAATACATAACAATATTTGCAACAGTCACATGTTACCTTTCTCTAACCTCCTCAAGTGTTAAACAGTTTCCCTCCCATCAAGTTATCTCCTCCCCTTCTTTATTTTTTTTTCACACCATTCTCTTTAAAACTTACCCTATCTATCTTTAGAGATTTTTTTGCATCAACTGAAGCCACCCCCTGCTCGACTTTCCTGTATCACTTTCCCATCTATCCCTAACATCATTATCACCAACACCACTTCCTCTTTCTTAAATATCTATTAGTCCCTGGTGCATCTTTCTTTACAGGAACAAGTATTGGTATATGATGTGTGTACTAATCAGCTCTGCTAATACTTCTGCCTATATTGTCACCTTTGCTTTGACTACTGCTCCTACAGCTGCCAGTACCATTTCTGCTCAGGTTTAAAGTCCTACTGCTATAACATCTGTTTCTGTCTACCGCAGCAGAAGCAGCAGCGGTACTAGATTCACAGATAACAGCCCTTTACAATATACTACAATTCATTACATTTTGTTGCTGCTACAGGTTTTTTTTCTTTCTGTGGCTTCACGCTGGTTCCATCTCACAGTATCCTTCAAAATAATCCTTTCTGTTATCTTTTGGAAGTATCCTAATTCTGGTAAAAGAATTACATTTATCTTCTGTCTTACCTTATATAGCAGTTAGAAAGAGAGAGAGAAAGAGAGAGAGAGTGAGAGAGAGAAGAAAAAAAGAGCATGCCGGTTCTCAAATCTAAAAATCTACAAACCATTTAAGTCAATAATGTAAAGGTTTCTATATTAACTTGAATATTAATTCTAATTTTTGACTCACCTTTCAACTGAATATGAACAACTAACTCCTTCACCATAAAAAAAGAGGAAAAAAATCAACATATAACAACATTGACATGTGTTCGAGCACACATCTTTAGATGTTTAGACATTTTACATGTGACTCTATAGCTCCATGAAACATATTTAGAAAACAGAAAAAAAAAAAAAAAAAAAAAAAAAAAGCAAGACAATACAGACAAAACTGGCTAGCATTGACCCATTCATATTAACGGATACTTCAGATGGTTTCTGCCAAAGAGAAAAATTCCTGTCATCTTTGAAATTATCAGCAAACTTTGAATATTAAAAGGATTGTAAAAGACATTGCCACTTGTAAAAGCATTCATTTAAAGATTTTGGATTGTACTCACAAGTCTAATAAACAACACTCTTCAACATCTATCGATCTATCTATCTAAAAGTTTGATATATTCATAAACTGTCATATATGAGTATCAGTAGCCACATAAAGAAACAATATACATAAATTAAGACTTGCATATACATTTATATCATAATATATATATATATATATATATATATATATATATATATACACACACAGTGTGTTCTTGTAACATCACATTTGGATTGTCTGATTTAAAATTGTACCAACTCCATCAGCTGCTCTAAAGAAAGAAATTGGTAAGTTATTTGACTTATTCTTTTATCTACAATTTTAACATTTAGATGTTGAATATATTTGTCAACAGAGATTAATCTATATCCAAGAAAAAATCCATAAAATTCTTTAAAATATTGTAGATATTTCCAGTTTTTGCTTTTTAAATCTTACATCATAGATTAGTAATTTAAAAAAATCAAGTGTTCTTTTAAAACCATGATCCAGCTGATTATATCCTAACTATTGAGGTAGTCACCATTTTTATTAGTAGTATTTCTTTTACACATTCTAATAATGAGGCTTTCTGTTTACATCTATGTATGACTTTATCAATATAAAGGTATATATTTACCTAAATTTTTACACACACACACACACACACACACACACACACACACACACACACACACACATAATATTATTATTATTATTATTGTAACAATAATAATTGCAACAATCATAATAATAAAAAAAAATCTTTAAAGATATATACACTAATATTCCCAGAAGTGAAGTATTTTTCTTGTAAAATATATATATATATATATATATATATATATATATATATATATGCATATGAGATCAAGACGAAATGAGTAAGTTATATGTATATGTAAATCATCAATCGTTAGTAAGATGAATGTTAATTAGGTGCCTTATTGTTGTAACCATGTTTTGGACTGAATTAATCTTAACAAAGCATAATACATGTATATATAAATAAGTTTATAATACATATATATATATATATATATATATATATATATATATATATATATGTGTGTGTGTGTGTGTGTGTGTGTGTGTGTGTGTGTGTGTGTGTGTGCGCGCGTGTGTGTGTGTGTGAAAAACACAGACACACACACAGACACACAGACACACACACACACACACACACACACACACACATATATATATACATATATATATATATATATTTGCCTTTGTGATTATTCTATCTGTTTGCAATAAAAACAAGTAATCTATTAATATATCTGTATCTATCTATCTATCTATCTATCTATCTATACAAATAAACAAAGAAAATATGTTGTTTCTTTAACTGTTTCACTTTTTCCTAGAAAGTAATCATAAATGAATAAAAATCAATTTAACAAATCAATAGAGTGATGAACATTTTGTTTGCACTTTTAAATAGAATTTGAATTTAGCTTGTACGAGACAGCATTATGCAGAAGCAACAAACAAAGACTGTTGCAAATGATTATATTAATATAACCATATTATTTTTTTCTAAAAATCTTTGAATGCTATAACTTATAAGTGAAATGATCAGGGATATTTACTTGATTAAAGATTTTTTTCCAAATATAGACTAATTTGGCTTATGATACAAGAAAATGAAGTGTCTATGCCTTGGTCAATTTTAAGCATGGTGGTGGTAATTGGTTGATGTTTGGGTTAACAATGTATATTGAATAATAGATTACAGAAATTAGATGAAGACAAAACAAATAAAAAGCAGACATACAATAAGGTAACAAAAATATATTTAATTACAATTAACAGAGAGAATGCTGAAAGAAAATTCATATAGAAGTTTGTGATATACACAATGTATGAAAATTACGAACCTAGACTAAAATATGCAAGTAGGAGACTAATTTAATAAAGACATGTCAATAAGATACTGATCTCAAAATATATTTTTAATCCTTGAATACACGAGGGGGATGCACTCTTCCATGGCTCTCAAAAAAAGGAGCAAAAATTGTTCTTTAAGTGCACTTATATAAGCAGTATTCTAACATATTTGTAAACAATAAATTGTGTCTGCTAATTGCAATGATTTTTTTTATATTATTTTGCTTTAGTTTATAATGGATTTATTGAAATAAAACTTGGTAGATTAGTTCTATATTATTTCTACAAAATGTACAAGTCACTATATACAATGGAAAATGAATGAAATTTTATTTACCTTGGTTTTGAACACAGTGAAAGTTAGATCCTAACTACTACACAGACTCATGGTTTTCTATGAATAAAAATGTTATTTATTACTTGAAATATTTTTTAGCAACTAATTGTATATTTCATGAAGTGATCTAAAATTAAATCCTGCTGAAAGCACTTGTTCCTGTCAGATTAAAGTTAAGCTTGCTCAGTACTTAGATGGGTAACCACTTAATAACAGCAGATACTGTAAGCAACCTAAGACCTGTGTGCCAAACTAAGCAAAGCTTAATATACTCATAGCAAAACTAAAGATAAATAACAGCACTATATGATATAATAAGCTTAATGAGAATTTATTATGATTAACTTAATGGTTTTATATTGCTATAATGAACTACTGATTATAAACCAAAATAATATAAGCATAATGGTTTCATTTCTCGTCCACCAGTTTTTGGGCTGTGGTCATCAAATGGGATATATTGTTTGATGACAAAGATTTGTGAAATACCAAGCAAACAGCAAAGAAAAAATAAATGAATAAACAAGTGAACAGAAATGAATTTGATTGAATTATTTTCCCAAGAGAATTTTCAATTTCATTAGCAAAGCTTCAAATTATTTTGCATTTTTAGAATGGAAATCATTTTGTAAAGTTTGACTGATTCTTATGTGAATATTTAATACCACCTACCCACCCACAGTCATTGTATACCAGTGTTTGATTTTGCATTCTCCAGTGCAGCTGCCATGGCTGAAGGATAGTAACCTCATACACTTTTTACACACACTTCTGTCCATATGTCTGTGAATATATATGTTCATGTATGAATTGTGCTGTACAAAGAAGTCAACTATTTATATCTATCTCAGTCTATTGTTATTCCTATCTATCTATCTATCTATCTATCTATCTATTTTAATCTGTTCATATCTATCTGTCTGTTTATTACATATCTATCTATATCCATTTGTATACTTATCTTTCTATCTATACATTTAGCTGTCAACATTTACATATATCACTTGACCCATATATCTTTGTTTCTGCCTATATATTTATGTATTTGCCTATCTATTTCAAGAACTAGTTATGTACTTATCTCTTGTATATCTACAACTATATCAGTTTATTTATTTCAATCAGATGCCTGATTTTTTGACTATGTACTTCCTGCGATCATCAAGTCCTAGTAAAAGCTGGTATACTGGGTCATATGTCATCTATTTAGCCTTGTGAAAAAATCATATAAAAGCACATTTTATTAAAGAAAAATTTATTCCACGAAAGTACCATCCACAGTATTAACCACAAGAATGCCTCACAAGTGGGAGACTCTTGTGTATGCCAGTTTTTTTTTTCTGGATGAATTAGAACTTTTTAATCAATTTTAAGTTAAAATGTTCTATTCAACTCCCCAAAAATAACATTAAAACATTCCTTGAAATGACAGGAAGTTACAAGCTAACAAGTAAATAAAGTGATTTATATATGTATTTACCCAACCCCTCCACATGAGCAAAATGTATCACAAGGTCAATTTTTAAGCGGTGTTAAGCACATTCAAATTCAGAGTTTTCCTTCTCCGACACCAGTTGCTGTACTAAGGTTAAAGAGTACAGTCTATCCTACTATACATCCACTGCTGGAGGGAGAATAATAGGATTCATAACTTTTCCAAGAGGTTGTTTACATTTCACATAATAATGTTGTTTACATTTCACATTATAATAATGTTGTTTACATTTCACATTATAATGCTGTGTGTTATGCAAAATGTAAACAGCCTCTTTACCATATCCATTTCCTTTGAGGATAACCATAGACCACAAGTAAATTATATATATATATATATATCAACCCATTAGCATAATGATTAGAGTATTCGATAATGGCCCGGGAGACCTGGGTTCAATTCTAGGTCAATTCATACCAAAAACTCAAAAAATAGAACTTGATGCCTCTTTGCTTAACACACAGCATTATAACGTAAGGATCAATGGTAATTGGAACAATCCAGGGAAATGAGTTGCACCCTCCCCTACACCTCAGTGTAGTAGCTATTGAAAAGGGAGTCTTCAGGCTGGCCTCGAGTACAGTCAGCCAATTTATATATATATACGTGATGCATTCAATATGTTTCCAGACTTTTTTGTACAGGAATTCAAAATTGTCGTAGACCCTTGAAAATGCAGTATCTTATTGCTATACATCTTATGAGATGACTGACCAATTTTTATGATTTCAGCTTCAAATGAACTGCTACAGCAGCAATTGGAATACACCCTACTAAAGCCTGATTATCACTGCTGGTGAATTTCAAAAATGCAATTTGGACATGAGGACACTTTATAAGAATGATATGCAATAAAATTCTGTTTTAAACTTGGAAAAAATGCCATATGGAATGTTTCACACTGCTTTTGGAGCATCTTGCATGAATCGAGCATCAGTTTTTGAGTGGCATAAGAGATTCAAGGAAGGCAGGGAGCCTTTGAGGGATGATGAGAGGTGTGGGAGGAGTAAGGAAGTCAGTACACCAGAGTTGATTGGCCAAAGGGTTAGGGTTACGGTTAGGGTCACTATATTGAGGTTTTAAGGGAGTTCAAGAAGAGATTCCGTTGGAAGAGGCTAGCACTCTTCAAATCGGGTCAGTGGCATTTCCACCAGGACAATGCACCAGTCCACAACTCCATCCTTGTCACAGACTATTTGACCAAGATGGGCATCAAGACAGTTCCTCAGCCTCCCTATAGTCTAGACCTTGCTCCCTGTGACTTTTGGTTATTCCCTAAGCTCAGAGGCTGTCGTTATGAGACAACCGATGAGATGAAAGAGGCCGTAACGAAGGTCATTGACATGCTCACACAAGAGGACTTCCATGAGGCCTTCCAGAAGTTGTTGGAACGGTACAACAAGTGCATTGCAGCCGGAGGAGATTACTTCGAAGTGGACTTGAGTTTCATGTGTACTATCAATAAAAGTGGCCATACGATAAAAGTCTGGAAACTTATTTAATGATCCTCATATATATATATATATATATATATATATATATATATATATATACACATATTATAGTGATTATATATTATAGTGATTATATCAATTATTGCTGTCCTTGTAATAATGATAATAAAATTTATTGATATCTGTAAAGATATCTGTCTGTCTGCACATGCACACACACACACGCATATATATATATATATATATATATATATTCTTGTCTGAAGATAATGCTTTAGAAACTTGAGTAACATTGAAAAGATTGAAATATTTTTTTAGTTTTTATAAATACACACCCACACACATATACATATATGTACATAAACACACACACACACACACACACATATATATATATAAATATATATATATATATATATATATATATATATATATATATATATATACACATGCACACATAGCGGCTCCAAATAATGTATGTAAACACTTTTTGTGTTTCTTATCACATTCCTCCAACTCATCAATTTTTCAGTCTTTCCCCACAGTTATTCCTGATAATCATCAACTTTCATTTTTTCTTACTCATTTTTCTCCTCTTCTCATTTCTAACAGCCTGAATCCTTTTTTTGCAAATGAGCACTTGTCCTGAAAACTATGAAAAAAAAAAAAAAAAAGAAATAGATAAATACATGAATAAAATTAAAGAAAAGAAAACAATAAGTGATAAAAAAAAGAAAACTTTTCATGATTTTTTTTTTGTTCTTTCATATTTTTCATTTGGTCTTGTATGTGGCTTTCTTCTTTATCTCTCTTCTCATTTTATGCATATTCTCATCTTCAACACTGCCATTCCATTTCTTTTCTGACAAAATTCCTGCAGTGGCCATGATAATATAGACTGCAAACATGTGCTGCCAAAATCACATATTATTTGGAAATAATTAATGTCCATTCAATATTTCCTTTCTCTTTAGAAAGACAATCTTTGCATTTTGAAACAATTCTAATTAACTTATTTTCTTTAAGTCTTAAAGAGATTTATCAAACAAAATAAATGCAGCTGTCATCAGATGCAAATTATATGATGAAAAAGGCTTATATATATGTGTGTGCATGCGTGCGTGCGTGCATGCGTGTGTGTGTGCGCATGTGTGTGTGTGTGTGTGTTCAAAAGTATCAAGATTGAAGGTGAATTCACTTGAACAGAAATACACAATTCAACACATATTCAATATACTTATTCCAATGAGTTTTTGATGGGTTAAAGCACCTCTTAAACTCTTGTTTTGATATGATGTGCAGCTGTACAATCATATTTATTTCAATGTCCTTCAAATTCTCAAATCTTTCTTTTAGATGATTTTTTAGTTTAGAAAACAAGAAAAGTGAAATGTTCATTCATTGTTCAGTTTTGTCTCGGTGAATAGTTTCAGGCTCAATACACTTTGAAAAAAACTTGTACATATTGAAAGTATAGGAATTTTCTTTAAAATACATTAAAATATATATGATGATAATAATCATTCGTTAATTCAATGACAGCCATTAAAGTCAAAATTTAGCAAATGAACTCCACAGGGGATTTATTTATAGTGCTGAATGTGTGTGTAAAGAACCAGCAGCACTCTGGTTTTCATACCAATATTAAAAAGCCTCATCTGGGGAAGAGATGGATTCATGCTTTTCCAAGGGTATTAACATGGAGTGAAAAACAAACGGCTTCATCCAGGGTTTGAACCCTGCTCACTAAGTCTATTTCCTGCAACATTGCTCCTACTGTTCCCCCATTGAATCGAGTTTAGACCATAAATACACTGAAGAAATTTTGGTCATTTCTTATGTTTGATTTTAGCATTTGCTTTTATGCTATATATATTAGAGTGAATCAAAGTTTTGATAGATTTGTTTAATAAATCTGATCATTATATTATGAGTTACATCAAAAACTATAACAATAGGCTAAGAGGATCAACCTGTTCTGAAAATATTTCTCTATGCCAAAAATGGAAGAGCTGGTTAAAAAATGATGTTACAAATGGACGTCAATGGGTTGTTCTTCAATAATTAATAAGGAACCAGCTCGTATATCATTATATTTGATACATATTTGTTTGTTTGGGTTTTATGGCATATCAACCTTTGTGGGTTATTTAATGTCAAACCCATTTTTATACAAATAAACAGTTCTATTTCAAACAATTCAGTTTAGCATAACTGTCAAAAACTTTTCTATATCAAACTATTCAGTTTAGTCATACAGTTCTAATTCAAACAATTCAGTTTAGCATAAGTATAGTTTCAAAGTCAAAAACAGTTCGATTTCAAACAATTCAGTCAAGCATAAGTACACAGTTCATATAAGAAAACAATTCTATTTTGAGCAGTTCAGTTTAGCATAAGTACACATTTTAAATATCAAAGCAGTTCTATTTCAAGTTATTCAGTTTAGCATCGATATGCATTTTAGTTCTATTTGACTCATAGATAGAATGGTAGCACCTATCAGGCCAGAGTGAACCTGGAAGTGATGGCATTGAAGAGGTGCTCTGCATTACTGGAACCTGACCATCAGATTGTTTAGTATCTTATCAGGACACTCGTTGGGGAGAGAGTCTTACCCCTCAGCAGAGGTGCAGTCAGTGTATTCTATAGCCCCAGGTGACTGGGCAAGATAAATAAATATATATATATATATGAAGGCAGGGTAATTAGCCAAGGTAAAAAGGCAGGGTAATTCGGTAGGTAGAATGGCAAAACAAGGAGCTGGAGTAACTAAGACAGTACAACATTGTCAACATTGTTAAGGGAATTCCTGCAGCACAACTTATGTCAAGTTGTATAGCACTTTACTTTTTACCTTGGCAACACTGGTGTCATGAAGAGGGAATATCTGCTTCATAGGCAACTGCTATTGATCTTCATATCATCCTTTTAGGATCTTTGTATAATGTGATTTTATTGAATAGTGTCAGTAATTTGATTTGTTTATTTTAGATATCTATATCAATAGCAATTATCTTATAAATCTTTTTGGAGAGAATAGCAGTCAACTTTGGAAAAGATTTTTCTAAAAAAAGCACAAACCTGGTACAGTTACTCCAGAATTAGAGATGCCTAATGTACTGATGGAAGGTGATTTATATCTCCCCCTAAAACTGTTATGTACCAGCAACCATGTTCAGGCCTTTATCAAGATCCATGTGCAGATCTATAGTCTTAATAGACTGATGGATTCCAGAAGGAAATTTTTGTAAATGTGTTACCATAACTCTTCTTTCTCATTCTATTGGTGCTATACTTAATGTACTTTGGTAGTATTAATAGGGACTGTTCCACGTGTGCTGACAATAATTGGTACCACCATCACCTTCATGCTCTACAGCTTTTTCTCAAGTTATCATTTTACTCTTTTGAGAGATTTTCACACCAGCATTAGCTGATGGTTTTCCACTGGAGTCTGAGTGACAGTAAGTTTCCTCAAATCTCCAGGACTCTTCTTAGTATTCTGGCCAATTTCAACAATGTTTTAGTTTGGATGGTCTCCACTCATCCTCTTATTTCCAAGTCCTCCAGCCCCAGTACCAATCCTTTGGTAACTGTACCAAGAGCACCAATTACAATTGGTATCACCATCACTTTGCAATTTGTATTGTTCCTCACTGTTACAGAAATGATAACCTAAAATTAATTGCAATCAAAAAAGAACAAAAATTAAAAGTTGAAAGAAAATATGAGTTAACATTTATGATAATAATGCTTGATCTAAAAGTAAAAAAATAGTAAAAAGATGGCTGTAATTAATTTTTTTTATTAAATTCAATTTTATTCGATATATTTTATCTGAATATTTTCCTTATCTATATTGTTCTTAGTTCACAGTACCTTCTGACCTTTTCCAGTATATATATTTAACCCCCACTCCAGCCCAACTACAAGCAGGATATGACATAAGATCAAATTTTAAGTGGGGTGTCACAGCAGGTTTGAATGCAGAGTTTTACTTCTCCTGAACAGGTTACCTAACTAATTAACCATACCTAGGTAAATAGAGAAAAAATAGACTCATGCTTTTACAAAGATGATTAGTGTGTAGTTGAATGCAAACAGCCTTGTCCAGGGTTTGAGTTCGTTTCTGACCATGGTAACCATTACACCACATATGATTTTTTTCTTATGTATGAACTGTGGAATCATTGGTGTTGACCATTCCTTTTAAAGATCCTGGCAAATGTATAGTGAACAATAAATAACATAATTGAGGAGAACAGTCCACCTAATAAAATAAGAGAAAAGGACTTTTTCTGAAAACGAATTTCAATAAACATTGTTTAACAAAACTCTGACAAAATAAAATGGTTATCTTTGAGATAAATCAGTGTTGAATAATGACATTAATCCTTTTATTGCCATGAGTGGCTATATTTGAATCTCTAAAACCATTTCATGAATGAGTTAGTCAAATTTCTTGCACTGTTCTATAAACAGATATTTGAATTTTATGCTATACATTTGCTGAACTGCATTTTCTAGCAGATTGGGATTTCCTAAATGCACTTTTGATAGTAAGTATGCTACACCAAGTGCAACTAAGTAGAATCTTTATACTATGTTCTAGTTTTAAAACATTTTTTTGCTGGAAAAAGAAACTAGAAATTAAGATGCAAGAAAATGCAAGTCAAAATTGATAAAAGAATTGGTTGACAATAATACATTTAAAAGTAATGGTTGTAATTCATTTTATTCTTATTTTTATAATTTCATTTTTATTAATTTATTGTTTATCAATTTATTTAATTTTCCTTGAACATGAGTCATTTAATGCCGAAGCCATCCTTGTAGAAGAAGAAGAAGAGTAGTGATACTATCTAATACACAACAGGGGGATAAGGGGTTTCATAACTTTCCAAAAGGTATTTGTCCAACAATGGACATAAAAGCATGACCAAAGTTCAAATTTGCTTACTTCAGGGCTGCAGTCCAGCACATTTGCTATTACGCAAATATGATGACTCCTTTTTATAGAATGATAAGCTGAATGAATTGCAATAAAAATCAAATAAAAATTTTGAAATTTTAAAAAATGATTGTCAAAATAATAATAATAGCTAACAATTCTTCATCTAAAAATAGTAGATAAAAGCTGGTATTGATTGTCTTTCATGTAAATTAGTGTTAAATAATAGTGTTAAAAAAATTAGATGTTTTGATGATGATGATGATAAGGAGATGGATGAAGATGAGGATAATTTTGTTTGCTTTGCTTTAATGGCATATCAGCTATTGTAGGTTATTTATTGCCAATCCTCTTTATACATATATATTAAATATATATGATTTGTAAATACATTTTGTTAATAATGTTTTTAAATGAGGCTAAGCTAGTTCTTTTGCACACAGTTTAACGGTTCCAAGAATTGCTATGTATTACTAACAATTCAATTAAACATCTATCATTTCTTTACACACAATTAAATGATCAAACAGTTTTATTTCAAGAAATTCAATTTAGCATAAGTCATTTTTTGCACAGTTTAAATGTCAAACAGCTCTCTTAGACCCAGAGATAAGACACTATCAGGTGCTACCACTTTGGGTCAGAGTGGACCTAGAAGCAATGGTTATGAAGGGGTACTCCACATTTACCAAATCTCCAGCATTACTGAAGCCTCACCATCAGATGGTTTAGTGTCATATCCAGGACACTCATTGGGGTGCGGGTCTTACACCTCTGCCGAGAGGCAGTTGAAGTATTCTACAGCCCCAGCCAACTGGGCTCAAGATGAGGATGAGGATTATTGTAGAGTTCTCTGTGAGTGCTGCTGTCATTGCTGTTGCAAGTTGCTGCATTGAGAGAAAATAATTTTGCAGAAAAATAAACATCTTAAAGGTTTCAAATGAAAATAAATACATAGAGGCCCACACATATGTATATTTATATGTATATCTGTATATATACAGACGAATATGAATATATAAAGCAAAAGTTAGCAAACTTAGTCGCGGGTAACCCGAAGGCTCCCTTTTCAATAGCTACTACACCGAGGTGTAAGGGAGGGCGCTACTCCATTCCCTGGATTGCAGCACTTTACCCTCGATACTTACCTTATAATGCTTAGTGTTAAGCAAGGCAGCATCAAGTACCATTTTTTGAGTCTTTGGTATGACTCGACCTGGGATTGAACCCCAGTCTCCCAGACCATTGATGAACACTCTACTCATTAGGCCAATGGCTCAGTTGATTAAAGAGAAATGGAAGGATCAGCCAAATGCATGTGTTTATATGTGTAGGCAAGTGCCAAGAGTAATAGTAATGAAAAAAAATTAAGTCCAAAAAAAGGAGTTTTGACAAAAGACATTTAAATTAGAAAAATGAGTGAAAAAATTAGTGAAATGAAATATTAAGTACAGAAAGGGAATCAACACACACACACACACACACACACACACATAAAAATACACATGCACATGCACATACACACAAAAATATGCATTAAATATATGCATGCTCTCATATACGCATATCTACACATATATGCATATACATATGCATACACACATATACATACATATGCATATATATTTACAGGAATATGCACATATATACATATTCACATATGCATAAATGCATATCCTATGTACATAATGCATATACAATAATGCATAAATGCATATCCTATGTACATAATGCATATACAAATGCATATACATATGTACTCATATATGCACATACATATATGCAAATACACATATGTACATTCATATGTATACACATCACTTCAATATATACAAGGTTTGTTTTTACTAAAAGGAAAGGAAACTTGTCAAAAATTATCTTCTCTAAAATCTAATTTACACCATTCTGAAGTAGTCTTCTTGGCCTTGTGTACTACAATATCTAGACCTGTCAAGGATCAAAGTGTTGCTCCCCAGGACTTCTGCCTTGAATCTTTATTTTATGTTATTCAACTGAATAGTCTCAGTAATTTATTTATTTGATTTATTTATTATAATAATCTATGTCAATGGCAATTATTCTATTATAAACTATTTAAAGGAGAATAGTAATCAAAACTTTTTTCTAAAAAGCACAAACCTGATGCAATTACTTCAGAACCAGTAATACTTGATGTATTGTTGGACGGTGATTTACATCTCCATAGAAAGTAGCTATGTACCACAAGACCTGCCTATTATATATATATATATATATATATATATATATTGTATTTTTCAAAATGAAAGTCTGTGCTCTGGTTAAGCACCTGCCATCACTAGAATTTTTTATGCATAAATTCACACACACACACATACACACACACACATATATATATAAATATACACATACATATATATATATATATATATGAAGACATTTGCTTTGAAAAATACAACAGATAATATATTTTTTTTGTACAATGGTCAGATGTCAAGTATCAGGTGTGCAAACTTGTGCGGATACGAAGATTTCATCATTTTTATTTAGGAAAAAATGAAGTTGGATGTAAAAATTATTCTAGATTGTACATATAAGCCAGAGTAATTTTGATGACCTAGAGTCATCTCTGATATATATATATATATATATATATATATATATATATATATATATATAAATGATGTGGAATTAAAAAGTATCAAGGCAAGATCTTTCAATTTCAAAATTGCACACAGCTGACCAACTTATATAATAAAAATGATGATGCCTAGATATTCAGATTGTATATTTTTGAACACACACGCACACACACACACACACACACACACACACACACACACACACACACACACACATATATACGCATATACATATATGTATCCACACAAACACATGCATATATATTCACATATATGTATATGTATCTACACACTCACGTACATGTGTGTTATGTATAGATTCAACCCTCAACCACTGGCAGGATGTGGCGTGAAGTCATTTTTTTTAGCAAAGTAAAGCTAGTTTTAGTAAAGAGTTTTCCTTCTCCTGGACTGGTTGCCTTGCCAAGAACCTAGTCTACTCTACTATTTACTCATAGCTAGTAGAGAGAAGAGATGGATTTATGCTTTCACCTTGGGCATTAGCAGAAAGTGAAATGCAAACAGCGTCATTCAGGATTTAAAACTTGGGTTGCTACTTTATATATTTGTTTATATATATTTTAGTGATGTTACATAAAGTCACAAGTCTTAAAAAATATGCTAGGGAAAGTAAAGTAAAAAACATTGTTATGAAAAGAATTAATTTTTATCAATTTTACATATGAATAAAAAGTGTTTATGTTTACTATTATTAATTATCCTCGAAATTAACTTTCAAAACAAAATCTAAAAGTTTTAAAAAAAAGTTTATACAATTTAATTTCTATTTGCATTATTAGATTATTTAGGTTAATGTCATTATTCAAGAATCTCTGATAATAAATAATTAATTTAACAGAAAGAAAAAATAAAATGAAATTAAATGCTGACTGCAGGCAAAAAAGATATTGAAAAACACTATGCACACTAACACAGTTTCACTTTTACCAAATCAGCAGTAGCTGAAGCTTTGCATACTAGCTGACTGTAGTCTTCATCCAAATTTACTTCAAATTTCACCTGGAAGTGTTATATCATTGTAATATAGAAAAAGATTACTGTAGATTGAATTTCGTATATCAGAGATTTTCAAAGGTGAAAGTCAGGTTACAAGTTTCAAGAGTTCATTAAAATTTGTATAAATTTACTGGAACTCCTTAAAGTGTTATATGATGCAAGCAAAATTAAATAATGTGTTAAAATGAATAAAGAAATTATTCAAATTTCTAAAATTTTGTGAATATATATATATATATATATATATATATATATATATTTACCATATGAAAGAAAAACCTTTAAAATTTACTCATATATTTTGGTAATAATCTTTATTTCAGCAGACCCTATATTTGGTTAAAATGTTAGATCTGCATCTTCAGACAAAGAAATAACGAGAAATTTCTTATGAAGATTTAGAAAAACCCAGAAAATTCCGGCCACCCAAATTTCATTTTTTTTATGCGAAGACCACACACACACACACACACACACACATATATATATATAGGCCAATTTGATATCTCCGCCGAAATAAATTCATTATGACGGCTCAACCGAGTTTGAGTCTCCATTTAATTGTACTATATATATATATATTACAACAGTATATGGTTATCACTATCTCACTTGGTAGGTTATGGCTGTCACTATCTCATTTGGTGGGTTTGTGGTTGATGCAGTATGATTTGGAGAGTGCTCAATATCTGTGATAGAGTTATTATATGATATAATGATAAATAAATATATATTAGTTTTTATATTTGTTTAACAGCATGGACGCTTATTTGCAACTACTGGTTTTATGCTGTCTTTATATGACTATCAACAGGCAGAAAATGTTTTTCTGTCTGATGATTGACATATAATGACAACATGAAACCTGTGGTCACAGATAAGCATCAATGCTATCAAGTTTATATAAAAACTAATATATATATATATATTAGACCAGCCCATTGGACTAGTAGGTAGAGTGTTCGCCAATGGACCAGGAGAATGGGGTTCAATCCCATGTAGAGTCATACCAAAGTCTCAGAAATGATACTTGATGCCACCTTGCTTAGCACTCAGCATTATAAGTTACAGATTAAGGGTAAAGTGGAGCAATCCATCAAAAGGAATAGTGCCCTCCTCTACACTTCGGTGTTTTAGCTAATGAAAAGGGAGCCTTCAGGTCGCTCTCGACTACGGTCACCAGCTTACTTATATTTATATATTACATGCATACACATATGCATGTGTTGGTGAGTACATAAAGAAAGTGAAAGCAAACTGAAAAGAACATTCCATAAATACATTTATCTTTCTTATAAGAACACATTATTCTTAAAATGAAAGTAGTTATGAAGTGTTAGAAAGATGTCAAATTGTAGAGGCTGACAATTCTTGAAGGCTGAAAACAGTGTTTTTAGGAAATATAAATTCCTCACATTCCAATGAATGAACAGATAATTTTCATTTTTTTTGTCGTTTCATATTGAAAAAGATTTATTTTGACAATCTATTGATTTAGGAAATTATGTGTGTATTTATTTCCTAGCTCTGTCAGTTATTACTGATACAGATAATTTGCACACAATTGTATGGTTTCATGTATTTCTACCCAATATTAATAATTCTACATGATAATATGGTGTATTCCTATTTGATAATGATCGTTTTCCTACCCACAATTATATGGTTCAAAGTATTCCTACTAAAAACCAATAATTTACAAGCAATTATATGGTTTTCTGTAACTAATAATAATAATAATCCTTATTAAACAATTATAGCTTCAAATAAGTATTCTTAATTCAAATATTTGCACACAGTTATATGGTATTCAGTATTCCAATCCAATATAGATGATTTCCAAAAAGATATATTTGACCCACAGGAGAGACTCCAACAACAATTCTATGTCAGCATTGACCAAAGAGTAATTACAGTGAAGAGGTACTCCACACTACTCAACATCAGATGTAGTTTATTCTCTGGACACACTCTTTAGAGGGTTCTGCACTTGGTATAATCTAGACCTTATTGACAAGCTGTATTAAACAGGAATGGTTACTTGAAACCATGTGATTTTGAATAATTTTTAGTATCTGATAGGAAAACTTTAAACTATGAAAGTCATTCAAAAACTTATAAGCCTTACCCAGAAAGAATAACCCTAGCAGAACATTTTTGTTGTGACATCACACTACCACCTTATAAAACTAGAAAAACTAATTCAGATTTCTGACTTAATTTTTGTGCAGGTGAGGCATATACAAAGGTGAGAGGTGTGTGACATATCTAAAAATGGACAAAATAAAGGCCCAAGCAATCATAAAATATCTGAAAAAGAAAGATGTGACACCTAAAGAAACCTATGAGGACATGTTATAGATATTTGCTGACGACTCCTATTCCACTTCAAATGTGAAGAAGTGGGCTGCAGAATTCAAATGAAGTAGGATCAGTACAAAAGATGACCCTCGATTTGGTCATCCAAAATCCTCAACCACAGATGATGCCATTCACCATAAGGTTTTAGATGACAAACATCTTATAGTCCAGCAGATAGCTAAGTCCATTGGCATTAGTTCTGGTTTGGTCTTTATTGGGATCTTGGGGATGAGCAAGCTGTTTTCAAGACGGGTCCCTATAATACCGGCACAAGCTGAAAAAGGTTGATATTTCTAGGACACTTTTGATTCACTAAGAATTTCCAACACAGATTAGTAACTAAAAATGAAACCTGGGTTCACCACTTTGAACCTGAATGAAAGCCTCAAAGCAAACAATGGAAACTGATTTCCTCCCCATTGGAAATTTCAAGCAGGCAGCATCTGTTGTCAAGCTGATGGTTTTGTGGGGGACTTCTTAAGGTGTAATCATGATAGACTACCTGGAAAACTATTAATGGACAGTACTATGCTTCAGAATTAAGACAATGGAAGAAAACAATCAAGTTAAAATGCAGGTGTTTTCTTGCTCCAGAATAATGCTTCCATTCCCATTGCTTCAATTATTGTTGTTAAAGCAGCTAAGTATGGCTTTGAAATGCTATTTAATCCCCTTTACTCACCAGATTCTGTTCCATCTGACTTCTTCCTGTTTCTTAAACTCAAATTCTACTAACATTTTCAAAACATATGTGCTGTGGAGGGGTTTTGGGATGACCATGATGCCATCTTCTTCTTGGATTGGATTGCAATGCTTTTGCATGGCAGAACCTAGAGCATTGATATGAAAAAGAAATATACTGAAAAATAGAGAAAAACTGTTTAGTTTCTCCGATTCCTTTTAGATCAGACTTAGAACTTTTTGAATTACCTTCATCTATAACTGCAAATGATTTGTATTAGATAGAAGTACTTGATACTATATAACTGTGCGTAAATTATTTCCATCAAATTTTGACATTAAGCAACCTTTATCTGCCAATGATGTTATGGGACAATATAATAAAATAGGAAGCATTACTTTATTATATATAGTTGAAGCAGTTGTTTTATTAATTTTTATTTCTTTTCTTCTTTCAGTCAGTTTTTATTTTCTTCTTTTTATGATCTTATTTTCTTTTTTTCTTCTTTCATGTTCTGATACAGACCCTTTTTCTTTTCTTTTCTTTTCTTTTCTTTTGGCTTAAGTAGCTTGATCAAAAAGTACTAAGATTGAAGCTTTAGATATTTAAAATTTAAAATTCAGATGTAGACTTATGCACATCTAATCAACCTACATAATAAAGTAATGATGTCTTGATGTCTAGATTAAATCTAGACAAATCAGTGCTCATTCTGAATACATTTTGGTCTGCTACTTTTAGTAAAACACAGAATTATGCAAATGCAGTTCAATTCATACTCACTAAGCAACTTTTTCTTGTTACTTAAGCTGATATTTAATTTGAGGATATGGAGGACATTAAAAGAAATATGACATTGCAACTTCACACCATACCAAACAAGGAGTTTCAGAGGACTTTCAACCAATAGAAAGTTCATTGGAATAAATGTTGAATGCAAAGGATACCATTTTCAACCTAATTAACATTTTTGGATTGTTCATTTCTGTTTTGATAAAAAGAACCTCAGTTTCAATACTTTCTGAATACTCTTTGTACTTTCTGAATACTCCTGGTATATGTTCAGAACAGGACTTTTGTATCAAATATATTTATGAGTTATAAAATGTTAGAAAGGTTTAGCTTCTATACATGATACTTGACTGAAAAGCATGCAAATCAGTAGATTGGGAGTTTTTAAATTTTAAATTTAAATGTTTTGTGATTACTGTTATTATTATTGTTATAAGATATAACTAGAGATTATACAGAAGATAATCTTCTGTTATATGTTATCGTAATAATGAATCACAACTATAATTCTTTTTCAATAATATTCACAAGTAATCATAAAACAGATATGCTTAAATTTCAAACTTCCAAAGCAAATGGTATTCCCATCTGTTTCCATGGCAATTTACATCAACATGTTCTATAATCATTTTAAAATCAATTTTGTATTTAATGAAGTCATAGACAAAACATATAATATGAATAAATTATTAATTTCAAGAACTCTTAATAACACACAACTACATATGACCAAACACCCACACATGCATATATGTGTATGTATGTAAATAAACACTGAACATATGGTATTGATTGGATTTCTTAAGGGCATTAGTGCACAGTGAAATGCAAACAACCTCAAAAGAATATGAACACAGGTCATAGAGTCCATTTCCTATAATGATAACCATTTCCCCTCTGGTGCTTCCATCTCTTCTCCAATGGGTAAGGCTGACTGGGCTCTCTAGCCCAGGTCAAATAGTCAAGAAAGAAATTTAAAACCAGGAATTGGAGTCCATAAAGCAGTCTGACATTGACTGCAACCTTATTTTAGCAACTCTTGTGGTGACACTGACACGGTGTTGTATAGCACCTTGCCCTTCCTTTGGATAAAACTTGGAGCTGTGAAAAGAAAATACCTGCAAGATGGTCAGCAGCTGGTCTTCCATACAATCTGTACCCAGGCCTGTACCATGATTTGGGCACAGATCCATAATATGGTATTGATTATAGATATAATTCTAATGACTATAAATTTCTTTTTATGAGTTTCATCAATAAGGTTATGTGTCATTATAAATCTCAATGTGCCTATATGTTTGTGTGCTTTTCTGTCTATACATGTTTGTACACTTATATGTACATAAGTGTGAACATTTGTTTGTATGTATGTATATGTTTGCCTGACGGCTTGTATTCATGTATCTATACTAGCTGAACTACTTATCTACACCAGATCAGAGATCATAACTATAATCTTTAAAATTCTGAAAATATTTATTGTCTTAATAAGCTATGTACAATATCTTGAACAATGTTGAAAATTGTTTAAAGATGCCATCAGAATGTCTACAATGATTTAATAAAAAGTTGACGAGTAATTAAACTAACAAAACAACAAATCAACCAGCTAACCAACACGCACATATACAGTATTGTCTATAAACAAGTATACTCCAATTAAATTTTGAATAAAAAGTTAATTTTCTTCTCAATTAAAAGATTTTATTATTTCTAATGTAACATAATGCAATCAATACAGATATTATTAGGCATTATTTATAACCAAAGTCTCCTACATTAAAACTCTGGAATCAAAATTATGAACATGGAGCAGTTCAAAAATAAGTACATCAGTTACATACAATTTTATTTTTGATTGTAAAATTTTAATTGTAATTTTGGTAATTGATGATATTTAAAAATATCCATTTGGATTGCATAATTTGTTGTGATTCTAATTTAGGTTACAGCTTAAATACAAAATGATATCTTTATTGTTAGCAATTATCATAAGATCATGGAGCAGTTCTTATTTTAAAAATATGAAAGCTGTCTGCACACAGTGAGATAGTATCAAGTCTTCCTATATAAAATCAGCAATTTGCTAGCAATTACATAGTTTCAAATAATTAATAATAACAATCCTAAGTAAACAGCTATAGCTTCATATAAATATTCTTAATATAAATAATCTCCACACAATTAGTAATAAAATCTTGATATCTTTAATTTAGAAGAAAAAAATTTTTTTTTAATAAAAAGATTGGTAAGAGGTATAGTTATTTATGGGCTATATAGTAGATATCTATGTATGCATATGTATATGTTTTCATACACATAAAATCATTTATTTAGATATATATGATTCTTTCTTCTATCATCTTGTAAACATTCAATATTTCAATTTGATTATTTCTACTGTAAAAAGAAATTTCTTATCTAGTTCCATAAATCCTTGAAATTTTGGCCTTTCATTCCAGTTGGTTAACTTTTGTGCAGCTGAAACCAAATGAGTGTAAAATCGACTGGAGGTTCTATGATTCAGACATTCTACCATTGTTTCTTAGTTGGGAAAAAATAGTCATATTCTGTGTGTAACTCCCATTTATTTTCAATGCAAGCTCAAAGGATGATAAAACAGTAATGATATTTTTTTTAGTTTCATTTTTTTTAAAAATCTTTGTTTTCCACAAGCAATTACTTATGAAATATTTTTGAAGTACCAGGTTTAGTTTGGTTTATTTAACAGCATGTCAACCCCTAATGGGTTATTGCCCAGTTGGCTTGGGCTGTTGAATACACTGACTGCTTCTCTGCAGAGGGGTAAGAACCCTCCCCCAAGAAGTGTCCTGAATATGACACTAAACAATCTAATGGTGAGGTTCCAGTAATGCTGGAGCTTTGGGGAATGCATTCATTGCAATCACTCCCAGGTCCACTCTGGCTCAGAGTGGTAGCACCAGATAAGGGTCCTATCTATTTGTCAAATAGAACTAAATTGTGGTTTCAAGCGTTTACTGTTTTTGCATTTAAACTGCATATTTATGCTAAACTAAATTGTTTAAAATAGAACTGTTTTGACATTTAAACTGCATACTTATGCTAAACTAAGTTACTTGAAACAGAACTGTTTTTAACATTGAAACTGTACATATGCTAAACTGAATTGTTTGACTAAACTGAATAGCTTGAAATAGAAATGTTTTTGATGAACTCTTTACCCATGCTAAGCTGAAATGTTTGAAATAGAACTGATTGTTTGTATGAAAATGGATTTGGCATTAAATAACCCACAAAGGTTGACATGCCATAAAACCTAAATAACCAACCAACCGACCAACCAACCGACCAACCAACCTAATGGGTTATTCAATGCCAAAATTAGATTTGTAAATATTTGCTTATAATCATAACTACTTATATTTTCAGCATTTTATTGCAGTCATTTCTTAACACATTTTTTTATTTGTCTATGATAACAATCATTTATTTCTATATATTCCTATTTAAATATTGATCACTTGCTTGTACAAAGTTATAGGGAATCAAGTATTCCTACATAATACAAATAATTTGCATACAGTTATATGGTTTCAAGCATTCTTATCCCATACAAATAATGCTCACACAAATCTATTTGACTCATAGATTGAACCCTAACACGTCCTACCTCTCCAGATCAAAGTGGACCAGGGAGTAATGATAATGAAGATACTCCACATTCCTAAGAACTCCAGAATTTGAACCTTACCACTAAATGCAGTTTAGCATCATATGCAGGACACTCCTTTAGAGAGAGGGTTTTATCCATCTACAGAGGATGCAATCAGTGTATTCCAAACCTTGTTTTTGTGGTGTTGAAGTTTAAGGTCTATGCAGAAAATACCAATCCATTTTCAAGACCCTGAGAACTAGTTGCACAATCTTAATGTAAATTGATGGCTAATCATTGAAAACCTTATGGTGCATGTGTAAACAGGTATTCACCCATGAGGTTACTCAGCAGTTTACCAAGTTAGCAGGGCCAAAAGTATGCCAACTGCATCCCTTACAAAGAGGTAAGATTCTAACTAAAAAAAAAGATAGTGTCCTGGATATGAAAATAAACTCCAGTGCTAAGACTCCTGTTCTGGAGCTCTAGGTAGTGTGGAGTCACTTCTATATGCCCATTACTCCTAGGTCCACTGGGACACAGAGTGGTAGTACCTATTTGTATCTTATCTATGGATTAAATAGATCTGTTTGAAATCATATAACTGTGAGCAAATTATTTGTATTAAGAATAGTTACTTGAAGCTATAATTGTTTATTAAATTATTATTAGTTATTTGAAACCATATAATAGCACACAAAAAGCAAACTTGCTTTTGGCATCAAATAAACCCACAATAGTTAATATACTTGTAAAACCATCCAACCAACCAGTTGACTATGAACTGATATTTAGTGAATACTGAATTTTGAATGACTGAGTGAGAATATTCTTTATACTGTGTGTGTGTGTGTGTGTGTGTGTGTGTGTGTGTGTGTGTGTGTGTGTGTGTGTGTGTGTGTGTGTGTGTTGTTGGTTTTCTTTGCAGAATATCACATTGCCCAGGCCTCTGCACCCCAAATTTAATTCTCTATAATCTCTGGGTTTTCCCGAAGCTAAAATTACCATTGAATAAACCATGGATATGATTAAGAATATAATGAGGCAGCTGATGGTTATCTAGAATGAGAACATTGTAGACTGTTTTGAAAAGTTTTTTCTTGAAGAAAATTCCTCTTTTATGCAAACCATTTCTAATGTGATACTTTTAAAGATTAACAAAGCTGATTATATAATGCATCTGTCTTTATGTTTTCATGAGATACATTGGTAGCACTTGTAAAATCAGATCATGGCACATGTAGGTATTACCTGGCCAGTAGCCTCCCAGTAGCCCATCTTGGGTTTCAAGCTCCCCTAATGTAATCCAATGCACATGAAGTTTTGGGAGGTGCCCTTGATGTAATGGTTATCATTGTCAGAAATGGACATTGGGACTCAAGTTCAAATCCTGGATGAAGCTGTTTGCATTTCACATAGCACTAATACCCTTGGGAAAGGTATGAATCTCTTTCCAGCTATGGATGAATAGTAGGGCTGACTGAGTTCTCTAACCTGAGGAATGTGTGGCACACTGAGGCACCATTCTTCTGTTCTCAGCTAATCCAAAAAGTGTAGCTTGTCCTATCCAAGCCTTCATCACTATTAATAAATCCTCTGTTTAAGCAGCCTAGCAGTTTACAACTGAACTGTTGAGCATTTATATGTTGTCCATGACAGAAGAACTCTAAATTAAATTTTATTCATTCATCTTTGTTCACTTTTTACAGCCTCTGACCTTTTGGATACCAGATTTCTGTCTCACCTTAAGTTCTACCAGCTTTTGTCATCAGTTCTATATGAATTCTGCATAGTTTGTAAATGTAGCCAAGAATTTTTATTGATCAGATGCTCTTTCTAATGTATAAACCTCCCACATCATGTGCTCCTCCTGAAATAATTATTAATTATACAAAAACCTTGCCCATCCTCGTACATTTCTTGCTGGACCTTGCTCTGACATATACAAAATGCTGCCACTGCTTGGCAGCCATTTTTGTTCAAGACTCTACATATTATATTGAGTAAAAATAGCTGTGTAAATTTTATTTGATAAATACAATAATGATATAACAATAGTTTCCTTGACAAGCAGACCTCATTGCCATAGATTTTTTTCTCTAAAGCATGAAATTGGGCATACATAGGATTGGTAAAAAAGATTAAATTACATACCAATGATAGGAAGCTAAAAATAATCAGTCATTTGGTTTATTTGATTTATTGCATATCAACACTTTATGGGTTATTATATCATGATTATATTTTCAATGTTCAACTGCATTTTTTAATTGCACTATTTTTATTTGCCAATAACTATTTTTTTGCATACTGTCATATGATATCAAGTATTCCTATCTAATACAAATAATTTGCAAACAGTCATATGATTTCAAGTATTCTTATCTAATACTTATAATTCATACATAACTATATGCTTTCAGGTAAATATTTCTATTTAATAATAATCATTTCTGTGCATGCAGTTATATGGTTTCACACATTTTCAGCAATTATATGGTTCCAAGTGACAAATAATAATAATAATAATGATAATAATAATAATAATGATAATCATCTCATCATCATCATCATCATCATCTTGTCTTGCCACCAGCATGGATATCCCTGACCCTCTCTTGCCACTCCACTCTATCGTTCATCACTTCTGGCTGGTCCTCAGGGCTACATCACATATTGGCACTGAGCTGCTTTATGTAGGTTCGAGCTAGTCACCCTGTTTTTGCTCAGCCATGTGAGGGGATCCATAGGAGAACATCACTTATGAGCTCGTCCCTGCTTCTCCAGCAGTAAAAATCTTTTGTAAACAATTATTACTTCAATCAGTTATTCTTAATACAAATAATTTGCACAAAGTTATATGGTTTCACATATTCTTATCCAATACAAATAGTTTTAAATAAATCTAATGACCTAACAGGTACTACTACTCAAAATCAGAGTGGGTTTGGGAGTAATAGCCATGAAGGTGTGACTCCACACTCCGAAAAGCTCCAGAAAAGGAGCCTCACCATCAGTTGCAGTCAGTGTCATACCCAGGAAATTCCTTTTGGTTAGGATTTTATCTATCTGCCGGGGTTACAATCAGTTTTTTTCTAATTCCAGCCAACAGAGCTAAAAAAAAATAATAAAGTAACCAGTTATATAAAGTTGAACTGCATTGCCCATTCTCTTTAAGAATGTCACTGATTTTTTAAGTGAGTATGCTTTGCTATTTGGGCAAATATTAAATCAGTAGAAGTAGGAAGTTACAAACTCCATCTCACACCAAAAGCCAAGAAAAAGAACAAACAGTTTTCTATGTATTTAGTCTCTAGTTTTAAATAACTAAATTATTAAGTTGGCCAACCATAGACGAGAGCAACCCAAAGGCTCCCTTTTCAATAGCTACTAATTGGGGAGAGCACTACTCCTTTCCCTGGATTGCTCCACTTACCCTTGATCCATACCTTATAATGCTGAGTGTTAAGTAAGGTGATATTGAGTGCCATTTTTTGAGTCTTTCATATGGCTCAACCTGGGATTGAACCCTGGTCTCCTTGACCATTGGTAAACACTCTACCCACTATGCAAATGAGAGCAAAATGACTTAACTTCCTTAAATAAAGGTTTTTAAATTAAGAATATATAAATAAACAAATAGCTTTATTATAAAAAATCAAAATAATATTTATGAGTGGTAAGAAATATTTCAACCAAAGAAAATCTGCCTCCCAAGAGGAAAAATTCCCCCAAGGAAAATGTCTCCATGAATAAAATATTTCAAGGTGAAAAACTGTCATGAATGTAGATTATGTAGAATCTTGAAAATGAATATGTATATCACTTTTTTAATCCTAAGAAACTGTGTGGTCAGAATTTACACCACTTCCGAGAATTACATATACCCAAGTGGTCGGAATTTCAGCCAGGGAATATCCATTTCTACATTACTAAGGCCTAGCAAAAATACAGCTAATGAGATGCATCTGATGTTTAGCCCAGGATATTCAGCCAATATTTGTGACACTACTATAATATACATATATCTGGGTAGCCTTAATTCTAGCCAATGAATCCCTATTTCTACCTTGCAAAAATACAGCCAATCAGATCGTGTCCTCACATCATGGCTGGCATTTGTGCCACTATTTAGAAATACATATACTCGGACAGCCAGAATTCTGGCTAGGAAATCACAATTTCTACATCAATATTGTTTCTAAAATGTCATAATCTGTTATTTAATGGTCTGTAAGGCTGTTGTTCAATGACAGATAACATCATTTTACATTTTAGCTATTTTACAGCCAGGGCCCTGAAAGGAGACAAGCAAGGGGGAGACTCAGGATTTTTTGAAAAATTGTGAAAATTCAATTTTTGAGAAAAAATTTAAAGAGAAATTTTTTAAAATTTAATTCTTAAGAAAAATATTATTAATATTAATTCCTCACACCAGCCTAAGGAAAAATAAAAGATGCCAAGAGTTTAGAGTAAAATATAATTCTAAAAATGTATATGCATTTGTCTTCATTAAGAAAAAAGAAAAAAATACTTGAGAAAAAAAATTAGCTATTATGAAAATGTCCTCTGAGGGAAAAATGAAAAGCCATAATGGGTGTACAATATTAATCAATTAACTGCTTTTAGTCCTTCGAGAATTTTTTCCAGAGAGATATTTTCTTTGAAGGACTCAAATTGAGTCCTTGATTCTAAATGCATTGTAAAATGTTATGAATTTATATTTAATCATATAATTAGATTTTATTGAATATTTTTTTCTGAATCAAAATAATTGCTTAGAAGGTGGCATAAATTAATATTTACATATTCTAAAAGAATTTAAAAATCACAGTTGACTGAAAACAGTTTTAATATATCATGTAGCATACAGTTTTCATTAGACAAAAGAAAGTTAGTCAAGAATTATAAGTCTGTGAAGCAATTGCTAGTAAATTCAATTCTCACATGAGAGATTAAACTAAACCAAGTTATTATCAGCATTAAAGGTTAGATAATTAAGCTCTTGTGATTGAATTTGATAATTTCTATGTAACTTACTATTGTTGAACTTGCAAGATTAGGCTGAGGTAGGCCAAAATATACATACAGGTAAGGCACTTTGACCCATCCTGAGCATATATGTATTGACCCAACCCCAACAACACTGGAAGGATATTACACAAGGTCAAATTTTAAGCAGAGTAAAGCTGGTTTGAATTCAGAGTTTTCCTTCTCCTACAATGGTTGCCTTACAGCGGCTAAAGAAGCCTGTCTACTTTACTATTTACCCATAGCTGAAGGGATAAGAGAGGAATTCATGCCTTTCTCAAAAGCAGGGTGTGAAATGTAAACAGCTTCATCTAGGATTTAAACTTGGGTTGCTGATTCTATTTCTTATGATGAAAACCATTACAATAAACCTACCTCTACACTTGAGGAGGGGGTTGAGACATAAAGCAGAATGAAAAATAAGACCTGTCAAAAAGTGGATGAACCCTGTCATTGGAGAAAGACACAAGATATAAAATTGTGAGTGATGGACCCCAATTCACCTGGCTTTCTTTTCATTTTTTTCTAGTTTTCTTATCACCCACATTTTTTTCTTCCCACCCACTTTTTCTTCATCCTGTCAGAGAGTACAAAAATATACCTTTTACTTCCCAGACAATTGCATCTAACTCCAAAAAATATGTCCTGGGTATGACACTCAATTGAATCCAGTGGTGAGGTGCCAGTTCTTGAATTCTAGGGAGTGTGGAGTCACTGCTTCAATACTACTACTCCTCGGTCAACTCTGAATGGAAGAGGTAGTACCTATTAAGGCCCCACCTATGAGTCAAATAGATCTGTTTTAGATAATGATAAAATTAATTTTGAACTACATTAATATATTGGCTCTTAAAATATAGATATTACTACTAAGTATGACGTGTTTAAAATGACTGAAGATATATTTTTGTTTTGTTTATAATTGGTGACTAAAATTGATAAACCAACTTCAATACAAAATAATCAAACAAGAGTTAAAATGCTGTAAAATTTACTAATCAATCTTTTCCAATCTTTTCCTCCTCACCTTTCTTTTACCTAATTTTGTCTTTTATAATATTTGATCCAATTACACAGGTTTCTTGGTCCGTTTGGTTTGATTTATTTTTTGGTGTTGTAGAGAAGAGGAAAATCTCATATTTTGTTTTGGCGCGCTATTTAATTCAACACCGAATTTCACCCAATCAGGATGACATATCCTATTCAGCTCGGACCTTCATTTCCGGCTAGCAAAACGGGTGAGCGGCCAAATTCTCTCTCTTCGGCTTGAGACGGCGACCAGAACGGACGTGTCTCTGGTCGCCCCTGCTTAGCAATGCTTGTTTAGCTAAAAAGCATCGCTAAGCAGGGGCGACCAGAGACACGTCCGTTCTGGTCGCCGTCTCAAGCCAAAGAGAGAGAATTTGGCCGCTCACCCGTTTTGCTAGCCGGAAATGAAGGTCCGGGCTGAATAGGATATGTCATCCTGATTGGTGAAATTCGGTGTTGAATTAAATAGTGCGCCAAAACAAAATATGAGATTTTCCTCTTCTCTACAGTGTTTCCTTAATAACAAAATTGGATTGATCCAAAATGTTTCATTACAATCATAAATCTATGTTCAATTTTTCATTGCCTTTTTTTAAATAACATTTTTATTTGTCTATAATCATTTGTTAGCACACAGTTACATGATATCAAGTATTTTTTTCCCAAGAACAAATCATTTGCTCACAGTTTCAAGTATTTATGTATAATTTCATGGTTTCAAGTTACTATTTTCTGTTTAATAATACTTATTTGTTTGAACACAGTTTTATGGCTTCTAGTATTGATTAGTCATTTACTAAGTTTTGCTTAGTTTAGCACATGGCCAGAAGTATGGGGCATCCTGTGTGAAGTGAATTCACTACCTGCTAGTTTAGCTTGCTAACAAAAAAAGTGCCCAGAAGTTTCTTTTGTATTAAGTATATTTTCTCAATCTATATTACTTAATGAATAAGTCTGGCCAGTCAGCAAGGCTTAGAATACACTGACTGTATTGCTCGCTGAGGGTCAAAATCCCCTAAAAAAGGAATGTCCTGGATGTGAAACAAGAGCTGAGTTAGAACTAGATCACCCAAGATGGTGATTATTTATATTTATCAAGAAAACATAACTCCAGATCAAGGGAGATAATGAGCACTGGGTATGACACGAAACTGCATCTGATGGTCAGGCTACTGTATTACAATTACTCCCAGATCTACTCTAACCCAAAGTGGTAGTAACTGTTTGGGTCCTATTTATGGGTCAAATAGATTTGTTTAAAAATTATTCATATTTGATAGGACCGTATGCAAAAAAATTCTCAAGAAACAACAACATAAAAATGTAAATATTAATGTTCAATGAAAACAATTCCCTAATCTCCCAGCATAAAATAACCTTTGACAGGTTGACATGCCATGAAAATCAGTTAATCAATTTATCAATCAATCAATGAATCAGAGGGAAAGAGTGTAATCTGTGACTTGGTACAAATTTGTGGGGTATCAAAAACTAATGAAAGGATTATGTAAACTTTTCTTTTTATAACTTTTGAAGATAAAAATGTGTTTCATACCTCAAACTCAAGTAATCTTATCTTCTCTATTTATCAATGGACTATTGACACTGCTCTTTCAAGGGAATTTTTGGTGTTTGAAAAGCAGCCTTGAACAAATATATTATCCAAAGGTGGTTTCCTAATAAATTCAAACCATCATCTCCAATTTCTATTGCTACCCACCTTTATATTTCACAGTTTCATGATTCTTTTTTATTGAAATCAACTGTCTCACTCACTTGGGCTGGGTTGATAACTTTGTTTTCTATCAAGAAATTTTGACAGAGCATTTTTTTTCTTTAAGAAACAGAAACTATTGCACCTAAGAATTAAACTAATTAATTGACCAACAAAAAGAATGAAAACCTTTTACATCTTCTTTTTATAACTGCTCCAAATTGACTCATGTGATCTATTAATTCATTTGAAGCTATTTAAAAAAATAGAGACTCTTTGCTACTTCAGACTCTGGTAGCTTTGGACCCTGAGTGATTGCTTGACCACTCAGTCCACTGTTCTTGTTGAATACCAATGTAGAATAAATATTGTATGTAGATCTCTTAATTAAACTGGATCCACTATTAACTGGAAGCTGTCAATGTTTATTTACCCTAGAAAGGAAATCTAAAAGAATATAAACTCTCATTCACACATGAAACTCGATCCCCTGGTATCCATAAGTCTATCAGTCTTGAAATGTAAACAGTCTTAAAACAAATATTTTCTGATGATGGCCCAATGCTGAGGCCGGCAGGATAACAAATTTGTAAAATGTATTTACTGTAATTATATGGTAGTTCCTATTCATTATGCATAGATATATATGGAGTGAGAGTATGTGTATAAATATACTTATATTTATTACCCCACTTTGTGTCAACTTTGGGGCACTTTTCATAGTCTAATAGTGAAAGTGATTGTCAGTGAGCTCATTTCTCACTGAGTGCCCCATACACGAAGCCTTGTGCCAAAATAATGAAGCAATAATAGCTCCAACCACTCTCAGCAAACTGAATGGTGGTTGTGTCAGATATTTACTGGGGCATAATTGACAGGTGACAGTTCAAGGGTGATGATTGCTGAGGCGAAGAGTAGGTATACATTCATTGGCTAGAGGCATTTCCATGACAAGTTTGGGATAAGTAAAACTGCCCAACTCTTCTCCATTAAGGGGAGGTAATGGTTTATAAAAGAAAAAAAATGTTGCTCCTTCCCTCCATTAACTGAGCAAAACCATACGTCTTCCTTTTAAGACCTGTTCCAAGAAAATGTAACCTCTGGAAATAAATGAGAGTATTTTTTGTGACCAACATGTTTGTGGTCTCTTCCTGTTACTGGGACCAAGATTAAGGGGTCCATTTGTGTATCAAAGTCCCATTGGAGTTTATGGGTGTCATTCTCCAAGACAGATGCTGCATTGTGCATATTATTATTATTATTATTATTATTTAATAAAAAATACAAGAGAAACTTTTGCACCCACCTATTATTTTTCTATTTTTTCTATTTATCATTTTTTGGGCGGGTTATTTTCTTGTAAAAGAAGATGCCTTCTTGGAATCAATACTGCTCAGAACAAAACAAATACCAGCCTGTAAAGTGCATAAATATTGTATGCGATGACAAATTGATTGGCTTCACCAATCAAATTTGTTCTCATCTTGCAAATAGAAGCAGACAACAATTACTCATCTCTCATTGAAAGATTTACAAGATCTGTCCAGAAAGTATCTAGCCATTTTGAATGACACAAGAACTGGTTCTGCATCCTTGATGTAACTCTGGCAACCAGTGAAAGCACACGGCATTACGATTACCATTTTAAGAAATGGACACAGTGACCCAAGTTCATATCCAAGTTGAAACTGTTTGTGTTTCTTTTCCTGCTAAAGTACAAATCTATCTCTTCTCTGACCAGATATAGGTAGGTAGTAGGACAGACAGTACTCTTTAGCTTTGGTAGATCAATCAGTCTAGAAGATGGAAAACTCTAAACTCAAACCAGTTATACTCAGTGGAGAAATTGATCTTGTGTTGCCCATTGAACAAATACTCTCCCTTGAAGTTAGTCAGTCAGCCTAGGAATAGCTCTCAACAAAATTGTATACTTTGTGACAGTTACTTTCATAAAACTGGTTCTACCCATTCTTCATGACTTGTGCAGAATTTTTGTTAAAACATCGTATCACCTAAGTATGTCAGCCCTTCTACACTCCTATCCATATTTGGTTCTCTGCAGATTCTGGCTTTTCCCAAAAATAAAATCACCATTGAAAGGGATGTCATTCCTTGTGGTATCAAAACTTTCCCAGAAGTATATATATATATATATATATATATATATACATATATATATAGTTGTATGTATGTATGAATGTAATAATAAAACAACCTTTATGAAAAGGCACCTAAAAAGTGTTCAATCTTTTTTATTGCAGAGCAAGTTTAAAACCTAAAATTCTGAATTATAATCCTGAGTTAATATTTTTGTTACTATGAGTTTAATGTGTCAGATGAAAAAAAGGAAGCAATAATGAGGGATTATAATTTCTCTTTCTCTCTCTCTCTCTCTATATATATATATATATATATGTGTGTGTGTGAAAATGAAAATTTTCAAATATATCATAATTTTTATGCTTTCTATATATATATATATATATATATAAAGATAATATTTTCTCTTTTAAACATATTTGATTAAATAGGACAGACACTTTATGTCTATTTCATCTTTGATTTGCTGAAGTCTTTATATGAGTCATTTGACTTTTGGATGGAACAAATTTACAAAGGCAGCATATAGTATAGGCAGATACAAAGTATTTTTCTCAAGAATAGGCATGGTTGGGTTTGGTTTGGGTTGGTTTCTTTTTTTAGTGGCATATAAACTTCCATGGATAATTTAATGCCAAAGCTATCCTTATAGAAGAACAGTAATAGTACAATTTAACTTATATCTCAGCCAAGAATGGGCAGATACAGAGTGTCCCATTTAATCAAACATATATATATATATATATGTGTGTGTGTGTGTGTGTGTGTGTGTGTGCGTGTGATCAGAAGTAAATCCAGGGATACAGCTCTTTGATCAAAGCCCAATGACCTATTCTCTTAAGTCTATCTATTTTGAAGCAATCCTCTCTGATCAAGGCCATTATCATTGACTCAACATCCTGTCTCAAGTAATAATTATCTAAACCCACTAACTTTTATAGCTTTGTTTTATGTTCATGCCTTGAATTGTTGATTTAGACAAGTTTTGCTTACACTGTTCATAAGGATGTTACACACAAAAAAATGTCTTATTTCAGGCCCATGAAAATCAAAGCAATTGTAATTTTTTTTATAACGTGACTTGGATGATTAAATTTCTGGCTGAAATGATCAAAATAATCTTTAAAAATCTCAAATGTTTAAAAAGAAAATATTTTTTGTTCAACTTAACAGCTAAAGTTTGACTATAAGTAATTTTTTCTGTTTATTAAAATATTATTTGAGGGGAAATTAATAATACAAAATACAGAAATGTAGATTCTTTTTGCCCGCTTCTCACATTATCTGATGGTCTGTTCTCATATGTCTAATCACAAAGAGATGAAAAATTTTGTAATATCCAAACTATTTCTTTATTTTTCTTTATTTTTATAATCTATTGCTTCTTTTGCTTTGTTACTCAGGCAACTGACTGCAAGAACCTGTACTTTTATTTTCACTTTCACTTTCTGTTTGCTGTTACTTGATTGATTCACAAACAAATATTTCCTGGTGTTTGTTCTATCCACTAATCCTATGAAAAGCTTATTGGTGTTTGTCCACCTACAACATGATAATTAGTACTTAAGAATAATTTAGTATTGAAGACATTGTAAACTGGATACTTTCCTTTTTATTCAGAGGGGAAGCTTAAATCTCCTTCTTTTTTAATCTCCAGGGTAGGATTAAATAGAACAGATGTCAATTGTCTGACAAGCTTATGACAGAGTAGACATGTCATAAAACATTTAGCCAATGAGAAACTGAAATTAAAAACTGAATGAAGATATAGATGTAGTGATATAATAAATATTAAGTAGACAGTCATTAATACGACATTCTGAGAGAGTGAAGAGTATTGTTATGATATGTATTATTATCTAAATGGGAGAAACTAGAATGTACAAACAAAAAGCACTTATTTTTTACCCTTTTAAAGTCTCTCTCTCTCTCTCTCTCTCAACCTTTCCCCTTCTATGTCTATGCTTCTCTTTTTCAATTTCTCTCTCTCTCTTTCTCTCAAACTCTCTTACTTTCTCTTTCTTTCACTGTCTTTCTCTATCCCCTCTTTCTCTTTCTCAGTTTTCTCTCTTTAATCTCTATCTCTATCCCTCTCTTTTTCTGTTTATCTCTTTCTGTCTTATATATATATATATATCACAACTTATCAGTGTGACTAGACATGCAAGATACTACAAGCTGGGATTGAAAACCAGCTGACTTTACACCAGTCAGATATCTTACCTCATAGTCATGAACGACCTCAGTGTAGGTGAAGGGATTTAACATATACATATTATTTTTTTTTTTTTTGTTTACATATATGCTTAACAGCTACCAAGTTCTCAATTCATTAGAAGAGCTTTGCATTATATGAGTGGCAACCAGTTATTCCTTCATGACAGTGCTCAACCCCCAGATCACAGTATTGATATCACCTATAAATAAATAATACATTTAACTTACTCTTCTAGGAGTATAGAGTCATAACCACACCACATCGGTGATGGTGCCATGTTTTTAATTACAAATAGGTTTTGTAAGGTGGAATTGCCAACCCTATGTTGCCTGGTTTTGAATTCAAATCCAGAATCTTCATATTCACTCAGGTGACAATTTCTCTGAATCATAGCACACAGTTTCTCAATGTGTGAGAAGGTTGTTCTGATTTAGTATTTTTTTTCTGTGGATTTTAATTTATTTTGTACTTTTTGGTTTCTCCGTATTCATATATATAATTTAAAATTTAATTTTGTGAATAATTCATTCATTATAACAAAACTTTTAAATCTCTCAGGATGTCATGATAATGAATAGTGCATCTGGAGTTGAATTCACTTGCTACAATGTTCAAGTTGAGCATGTTTCCCACTATGCTTCAGGGATTTCCCTAGGTATAAATTATCAATATTAGGATTACATGAAACCAAATAACTTTGTGAAAATTATTTGTATTTAGAACAAACTACAAAATATTATCATAACTTAGTTGAAACACATAACTGCCTGAAAATTATTTGTGTTTGATAGAAATACTTGAAACTAAATTATATGAAACAAACTGACTGACTTCAATATTAAATAACCTAACAAAGGTTGACATGCTTTTAAAATCCACTTAATAACTAACTTTTCTCATCCAAAAAAAGGGGGGTTTTCTCTTTCAATGTATTATTCAAACAAAAGAAATGTCTAATATTGCAATGTGACAGTCTATGAAGGTTCCAATGATTTATAAAAAAACTTTCTTTCTCCAGTAGGTTCCATTTATCCTCAATCTAGCCTTTATTATCATTATTCTAGATTCTCAATTGCTCATTATTATTATTCTTCATGTTGAAAGCTGTTTTTTTTCTTTTGTAAAACATTGCATCATCCATCTCTCCACCCCTAAATTCCAAATTTGGTTCCCTGTGACTTATATCTTTTCCTAAAGTTATAATTGCTGTTGAAGGTGAGATTTTGGATTGTGAATGAAATTAAAGACAATGTGATGAGGTAATTTAAGGCAATTTCAAAATAAAACCCTTTCAAACTGTTTTAAAAAGTGAAAGGAACATAGGGATAAGTGCATAAGATCCAAAGGAGAGTAATTGGGGGGGAGCTAAGGTGGCATTAGGTAGGTTATATTTTTATTATATAAATCATTAAATAGCTGGATAATTTTCTGAAAAATCTTGTATTTGATGAAGGATGTGGTCTTGATTTTAAACTTAAGTGTAACTCCTTTCCTGCTTCTCACCCAGTACCTGATAACCTGTTCTCATATGTCTAATTACAAAAAGGAGAAAAAATGAGTCATCTTTTAACCATTCCCTTATTTTCATAAACTATTACTTCATGAGTTCTGTTGCCAAGGTAACTAATTGCTGGAACCTATACTTTCGTTTTTACTTTCACTTTCTGTTTGTTGTTACTTGATGGATTCACTCAAACAAATACATCCTTATTTATTCTAACAACTGATCATTTGAAAAGCTTATGGTTGTTTGTCTACCTACTGCATGCTAAATAGTAGTTAAAGAATAATTTAGTCGTGAAGACATTGTAAACACAATACTTTTTTATATTCAAATGGAAAGATTGAGTTTCTTTTTTTGACAAAAATGGAATACAATATAATAGAATTAAATATTTAGAATTAAAGCATGATTACCTACCTTTGTCTATTAGAATTTTCCGACCACATTTTGTTTTTAAAGACATGTGACAAGAAGAATTCCTTTGTCTCTCCCGATGGGATGGAATATAATTCCTATCAGATAACTATTACATTAACCCTGCCTCCAACTATGAGTAAGTCTTGTTATTTCTTTTATTCAAACAGAATATCTATTTACTCTCAAACTGAGGTGTACAAGTTTAAACAAGGTATACACAAAAAGAAATCAAACTTTTAAAATACCAAATCACTAAAATATTTTAACATGTTTACAACTGAAATACCATAAAAATACAACTGAAATAACATAAAAAATGCATCACTACATTGGTTTACATTACAGCTACATATTCTAACATGAACAAATGCATCAGGGACTTGTAATTTTTTCAAGTTGAACAATAGAGGTTGGTTGGTTGGTTGGTTTTATAGCATGTCAACTCTTCTTAGGTTATTTTTGTCAGTTTAACAATCTTCATCTCAAATTATAAATGGTACAAAAGTATATTTTCACTATTATTTTAAACAAGTAGATACTTCACAATTACAAACATCTATTTGATCCATTCATCGAATCCTGGGTCAGTGTAAACCTAAGGGTAATGATAACAAAAGAGGGAATTCACACCACTCCCTGAAGTTCCAGAACTGGATACTCACCTCCAAATTCAGTGTCATACACAGGACATATTAGCTTGACTATACTAGTACCAAAAAGACAGAACCATATTAGATTTTCAGTAGTAAATAATGATGGTCTGTTGGTTAATGATTTTTTTCATCATACAACATGAGAAAGCATGTGCGATACCCTCCCCTCATCAGCCGCCAACCAGGAGTGATAACACAGTTCTGGTAGCTCAAGACGGTACTGCCACTCCTGGCGCTACCAAGTAGTTTTTGCCACCAGATAGGGTATCTAAAAGAATTATATATATATATATATATATATATATATATATATATATATATATATATACGCCAGATCAACTAAAAGCAGAGATACATTGTACGTTCATCTTCATTTTTAGTGCAGTTTGTGATTCTTAAAAACACATTGGTTATTTGTTTAATTTTATGGGCTATTTTATGCCAAAGTCAATTTAAGAATTATGGTCTCCAATTATGTTTAGAACAAAAATATATGTTGACAATCATTTTAAAAATGTAAACACTTTATACTTACTTGCAACATCAATGTTTTAAAAAACAATGTAATAATACAGATTAAAATCATTTGAAACATTATTTAAGACAGATCTATTTGATTCAGAGATGGGATTCTAACAGTTAATGGCAATCAAGGAGTAACTCCTATTCTTTGAAGTTCCAGGACTGGAGCCTCACCACCAGATGCAATTTAATGTCATACCAAGAAACAATGAAGTCTCTTTATCAGAAATTCTGTTTCAAAATAGGAAAAGCTTTTATGGGAACTTTTTAATGTTGCAATGGGTTTATGGGAAGAATTGTTTGAATTGTACACAATATAATAAGTAATCATAGCATTTCAAATTGGGAAGAAAATTCACAAAAAATGCTAAATCAGCAGAACCTTCAGTAACATTGAGAAACTAAAATCTCTAAAAATTTGTTCCCCATGATTTTAAAAGAAAAAAATGTTTGTACATAGAGTTTCTGCAAAATGTGAGATGCATCTGCCAGTAGATGAACAAAACAAGAACCCTATCATACTTAGTACAGTGTTACTTAATCATCCAACTCTCCAAAAAGATGCCCTGTCAGCATGACTTACAATATATTGACTGCATCCTCTGCAGAAGAGTAAGATACTCACCATAAATAGTGTCTTGGGTGTGATATTAAACAGCATCCAGAAATGATACTCCAGTCTTGGAGTTCTGAGGAATGTGGAGTTACTCTTCATTGTTATTACTCCCAGGTTCACTCTGACCTAGAGTAATAATATCTGTTAAGATCCCATCTATGGGTCAAATAGACCTGTTTGAAAATTATTCATATTAGATAGGAATACTTGAAACATATAACTGTATGCAAATAAATGATTATTATCAAATAGAAATTGTTATTTGAAACTTTGCAGGCTGGGTTTTTTACCTTTGGTTGGGCAATCAGTCTTTGGAAAGGAAATATCTGAATTCAAACCAACTTAACTCTGCTTAGAAATTGACCTTCAGTCATATCCTGCCTTTAATGTAGAGATTAGATTGATAGATACTTTAAACCATGTAATTATGCATGGGTCATTGGTCTAATGAGTAAAGTGTTCACCAATGGCCTGGGAGACCGGGATTTAATCCCAGGTTGAGTCATACCAAATACTTAAAAAATGGTACTTGATGCTGCCTTGCTTAGCATTCAGTTTATAAGGTAAGGATCAAGGATAAAGTGGAGCAATCCAGGGAATGGAGTAGCACCTTCCCCTACACTACGGTGTCGTAACTATTGAAAAGGGAGCTTTCGGGTCACCCTTGACAATGGTCGCCAAATCTATTTATTAGTATTAGATAAGACTGCTTGACAACCATACAACTTGTAAAGTCTTTATATCTGAGGTAATAGATACTTGCTAGGTATGGACTATTACCAATATGAATTAATAGATGGATGGTGATTAAAGACAGAGGGAGAACGAACATCTGCTGCTATGCCTGGTACATTTCTTTATTGACTAAATCCCCCGGATGTGGTAGGGGCCGTAACCCCTGTGGCATCAGAGGTTATTTCCCTTTTCTTAGGATATTACAATGCTCTCTTTTTTTTTTTTTTTTTTTTTTTTTTTAAATAATGATAACAACAATGACAGTGGTGGTAATAATTATCTGGTGAGGGAGTTCATTCAGTCTGTGAAGTGATTGGGATGCTTGGACAGATGGCTCGGACTCTATGTCGGAGGAGATGTCTGTTAGCCTGAATGAGAGAAAAGAAAATGATGATGGTTCAGACTATTGTGTACGGGTATGTTTATTATTATTTTTTTTTTGTTAGTGGTCAAATCTTTTGGGTGGCCGTTTTGTTCTACTTAAACGCCTGAAGTTTAGAGTTGTGTGTTGTGTTTGGTTGTCTTTGTATTCTGGTGGTGTTGTCGTATGTGTGTAGCTTTCATCTTCAGATGAGGGGTAATCCAGTAGGTTATGTGCATGGTTTGTTGTTGGCTTAGGGATTTTTTTGAAGAAGCTGGAATTTCTTGTAGTTTGGCTACCTTTGTGTGTGGCGGTGATCATGGATCCCTTTTTCTTTATGATAGTCATTGGGTTAGGCTGGTAAGGTGTGAGAGCCTTTGAGGTGTTGTCGCTTTTTACAATGACTGTATCACCCACCCTGAGATCATTGGGTTTCACGTACGCTTTTCTATCAGCGTATTGCTTTATTTTTCTCTTGGCTTCGGTGTCACACTCCCTAATGCTGGGGTCTTCAGCAATGGGTGTGATCAGGTGTGGCAGGCAGTTTTTTATGGTCCGGCCAGATAGGATTGTGGCTGGGGGTGCGCCGGTGGTGCAATGTGGTGTCGTCCGGTAGTCCAGCAGGAATTTGAATAATTCCTGCTTCCAGCTCCGGCCTTTATTTAAGGCAGCTTTAATGGACTTTTTTACAGTGCGCATGAAGCGTTCTGTTTCCCCGTTGGCCTGGGGCCATAGGGGTGTTATTCTCCTGTGTCTGAATCCAGTGATGGAGGCATAGGTTTTGAATTCGTGGCTGTTGAATGGTGGGCCATTGTCTGTTTTGAGGGAGACTGACACACCAAATTCGGCGAATATCTTGTCTAGGCGGGGTATGACTGATGTTGTTGAGATGGAATCCAGGATGTCGACAACAACATAGCGTGAGTATTCAACAACGAGGAGGTACTTTCCATTTTGGAGGTGTCCAAAGTCAGCACTGATTTCTGCCCATGGGGCTGCTGGTAGTGGGGACATTTGCAGTGGCTCTCTTGTCGGTTTATGGGTACTGATCTGACAGGTGACAGGTGTGGCAGTTCTTGATGTTTTCTTCCACTAGAGGCTGCATGTTTTTGAACCAGACCTTTTCTCGGAGGAGAACCATGGTTTTCACAATGCCTTGGTGTCCAGCATGTGCTATTTTGACAGCTCTGTTTTGTAGTGCTTCAGGCCATACTATTCGGTGCCCTTTGAGGATGATGCTATCCTTGTGTACAAGTGATAGTTCGGCACGATTGGCGTGCAGAGTGTGGAATGTTGCTTTGTTTATGCCATCCTCGACACCATGCCATTTGTTGGTAAGGATGGCTTGGATTACGGTGGTGAGTGTCTTGTCTTTTTCCGTTTCCATTGCAACTTCATCAATTGTCATTGCTTTGGGGGTTGAGGTTGAGAGGATGTAGTTTATATATTCCTCTGCTATTTTTTGTTCTTTGTCGCTTGGTGGTAGATGCGTTGGATGGCGGCTGAGATAGTCAGCTGGGTTGTCATGGCCTGGTCTGTATATGACGGTCATGTCATATGGTTGCGTTCTCAAAACCCAGCGTTCAATGCGTGCTGATAGTTGGGAGCGGGTGTTGTTAAAAATGGATGTTAGGGGTTTGTGGTCTGTAAAGACAGTGAATGGAGCTCCAAAGATATATATGTGAAAGTGTTCACACGCCCATGTGATGGCGAGTGCTTCACGTTCTGTTTGGGAGTATCTCTGTTCAACTGCGGATAGAGCACGACTTGCAAATTGTACTATCCGTTCATTTTGTGACAGCACGGTAGAAATGCCTACCTGACTGGCATCCGTATGTATTTCAGTGTGTTTGTTCGGGTCAAAGTAGGCAAGTGAGCATGCTCTGCTCAGTGCCTCCTTAATGTTTTTTAGACATTCAGTGTGGCGTTCAGTCCAGGACCACTGTGTGTTGTTTTTTGTTAGTTGACGTAGTTCATGGGTGAGGGTTGCATAGTTTGGATGACTAACAGAAGTTAGTCATCCCCAACAAGCTTCTGACTTCTGATGCGTTTTTAGGGTCAGGTAATCCAAGGATTGCTTTTATTTTGAGGTCGCTTGGGCTGATGCCTTCATTACCGAAGGTGTGTCCAAGGAACTCCAGTGACCTCTTGTTGTACTCACATTTGCTGCCATTTAGGGTGAGCCCTTTTTCGCGAAGTCGTCTGAATATCGCGTGGAGGTTTTGGTCGTGGTCTTGCTGGTCTGATCCGAAGCAAAGGATGTCGTCACTGATGTTGATGGCTCCCTTGATCTCTGTAAGTGCTTGACTAATTTCTTCCTGGAATATCTCACTTGTGGAGTTGACACCAAAAAAGAGTCTTTTATATCTGTACAGGCCCAGGTGTGTTGCAAAGGTGGTTATATATCGGGATTCTTCAGCTAGTTCCAATTGGTTGTAGCCTTGGTTAAGATCCAATTTGCTGAAAACATTAGCTCCTGATAGAATAGTTTTCAGTTCATTGAGTGTGGGGGTTGGGTGTCGTTTCCTTTTGATAGCTTTGTTTGCCGCCCTCATGTCGATGCAAATCCTGATTTTATTTTGACCCTTTTTGGGTACTACAACAATAGGAGATACCCATGGGGTTGGTCCGTCTGCCTTTTCAATCACTCCCAGTTTCTCATCTTTGGCTATTAACTCTTCTATATCCTTCCTTATGTGAAAGGGGACCCTGCGGTATCTCTGAGCGATGGGTGGTATGTTTTCATCTATGTGTAGGGGAACTTTTTTTCCTTTGAGTTTACCCAGACCATTGAATAGGTCTGCGTAGTCCTCTATAAGTTTAAGAGTGGAGAGTGGGGTCTGTGCATCAGAGTTACTGATGTGGTTGACTGAATGAGTGTTTGCTGACAGCAGTTTGAGCCTTTTACATGTTTCCCAGCCAATAATGGGTTTTTCTGGGTCCTTTATGACATGTATGTCCGCTTGGCAGGAGATGCCTCTAAACTTTAGAAGTGAGCTGAATTGACCTAGGAGTGGGGTGGCTTCCTTGACACCGAATCCAGATATTACGGTTTTTGTGGGTCGGAGGAGCGTTGATCTTAGGCATTTGTAATCTGCCTCAGACAAAATGTTTATGGTGGTGCCAGAGTCAGCTAACACATTGAACATTTGATGGCCATCACCAAAAGACAAGTCAAAGTAAGGAAGGTTTTTCACTTTACCTGTATGGAATACATATTCTGTGTCACTGCCGCTGTTTGAGTCTCGTTGATGGTCCTCAATGTAGTTTACCGGTCGTTGACTGGTTTGAGCTTGTGGGCGTGGGGGGGGGGTTGTTCTTCGCCATCTGTCCTCGTCATTTAGTTTTCTGAAACAGACAGAGGCGAAGTGTCCCCATCTCCGGCAATAGGCACACTGGTTCTGGAATGCAGGGCAGGATGTCGGTCCCCGTTCATGTGGGTATTTCCCATTGCAATTTCTGCACCAGATTTGCTGGGGGCGTTTGCGTGGCCATTGTTGTTCATGCGTGACTCAGTTGGCTACTGCATTAGTGGATGCGGTAGGTTTTGTAGTAGAGTTGGCGTCTTCTAAGCGCATCTGTTCCATTTGTTTTGATAAGGTTTCTGTCATTTTGGCATAGTTTATTAGATCGCCTAGGAGCATGTTTGGGTTCATCAGTCCCTTTTGGCGAACTTTTTCTGATAAACAGCCCGTTATTAGCTGGGACTTTATTTCTGCATTTCTGTCTGTGAAACGGCACATAGCTGCTGCCTCTTTTAATTCCCGATGAAAGTCCTCTATGTTCGGGGTGGTTTTTTTTTTTTTCGGAACATAAATCTGTTATGCTCAGTGTTGTTTTCTGGGTTGAAGTGGTTTTGCACAGCCAGGACGAGCTTATCGAAGTGTGTTTCGTTTTTTTCTGGTGTGGTTTATTCAGACGGTAGTTCGTCAATAATATCATTTACTTCTCCGCCAACAAAAGTTAAAAGCATAGCTTTCTTTCGTTTATCGTCTTCTATGTTGTATGCAGTGAAGTAATTTCTCAGTCTGTTGACATATTTTGTCCATTTTGCGGCTTTGTTTTTCGTTACGTGGTTAAATTCTGGGTAATGTGGTAAAGCGGCCATGTTTGTTTTTTTTTCGGCACGTGGGCAGGTTTGTTCTTTTCTTTTTTTTTTTTTGTTGTTATTGGTGAGTAAACGACTCTTTCTTCGTCGCCAATGTAAAGTCTTTATATCTGAGGTAATAGATACTTGCTAGGTATGGACTATTACCAATATGAATCGATAGGATGGATGGTGATTAAAGACAGAGGGAGAACGAACATCTGCTGCTATGCCTGGTACATTCCTTTATTGACTAAATCCCCCGGATGTGGTAGGGGCCGTAATCCCTGTGGCATCAGAGGTTATTTCCCTTTTGTTAGTTAGGATATTACACAACTGTATGTAAATTATTAGTATTAGATAAGAGTATTTGCTATCATGTAACAGTGTAAATAAATGTTTAATGAATGAGAGTTCCTGTGGCATAGTGGCTAATGTGCTGGACTGAAACATTGTGGTAAGTGAGTTCAAAGTAAAGTCATACAATTGTATTCACTTTTGGACAAATACCCTTGTATTAGTCCAAAAGTAAATGCAATTGAATGAAAATGAATGAACCCCCTTTACTTCCCAACTATGTTTTAAATACTACCATTAATATCACTAGTACTACAAAAATAGCTTTGGTATTAAATGACCCATGAAATTTGATATGTCATTTAACAATAAAACCAAACCAAACCAAATGAGTCAATAAAACTAAAAGAATTGCTTTTAAAAAATGTAATGAAACATGTAAAATAATTATAATTACATACTAACATTTACAAATGAATCAAATTTCAGCATTAAATAACCTATAGAAGTGTTAATACCCATTAAATAAATAAATTAAATGAAACAAATCAACTTGAAAGGTCATTGTTTTGAATGGTAAAAGAGACAGAAGAAAATGCAGTTGAAGACCTACTTATTATCCTGCAAAATGACTTCTAGAATGTCTTTTAGTCTATCAAAAGAAGGGACTATTTTGAAGGAGCCAAGTCTCATTTAGGCATCATTTACAATACTTAGCTTAGTTTTGTCAGAGGAATAGAGCATTCAGTGAGAACTAAACTCATTAGTAATGGTCTTCTAGTCTACCTCATTAACCAGTACACTACATGAGTCACCGAAAATTTATATACATGTATAGTATACCAGAACTGGAGCCTCACCACTGAATTCAATTTAATGTTATATCTTGAACCCCACTTTTAGAGAAAGTCTTTCATTTTTGTAAAGAATGCTGTAAGTTTTAGAGTGAAGCTTAGTTTAGGCCTAAAGCCACAAGCATAAGATAGAACCCACTATTCAATTGTAATTCATTTGTGAAACAAGTTTGCTCACCATTAATCTACAATGAAATACCTTGATGAATTCATTACAAAAATTGATGGCAGAGTTTTTACTTCAACTATCTTAAAGCAGCAAATAAATTTTTTCCCAGAAAAATAAAACCAAGAAGACAGTTTAATAAAACAACAAAGAAGGAGAGGAAAAAAAGGTGAGCAGTATTTTTTGCATCCTTGATAAATAAGACAGGTGTTTTGGAAGCTGATATGACAGCAGATCAATTTTTCCAATGTAATAATCTTTTTTGACTCATCTGGCTACCATATATTTCTTTTCAATTTTTTTTTCTTTTGGCAAAGAGACACTCACTGGTAATTATGGTTCCATGTATAAATAGACAAATTCTTAAGAGCATAATTTCCAAAAGAAACCGCAAAACAAACTTGATTAAAAGATATTAGAAATCTTGAGTAACCATAAGAGTATTTCAAGAATCATCATCACCATTATCATCAAGATGTACCAGCAGTACAGATTTCCTTGACTCTCTCTTGCCATCCATCTCTATCAATCATGAATCTTGGTAAGTCCTCTAGACGACATCCAGTGTTCACACAAAGCTGATGAATGTAAGTTTTTGCTAGTTAGCTAATACTGGCATGTTTATGAGTAGGTGTCTATTATGAATAATAATTTCTAAAAGCCTAATTGTACTTTTTGAAGTTTTTATAAGTTTTTAATCTTGTGACCTGCTCACTTGATTTGGTACACCTGAAATATATTGGTCCTGTCTAAAAAAAAAAAAAAAAAGAGAGAGGAAAACATTTTCTTATGACTAATTTTTGTTGCTTAGCATTCAGAAGACCTTCTGGTACTCAAGTAAACTTGAAAAATATTCATTTTTTGCAGTTTTAGGAAAAATCCTTATTAGTAGAAATGAAAGAAAAATATTAGAACCCAAATTTCAATGATGTGAGGAGCTTTTCAAAGTTGACATTTCCAAATGAAAATAAAGGAAAGTCAGTGGTCATTTCAACATTATTTTAGGTTGAGTCAAATGTTTTACAATATTTTGGTAATTTGAGGCACAGTTCAGCAGCTCTAGATGCTTTTGCTGAGGGCATGAAGGTGACAGACCATACGGGACTGTGAGATGCCAAGCTCACCTGATACTCACTGAGTGCTTCTCACAGGATTTGCCTTAATACCTTAGAACATGGCTTCGGAATCCATAGATTTAGAGCTCTGATCTTGCAACCCAATCAAAATTTCTTTTACCATCTGATTACAGCACTATGATCAACTGTACCTCTGCCTTTTATGCAATAAATGTTTTTGGTTGCTTCTACGTTATGACCCAGTTCAAACTCATAAAGCTTAAGTTTCCAAATTAGACTATGTTGCACATTCATCTGTGCAGCTTTCAAACCACACACAGAGTGAAGCAATGCACAATGTGTCAGTGCACCAATTACCATGATACTACCAACCGCAGAGAATACCTTCCTCCTCTTGAACTGCTTTGGTCAAATATTTATGCTATAAAATAGCCGAAACCAAAATATTACCAAGTTTTTGACTCACCTAAGTATTTATATTTTAAACAGGATCCTCATCTAAAATAATAAAAAGTTAATAACTTTTCACATCTGACATATTACCTAAGTAAAGGAAGATCTTCAGAATGCTAAGCAATAAAAATTATCAGAGAAAAAAATGTTTTTATATTTTTTTAGACAGGACCAATGTGCCCTAGATTTTTATACCTTGTACAGATTTCAGAAGCTCATTAATAATACTCTGAAGTCTATTTATAGTTTGTTTAGTTTGGTTGTAACCATTGTATGTTATTTAATGCCAAATCATTTTTATACATATATACTGAATATATGATTTCTACATACATTTTGTAGATAGCATTTTTAAACGAGCCTGAGCTCATTTTTTTTGCACACAGTCCAATGAATAATTCCATTTACTATTAATCATTTGTTTGTGTAGAGTTTAATATTTTTAAACATTGCTATTTAACACAAACAATTCTCTTAAACATCAGTTATTTGTTTAATCACAGTTAAATGATCAAACAGTTTTATATTTCAAATAATACAGTTTGGCATAAGTCATTTGTTTGCACTCAGTTTAAATGTCCATATACACAGTTTAAATGTCAAACAGTCCTATTTGGCCATTAGATAGGGCCCTATCAGATGCTTCCACTCAGGGCCTGAGTGGACTTGGGAGTGATGGTAATGAAAGGGGTACTCTACATTCCACAAGCTGCAGCATTACTGGAACCTCACCATCAGATTGTTTGGTATTATAGCCAGGACACTTGATGGGTGAGGGTCTTACCCTCTGCAGAGATGCAGTTGATATTTTTAACTGCCCCAGCTGACTGAGTCATCTGTATATAATCTAACTGTTGAGATTGTAAGAATGAATGCTTTTTTGACAGAAAGAATTTATGGCTATTTCTCAACTGATATTTTCAAGATCTAAAAAACATATTTAAAAAATATTCATAATTAAAAAAGAAGCAATTGATTCTGTAAAATTATTGAAAAGTAAGCATCTAATAGATACATTTTAAGAAGAATGAGTATGGAAAGTTTTGATGAAAGTCAGATAGTTCTTGTGGACTCTTTATTTATTTAAGTGATTTATTATTTCAATTCGGCTGAAATATCACTCTACCAACTAAATTTTGTTATGAAATACTATTATAAAATGATACAGTTTACTGAGTAACAATACAATTGATCAGTGAATGCTAATCATAAAGAGCTTGATTGTTCCTTTTATAGCAATTTTCTAATCTAATTATGTATACACTTGATTTTTTAAAATCTCTTATGGATTTTAGAAGCTTTCTTATAATATTCTGAAGGCTGTATGTAGTCTGATTGTCAAGATTTTCTTAAAGACAATCAGTAAAAAAGATTTACAAGTGTCTGACTTTATATTTTCATAATTTACAAAGAATTATCAAAAAAATCTCTTCATGAATAAAAGTCACGTATTTTATTTAGTGAAAGTACCTGACAGACCTGTTTTGTGAAGAGTAGGCATAGAAACTTTTTATGAATGTCACATGATTCATGTGGACTCTTTGAGTGATTCATGATTTCAACACTGTAAGAATGCTTCAATCTACAACTAAGTTGTATCTTCAAGATTTATGTGCAAATGTTAACCAATGAAATGATACTCTAATGGCGAATATGTTTTAACAGCCAAGATAAAGTTCACCTTTTTGTTCATTTTCATTTCAAATTTATATCAATTTTCTGATCTAGTAACATTGATTTTTATATCTCCTATCAATTTTATTAGTTCAGTTATAATGCTCTAGAGACTGTACATCAGTAGTTGGGGAACACTTTTTCCCATTACCCCAACACAACTATAATCAGAATTGCATTACTCAGAAGATTTAGAAAGCATTTTATTTGGGGGCACAAGAAGAAAATAATGAGATTTACAAAGCATTATATAATTGAACCAAACTGAAGTTGACAAAATTTTAAGTAACCATTTAAATCTGAGGTAGTCATTTTAACTAAGTTTAGTTTGGGAAGTGCACTTGATGTAACAGTAATTGTCTGAGGAAATGAACTTGGTGATAAGAGTTCAAATCTTGGATGAGGCTATTTGTATTTCACTTCATGCTTGGGAAAGACATGAATCCATCTCTTCTCCCCCCCCAGGTAAATAGTAGGGCATTTAACCTTGGTTTAGCAAACAGTATAGAAGAAGGAAAACTCTGAATTCAAGTTAGTTGTTTTCTGCTTGAAATAAAATAATTGATCTTGTGTTGCATCCTGCCTGCCACAGAATGATTGGTTAAATGTATAGTTTATCACAAGACCAGAAGTCTGGGGTAGCCTGTGAGAATCAATTTCGCTAGTAATGATCTGCTAACCTATCTTGCTAATCATGCAAGGAACCCATTTTAATTTTGGATCATTTACCCACATTGAAAACGAATATGTGTGAACTTAATTCATACTTTAAGTTTGGCAAGCATCACCTTTGAAGTAGTTACTTTGTCTAGCAATAATACACTGCTCTTAAAATTTCTGCCATGATTGGTTCATTTTCTAAAAGTCCCACTTTTTAAGCATATCAAGCACTTTATGTGATTTACTCTGGATCTCTTTATTAGAGCCAAAACAGCGATCTTTCCACTTGAACTTTATCTTGTGTCAGGGGAGGCAATCACTCAATACGTTGTGAAGGGATTTATTATCATGTTGCAGCATCCAATTTCCATCACACCTGAACTGATCTAAATAATACATTGATGATATCAGCACTTTCATTTATGGGGAGCTGATAATTCTAACACAAGTCATACTTGTTGAGATTATTGTCATGTTTCAGATATGTTTTATCACTTTTGAAGTGTGAGTGCCACTCATAACTCTTCACTTAGCTCACTGCTTCACAGTCATAATTTCAAGTTGCCAATTTCACTAATTTGATACAGAATTTGATGCTTGCTTTCTACTCATGTTTGAGATCCCTCTAGAAATCTCGAGGTGGAATCAAAAAGTATTAAGTTTGAATCTTAAATTAAAATAAAGATGCCCAGCTGAGTAATTCATATAATAAAGTGATGATATCTACATATCTAGACTGCTGCTGTCTAGATGCCTACATGAAGTCTAGATTAGTCAATCCCAATTTGAAAAAAAAAAAAAGACTATGAAACCTGTCTCAATACTTTTTGAATTAAATGTTTTTTGTAAAACACAAAGCTGTGGAAATATAGTACACTTTATACTCACTAAACCTTGTTCCATGTGACTTTTTCTTGTTTTCTAAACAAAAAATTCATTTCAAAAGTAATTTTCATTGGTTGTTTAGTTTTATGGCATATCAACCTTTGTAGGTTATCTAACGCCAAATCCGTTTTTATACAAGTAGTCAGTTCTATTTCAAACTATTCAGTTTAGCATGAGTACACAGTTTAATTGTCAAAAACATTTCTATTCCGAGCTATTCAGTTTAGTCAAACAGTTCTAATTCAAACAATTCAGTTTAGTATAAATATAGATTTTGTCCACACACAGTTAAATGTCAAAACAGTTTAATTTCAAGCAATTCAGTTTAGCATAAATACAGTTTCAATGTCAGAAACAGTTCCATTTCAAACAATTCAATTTAGCATAAGTATGCAGTTTCAATGTCAAAATAGTTCTATTTCAAGTAGTTCAGTTTAGCATAAGTAGAAAGTTTAATTGTCCAAAATATTCCTATTTCAAGCTATTCAGTTTAGTCAAACAGTTCCAATTCAAACAATTCAGTTTAGCATAAGTATACAGTTTAGTTCTATTAAACCCATAGATAGGACCCTATCAGGTGCTACCACTCAGGGCCAGAGTGGACCTGGGAGTGATGGCAATGAAGGGGTACTCTGCATTCCCCAAACTCCAGAATCACTGGAACCTCACCATCAGATTGTTTAGTGTCATATCCAGGAGATTTGATTAGGGGTGGGCCTCATACCCCTCTGTAGAGGTGCAGACGGTGTATTCTACCGCCCCAGCCAACTGATCAATATACAGAGTTAAATGTAAAAAGTTTTATTTCAGATAATTCAGTTTAGCATAAGTACGTAGTTTAAATGTCAAAACAGTTCCATTTTAAACAATTCAGTTTAACATAATCACTCAGTTTAAATGCAATAAACAGTAAACTCAAGAAACCATGGTTTATTTCCATTTGACCCATAGATAGGACCCTATCCGGTGCTACCACTCTGGGCTAAAATGGACCTGGGAGCGATGGCAATAAAGGAGTGCTCTGCAAAGCTACTGGAACCTCACCATCAGCTTGTTTAGTGTCATATACAGGACACTCATTGGGGGAGGGGGTTAACCCTCTGCAGAGGTGCATTCAGTGTATTCTACAGCCCCAGTTGACAGGGTAACTCAAAAGTAAGATTTGAAACCATGAAGTACATCAAAAGAATTGACCAATCGACTGGGGCTGTAGAATACATTGACTGCTTCTCTGCAGAGGGGTAGCATCGCCCCACACACACCAACGAGTGTCCTAATTATGACACTAAACAATCTGATGGTGAGGTTCCAGTGATGCTGGAGATTTTAGGAATGCAGAGCACCCCTTCATTGCCATTGCTCCCAGGTCCACTCTGGGCCTGGAATGGTAGCACCTATCTATGGGTTAAATAGAACTAACTGCATGCTTATGCTCAAGTTGATTGTTTGAATTAGAACTGTTTGACTAAACTGAATAGCTTAAATAGAATAGTTTTTGACAATTAAACTGTACTTACATTTTAAACAGCATGCTTATGCTAAACTGAATTGTTTGAAATGAAACTGTTTTTAACATTGAAACTGTACTTACACTAAATTGAATTGTTTAATATAGAAGTGTTTTGATATTTAACTGAGTGTAAACAAAATCTGTACTTATACTAAACTGATTTTGCTGAATTACAACTGTTTTGACAATTAAACTGATACTAAACTGAATTGTTTGAAATAGAGCTGAGAATTTGCATAAAAATGGATTTGGCATTAAATAACCAACAAAGGTTGATATGCCATAAAAATCCAACCAACCAACCAACTTTAAAAGAAATATAACAGTTAGCTTTAAACACTATAAAAAAAAGCTTGAGAGGTACTTTGACCAATGGAAAACATTAGAATAAAGGCCTTAAATGCCAAGAGGACCATTTTGAAGAAAATTAATGCTTCATTCATTGTTCATTTCTGTTTCGGTAAATACAGCTTCAGTCTCAATACTTTCTAAATACATATTGCAAACATAATCCAGCATCGGTTTTATCAGCTGTTTAGTTGACATATTGAGTCATGATCTGAGGATATATTCATATTTTTAAAATTCTGATTATGAGTTTCAAAATTCTTTTTAAATACAAACGTTATTGCTTATAGTATCACCTCTTAATTATGTGACTTTGTAGAGCATTTTTTTACTGTTTCATTTGACTTATGTTTACAAAGCTCTGCAACTATATATTGCATAACATTATGTCTCCTTGTGCCCTAAAATAGAAAACCAAAGATTTTATTGAATGTATTACTTATACTCTATTGATCAACTTATAGAAGATGCTGTTGATATATGAAATATACACAAGACTCTCATTATTACAAATACCCTCAAGGATTTGAGAGTGTCATAATGAATCTCTGCGTTCTAAATTATCTGTATTCTAAAGTCACATAATTGACATATGATGGTCATTTAAATCTGGACTTTATTTCAAGAGACAAGTCCCCACCCTTAAGACACTTAACCAGTTTTGAGTTGTATTGGCAGATATTGTTTCATTTCTTTCCACGTCCTGACTTCTGCAAGCATCCTAAGCAGCTTTCAGGCTTAATTCAAAATAATATCTTAAAATTGCCTGAATCTCAATCATCCTATCTGTCATTATAACAAAATATATGGCTTAACAGCATGAGCATTCATAACATTGGATTATGTCTTCATTCATAGACTCAACATTTCAGATTACATATCCTTCTTCAGGTGTTTTATGTCAAACTCAGGAACTTACAACTGAACCATCTATTTAATCCAGAGAGGTAGAATGTTCTAATTTCATTAACTATAACCAGGTACTAGTGTTAAGCTGTAGTAAGTATTCTGTGTTATTCTTACCTGTAATTGGGATTGAACCTGCAACCTCAAGATGATTTCAGCCAGAAGAACTGTTTTAACCATACATCTTATTCACTGGGCTATGTGTTCAAATATTCTGAGTGATAAAATTTAGCAAACTTTATCTCAAAACTAAGAGAGTCGTAACAAGTCTTTAATTGAGTACAGAGAATAAGCTTTGGAGTAAAGGTCTGTAAAAAAGAAAATATTTTTGAAACACAATGATGATAAAATAATAATGATATCAAGGAAGAGGAGGAAGTGGAGGAGAAGTGGGCTCGCTAGTTTTGTGTCTTTTATGGACTGAGACTCAAAGAATATACAAAAAATAGCAAAAAAATTATCAACAGCAGTCAATAACTGCAACAGTAAAATAAAAAAATAAAAAAGAGAGAAACAGGAATTATTAAATTAAGAAAATAAAAATGGGAAGAAAAAAAATTACATGGATATTTCAGAAGACAAATAAAGAAAATTTCACACAAGATGAATTGGGTATAGCTAAATAAAGGAAACTTAAATAGAAAAATAGAATCATTATTAACTGCAGCCCAAAATGATGTTAAAAGAACTAATTATGTAAAAGCAAAAATAGATAAGATTCATAAAATAGTAAATGAACACTATGTTGAGAGAAAGATAAAGGAGAACAACAACAAGGAAGACTGAGTGAAGAAGGTAGTTCTCTGAGAACTGTGCAAGCAACTAAACATTTACTATACAGACAATACTATCAGTACAAACCTAGGAAAACAAGATTCATAAAATCAATTTATCACCTAGTGGATTTCATTATTCCAGCTGATCACTGTTTTAAAGTAAAGAAAAGCAAAACCTTGGTAAGATAAAGGTGGCTGAAATAACAATGATTGACAGAGTAAAAAAAAAACTGGCGACCTTAGTCGAGAGTGACCCAACAGCTCCCTTTTCAATAGCTACTACACAGAAAATAAAACAGCACTTACAAAAGAAAGGAAGGAAAAAATAAAAAGACAAACTTGGCTTGTGCATACAAATAAGAACTATTTATTACCAAGTAATTAAAAATAGATAAAAAGGAGTTACAAAGTTTTGAGGAAAAACACTAGTTGCTAAAATTAATTGCTATTTTAGAGACCAGTCAAAAAAACTGAATCAAGTAACAATGATAAAATTGTTTTGAAAAAACACAGGGTCACTCATGAATTATAAGGAATTGATAAGTCTTCAACAAACAAATGAGCTGGTACTTACAACTAAAAAAAAAGGGGTGTTGTATGAATGGAAAAAAAAAATTGGAAGAGTCTCTTAGGCGAAAATACAAGGTTCATTAAATAACTTTCCAGACTTTTTCATAGGGGCACTTTTATTGATAGTACACATATGAAACTCTAGTCCCCTTTGAAGTAATCTCCTCCAGCTGCAATGCACTTGTTCTACCGTTCCAACAACTTCTGGAAGACCCCATGGGAGTCCTCTTGTGTGAGTGTGTCAATGACTTTCGTCACAGCCTCTTTCATCTCCTCAATTGTCTCATAACGACAGCCTCTAAGTTTTTCCTTGAGCTTAGGGAATAACCAAAAGTTACAGGGAGCAAGGTCTGGTCTATAGGGATGGTGAGAATCTGTCTTGATGCCCATCTTGGTCAAATAGTCTGTGACAAGGATGGAGTTGTGGACTGGTGCATTGTCCTGGTGGAAATGCCACAGACGCGATTTGAAGAGTGCTAGCCTCTTCCAATGAAATCTCTTCCTGAACAGCCTTAAAACCTCAAAATAATATTCCTTGTTGACTGTCTGTTCAGTGGGAACCCAGTGCATGTAGATCATGCCAGTGCTGTCAAAAAAGGGATCATCAAAAGTTTGTAGGTGGATTTGCTCTGTCTAGCCTTCTTGGGTCTGGGAGAGCCAGCATACTTCCACTAGGCACTCTGTCTCTTGGTCTCTGGATCATAGCAGTAGATCCAGCTTTCATCGCAGGTTACCAGAACATCAAGAACTGTGGGATCTGAATTGATCAGCTTGACCATCTCCCTGCTGTGATGACAGCGTCTTTCTTTCTGATCTTCTCTGAGCACCCCTGGGACAAATGTCGCGCAAATTTTCCGCATCTTCAGCTCCTCGTGAATAATTGTGTATACAGTTTCCACATTGTCTCTATAGACACACAAGGGACTTTATCCATGAAATTCTTTATTTGGCCAATCAACTCCGGTGTTCTGACTTCCTTACTACTCCCACACCTCTCATCATCCCTCACAGACTCCCTACCTTCCTTGAATCTCTTATACCACTCAAAAACTGATGCTTGATTCATGCAAGATGGTCAAAAAGCAGTCTGAATTCCATACATTTCTCTGGTATTTTTTTCCATGTTTAAAACAGAATTTTATTGCATATCATTCCTCAAAAGTGTCCTCACGTCCAGATTGCTTTTTTGAAATTCACCAGCTGTGACAATCAGGTTTTAGTAGGGTGTATTCCAATTTCTGCTGTAGCTGTTCATTTGAACTTGAAATCATAAAAATTGGTCAGTCATCTCAGAAGATGTATAGCAATAACATACTGAATTTTCAAGAGTCTACAACAATTTTAAATTCCTTTACAAAAAAAGTCTGGAAACTATTGAAGGCATTACGTAAATGGATGAGAAAAGATTTATCTATTAATTTGTTTCACCTTAGTTAGTTCCACCAATGCATTTCGACAGGACTGTTGAAGATATTAAATTGCAAAAATTTCAGTTAGAAAGTGTTTTTGTCATCTTCAGGGTGGGAATTATGAATTTAGAATTTAAAATTGTTGTTTGAAATGAATACAGAAAAATATTTAAAATGTTTCGTCATGAAACATAAATTTTTTTAAACAAGTTAAGGAGAAAGAGTCTATGACAATTTTAAATGCCTGTACAAAAAAAGTCTGGAAACTTATTGAAAGCACCTTGTATCTCTTAGGAAATCTGTTCACTTTTCCATCAAGAATACAGTGAATAATACAGATATATGGGGGTTCATTCAGCAATTTCTTCAGCACTTGTATAAGACAGCAAATTTAAATGGATACCATTGTGGTTAAACTCATGACAGCACAAGTTCTCAGATATAGGCAACAGCACATTTTGCCTGGAAGAATATAGCACAGATTCACAGATATAGGTAACATAATATTTCTCTGAGGAGGAATACTGCAGAGTAGCAAAATTCTCAGAGGGATTTACTCCTTATTTACTATTTTCCCTTTACAGTTGGTAACAGCAAGGTTTAAAAAACAGCACATCCTGCGGAATTTTACAGGACTACCAGCTTCATGTTTTGTCTCCTCCATGGCTTCAGCCCAAAAAGGCTAATTCTCTCAGCAGGGGGTGTCAGTTCCAAAAAAATCCCATCACTTCCTTCTGGCAGTGACAACCATAAAAGTTCCTTCCAATAAAATAATTCCAACAGGAGCTTTAAGAATAATCCTGAAAAATTTGGAAAATAGGCTGGAGGAGTAGGAAACCTAAAGAAGAATTGAAATCATCCAGATGACGGTGCTGCTGAAATTAGAATATTTAAAAGAGTTCCAGAGAATTGTGGAAGCTTGCAGTCACTCAGACCAGTGAAAACACCTAGTACAACTGGTGTGAAAACTTACAAAGAGTAAACATCTTCAGCCCCCCCCAAAAGGAGTGTTCTAAGAATGAAACTAAACTACATCTGATGGTGAAACTCCATTTATGGAGATCTAGGGAGAGTAAAGCACTCCTTCATTACCATTACTTCTAGGTCCACTCTGACCTGTTAACGTTCCATCTATGGTTCAAATAGATCTGTTTGCAAATTATTTGATTTAAATAGGAATACCTGATATTATATAACCATGTGCAAAAATTCTTAAACCCCAAAAATGTAAATATAGAGGTATATAATTCCCTCACCTCTAGACATACAATAATTCTATACTGGTGGACTTATCATTGAAATCAATCAATCAATCCATTAATCACAAAGTGTATAATAATGATAATAATAATAATGATAATAATAAAAATGCTGAGGAAGACTGATTACAGTGACAAGAAACAATACAAACAACACAAGCACCAACAGAATAAAAATAACCAGAAAACAAAAATGGGAACAAAAACAATTGTATGGACATTTCAAGCAACAAACAGAAAAATCTCACATGAGAAAATTTGGATATGCCAAAGAAAAGGAAGCCTTAAGAGAGAAACTGAATCTCTTCTGATAGCCGCACAGAACAATGCCATAAGGACAATGTCAAAGCAAAAATAGATAAGATGCAACAAAATAGCAGAAGTAGGTTATGCCATGATAGAGATGAAACAATCAATCATATAATAAGTGAGTGTAGTAAATTAGCACAAAATGAGTATAAGACAAGACATGACTGGGTGGGCAAGGTGATCCACTGAAAATTGTGCAAGAAGTTTAAATTTGACCATACCAACAAATTGTATATGCACAACCCAGAATCCATCCTGGAAAATGAGACACCAAACTTCCCTGGCATTTTGAGATACTACAAAATCTCCTAATCTTGGCCAGATGACCAGACCTTGTGATAGTTAACAAAAAAAAAGAGAACTTGGTGAATGGTGGACTTTGCTGTTCTAGCTGACTACAGGGTAAAACTGAAAGAAAGTGAAAAGAAAGATAAGTACCTGGACCTTGCTAGAGAAGTGAAAAAACTAAGGAGCATAAAAGTGATAGTGAGATCAATTGTAATTAGTGTGCTCAGTACAGTCACTAAAGGATTGATAAAGGGACTGGAGGACTTGTAAATAAGAGGACGAGTGGAGACCATCCAAATGACAATATTAAGTTGGTGACCTTAGTCAAGAGTGACCTGAAGGCTCCTTTTTCAATTGCTACTACACTAAGATATAGGGGAGGGCACTACTCCTTTTCCTGGTTTGCTCCACTTTACCCTTGATCCTTACCTTATAATGCTGAGTTTTAAGCAAGGTGGCATCATGTGCTATTTTTTTGAGTCTTTGGTATGACTCAACCTGGTATTGAACCCCAGTCTCCCGGACCATAGACAAACAATCAACTCAATAGGCCAATGGCTCGGTAAATTATTAAGATCTGCCAGAATACTTAAAAGAGTGCAGGGGACTTGAGGAGACTTACTGTCACTCAAATTCCTGTGAGAAACCATCAGCTAATGCTGATGTGAAAAACTCTCAAAAGAGTAAAATAATACTGTGAAAGTCACAGATAACTTTTAGATACATACAGGAAATCAGCTTTGGAGTAAAAGTTTGTAAAATATGAAAATACTTTTGATACACTTTAATAATTACAGTATTAGAAGTATTTAAGATAGAATCCTGTACATATATTTACTTTTTATATCCTTACTATCTTTTTTCTTTAAGCCACTTCAATAAAATTAAAAACAATTTACTTTGGCAACCCTTTTCTTCAATTGCTCACTCTTCCCTCACAACTATTTACTGGTTGCTATCTTAAATATTTAACTTACCTCATTCTGAAAGATATTTCTTTTAATCTCTCCAATACCAATCTTTACCTTGCACTGGAAGGTAATGATTTAACTGCCATATTTGTAGAAGATTTGAACGAACATTTTCTCAAGTGAGAGTTTGTTTGTGACAAAGAAAAATGCCTAAAAGCACTAAAGATAAGGAAAAAGAAAATTTTTAAAAGGAGATAAAAATGAAAAATATAAAAAAGAAAAGAAAAAATATGAAGAAATTAGATAGAAAATGATGTCCTTCAGCCATTTTGAATTACAACATAACGTGGCATTTTGTATTAATGCCAAGAACATGAAGGAAAACCTGTTAGTTTGCAATAATCTTTGTTGAACAGAAATGATTTTATAATTTGCTGTGGAGTGTTGAAAAACGTAGGAGGGAAAGATGTAACATTCAGACAAGAATTTTAATATAAATATCAGAATATAAACAAAAAATTGCCCACAAACACGGCAGGAGACACACATACTTAAATATTTCTACTGTTGTCTCTGTTTTATATTTTACATTTGTATATATTTTATACTCTACTAGCATCCAAATATGTTCATCATTATTATAAAAACAACATGTTATAGTATTGCTCATAAATAAGTACAAGCACACACACACACACGCATACATGCATACATACATACATATGTTGGTTGGAGCTGTAGAATACACTGACTGCATCCCAGCAGATGGGTAAGACCTCCTCAATGAGTGTCCCGAATATGATATGAAACCATCAAAAGTTTTGGGGAATGTGGAGTACTCCTTTACTCACAAGTCCACTCTGACTCAAAGTGGTAATATCTGTTAGGGTCTCATCTAAGGGTCAAATAGAAATAGTCAATCATTTTTTATACTTGAAACCACTTGTCTGTGTTCAAACAAATGTATACATAGATAAATAGATATAGACAGCTCTTTCACTTTTAAAAATGTTTTATTTAATAGGAAAGACACTTCATGTCTGTTTATTTTATTGTTGATCCATTCAAATCTCATATGAGTTATTTGACTTCCAGATGGAATGAATTCAAGAAGGTACCATATTTTTCTCAAATACTTTTAGTCCAAGCAGGAGCCATATTTTGAGAAATGAAAAATGAAATGACAAACACAATGACAAATCATAGACATTTATATAAAGAAAAGGAGAAAGAAAAAATGGGAGGAGAGTTTAAAGAAGAAAAGAATTTTACTTGTGGTAAAAGGAAGAATTAGCAGGAAAAGTGTTAAAGGCATTGTAGAATGTGGTAGCTATATTCGAAGTTGATTTTGTTTAAGGAAGGTTTGTTGATCTTTATATGTAGAGCACCAAGAATTTGGAGTTTTTGTTTATGTTTTGTTACACTGAAAATGGCTCCTTCGGGGCCAGAAAGTATTTAGGAAAAATATAATGCCTTCTTGAATTCATTCGATCCAAAAGTCAAATGACTCATATGAAGATTTGAATGAATCAAAGATACAATAGTCAGATATGAAGTGTCTGTCCTAATATATATATATATATATATATATATATATATATATAAGAAAAATTATGTAAATGATTAAATAAAACATCAGTTAATAAATTTAAGAGATTTTTATTTCTTTAACTTGAGAGAAAAGGTTGTTGAAAATCAAAAGTTACAAAGTTTTTTTGGTAAGAAAAAATATTAATCAGTGCATAAATATTCTCCAATATTTACATCATAAGAAAGAAAAATGAATGCATTAAATGTTGTAGTTAGTGTTATCTGAATTTAGTTGATATATTCCCTGGACTCTCTTGCTATCCATCCCTATCAGTCATTGCTCTTGGTAGGTCCACCAGACGACATTCAGTGTCTGAACAGAGCTTGGTAATATAAGTTTTTACTGGTCAATCAACATTTTGAACATTCCCTCAAACAAATCTCTCTGAAATATAGATGAAACCCTAACATGTACAACCACTTCGAGTTAGAGTGGAATAATGGCAATAAAGGGGTACTTCACACTCCCTGAACCTCCAAAACTCAAGCTTCACTGCCAAAAGCAGTTTAGTGTCATACTCAGGACACAGTATTTACAGGAATTGTCGTAATATATTCATACAGGTACTTGTTTTTATTTATTTATTTTTTACTAAAGCCTGAAAATGGTTTCGAGAACATAAGAATTTGACAGTTGGATTGTTAGGCAAAAATTTGTTCGATCTATGGGACCTAAGAAAAGTCAAAAATTAAGAAAGGTTTAGAATTTTTAAAAAGCCTAAAATTTCTTTAAAAAGCCAAAATTAAAAAAGAACTAAAATGAAGATATTATTGAAAGGCACTGATCCAAACAACAATGAGGATAATGATCTGAATAAAAATGATAATAATAAAAACTCACAAGGAGTATATAATAATAATATTGTATCTTAAAAACTCAGAAAGTACGTATTGACCAGAAGTTGAACAATGTCAATGGTGATTTGTGTCACTAGGGTATTTAATTTCTCCTTAAAGGTCAAATTAAACCTTGTGATATTCTGGCCAATGAGAATACAGCTACATTACAATTAATTCTCTAACAAGTAAAGAACATACCATTCAGTATTAATCAATAATCCTGGTGGTATTTTACATAATAAAAAGGAAAGAATATTTATTTACTGGTATTTTCAAACATGTAGTATTTTATAATCTTGGATTTGTTACTGTCAATTATTGCTATTCTTTCCATCAGTTTATCTTTCATCTTAATTTCAGTTGTTTTTTATTGGTTCACTCAGTCTTGAGAGTCTCATCTATGCTTTCTTGATATCCCCCAATTCTTGAGACAAGAGACACACAGGTAGCCACATCCCAAGAGCAGATGGAATGCGAAACAAGCTCCTTTGTTAGTGTTTTCCAATAGCATATGTTTAATGACATATCAACCCATTATGGGTCATTTTAGGCCAAAATTTTATTCATTTGTAAATAATTGTAATTATAACTATATTAGCAATGTTCCACTGGATGTCTTTTCCAATTTCACTTGTTTTTTGGGCTATAATTATTTGTTTGCACACTGTTACTTGACCTCAAGTATTCCTATTCAACACCAACAACTTATACACAATTATATGGGTAAAAGAAACCTTTCCTATTCAATCATAATCATTTGTTTTCACACAATTCCAATTATTCCCATCTAACACTAAAACACACAAGCTGTTATATGGTTTCAAATATTTCTTTTTAACACCAATAATTTGCAAGCTTGTTGCCCCAAATGATATTGAATAAATATCAATAATAATTATCCTTAGAAAACAATTATAGCTTCAAGTAAGTTATTTAATACAAATACTTTTCATATATGGTTTCAAGTATTCCCCTCCAACAGGAATATTTCTAAACAGATCAATTTTACCCATAGATGAGACCCTAACTTGTACTACCACTCCAGATCAAATTATACCTGGGAGTAATGACAATGAAATGGTACTCCACACTTACCAGAACTCCAGAAGTGGAGCCTCACCATGGAATGCAGGTTAGTGTCATACCCAGGACACTCCTTCTGAATGCAGTTAGTGTATCCTAAACCCTACTGACAGGACTGAATATTTTCTAGAATTTCATTATGAGACAAAGCATTATCTATTACTGATAATGTTTTGACTGTTTAACATTAATTTTAATAGTTTTTTTATTACACATATAGTATTAGCAGAAATATTACATTGAATATTATCAAATGAAGCATTGTCATTTCAAATACATCTTCCCAGAATACAAACTCACTCAGTGATGTCTTTTTGTTGGGGGCTGATTAATCCAACTGGAGATTCTTTGTCTTTGCATGTACAGTAAAGTCCCCTTTTATTGGTTGTCAAATAGTATCATTCTTAAGTAATTGGTTCTTGAGATATTCAAGATGATTGAATATGTTGCCAACATATCTTGTATATGATTTCTTTTTAGTCAAAAAAGCTATTCTTTTTAAAGAAAATGTGAATCTGGTCTGATAAATCAAAGAACTGAATCAATAAGAACCCTTCTTTCCAATTTTATCTTTTTTATCTTATTTGTTAATTCATTTCATTTTTTTGCATTTTATTTGAAAATATTCTCTAAAAGCCAAATCAGGAAAAATTGCAAATAAAAAAATGCAAATTGTAAATCAACTTACTTGCCGTAAGTGGATAATTTTCCTTGTATAACCTAAATTCGCTGATCTGGCAAAGGTCAGGTTGTAGCTGATTGCACCTATCAGACAAGACAAATGGACACACTTATCTAACTGCACCTGGTCATTAATTAGAATAAGAAGACAGGTAACAGAAGATTCATTACACAAGTGGAGCTTGAGGCAGTCTTTTAAAAGAATACATGCCTGAATCTGTAGAAGATCTGTTATTGAGATGTTTGTATAAAAAGGTCAATCACATTGAGTAAATTCTAGAGAGAAATGCTGGGCTTATTATGGTATTTACTGAGTCTTAGATTAAAGAATAGAGCAATGGACTCCGTATCATGAGGTTTATAGTTTGATAAATTAGATTAGGCTAATGAAATTCAACAATAAATTTGTATGAGTTTGTGTAAAAGTTTATGTATGGCAAATTTGAGAAAATTCATTGATTGCATGATTACTTCTATCCTACCCTTAAACATATGGGCATGTATGTATGTGAATGAATATTTCATACCTACTCGCGCACACACACACACACACACACACACACACATACACACAGAGATTAAGAGGTGTATTAACAAATCATTTTAAAAACCTTTTTCTTAGATCAAGAAAGTGCTCAAATACTGAATTAGTTTAAAACCTAAAAGAAAATGTTATTTCACCTCCTCATATCAGTTTTATTATGAAATGTTTCATATATTTGAAAAAATACAAACATTTGATGAAACACATCGTTTCATCTGACAAATGTATTTTTTCGAATATGTAAAACTTTTAATGATAAAGCTGACATGAGAAGGCAACACCCAACAAAGCAGCAGCTTTACAGCCACCTACCACCCATCACCAAAACTATCCAAATTAGATGAACCAGACATGTAGGACACTGCTGGAGAAGTAGGGATGATCTCATAAGTGATGTACTACTATGGACCCCTTCACATGGCCAAGCAAAAGCAGGGTGACCAGCTTGAATCTACATATAGTAGCTCTGTAAGGATACGGGGTGTTGCCCTGAGGACCTGCCAGAAGTGATGAACGATTGGGAGGGGTGGCGAGAAAGGGTCAGGGATATCCATGCCAATGGCACAACAAGATAATGATAATGATATATATAGGCACACACTATGACTGGTCCTATAAGTGATAAACATACAATAACACTAAGAATCCAATTCAATGCTCTTCAGGAGATATCTGAAACACTCTGAATGACGAATATGAGAACTTTGTCAATGCCTACATGGAAGCAGCAGCAGAATGCATACCAACCAAACTAAGAGCCAAATGTAGAGTTCCCTTGGAGACATTAGCAGTTAAGAAAAAATGAGACAGTGTGAAAACAGCATCGCTATGTAATTAAAGGAACCTAACAAATACCAATGCTCAGAATCTTAAGAAGGCACAAAATGAACAAATTAATGCATACCAAAAAGAACAAATAGAATACATTCAAGGCTAGATCAATAAAATTAGAAATCTAGAAGATAGATAATCTCAAATAACGTGGCAGACAGTAAATGGACTGAGTAAAAGGAAAAGCACCTTCAGTGCTAAACTAAAAGCTACCAGCCAAGAAGAACAAGTAGAAAAGACATTTCAAGAATCTTCTTGGAAAATACCCGAAAGTTACAGATACACTTATGAAAATTATTAATAATCAAGTAGACATCAAACTCGGACAGTTTACTCAAGAAGAACTCAATGTAGTACTATGAAAATATAACCAGAATATAATAGCAAGAAGAACAAAAAGCTGCATCCTCTCTTTCCCCAAGAAAGGAGACCTCAGAATTGCCAAGAACTACCTATGTATAACCCTAACTTCTATATCATCTAAGATTTATAATGCTCTGCAACCATATCAAACCAGAAATTGAGACAATTCTTTGGTTGAATCAAAATGGTTTTCAGTGAAACCAATCCACATTACAGATTCTGACAATCCATCAAATTTTATTAGGAGTTTGTACAAAAAAACATTAAGGTGACACTCTTATTTGTAGATTCCTTCAAGGCATTTGACTCCATTCAAAGAGGGAAGATGGGGTAAACTCTTCTAGCCTATGGTTTCCTTAAAGAAACTGTCACAGCGATAATGTTGCTCTATAGAAACACAAAAGTAAAAGGCATTTGACTCCATTCAAAGAGGGAAGATGGGGTAAACTCTTCTAGCCTTTGGTTTCCTTAAAGAAACTGTCACAGTGATAATGTTGCTCTATAGAAACACAAAAGTAAAAGTTGGCTCACCGGATGGAGACAGACTTCTTTGACATTATTGCTGGTGTTCAGCAAGGGGATACATTAACCCTATATCTGTTCATAATCTGCCTAGATAGCATAATTCGAACGTCAATAGATCTAATAAGTAAGTAAAGTTGGCGAGGGTGACCTGAAGGCTCCTTTTTCAATAGCTACTACACCGAGGTGTAGGGGAAGGGCGCTACCCTGGATTGCAGCACTTTACCCTTGATCCTTACCTTATAATGCTGACTGTTAAGCAAGGAGGCATCAAGTACCATTTTTTGAGTCTTTGGTATGACTCGACCAGGGATTGAACTTCAGTCTCCCAGGCCATTGGCAAACACTCTAACCACTAGGCTAATGGATAAAGTTGTTGGCAATCGTAGTCATGAGTGCCCCGGAGGCTGCTTTACACTAAACAAGGCAGGAAGCTAACAATACCCACACAAACTATTTTGGATGCAGACTATACTGATGACATAGGACTTCTGTTAAATACACCTACCCAAACCGAATCTCTGCTGCATAATCTGGAGCAGACAGTAGGTGGTATTGGCCTACATGTGAATGCAGAAAAAACAAAGTATATATGTTTTAATCAAAAAGGAGACGTCTTTATATTAAATGTTGGTTCTGGTGAATGAAAAAAGTGCTTAAAACACACAATTTTTTAGTTCATCACTACTTTGACTCAATCAAGATTTACATTCCTTTGTTTGTAAACAGAAAAACTTTTTAAAAATTGATACATTCTTCCTTGTATGTTCTTTATTACTAAACATGCATATAATATATATATATATATATATATATATATAGCCAATAGGGTATAAAAATGCAAACAAATGAAGGCTGCTGCTGCTGTTGCTACATAATAGCTTATAATTCCTTCGCCAACGTGGTACACTTGTTGGCTGAGTGGTCTGATACTAAGTCTAACGTAAAGTTGGACGGGTTTCGATCCCGGCTTTAAGCATCCTACGTGTCTAGCCACACTGAAGAGTTGTGATACAATGAAACAGTCTGTCTGTGGATGACAATATATATATATATATATATTCATTTTAAAGCAGAGTTTATCCACTTCTTTTTCATTAATATATAATCGAGCTGTGCTTTAAAGATTTTTGGGGTTGGTCTAAGTCCATAGCTTTTTCTTCCTTTTTTGGAATTGAGTGTTTAGGCATACAAATATGTTTTTGAGATAAAACTCTATGAGACATTCACCATTTCTGTTTGGCGAGTTGTGTAAGCAGAATTTATTATTTCAGTCTTTGCATATATGACTAGTACACATACCTTGACGGCAATATCTCATCCACAGAAAGCAATGTTAACATGGGCATAGTTAGGGTGTGGATTGCTTTTGACAGGTTATCAGTCATACAGAAATCTGGTCTGTCTCATGAGATAAAGCAGAATTTCTTCCAAGCTGTGGCTCTATTGGTTCTACTGTATGGCTGCAGAAATTTAATGAAGTACTTGGAGAAAAAGTTAGATGGGAACTACACAAGAATCCTCCATGTAATTTTGAACAAATCCTGGAAGCAACAAAACAGCGACTGTATGGGCACTTGCCACCCATCTTTTAAACCATCCAAGAAAAACAAACAAAACATGCTAGACATTACTAGAAATGTAAAGACAAATTCATAAGTGATATTCTCTTAATCCGACATATGGATATGCCAGTGTTGGCTGACAAGAAGGACTAACAGTTCAGACACTGGATATAGTGTAGATGACCTGCAAGGAGGGATCCGTGATGAGAAAGAGGGAACTCCGAGCTATCAGTGCAACTTGCTGACGATATATACATATATATATATATATATATATACTACCAGTCAAAAGTATTTCGCCAGCTTAAAAAAATTTCATTTCTCATTCAAAAAGTGTGATTCTTAAACAAATTAAGCACTATAATGATTTTATTTATAATACTAAATACAAGTTACTTCAGTAACTTTTCCTTAGTATAACCAGATATCTTTTGAAAATTGATTTGAAAGCATTTTTCTTTTTTAGAACTGAGCATGAATAAAACATTTTCAAAGAGTTATATTATACTATCATTTGAACTCACATTTGACGATATTGTGTTGAATTACTGCTAGATAGATACTATCTGCTTTACCTACACAGAAAACAATTTCATCAGAGTTACCAGCCTGAATGACAAAAGGCTGACAGCTCCAAACATCATAGCACAACAGAACCAATGTTGTAGAAAAATGTGTCAACATCCACTGTGATGAGAAGATTTTGTGAAGCTGGCCTATATGGCAGAATTACTGTGAAGAAACCACCATTGAGGAAGCAAAACAATGTCAAAAGGCCCCAGTGGGCCAAGGCATACAAAGACTAGAAAACAAAGCAGTGGAATAAAGTCCTTTAGATTGACAAATCAAAGTTCAAAATCTGTGGGTTGAATTAGAGGTTCTATAAGGCATAATGGTTAGAGTGTTCTCCAATGCTCTGGGACACCAAGGTTCAATCCCAGGGCAAGTCATACCAAAGACTCAAAAAATTGTACTTGATGCCTCCTTGCTTAACACTCAGCATTATAAGGTATGGATCAAGGTTAAGTAGAGCAATCCAGGGAGAGGAGTAGCACCCTCCCCTACACCTCTGTGTATGGGAGGGTGCTCGTCTAAAGTTGACCAACTTACTTATGTGTGGCTCTTTCACAAAGAGCTATATTACACCAATCATAAAGCATGGAGAAGGTTCTGTTATGGTGTGGCTTTTGCCAATTGCAAATTCAAGGATTAACCCCTGGTGAAGGGCAAATTGAATCAGACCAGCTATTACAACATACTGCAATATCATGCAATCTCATACTGGAATGTAGATAGTGGTTCAAGGACTTGTACTCATGCAAGATAATGACCCAAAGCATGCTAGTAAACTCTGCCAGAGGTACATTAAAAGCAAAGGGGAACAGCACATCCTTCAACTGATGTCTTGGTCGGCACAATCAGCAGACTTAGATCCTGTTGAACTGGTGTGGGATAAATTTCAGCTAAACAACCCACAAGAGTGGTTCACCTCAGGCAACTCTTGCAAGAAAGCTGGGCAGAACTATGTTCAGTCTACCTCCAATTTTTGGTGGGAAGAATGTCAAGAATCTGTGAAGCAGTGATTGTGGCCAAAGGGGGTTATTTTAAGGAGTTGAAAGTTTAAGAATTCTTTCGTTTTTTGGTTTAATTTGTATTTAATATGGCTCCAGAAGACTTGTATTTAGTATGATAAATGAAACCATTATGGTGGAAAAGATTAAAGAGAGTTTTAATCCTTTTATACATTCTCTTGTAAGGAAATGAGAAAAGTTGAATGAAAAATTTATTTGATACTTCTTGTTCATCACATTCAGTAAAACTTAGTATGTGTCGTAACTTGTCTTTTTTATAACCCAACCAAAAATAGTCAAATTGACAATCATAATTCATATGGCAAATTCAGGGTTGAATGTGAGAAAAAATATGATGGATGATAAGATATTTTCTGACCAATCAGTGATCATTTTGCAACTTTCAAACAAGTCAGTTCCTGAGCTGATTTAAGCCAGTGTGACTATATATAAGAAGGTTGATTTGATCCAACAGTCAGAAAATGGACTCTGGTAGTAGCTACTTCAAACAATGACAAAACATCCGTAGCAACTTTGAAGAGATGCTAAGCAATTGCTAAGAAATAGCAGCAGAAATTTCAAAGAGATCTCAAACTTCCACAAAGACAAGACAATCAAATTATATTATGCAATGGCATCAACTAATAATGAAATCTTTCTTTCATTCATCTCATACAGATCACATCTCTCTTGTGTAGCTTCTCACTTTTTTACTGTTTCTCACAGACAACAAATGTACAAGCCATATCTTCATTTATTGGGACTATCCTACAACATATATTTATATTTACCTACTTCTCCACAGAAGCAGGATGTGACATTAGCTCAATTTTTTAAGCAGAGTTTAACAGGTTTGAATTCAAAGTTTTCCTTCTCCAAGAATGGTTGCCATACCAAGTTTGAAGAGCCCAATCTGCCCAACTATTTACCCCTATCTGGAGGGAAAATTGTTGGATTTATACCTTTTCCAAAGGTATTACTGCTATAGGAAATGCAAACAACCTCGTCCAGGATTTGAAATTAGGTCACTCTGTCCATTTCCTATGATGATAACCACTGAACCACAAATGCCTCAAACATATATATATATATATATATATATATATATATATATATATATATATATGTGTGAGTGTGTGTGGGGGGGCATCTTTATTGTCTGTGTGTGGATATAGATTCACACATAGATGCATATGTATATTTTTCCTAAACAAGTTCAACCTGTCAGGTGGGGTCATAATAAGCTAACTGCATACTCTGCAGATAAGCAAGCCTCCGCCCACTAAAAAATAAGGATTTTCTGGGTATGATACTAACCCGCGTCTGATGATGAGGCTCTAGTTCTGGAGATCTGATAAGTGTAGAGAACCCCTTCATTGTCCAAGGTTCACTCTGACTTAAGTGGTAGTACTTGTTAGGGCCTCATCTAAGGGACAGATTTAGAAAAAAAAAATCTGTATTTGATAAAACCATGTGCAAAAAACTCTCAAGAAGTAATGATACAAAAAAATATTAATATGAACATTGAATAAATATAATTCCTAAACCTCTTGCCTTGAAATAGCCCAAGACAGGTTGACATGCCTTTAAAATCAATCAATCTATCAATCAATCACTCATAAACAAGTTTTATTAAAGACAATAAACAATGATTATTTCAATAGTTTTTTTACAATTTTTTTCCACTTTTCACACAAGATAAATGGTTAATTCGAGCTTGTATTCAAAAAAGTTTTATTTTTTTTACTAAGCATTTTCAACCATCACTGGCTATCTTCAAGGATAAACTGAAATCTTTGAATTCAGAGAATTCAGACAAACTTAAACATGTTTTTTTTTCTTTTCATTTTATTGTTTTTTTATGTAAAAAATTTGAATTAACATATTCTATTGAAAATAACCAATGATAGTTTATAATGTTTGGGAAGGAACGGTTGAATAATTTCTATATAAGTTTTGAATCAAACATTTGAAATCTTATGTGAAATATGAAGAAAATTAGTAAAAAAAAAATCTATTAAAATAAACTTTGTCCTTAGTCTTAAATAAAAAAAAATTGTTTACTCTTACAAATAATGATGTTTTTATTTCTTTTTAAAGGTTTTTGTATTTTTTTCTCAGGAAAGAGGTGGATAAGAAAGAAAATTAATTTTAAAAGCACAATACAGAATTTTTTTGCACCACCCTAGCAGTTACTAGGTGTGTATCATTGTTGAATTTATTCCTGCAAGACAATTATTTAGCCTATTATTTATAATTTTCACTTTTGTTCTTTTCTGTTGTTTTTTCCCAGTCAATTTTAGTTTCTAATATTTCACATGTATTTGCACATATATTCACCGACTGTCAATTAGTACAACTTGTTACATCATTAAAAAAAAGGCAGCTCTAGAAATTGCAGGATTCTGTTAATCACTGAATTTTAAAAATGGCATGTGAATAAAATAGAAACAAGAATAAGAATTGGAGATGGTTTCCCCCCCCGCCTCTCTCCCTCTGTACCACTGTTCATTCTCCTGAAGTGGTACCTTACCCTCTCTCTCATTTTGTCTTTCTATTGCTAGTAAATGAGTGATACTGGTTGTAAGTGCAAACAGGGAGTAAATGAGGTGTCAGAGATAAAAAAAAAAAAAGCAATTTGTATAAATTGCATAATGTTGTTAATTAAACACTGTTACTAACTACTGAACTTAATTTAGAGTTTTTGCCCAGTCGGCTAGGGCTGCAGAAAATACCCCCCATGAGTGTTCTGGATATAACACTAAACAATCTGATAGTGAGATTCTAGTAATGCGGAAGCTTCAAGAAATGCTGAGTACCCCTTCTGTGCCATTACTCCCAGGGCCACTCTGGCCCGGAGTAGTAGCACTTGATAGGGTCCTATGTATGGGTCTAACAGAACTAAACTGTGTATTTATGCTAAACTGAATTGTTTGTGATAGGACTGTTTTGACATTTAAACTGTATACTTATGCAAAACTGATTTGTTTGAAATAGAACTGTTTATATGTATAAAAATGGATTTAGCATTAATAACCTACAATGATTGATATGTCTTAAAACCAAACCAAACTAAACAAAACCTAATTTGGAGTTAATTTCAACTAATTACTTTAAATTCCTCTTCCCAAAAATCTTGATTTTTATCAAAAGGATTATTTTCCAATCAAAAAGTTTTCATTTTCTTTTTCTTAATTTTCTTTTGCTTTTTAAAAAATTTTTCTTATGATCTGTCAGTGAAGATTAGAATGTGATGACTATATCCCTTGCAGAGGGTAAGAGCCCCTCAAAAAGAGGTGTCATGTATCTAAACTGTATCTGATGGTAAGGCTCCATTCCTGGAGATATAGGGAGTGTGGAGCACCTTTCATTGTCATTATTCTCTGGTCCACTCTAATCCAGAGTGATATTTTCTGTTTGTGTTCCAGCTATGAGCAAAATAGATCTGTTTAAATACTATTTGTATTCAATTGGACCATGTGCAAAAAAATATTCTTAAGAGACAATTATAGAAAAAAATGTAAATATGAACATACTATGAGTGCAACTCCTAAACTCTTGGCATAAAATAACCCTTGATGGGTTGACATGCCATTAAAATCAATACATCAATCAATTTTTTTTCTTAGAAATTAAAAAAACATTTTTATTGTGTGCTCCTTGTGATCAGGGTTGGATCATTCAGCAAACCAAGCAGGTGCCTAGGATACCAAAAGAGAAGACACCACAGTGTTTTTTTTTTCTAATGAAGATAATATGCTTTGTATTAACCAGATGATATTTCAGATAAAATTTAACTTTGTTGGTAAACTATTTTGTGGAAGGATTCTTTAATCATGAATACAGCACCATTATTATTATTATTATTATTATTATTATTATTATTATTATTATTATTATTGTTATTTAAATGTTTTCTCTTATCAAGTTTTTCACACGAATAGTAACCAGTGGTTTCCACTGAAATCCAAATATCCTGAACACTTCAAAGCATTTTTACTGATGTCAGCACTGCTGTTATCTAGACAGTCATGGATTTCTTGCTCTCTCGTTTTCTTATCTAGGTTCTTTCAAGTACTCTGATTATGGTCAGTATTACTGTCATCTTCATATTCCATAGCATTTTTACTTCTATTGCAAGGTCCAGAGAGACCTTGCTAGAGAGCTAAAATTATCTTAATTATATAACTCATTTATTTTGCTAAATTATAAGCAATAGTTTTACATCTAGCTACAATCAATGGAATGAACAAGGAGGTATTATTGTTGAAGTGTGTTTATGGCATCCACTGTATTTAATCCGGACCTAGCCAAAGTATTTTCATTTTTACTCTACAATTCATATATAACATTTTTATCAAAATTCTCATTATGCTTGCACACACACACACACACACACACACACACACACACACACACACACACACATATATATACATATATATATATATATATATATATATATATATATATATGTAACTATAACCCAGTAAAAAATGGCACAACATAACAATATCTTTATTTGAGCAATACACTGAAAATGCTCAGAGAAAATGAAGCAATCTCCAGTTCAATTTACAACGGAATGATAATTTTCAAGAGTCTGTCTTCATTATTTTGTAATTATCCAAATTCTCAATATAATAAAGATAACTATGAAATGCTAATTAGAATCATTCACTCCTTTCTAAATAGAAGCATCATTATCATCATGAACAATTGTTAACTATGAAACATTGATTAGAATCTCATGCCTTTCTAAATTGAAGCATCAGTATCATTCTGAGTTGTTGTTTCAGCAGGAATTCAATGGATACGTGAGTCATCTATTTGAATTCTATACATGGGAACTTATTTGTGTGGCCCTTTATCAGATTCATAGATGTAGTCTCCTTTATCTCTCATAACCTCACATTTATTAGAGACGTTATGCAATATTCACTGATGGACTGCATTATTTGAAGAGAAGTTTATATTCTCTAATACTTAACTTTTTAAAAAATTATATCTTTTTGACTGACAATGTAACCACAGTATTTGTGGCATAGTATTGTCAATAGTTTAGTTTATTTTCAAAGAATTATCTGGTAGTGTATTAGTGGGAATTCTTTATTGAGATCTTCATAAATTACTCAAAAGATTAGGAGACAATTTGAGTATGGTAATTAAACTGAGAAAAATAAGTTCCTTCCAATTATGGTGATATTTTGAGGCCAAAGTCAATTATTCTGACCATTACAGCCAGGAGAATTTTGAGCACTAATTTCAAATTTATTGTTGATGTAAAGTGGCTTTTCATTGGTTCAAGCTGGTTTATATTTGATGTAAAGTGCTTGTTGACTGGTACAAGTTGTTTTAGATAAAAATCTATTGATGTAATGTACTTCTGTATTGGTTCAGGTTGGTTTAGTAAACTGTATGGTCATTGGTCTAGATTGGATTAGATCAAAAATTTATTTTTAATTCAAAGTAGTAGTTGATTAGTCCAAACCAGTTTAGAAAAAAAGATTGTTATCCTTAACAGTCCATTGAAACATGAGGTAAGTGTCAAAGAAATCATAAAAAAACAACCAAATTCCTGACCTTGCTTCTCCAATTGTTTAAACCTATTTGACAATAGAAATTGGCTTTTTTAGTGATTGTAATTTGAGGCCTAAATTAGCTCAGTCGGATTTAATTTAGTTGAAAATAGCACAATAGATATAATTTAAGGTAATTAAAACTGATACTATAGAACACAGATTAAAAAAAATAATTTAACAAAAAAAAATTAATACTCATTATATTTGAATTTGCAAAGTTAAAATAAAATTAAAAATCCAAATACATAAAAAAAGACACAATAAATTTCCAAATTTAAAATATTAATCATTTTGGTCATTAAAACAATTATCTACATTCAATTAAACATTACTTATTTATTTTATGGATAGTTCTTCAAACAAGACATGAAATAATTATATAGCATTATTGCATTATAAGGACTAAATCCAGACAAAAAACAAAAATATCTAAAAAGATAAATCATTAAAGTATAACTCATTTAAATCTTTATGAATGTTCTTCAAATGCTCTGAAAATTTTCACAAAGCACCCATAAAAAACATGTAATTGGTAAATCTCTTTTCTACATGTGGATTTATCTTTAAATGTTTGGTGTAAGTTTTTGATTTACAAAGCTTGTAAAATTGAAATTGTTCAAAAAATGAAATAAGTGTAAGGAATTTTTCAAATTTCACAGGTTTTTTTTGTTTTCTATGTTTTTCTTTTTAATTTTACTTGATTAATATTAGCATAATTTTGTTAAAAAGATAATTTTACTAAATTCAGTGTTGATATATGAGGTCTGATCAAAAAGGTTTGAAGTCTGATTCTTTAATTCTTTTTATTTTAAAATTTAAATTAAGATGTGTGCACAGCTGAACAACTTTCATAATAAAGGGATGATGTCTAGATGTCTAGATGGCTATTGAGATGAGTTGGTATCAATTTAGAAAAAAAACAAAGCCAGTCTCAATATTTTTTACCAAAATCTTTTGGCAAAACACAAGTTTGTGCAAGACTTGATTCCATGCAATTTTTTCTTGTCTCCTAAACTTAAAATTTATTTGAAGGATAAAATTTAAAGACATGAAGGACATTAAATGAACAACAACAGTGCATTTTTGCACCATATCAAAAGATGGAATTTCAGAACCAATGGAAAATTCATTGGCATTCAACATACTTGTGTTGAATGCCGAATGGATTATTTTGAAGAAAATTAATATTTTGTTCATTGTTCATTTCTACATAAATCTTCATTTCAAATACATCGACAATCTTAAAACTTTTTTAACATACCTCGTAACTATATAAGCTTATGAAAATTTATGTGTTTCTACACTCAAGCTAACACTAAAATGGCATACATCATGTTAAATCATTAATACACATGTTCAATGTCTAATGGGTATTACATATTCTTACAAATCCCATGTATCACGATCATGGAAAATCTAATTTGCATAATGATTATAAAAAGCAGGTTTTATTCATTTGTAATTGTATTGTTTTATTTTCATTAAATATAAGCAATAGTTTTGTGTATAACTTTTAAAAGAAAGCCAAAAAGTTATTTTAATTTTATTAAGTTTTAATGAAATGAGGCAATTTGCACTGTACATTTATTTTTAAGCTTTTTCATTACCTTTGAAAAATATGCCACCTCCAAAAACGTATGCATGAGTAAACTGGAACAAAATGAAAAATTAAGAACAAATTGTTTTGTGATGACTATAATGAAAACAAAAACATAAGGACCCATACAAATATACATAATTATGGTCTCCATTTTCATATGGCATCACTCAGATTCTATTATATTGTATACAATAGTCTGAAACTGAAATCAATCAGTTTTAATTTGTTTTTGGTAAGACTGCGAATTAAAACCTAAAAAAAATTGTTGTGAAGCAAAGATACTATGAATAGCATATTATATAATTATACATACAATATATATATATATATATGCTTAGAGAATGACTTGCTTCCTAAGAACACAATATATATATATATATATATATATATATATATTGGGTTCTTAGGAAGCAAGTCGTTCTCAAAGCATGTTTTGTTAAAGATGGGAGATTGTTTTCTTTTCAAGTGAAGACATTCAAGACTCATTGTTATTTTTCTTTTTCAATATATTCAATATTCAATAACAAACCCTTACGCCCACCCTAACAGAATGAGCCAATGCCATATTAAAAAAAAAATACTCCAAATATATATGAATAAAACTCACTACAACAAACAACCCAACACAACTTCTGAGGATGGTCAGCTGACCAGCGAAATGGTGAAAAGCACTTGGGCTAGTATGGGGCACTTTCTTCACCACCTTGACCCAGACATAAGAAAAATAACAAGAAGACTTGAACATCTTTACTTGAAGATCTTGAGAAGAAAACAATCTAGGGTCTTTAACCAAACATTCTTTGATATGTATATATATGCTCATGGTGAAATAGTTAGTCATAGGAAAAGGAGATGGCAACCTGTGTACACGTCCTGCATGACGCTGTTTGCATTTCACATAGAGCAGATACCTTTGGGAAAGGTGTGAATTTAACTATTCTCCCTCCAACTATGGGTAAATAGTAGCACAGACTGAGCACTTTAACCTTGAAGTGGCAACCATTCTAGGAGAAGAAGAACTCTGAATTGAAACCTGTTTAGCTCCTCTTAAGAAATTAACCTTCTTTCACATCTTGCTTGTGCAGAGGGTTTGGGCAAAGATATATATATATATATATATATATATATGTTTTTACTGCTGCTGTTTTGTAAGTGGTTATACAGCTACTGTTTAGTAAAGTTCTTGTTCCAGGATTTGTTCAAAATAGCATGAAGCATCCTTATGTAGTAAACATAACTGTAACAGTAATAATTTTTTGATACTATTTCCTCGACAGGTACAATATTAATTGTGAATGATTTGCAAAATTTATTCTATGCAAATCAACAAGGTATTCTAACAGGGAGATATTTTCTTTTTCAACAATCCTGTAATGAGATAAATCACAGGTACATGAATACAGACATTTTACAAAGATATTAGTTTAAAGTGAACATGAACAACCTCAGCCAGCATTTCAATTTGGTTTGTAGATTTTATTTTCCATGCTAATAATCTTAATCCTACCTTTTACCTTTACAGAAATTAATTGGTTTTGTTTCTGCCTGAAATTACTTTGTTTTTCAAATCTGAAGATGGTAATAAGATGCTGGGTTTTTTAAATTTTTGATTTACCTTTAAAAACAAACATTTTAACCTGCAAGCATTAATCAAGTATTCTGAATTCTTAATCAGTGAAAAATTTATACATAATATTATAATGATCAATGTTATAATGATCGTCATTGGCCTAGAGAGTAGAGTGTTCACCAATGCTCCAGGAGACCTGGGTTCAATCCCAGGTCATGTCATATCAAAGACTTTAAGAATGGTACTTGATACCTCCTTGCTTAACACTCAGCAATATAAGGTATGTATCAAGGGTAAAGTGAAGCAATTCTGGGAAAGAAGTAGTGCCCTCCACTACACCTCAGTGTAGTAGCTAATGAAAAGGGAGCCTTCTAGTCGCTCTCGACTATGGTCGCCAACTTTACTTACTTACTTACAACTGTATCAAAGTAAATATGGCACATTGTTGCAAGAATTTTGTTAGTGCAACAGTATTAAAATGAATAAGAGAATAAGATTCTAAATTTGTGTTCACTGCAATCATTATAGTTTATCAAGGAAGGTAACTCTTAAGTTCAAATTATAGAGTGTTTCTTTTATTCATTTGTATTTGCAATTATCATTTAATTATGAAGTGAATTTCCAAAAGAAGATATTGCTCAAAAATGGCATTTAATAGAACCTGAAGAATGAATTACAAGGAATAAAAGATGACTGAAAGCCTTGAATGCCTAAGAAGGAACCTCAAGAAAGTCACCAACAGAAAAGACCCGGCCATGATAGAATCACTGTCTTCCACTTAAAATAATTCATGGAGATTCATGACAGATTTGTTCAAAAATTGTGCAATGGCTACAAGAGGCAAAAACTTTGGAATGAATTATGAAAGGAAAAAGTCCCCAGATTTAGAAAGATCCTCTAAAAATAGAAATGCACCAAATGAACTACCGACCAATAACATGTCTTCTTGCGATGTTTAAATTACTGGCAACACAGATAAGAGAAGAAATTTATAACTTGATTGAATACCATAGACTTCTTGAAGAAGAGAAAAGTTACTACAAAGAACATCTCAAGAACATCTAGAGGTATGAATAACACATGCTTAAAGAAATAAAAACAAGGAGGATAAATCTAACTCTGGTATGAATAGACTAAAAGAAAAGTCAACAACATGAATGCATAGTCATGAATAGTAGAATGTTCAAAAATGTTAACTTGTAACTTATTAGTAATAGAGTGGTGTCTGCATACTCACTTACTTCATACATAATTTCTCAAGGGAGATAAGTATTTAATTCTCATTAAAGGAAACTTCCTTTCGAGAAAAGGAGGGGAAAGAGGACTCACCAGCATTAAAGATTGAGTGGATGCAACAATACAATGACTTAAAGACTGCATAAAAAAAGCAAAGAAAGACTAATTACAGTGATCAAAAATAGCACAGGAAACATCAAAATCAAGTGAACAAAAATAAGAATTTAACAAAAATGGGAAGAAAAACAACTGTATAGATATTTCAACCAACAAACTGACAAAATCTCACATGAAAAGACCTGAACATATTTATCTTTTTTATCTTTTTTTAATTAATTATGAATTCTATGAATAAGATGAGACTTGACATCAAGTTAATACCCACTGAAGGTAGCCTTCAACTAAATAATAATAACAAGAACAAGAACAAGAAAAAAAATTAACATTTTGAAATTAGAAACTATAAAAATAAGCTATTAGTATAAAAAATTTAATTTGAAAAATAAGAATATTCAAGTTTCAATAGTACATGTCTGGCCTACATTTATGCTCCTCCAATCATAATAATTTTTCAAGGGAGGTAACTATTAAAAGCTCATTGTGAAGTACTGCCCAATATTTAATTATCTATTTCTTAAAATTAATCATATGATAGAAAATCTATAAATTGTATGTAACAAGACATCAAGACTCAAGTGAATATGGACCAAATGAAAAGAAAACTAATAATGATGCATAATACCTTACATCCAAGAGATGACATAGACTATATGTGTCAATAAAAGAAAGAGGAAGAGGACTCACTATCATTGAAGATTGAGTGGATATAACAATACAATGACTCAAAGACTGCATAAAAAAGAGCAAAGAAAGACAATTACAGTGATCAGAAACAGTACAGAAAACTTCAATATCAGCAGAACAAAAATAACAAGGAAACAAAAATGGGAAGAAACAAACTGACAAAATCTCACACAAGAAGACCTGGACATGGCTAAGAAAGGTAATAATAAACAAATGCAGCAAATTAGCATAAAAGGAGTACAAGACTAGACACAGCTGGGTGAAGAAAGTGGTCTCATGGAATTGGGCAAGAAATTGAAATTTGACCATACTACCAAATGGTATATGCACAAACCAGAATCTGTCCAGGTAGATGAGACAAACAAAATTCTCTTGAATTTTAAGATATAAACAGATTACTTAATCCCACCCAGAAGATCAGACTTAGTGATAATTAACCAAAAAAAGAGAGTACAGATGTGAAAACTAACAAAGAGTAAAATAATCCAATATATATAAAAACACAATCTGTATCCATAAATGAAAATTATTTCTTACATGTGACACTATTCTCCATCATTAGAAATTACCATAAGAATGGAATTTAAAAAATGAAAATAAAAATTGTTAAAATTAATAGATTAGAAATAATCACAGAAATTCAAAGATTTATTAAAGGATTCTCATAATATTATCTATTCACGTTGCAAAAAACAAAAGATGAAACTGTGTAGCTGATAAAGTTTTTATCAGATGATGAATTTTGAAGTCAGGCAGGATTTTGGGGCCAAAGACAAATTAAATGATTCTAATATATAAATGCATGCAAATGTGTTATCATGTTTATTTTCTTTAAAAAAGAATTTAGATAAAATTATTTTATATAAATTCATTCTTTTTTTATATGGGAAATAATTGATAATGGTAATGAGGATGATGAATGCTAGAAAAAAGAAAAGAAAAAGTCAATGAACTAAAGATGAAAAAAAAAGAGGCATTTATATGGACTTTGAAAATATTTACCTAAATCCTGATTTGAGCTTAGCACACCTGAAAGCACTCTAGTTTTAACCAGCAACTGCTAATCCATGTGGCTTTTAATCTGCCTTAAATCCCTTTGGTTTTTTTAGCAACCACATTGGTAATACAGATCAGGACAGTGTCGTCCTAACATAGACTAAAGTGTGGGACTAAATGCTTGTTTCATTAACAAAAAATAAAAAACACACAAAGCCCTACATAAATTTTTAGGCAAAGCTTTCACAATTATCTCAAGAGATATGTACATAGGTTTGCATAAATATATATATATATATATATATATATATATATATATATATATATATATATATATATAGTTGTTATATCTTTTGGTATGAAGCTCTCTTTTAACTTTACTCAGTAAGTGGGTACCTTGGGTTGTGTAATGGTTAGCAAGCTTGACTAGCAAACCTGAGTAAAAAGAGTAAGTTCAAGTCTCACTGGGTGCCCCATTCATTCGGCCTTGTGCTACATCTAAGCAAAAAGCTTTGTAAATTACTACTTTGTTCTGTAAATCAAGGTCTTTTTTCTCATTGACAACAATTACAAGTAACTATGAAACAAATCGTCAACATTTTCTTGTTCCTGGGCAGAAAGTGTTATATTTCAATTGCTTATCCCTAAAGTAAATGTAAAAGACCTATTTTTATTTTCCTTTTTTACTTTTGTGACCAGGTTAATACATTTTTTTTTGCCAATTTTTAAATGTAAAATAGGTCAATTTCTCAATTTCATTACCAGAGCACAAAAACAAAGTTTTAAGGAAATAATGGCCATTTTCACTACTTTTACAACATAAGGAATAAAGAAACAAGACATACTATCCAGCAATAAAATTTGAGTTACATAGTGTAATCCAGAGCAGTTTTTGCGGAATAATGGCCATTTCCTATACTTTTAAAACACAAGCAATTAAGGAATAATATATACTATCCAGGAATAATATATATATATATATATATATATATATATATATATATATATATATTATTCATTATATTATATCATATATATTACTGATATATATATATATATATATATATATATATATATATATATATATGTATATAAAAAGATTATATATATATATATATATATATATATATAAAATCTTTTTGTTGTTGGTCCAAAGAGAGAAAGAAATATTATAAAATGAGTTGGTCCACGAAGAGATTAGTATTTTTTAAGGATTTATTTACTTATTTATTTATTTTTATGCTCATCTATCTATCTATCTATCTATCTATCTTCCTGCAATGAGTTGAATGGTAGGGTTGACTGAACACTCCAACCTTGGTAAGGTGACCAGTCTAGAAGGAAAACTCTAAATTCAAAAAACAATATATCTAGTGGGGTGAACCCTGATAACAAATCCTTCTAGTTACAGCTATCCATGATAGCAGTAACTCTGAAGGCATATGTGAGTAGAATGAATCTTATGAAATCAATAAATATTTCAATCCCACAAGTTTTGAAAAATAATTGATTGGTAACCAAGGATGATAAAGACAAGAGAGTTGATTCGAAAAGCCAAGCTTTTATTAGGTGAATCAATGACAATGAAATTGGTAGTTAGTCCACTCAAGGATCAGGATGTAGTTGGAATTGTCGTGTGGAACTGGTCTGCCGCAGGTCTGGATATACAGATGCTGGTTCATTGATGCTGGAGCTGGTTGCTGATGCGGGAACTGCTGCTGAGTGAAGCTGGAGTTGGTCTGCAGTTAGTGCTGCCTGATGCCTTGTTGTCTTGTAGTATGCCAAGAGGTGTACTGAGACCAGAGGTGATCCTCAAAAGATTTTCTGAAATTAACCCTTAAAAGTACTAGTTTTAGACTTTCTGAATTTAGCTTGAGAAGGTCTGTTTAAATGAGAGAGCTGTGGTGGTGGGCTGTTAGCCAGCATCAGCTGTGCTGGGTCCATGGCTGTGATTGGTTGGATTCTACGTCAGCTGCTTTGTTTAGTGGAAAGGATACAGACCCGACATTTGGAAGCTTGCTGGTGGGAGAACAGATACCTCTCTGGGTATAAACCCAGCTGGGGTCTGATTTTTTAGTCACTGCCCATTGTGTTTATATGGAGGGAGCTGCTGCTTTTTTTTCTGGTCTGAGTGAAGGGGCTTTTGTGCTATTGCGTACTGGAAGTTCCTCTATCAAATATAAGAAATAATGAAATACTTCATTGTACGAAGGAATAATGTAATACTTCATTGTAAGAGGAGCTTTTAGATATGATGTATTTTATCCTGTGGTTTCAAACTGTTTCTGAATAGCTGGCAGAATTAATCTATTTTGAAAAGTAGTTTGTGTGTTGATGACAGAAGTTCACTCGTGGACATAGTCATGATGTTATTATTGGCTGACATCACGGATGACTCAGTGTTTTCTCTAAACTGGGATTTTTTTGTTTGAGTAGCTGGGACAGCTATGATAACTGTATGACAAAAGAGTAATGTGACCTCATAGAAGGGCATGCCAATATCAATGGAAGAAGACAATTGCTCAAGTTAGTAGAGTACAATAGTAAAGAGGAAAATATATTATATCATACAGTGTTTGTGATTACTGTTTTTTTCTGCTCCAGATTGTCACTGGAGTATAATAATAATCTCTTAGAGAGTAGTATTTGTGTTGTACAAGCATTTGCCACTTTAATCTGCTGAAGTAAAAAATTTTCTTTTTACTCTTTTATGAGAAACAAGAGAAGGCAATCACTTGTGATGATGAATGATTTGGTTTGGTTTCTTTGTTAAATGGCATACCAACCTTTGTGATTATCCAATGCCAATGCTATTTTTGTAGAGAAATAGTAGTAGGAGCAACATAGCTGGGGGGATAAGGAGGTTCATACTTTTCCCAAGGGTGTTTGTTGAAAGTGAATATTATTGTATGACTGGAGTTTAAACTTTCTTGCAATGATGTTACAGTCCAGCATGTTAACCAATACACTATGGCAACTTTCATCTGGGAAGATGGAGCAATCATTATATATATTCTTCTCTTTTCAATTTTTACTTTTGAGATAATCAGATAGATATACATATATAGATAAAGGATTTATATATATATATATATATATATATATATATATATAAAGAATTTATCCAACTTCTCATCATGTCAAATTTAAAATGAAGTCATTTTATAGTGGAGGGGGCATGTACAAACTGAAACTTATGTGAAGCCATCACAAAAAATGCTTGGTTTCCTTGGCTCCTCATGCACCAAGTAATAAACTCAGCCCTGTTAAACAGGTATTGGCTTGTGGGAAGGCCTCTTGGAACTTAGTGAATAGTATATCTTATCTAAACTTAACTGTCTGAAGATAGATAAGCTCTCTGTGAAGGGCACAATATATATATATATATATATATATATATATATGCCAACAAGTCTGGTTAAAAGGGATGGCTTATTGATTTTTAATGAATTTCTCTTGCTTTCTAACAAAACTATGTATGGTACAAAGAAGAATAAGAATTCTCCGTAATTTGTTTTTTGGCTTCAAGCACTTTCCCCCCTTCTCAGATCAAAATAAATTCCAGAAATTATAGTGTTATCAAGCAATGTTGGGAATTTTAAAGAAATGTTTTAAATACATGTTATTGATGTCATATGTAAATGTTTAAAAAAAATGGTCATCTAGGCTCACATGACTGCAATTTCACCTTGCGCTGAGATTCTTTCAGAGAGCTAGATACATCAAAAGATCCCTACTCCTATTGACCATACAACCTGGTCTTACTACAGACTGTAACAGAATTATTATTTTAAAAGTGTGGAATATTTACATAAAAATGTATCCCCTTATTCTGTTGCAATATTTGTGTGAAAATGGCAGTTTAATACTCCTAGGAATGGTTGCAAAGTTCATAGTTAATACGTCTAGGAGTGGTGGCTGCTATTTGGTCTTATGCTTCAAGTAAAATGAGTAGCTTAGATACTTTAATCTGACTAGGAGTGTTGTCAAAGTCCATAGTGTTTTAATACCGCTATGAGTGGTAGCTGCTCCTTGTTCTTCTGTGTCAAATGAATAGTGATGTATTTGATTGACTTCCAACCAAGCACAAGGCCATTTTATTGTGGGGAGCTATGCTCAAATTGAAACTCATGCACTGCAGATTCAAAAAATGCTTGACCTTGTCAGCATTCCCCTGTTGGGGTGCCTCAGGTGCCAAGCAATCAACTCAACCCTGTAAAGCAGGAATGCCCCCCCCCCTAGATACCAAGCTTTTAGTTTTGCACTCATCAGCATGAAGCTAAGAAGATATGATTAGTAAAGTTTTCAGTACAAAATTTTTAGGTTGCCTTTTATCTAGTTTAGTTGGCTCCTGAGAGAGGTGTTTGAAATTGACTATAGATTGTCTCTGATTGACAGGCAAATACAAATGTTTAGTCATGTGACCTGCTTATGTATGCACATATTTGAATCTTGAGATGTTGGTGGACGCTGTTGATCTAAGGAAGAAATTTTTAGAGGTATGATTGAAGTAATGAGAAATTATGTTGCCAAGGCATATGTGAAATTCTGGCTATAGTCCATAGCAATGCTCATAGTCTTACTGTAAGCAAATAATATTCCCAATGGTCCACGTTGACACTCCAAGGGTCAAATTATCTCTGATCTGTATTGTAGACACAGAGATATCTGTCTTGGATATCCTTATAATGCTTCAATCTAGGGAAGTATCTGTACTCTGAGGCAGTCCAAAACTTGGTCTACAGGCATAAGACTGTTTACTTGACCACTGTTGCTAACCAATGAAGGGACACTAATGTGTCATTTCCATCATGTGTAGCAATTCTCTAAACTGACCATCAATATGAGGCCCCCCAAGTGACCTTCATAAAAAGATCTAATCAATCAAAAAGAGTTTCTATTTCAGTGACTTGACATTTGCTTACTCTTGACTCAACAGCATGCATCCCTGTCTAAAGCTAGACTACAGACAGTGCTCTTTTGGGTGTTGCACAACATCACAAGATATCTAAAAGCTTTGAATATCTTCTACTAGCATCCACGCACTGTGCACAGGTCAAAATTAACATTGCCTTTCAGGGTATTGGAATTTCATTTCCCAGCAACATTTTGAAGTCCATAGAAACAAAACATTAAGTGAATTTGGATAAAGTGGGATAGTTGCTGCTGGGATGCAATGAATTCAGGAATATCACTGATGATGCATTTAAGTGCATCTATTTAATGTGTCTTTATGAACATGCACACACGCATACATGTATGCATGCATACATACCAACATATATATATATATATATATATATATATATATATATATATATATATATATATATATATTTCATCAAGAGTTCATAATTATCATAAGAATTTGAGTGAAACAATTTTTTTCTTTTGTTTTATACATGAACCAAATTTCTATTTAACGCTTTTGTATTTTTAATGTTCTTTCCCATCAAAAATGCATTCAAAATATTCATATTTCAATAGACAGCTAATAATCAAAAGATATGTTTTAAAAAGAAGCCTAAAAACAATAAAAAAAAAAATCAACAAAACTTCTTTATATGCTACACAATAATCTTACTATTTTATTTTATTTTTTATTACACCTCGTGGTGTAATGGTTAAAGCGATGGACTGCGGAATCGTAGTAAGCGAGTTCGTACTCCAATCGCGCTATTACTTTCACTTTCGGGCAAATACCCTTGGGAAAGGTATGAACCCCCTTATTCTCCCAGCTATGGGTTAAATAATACCACTACTGTTCTTCTAGGAGAATTGCTTTGGCATTAAATAACCTACAAAGGTTGATATGCAATTAAACAAAGAAACCAAACCAAACCTAGACGGTATCCCCTGTGTACACAGAGTTGATGACTGTCAGCTTTTGCAAATCAGTCAACAGTTGGATGTCCACGTGCAATCATTATTGAATTAAGATATACATTTTATTCAAATGATAAAATGAAATGTGAAATATTAGTGTTTTATTTTTAGGGAGCTAAGTAAAGCTATCAGTTCAAAAAGAGGAAGGGAGATCAAGGTTTGTCCCTTAGCAATAGATGAGTAATTAGTTATAGCAATGTTTGATGTGTTTAAAAGACAGGTGAGTAATATTTAAGAAGAAATACACTTCCTTAATTATCTAATAATAGTGAATGCAAAAGTGAATGGAATGAATGAAGGAAGGAAGAAAGGAAGGAAAGAAAAGAGAAGAAAAGAAAAAAGATTGAAAAGACCGAAACAAAAAAGGGAGGAACTAAAAGGAAGCTTAAAAGGAAGGAAGGAAGGAAGGAAGGGAGGAATAACTGGAGGAAAGAAGAAAAGGCAGAAAATTGAAAAGACAGAAATAAAAAAGGAAGTGACTCTAGGTAAAAACAAAATGAAAAAATGAATCAATGAAGGAAGAAAGAAATGATTAAAAGAAATAAAAAATAATAAAGGAAGGAAGGAAGATATAATTTAAGGATAGAAAAAAGGAATGATAGAAAAAAGGAGATATAAAAGAATACTAAAAAAATAGAAATAAAAAAAGAAGAGACAAAAAGAATTTAAATAAGAAAGGAAAGAGAAAAGGAACGAATGAATGAAAGAAGGAATGATAGAAGCATAGAAGAAAAGTAAGAAGATTGGAAAGACAAAAAAAAAGTAAAGAACTAAAGAAAAAAATCATAGCAAGCAAAGAAACAGTGATTAAATGAAAAAAAAATAATTAAGAAAAAAAAAAGAAGAAAAGGAAGAAAAACTGGATAAAAAGATAGAAAAAGGAAAAGAAAATTAAAAAGGGAAATGAAAGGAAAAAAGGAAATTTTTGAAAGAGAGAGAAAAGGAAAAAAACCTAACGAGAAAGAGAGAAGCATAGCGAAAAAGAAAAGAAAGGAAAAAAGAAAGTCTTAAAAGAGAGATAAAAATAAGTATACAAAGGAAAAAAGAAAAGAAAGAAAATCTGGAAAGCAAAGGAAAAGAACCATAAAAAGAAAAAGAAAAAGAAAAAGAGAAAAAGCAATATTAAGCGAGAGAAAGAGAGAGAGAGAAAGCTTACAAAAAGAAAGATAAAGAAAAAAATGAAAGAAAGAAACAAGACAAAAGTAAAGGGGGAAAGAAAGAAAGAAACAAGACAAAAGTAAAGGAGGAAAGAAAGAAATTAAGTTGAATTAAAGAGGTGAAAAATAAAATGAATGAAAGTAAAAAAGAAAGAGAAAAGAAAAAAATAAGAAGAAAATATAAGAAACAAAAAAAGAAGAAAATAAATAATGAAAGTTAAGAGAAAAACTATGAATAGGAGATGGGATTGATAGGTACTTTGGTTTGTAAAGAGAAAGTGAAAAAGTCAGTCACCTACATTGAGTCTGATACGACATTTCACTTAGCCATGTTTGGTTCTACAATTAAAACCATTTTGGCCAGATGATGTAAGCAACTGGTATTTTGTTCTTATTGAGCAGCTGCTCCTGTTAAAACAGACTGACAATACTTGTAAGTAAATTAGGAGCTGTACTTGAATACGAATGTCTGTACATTTAAGAATAAGACAGTATTTTGCGTAAATCTACATATTTTGTCTTGTGGGGTCGGAGAAGACTGGTACCTTTTTTATCCCAAAATTTTAGCTAATCTATTCTTCAGCTTCAAATTAAACTGAGGGATTTGGAACAAGTACAAAACTTTGGCTAGGATTTGAACTTGCTTCCCATTCTATGGAAGCTTGCTATAGCATATAACAATGCCTATACCAGGGGTGGGGAAATTGTGGCCTTAAGGTTGCATGTGGCCTTGTAAAACATCAAGTACGGCCTTCCACAGCCTTATTGAACAACCAATTAAAATTGTACACCACCACTTTAGAACCTGATACTCCATTGCTTTCTTGAAAAAAAGCAATCTCAAAAAAGCTATTAAAAGGTTAGTAAAGTTTTTCATTTCTTTTAAGTATTAAAACTATTAATTGAATGTGAACTAAATTGCTAACTAAAAGTTTAAATTATATTTTATTGCAGACGTAACCAAAAAATAATGAATTCAGCTTTATTAGATGACAATAAATTTCAATGTGGACTTTTAACATGAAAAATTTTCAATGCCACTGATCTTGACTAGAAAATTAAGATAGGGATGCAGAAAAGTTCTCAGCAAAAGCAAAAAAAATTAACTATTTAAAAATCTTTTATTAATATTTCTTTGAAGGGTTAATGAAACTTGAGAAATGATTTACGAAATTATTTGTTGAAATTTCTGAGATGAAGCTTGACAATTGTTATTGCTTAGAATATTCAGACTATTCACCTCATATTTATTGTTATACTCACAATGTTTGGAACTATTAATCAAAAAGGCTTGATAAAAAAATAAAAACATTGCAATATAAGTTGGGGTAAAAAAAAAACAGGATATACTAGTGATGCAGAGTATCTCAAGGGTTGATGAAGACATTAAGTTTATAAGTCCCAAAAATTCACTCTGAATTGTCTTGCAAGGGCATGTGGCACAAGGGATAGGGCATTTGGTTGAAAAGTACTTCTGAGTGAAACCATCCGGAGGTTGCAGGTTCAACCCCAACAACAGGTAAGAATAACAAGGAATATTTACTATAACTTAATACTAGTATCCAGTCATGGTTAACAGATGCTGTTGTTTAAATAGACTGTTCCAATTCTGTTGTTCAAGTAAAGGATTCAGCTTGAGATGCTATGTGGGTTCTTGTGTTTGACCTGAAGAAGGACATACTGGCTGAAATGTGAGAATAAAGATGAGGTCAATAGTCAGAATATTCTTAGCAAAAACCATGTCCTGAAAGTATTGAATTGTGGGATCAATATGTAGAATCAGGTTAAGTCAAGAATCTTTCAGTACTTCCACAAATATAGTGAAGTAGTATTAGTTTTTTGTTATCTATTATCTTTACTCTTCTTGCTTCATCATTACCAACAACAATAATAGGTCCAAAAGGTGTAGAAGTGTAGGCATGACTGTATAGAAAAGGTGATCCATTAAGAATTGTGCAAATCACTGAAGTTTGACTATGCAAATCAATTGCAGAGACACAGACTAGAATCTATCCTGGAAAATGAGATTTTGGTGATAAAAATGATCTCCCAATCCTTGCAAGAAGACCAGTCCTTATTGATTACAAGAATTTTTAAAAAAGGCTTGTCAGCTAATGGACTTTGCTATCCCAGCAGAATCACAAAGTGAAATTTAAAAAAAGCAAAAAAACTTAATAAATTCCTGGACATTGCTAGAGAACTGGAAAAACTGTGGAACATGAAGGTGATAGTCATACCAATAATAGAAGGCACTGTTGGAACAATTCCAAAGAACCTGGAAAAGAGATAAGGGCAACAAGAGATCCTAGGAAATATTGAGACTATCCAAACTGTAGCACTCTTGAGACTAACTTGAACACTTTGAAGAGTCCTACAAACTTCCAAATTGGTTAACTATTACTACTGGTAACTTACATAGAGTAAATAATGATAATAACAACATTCTACTGAGAATTTAAAAAGTAAAAGATCACAGATGAGCAACCATGAACAAATGGCTAAACAGAAGCTACCTGAAGAGAGAAATGAAATTTCTTATTATTGTAGCACAGAACAAGTGTATTAAAACATATTGCATCATGTTGAAGATTAACAAACTCTCTCAAAAACAATAAATGACACCTCTGTATAGAAAGAGAGGAGATGGTAAAACATAATCAGTGAATGTTGAAAGTTGGTCCTGAAAGAGAACAAAAAATTAGTATGACAGGTAGCAAAAGCCATTCACAGGGAACTGCAAAGAAATTGGGTTTGGTCGTGCAAAAAAATGGTATCAGTTCAAATGAGAGTCTATCATGGGAAATAAAAACCATAAAATACTCTGGTGTTTTAACATCCATTCCAAACATCCTATCCAAATAAAAAGATTGGATCTGATAGTTGTAAACACTGAATAACAGACTTGCTAAATCGTGGATGTGGCTGTATGAGCTGACCACAGAATGGATGTGAAGGAGTGAGAAAAATTATAAAAGTTCAAGGAAAGGTTAAGATCATACACAAAAAAGGGTTGCTGGGGTTTGTAAGGATATTGGGAAGGAAGCTAGAAATTTGAGGAGACTTGCTGTCACTCAGTTTTCAGCAATGACAACTAAATATTGGGGTTAATACAAATACATGAATAATAATATTATTATTATTATTATTATTATTATTATACCACCACCACCATCACTGCCATGCTTGAAAACTGGACTAAATATGAAGAAGAAAAAGAAAGCTTGTGGATTTCATTGTTTCCGTAGGCCACAGAGTAAAAATAAACAAAAGCAAAAAACAAAACAAAAGCAAATTGTCAAATATCTGGACTTTGCCAGAGAGCTGAAAAAGTTATGAAACATAAAAGTGATAGCGATACCAATTGTATTTAGAACCCTTGGAACAGTCCTCAAGACTTGGAAAAGAAAAACTGGCTGAGCTGTAAATCAGAGGAATAACCATGAGTATCCCGATAACAACACTGCTAAGATCAATTAAAATACGTAGAAGAGTCCTAGAGACCAGAGGAAACTTGCTGTCACTCAGGCCTCAGTGAACTGCCAATTAGAGCTGCTGTGAAAAACTTGCAAGGAGTAAAATATTACTACTACAACTACTACTCTAATAATAATAAGAAGCAGAACAAGAACAAGAAGAACAAGAAGAATTAATCTAAATAACAAGAAATTAAGCTACAAGTTAAAAAATAGTAGAAAATTAAATTTCAGAATCTAAGACAACATTGTGATGTATGTGTTTTGCCCATCACCAATTATCCCTGATGTATATGAAAGATATATTGGTGATGGGCTATTTTTGAGAAGGAGAGTCTATTCAAGGGTGTATTTGAAAAAAGTACTTATGTATGCATAAAATGGTTGACTCTGATAAAATCTATAAGGTAGGGCAGTTTCTACTTAAACATTTCCAAATATAATTGCATAGGCGATATCAAAGTAGAAAGAATAGGAGCAGAATGATCATATTAAGTTTATTTTTCAAATGTTGAGGCTCTGCCAACCATTTTTACCCCAAACACTCTTGGTTGATACAGTCTGAACTATTTTATTACTAGTTTTACTTCAACATATTACTCGAGCCACAGGTACTGTAACCAACCAAAGATCTGTGTACCACACTAAACAAAGCTACTTATTTACTAAATTTGCTTTGTTGTAGCACAAGGCCAAAAGTATAGGGCTCCCAATGAGAATCAACTCACCATCAATGGTCAGCTAATCTGGCTAGCAAATCATTACACTACATGAGGTGTCCATACTAAGCAAAGCTAAGTAAATAACAGCAACATTCTGACAAGACACACTCTTCATTATTACTATTATTTTATTAATAATTTTACGTCCTCATTATTATTGCTATTTACCTTTGGGTTGATATACTTTTTATTATTACTATTATATTAGTCTTAGTTTTACCACATCTTATCATTGTTGCTTTTTACTGCAACACACTGGCTTGATATCTTCATTAATATTATTATTTCATTACAGATTTGCACTTTTATATATAAAATTGATGACCTTAGTCGAGAGTGACCCAAAAGCTCCCTTTTCAATAATTACTACACCGAGGTGTAGGGGAGGGCACTACTCCATTCCCTGGATTGCTCCACTTTATCCTTGATCCTTACCTTATAATGCTGAGTGTTAAGCAAGGTAGCATCAAGTACCATTTTTTGAGTCTTTGGTATGACTCGACCTGGGACAGAACCCTGGTCTCCTGGACCATTGGTGAACACTCTACTCATTTGCCCAATGGCCCGGTTTTATATATACAGATCTACATTTTTGTGTTTCAGTAATTAGATAATAGGCATATATCTGTCAAGGTTTACAATAGATGAAACAGTTTTTTTTCAAATGCCCTTAAGGCATACAAAGTAGAAATGGGAAAGTAGTTACTCAAGTCTTCAATCACTCACCCATTCCTCAGTCAACCATAATTGGCATTTTGAATTAATTATGACTTATTGTTGATTTGTAATTTTGAATCTTAAATAACTGCTCTATGAAAAAATGAAGATGAGTGAAAATTACTCTTATCTGAATTGCAGATGGGAGATTGACATTTGCCTTGTGATCAGAGTGCAGTATCTGCACATTCTGTTTAGAATCAGAGTGTGGTATCTTGATGAGTTGAAATCCCATGGTTATTTTTAAATACTATAAAGATACAAAATATTCTGATGAAAATAATTATTATTTTGAAAAACATAAAACAAATCAGAATAATCACATATAAGAAGCATTGATGATAATTTTAATTTTTGTAATTTTAATTCTATTTTTTGAATTAGATTTTAGGGTTTTTCTGATATCAAGATATTAAATATTGAGAATCTGCAACCATAGAAAATCTATTCAATGATTACACACACTCAATATTTAACTATTTACTCATTGGGGTAAAATGTGACTCATGGTTTAAGGTGGAACACCTATATGTGTATGTGTGGGTGAAGGACAACGATTGCAAACCAGAGTTATGAAGATCACACAGGATCCCCAAAAGCATGATGAAGGAAGTGGAACAGATTCTACAGTCATTTTAAATAGAATGTTAGATGGATAGCTAGATAGCAAGAGAGATAGATAAATTATTTGGTGTTAAATACTGACCATACATACTTATCTCAGTCATCAAGCAGACCCATTGTTACCCAATGTTAGATGGATAAATATATATATATATATATATATATATATATATATATATATATATATATATATATATATTGTCATCCACAGACAGACTGTTTTGTTGTATCACAACTCTTCAGTGTGGTTAGACATGTAGGATGCTTCAAGCTGGGATTGAAACCCACCCAACTTTACATTAGAATTAGTATCATACCGATATATATATATATATATATATATATATATATATATATAACATGGTAGAGTCCGTGACCCTGTGTTTCATACATTTTGCATTCAGAGTCTGTCCAACAAATGCAAAATGTATGAAACCCAGGGTCACAGATTCTACCACATAATATAATATATATTTTTTTCTTTTCTTTTTTTTTCTATATATAAATGCTCTATCATTGATATTGAGCACTAGGTAACAATACTGCAACATATGGTCCTCCATTAACTCACTGAGTGAGCTAGTAAGAACCATAAATATCTTATATGTATATATATATATATATATATATATATATATATATATATATATATATATATATACATATATATATATATATAGAGAGAGAGAGAGGGAGAGAGGAGAAGAAAATGAACAGATAGATAGATAGATAGATAAGGAGGGAGGGATGGTGAGAGAGAAAAAGGGGGAGAGAAATAGATTAAGATATCTATCTATCCATCAATATATATATATATATATATATATATACATATATATATTGTATGATAATTATGGATAACAATATATATATATATATATATATATATATATATATATATATATATATATATATATATATATATTCAGAGAGAGACAGAAGGAGAGAATGAACAGTTTAACATAGCTAGATAGAGAGCCAGCTAGCTTGATAGATAGATAGATAGATAGATAGATAGATAGATAGATAGACTGAGAAATAGGAGCATATTCAGGTAAACAAATTTGATAAACTGTATTTAAGAATTATAAAAAGAAAGTATGAAATAATAGTAAAGAGCTAAAGACTATCCTGTTTGACTTGCTGTTGATTTTCTGCCAGTTGGGAGGGGGGGCAACAGGCAGCTTAACTGTTACATAGGACAACAGATCTTTTTCTTTCTCTTTTTTTTTTCTTCACCCTCCTACAACTTTATTCTTTTTATTACCCTAACCCAGAGAATTTTTCATCTTTCTTGTTTTCTTTTGTTTTTCTCCCCTTGTTTTTTCCCCTTCTTGTTATCAATCATTCAGTTGCTTTCAACCCTCTGACTTATGCAAATCTTTTTTTTTGCTTTGTTTTATTCTATTTCTGACATTTAATCTTTTCTTTTTTTCATTTTTTTCCTTTAATTAAATTTTTCTATCGTTCTTTCTATTTCATTTTTCCATTCTTTTTTTTTATAAAAAAAGTATTTATCTTTTTGTAGAAATTTTTCTTGTTTTTATTCTACTTACTTTCTTCCTTCATTCCGTCTTTTCTTTGGTTATTTTTTCTTCTTTAATTTTTACTTTCTTATTGTTATTTTTCCTCTTTTCCTTTTTGTTCCCCATAATTGTCATTTTTCTTCTTTCTTTTTTTCTTTCTTTCTTCATATTTTTCGTTTTTTTTATTAACTTCCTCTTTTTTATATTATTGTAGTCATTTTCTTTCTTTCTTTCTTTCTTTCTTTTTTCTTTCTTTCTTTCTTTCTTTCTTTCTTTCTTTCTTTCTTATTGTAGCTATTTTAACATTTTTGTTTGTTTCTAATTGTTGCTATTTTTTTTTCTTTTTCTTTCTTAACAGTAGAACTTATTTTTCTTTTCTTTCTTTCTTCTTTCTTTCGCTCTTTAGTTTGTTTGTTTTCATTTTAGCTATTTTAAATCATTTCCTTCCTTCTTTCTTATTTCAATAATCTTCTCCAGCAATCTTTTTTTCTTATGATAATATTTTTTCTTCTTCATCCTTTTTTTATTGTTATTTTTCGTTCTTTTTTTATTGTACTTTCATTCTCTTTTGTATCTCAATTTTATTGTATTATCTCATAGCTTTTTTCATTTGTTTTTGATGTAATGATTTTCTTTCTTTCTTTTTCTTAACAATTGTTCTTGTATTTTCTTTCTTTCATAAAAAAGAAAAAATATTTATTGTACCGTTTTCTTTCTTTTTTTTTCATCTTCATTATTTTTTTTTTCTTTTAGTAACTTTTCATCGTGTTTACGACTTGTTTATACTTCTCAAATCTTAAGACTGACAACTGAATTATCAGTTCTTTCTTCTTTTCTTTTTCATCGATCCATCCATCTATTCATTCATTCTTTCATTCTTTCTTTCTTTTTTCATTGTTGCCGACTTGTTTACTTTCTACTTCTCACATCTTAAGACTTAAGATTTATCAGTTACTAGGTTCTTTCTTTCTTTCTTTCTTTCTTTCTTTCTTTCTTTCTTTCTTTCTTTCTCATCGATCCATTCATTCATTCATTCTTTCTTTCTTTCTTTCTTCCTTTCTTTCATCCAGTAAGTTTTCATTGTTGCCGACTTGTTTACTTTCTGCTTCTCGCATCTTAAGACTTAAGATTTATTAGTTACCAGGTTCTTTCTTTCTTTCTTTTTTTCTTTCTTCCTTTCTTTCTCCTCAGACTGTCACTTCCACGCTCGTTCTCCACTTTCACCAAGCACTATACTATGTAACATACAAGGAGAGTCGTCGACGCATTAGTGTCGGTTTCACCCCAAAAATCGTGCACACCACCACCTACCAACTTTCACATGGTTTGCTGCTAAGGTTGGTGAAAAATGGTTCTGGAATGTAGGCATGGCAGCAGACCTGCTGCTGCAGGAAAGGAAGGGACGGACCTCTCTATTTCTCTGCCCTAACCATCATCATCAGTAGAAAAAAAAATTTAAAAAAAGAACAAGAAAAAAGTGTTGCAGTCCAAAGAAAGTAGATAGATACAATTGTACAGCCCGGCGAAGACACTCTCTTTCTCTTTCGCTTGTGTCTTTAGTCTCTTTCTTTTCTTTTCCTTTCTTTCTTTTTTCCTTTCTTTCTCTCCACGACTCTCCAGCAAGCTGGCCGCACTCTGACATGGTAGGGCTCCGTAAGCACGGCACAACATACATACACACACGCAACCAGCTGAGAGAACCACTGGGCTCAGACAGAGAGGAGAATGTTAAGCTTTATTAGTTAAAAGGAAAGATCTATTTAAAAAAAAAAAAACACTAAAAACACGCACACTAATCAAGACTGAAAAAAAGAAAGAAAAGGAAAAAAGAAAAAGCACAAGAGGAATTGAGTGGCTTTTATTTCGACTTACAACACATCGTACACATCAGGCAACTGGTTGGTATGATTTTTGGCTTTTATAAGATTTTGAATATTGTATAAACACAATCAATATAATCGTCTGCTCTAATCTATCTATCTATCTATCTATCTATCTATATACAAATGTCTATAAATATATACACAAATGTACCTATCATATTAAGGGCACACGCATACGTATATGAACACACACACACACACACACACACACACACACACACACACACACACACACACACACATATATATATATATAGTGTATGATATGCATGCACATATATTCAAATTTCAGTGTTTTTATCTATTCATGAAGAAAATAGAGAAACAAAGTAATCCAAAAGTGATAAATTTATTATAATATAATGACATAATAAATTCATCACTTTTGTATTACTTTGTTTCTCTATTTTATTCATACAGTTGAATTCATTTCTATTATTTACTATCTATCTATCTTGCTTTCTTAGTCTGTATATAACGATTTAGTACATATTTAGATCATGATATGTATACAACACACACACACACACACACACACACACACACACACACACACACACACACACACACACACACACACACACACACACATATATATACATATATATATATAATCCTCTCTATATATACATATATGCAAATATCTCTTTATATGCTTATGTATATCTTGTGTGTCTTGCCACACTGAAGAATTATGATACAATGAAACAGTCTGTCTGTGGATGATGATACATCTATCTATTTATGTATATATTGTAAGAATTATATGCAAACACATATCTATCTATACACCTATATATCTATCTTTCTATCTGTCTCAGTCTATCCATATCTATCAATAGCATGCCATAATATGCATACAAATATGTACATACGTGTGTATAATATTGAGTGCATATATATATATATATATATATATATATATATATACACATATATATATATATATATATGTACTCACATATATACATATATATATATATATATATATATATATATATATAATTTTTACATAATACAAGGTCAATACCCTTTTTTGCTTCTATTTATCTATCTATCTATGTGATAAGTTCACACAATCATATGTAAATACATGTATTATATAAAATCAAGTCATATAAAATTAAGTAAAAAGTCAAGTAAAATTCTTAATACTTTTTATAACAAAACAATTAAATCTTGTTAATGAAGTAGCTTTAAATTGTCAATAGACATCAAAATGAACATTCATATTTTTGTTGCTTCTTGTTAGATTTAATGTCTTTGATCTATCAGATATCAAAGGAAATTGTAGCCAGAAAATTTTAACATCTAAATTTGAAGAAAAAAGTTGAATTTCTGATATATCTTTGAATTCCTCTATTTTAAAAACATCAACAAGAAATTGATAAACGACATTTTTCATTATTTCTATAGATAGATACATAGATAGATAGATCACATCCAGAAGTTAACGAAGATTTTGAATGGTGTTTTTCAAGGTGTGCAGCCTGTACTTACTTGTAAGATTAGCTTAAACACAATATTTGTAATTCCTTCTTTCACTTTGGGATTTGGACCAAGCTAAGCTAATGTATATCTCTACATTACTAAAATTCTCATGCTTGTGTGTATATATATATATATATATACATATATAATGGAGAAAGATGGAATAAATCCGACATCATATAAATATAAAATATGAAAAACACAATATTCAAATGATGTATTCTCTATATGACCATTGCTAATGACTTACTTTATGCAACTATCATAAGTGGCTTGATGATAGTCACATTGACAGAAACATTTGCATTATTCACATAAAGCATATCACATTTGAATATTTTGTTTTTCATATTTTATATATATGTGTGTGTGTGTGTGTGTGTGTGTGTGTGTGTGTGTGTGTGTGTGTGTGTGTGTGTGTGTGTGTGTGACTGTAACTCAGTAAAAATGACCAAAATGTGCAATACACTTAAAATGTTCTAATTTGGAGAATAAAGTAATTTCCAGTTCAATTTGAAAATTAATGGTAATTTTGTGGCGTTTGCATTTGTGCTGAAGATCATTTTTTAATCATCTAGATTCTCATTATGATACAGATAAATATGAAATGTCAATGAGAATCTTTCACTCCTTCTTGAATAGAAGCATCAATATTATCATGGATCTCTCTTACAACAGGAACCCAATTCCTGGGTTGCCTAGTAAATAGTATTTGTAGTAATCAGTACAATTATCATTGTTATTAGTCTGAATTTCCATTTAGTTTTTAAGTATTTTTGAATATCATTCTTATTACGATGAGCATATTATTATTATTTTACTCCTAGCGAGTTTTTTCACACCAGCGCTAACTGGTGGTCTTTCAATGAAGTCTGAGTGACAGCAAGTCTCCTCCAATTTCCCGGACTCTCCTGAGTGTTTTGGCTGATCTCAGCAATGCTATGGTCTGTAAAGTCTTCTCCCCTCATATTCTATTATTATTATTATTATTTATTGTATTTTCAATTGCTTTACTGTTGGAATTATTCAAATTCTTCCTCAGATTTTATGTTGGTACCAAACACTATTTTACCCTGGAGATTAAATATCAACAAGACACCTAAATACTTATCATTATTATTATTATTATTATTCTGTGAGAATTTTCCCCACCAGCATTAGTCAATTGTCTTTCACTGGAGTTTGAGTGACCACAAGTCTCCTCAAGTCACCATGGCTCTTCTCAGTATTCTAACCGATCTTAATAATGCTGTAGTCTGGATGGTCTCCACTTATTCTCTGATTTCTAAGTCTTTATTGTTATTATTATTATTAACATTATTATTATTCACTGAATTTTTATACCAGCTCATGACTCTCATGGGAGATCCATTGACAGTAAGTGACAGTAAGTTTTTTCAACACTTCAAAACTCTCTTCAGTATTCTGTTAGGGTCCTATCTATGAGTCAGATAGAACTGTTCAATCATTTACTAAGAATTATTGTTATTCATTATTTGAAACCATACAGCAGTGTGTAAATTATTTACGTTACATAGGAATGTTTCATAGATTTTTATTACTAATGTTAAATAGCAATACTTGAAACCATTTAACTGTGCCAATAATAAGTTCTAATAAATTGTTTAAAAATAAAGTTACTGACAAACAATTCACTTACAAATATATATATATATATATATATATATATATATAAACAGGATTTGGTATTAAATAACCCACAAAGGTTGATATGCCATAAAAGACCAATCAATCAACCACCAGAGGGACCAGAAAGTACATTCAGCTTTTTATTCTCTTTCAATTTGCAACCAGTAGTAAATGATAGTTTTCAAATCTAAGTGACAACAAGTCATCTCAGATCTCCAGAGCTTTTATAAAAATTTGTGCCAATCTCAGTAGTGCTGTGATCTGGATGATCTTAATTCCTCCATAGATTTCTAATTCCTCCAGTCTTTTTTCCAGTTTTTTCAAGATTGTTCAAAGTGCTCTAACTATGATTGGTATCACTATCATTTTCATGTTCCACTGCTTTTTCAGCTCTCTGGCAAGGTCCAGGTATTTATTTGATTTTTTGATTTCATTTGTTTTTCCCTGTGGTTTGTTGGAATGGCAAAGTCCATGTGTTGATATATTCATTTATTCTTGTCAACTACTACTTGGTCTGATCCTCTGGTCTGAATTATATAGCTTGTTTTTTATCTCAAAATCTCAGAGGATTTTGTTTGTCTTATTTTCCAGGACAGATTCTGGACTTTAGATATACCATTTTTCTGAATAGTCAAAGTTTAGACTCTTGCACAATTCCCAGTAAATCACCTCACCCAAACTGTTTTTGTACTATTTCCTGAATCAGTTTACTGCATTCACTTATTAAGTGATTTACTATTTTCTCTCTCTCTCTCTCTCTCTCTCTCTCTCTCTCTCTCTCTCTCTCTCCACATATACTTGCTATTCTCCTAAATCTTATCTATTCTAGATTTTATATTATTAGGTCTTATGGCGTTATTTTGGGTTGATATTAGGAATGATTCCATTTCTTTCTTTTGGTTTCATTTAAATAGCTACATCCAGGCCATTTCATGTGTAAAGTTCTTAGTTTGATTTGCAGTGTTGGTCTTAACTATGAGGTTTGTTGTATATAAAACTGAGCATTAAGTCAATGACTTTAGTCACTAAGTATTTTTCTCAAAATATATGCTGTTCCAATATCATATGAAATGCCTAGCAACCCTAAGAACTTCTTAGGTCTTTTGGGTATGACAGAAAATACCTTGATGCAGGTAGCCTCTTTATTCATGACAGTTCATTCTTTAGTTGAGCATACATTGTAATTTTCTTAATTTCTTTCAGTGTTACTCAGCAACAGAAATGATAGAACATTCTTATGTATCCTTATTAACAGAGATTAAACCAGATCAACAATGATGGATAAGCACAGTTAGTTTGTACTTTGAAATTCCATAGTATTTTCATAATCTTATTTTCAAGAACTGCTTCCAGTTCATGCTGGAACCACTTACACTGGAAAATCTTTTGTGCAGGCTCTAACAGATATTTTTACACACCTTGTCATGGCTATGTTTGTATTTACCTATTTATTTTTTGCCAGTATTTCACATGTACCAACAATGTATGCAAAACTCTACACTTTTATGTCCCATAAGCAGTAACAGTCACTCTCCATACTTTAATAAAATAGATCTATTTACAGAACTAGTCACTAAAGCTTTGTCTTTGGCTACTACAATGAGACTCACAGTTTCTCTTTTCAGTTCTCCTCTGGTGAACCATCTATTCTGATGTCAGCAGTTTATGGGAAACTTTTCATAGAGCTCTATTTACGGCTACTGAATTGCCAATGACTCTCTAAACCTTTTTGTATACAGTATCTTATCCTCTTTATTCTCCTTTGCAAGACCAAACAAAGTGCTCACATATTGTGGTAGTTCTTCTTTGCTATTGGAGTGACAAAATTTTTCTCACAAGTTTTTACTGGTTGTTTTTCACTGAAGTCTGAGTAACAGCAATTCTCTTCAGGTCTCCATGACTCTTCTAAGAATTCTAGTTGATTTTAGTAGTGCTGTGGTCTGGATAGCCTCAGTTGTTCCTTTAATCTCCAGTTCCTCTAGTCTCTTTTCCAGACCTTTTGGGACTGTCCTAAGAGTGCCAGATACAATTAGTATTGCTGTCACTTTTATGTCCAACAACTTTTCAGCTCTCTGGCATAATCCAAGCATTTATCTATCTTTTCGACTTCTTTTATTTTCACTCTTTAGCTGTAGGTTTTTGGCCTGAGTTTTTGTTGTCAGCGAGGAAGATGGTGTAACGTATGTGCGTTTACGTTGTGTTGTTTCCTCGCTGAGTGTTGAAAGCCCTCACTAAGTTTGTGAGAAATAAAAGGAGGATGATGAAGAAGTAAGATGGCGAAGGTCAAAAGGTGTTTTTAGAATAAGGTTTTTATTTGCAGCATGGAATATTGGGTTTACTTATGGTGCTGCAAGACTCGTGGATTTTAAGCTTGTTAGTATTGAGACGAAATGGCATTATGAGATGTTGAGAAGGTTGTGATGGCAGCGTGTGTCATCGGACGTGTGAGGGATTGTGTTTTTTGGATTTTTGACGAAAGACATTGTTGCAGTTGTAGGAATTGAACTTTGGATGTCACTGTGTAGTTTTGTGTGTCTGGTATTTGGGGAGAGTAGGTGTTATCTCCATTAAGGTGGACCAGAGATGAATTGAGCTAGCGTGTCGAGAGCGGGATTATGCTCAGATCGACATAACCAATTTTGGGGTGACATAAAGTTGTGCCTGTGTGAGGCATTTTGAATGCATCTAATTTATATTCAACTGGGATTCCTTATAAGGAATCCATAAATTAGATAGGTTCTCTCGTGTATCCATGTTGCTGCTGCTGCTATTTTAGAGCCGCAGTGAGATGTCCGCACTGGGCGGCGTTGTCCAGCTAAAAAGCATCGCTATTGAAGAACGGCCAGTGGGACGTCTGCACTGGTCAGCGTTCTCCAGCCAAAAAGACTGGGTTTGGCAGCTTACAAGATTTGGTGGCCGGAAATGAAGGTCCAGGGTGAATAGGATAAGTCATCCTGATTGGGTGAAATTAAGTGTCAAACCAAAAATACAAAATTTTCCCCTTCTCTACAACTCTATGGTCTGCTGGGATGGCAAAATCCACTAGTTGACAAGTTCTTCTCTTCTTGTGAATTAACACTAGGTTTGGTCTTCTGATCATCATCATGATTATTATGATTATTAGTATTATTATTAACAACAACCAATCAGTATCCCATCATCATTGTAATTATTAACAAATATAACTTTCAAATAAAATTGTTAATTAAGAAAAATATCATTAATTACTGAAGCTTTTCATTTATGTAATTAAAAAAATTCAATTAAAGAAATTGTCTCATCCAGAAAAAAATAAAAAATATTTTCTAAGATTTAGAAAAATAACAACAAAAAAGAAACAAAACAAAAACAACTACAAAAAAAGAAGCAACAAAACAAATACCAAAAGCTTTTCAAGAACAATCCTCTCCGTCCACTCTAGATTCATGTGATTTTGTTCCCATGGATAATGATAAATGATATTGAATTAATTTTTACCTCTTTTAATGGAGAGTTACACAAACAGGAAACTCCCTCCTCCATACAATCCCCCTCTTTATTCATTTCATTAATGCATGTTTTTTGTTTGCCCCCACTGTCTCATTTAGTGACAACCTCCACTCCACTACAGCACCTGCCTCTTTCCCTAATCCAAGTCAGTTGACATTGTTTTCCATCTAAACACCAGTTGTTGAAATGAGGCAAGACATAAGAGCTGGAATTCAATCAGGCCATCTTTCACATTAATCTGCTGAAAGCAAAGTTTTTTGTAAATAAGGGAAAAGAGAATAAAGGAAAGGAAAATTTGATTATATAAAAAATTTTAATTCTTTCTTTCCATTTCCATCTCACTTTTGTACCTTGCATATCTTTTATAGTTTCTTTCTTCAATTTTCTCTCTCTTTCTCACACACACACACACACACACACACACACACACACACACACACACACACACACAATGTCTAAGTTATATCATCTTATTCATTTTCTCTAGCTTCTCATCTTTTGTATTTTGTTTTCTACTTCTCTCAGTCTTTTTCTCACTCTTTTATCTCTTTTTTATTCTTCCATTCTCTCCCCAACAAACAACCTTTCATTTTTTTTTATTCCATCTCATGGTCATTTCCTCCTTTTCCTTCTTCCTTCCTCTCTTTATTCTCCTACTTTTCTCTTTCTTCTGTCCCCTCTCTTCCAGTCTCTTTTTTTTGTTCTCTTTTTCTATTTCTCTTTTCTCTTTTGATTTTGGCTCTTTCTCCCATTTATTATCTTGCTTTTCATTACCCCCCTCTCTCTTTCCTTGTTTCTTTTTTTCTTCTTTTTTCCCTTTTTTGTCTCTTTTTTTATTTTTTCTTCCTTGTCCTCCTTCAACCCTCTACACTCTTTCACACTTTTCTTTTCTCTCTTTTTCCTCTTTTCTGCCCTCTTTCCTTCCTCTCTTTTTCCTTACTTCCTGTGATTTTCCTTCCCCTTTTCCTTTTTTCTATTCTATTTTTCTATTCTCTTCCTTTTTATTCTCCTTTTTCTTATTTCCTTCTCTCTCTTTTTTTTCTCTTTTATATTCAAAGTATGGTCCAGGCTGAAGTTTTTTTCAAATATTAAAAAATTAAAATCTAGATAAAGACAGTTGAGCAACTTATATTAGAGAGTGATAATGTCTAGACGTTTAGACTACTGTCTAGATGAGTCAGTGTTGATTCTCTATATTTTAGGATCAACAGTCTTGATACTTTTGAATCAGTTTTGTTTTTGCAAAAAAATAGGATCATGCAACTGCAGCTAACTCATCAGTTCTATTCAAATTCTTCTTGTTTTCTAAACTGATAATTCATTCCAAGGTTAAGATCATGTGGAGAACCTAAAAAAATGCAATTGCATAGATTTGCTAGGCATCAAAAGAGGAGTTTAAAAGGTGCTTTGAACAATGGAAAACTCACTGGAATAAGTGTGCCAAGAAGTTTTTTTGAAAAGAATTTGTTTCCTTCATTGTTCATTTCTCTCTTGGTAAATAACTGCTTCAGTCTTTTTTGATGCATCATATATTTTCTTTCTTTCCTTCTATCTCTCTCTCTCTCTCTCTCTGTTTCTCTTTGAGTTTTTATATATCTTTCTTCTTCTCTTTCTTTTTTCTTTCCTAATCTATCCTTTCCTCTCTAACTCTCTTCATTTCACATACTATATTTCTTCTTTCTTCTTTCTTCCTTTTTTTATTCCTTATATATTGCATGTGTTTCATAAAAGATAGGATAAGAAGTTGAAATTTATGTTCACATTTTATGCAACAGTAAGCGTCATGTGGCAACAGTGTAAGTAAGTAAAGTATGCGACCGTAGTCCAGGGTGACCCAAAGGCTTCCTTTTCGTTAGCTGCTACATCAAGGTGTTAGGGAGGACGCTACTCCATTCCTTGGATTGCTCCACTACCCTTGATCCTTACCTTATAATGCTGAGTGTTAAGGAAGGTGGCATCAAGTACCATTTTTTAAGTCTTTGGTATGACTTGACCTGAGATTGAACCCAAGTTTCCTAGGCCATTGGTGAATGATTGTTTCATTCACTAATCTCATTTGAGCACCCTTTCCTTTGTGTTGTGTACAAAAGTATTTTGCCTATAAATATTTCTGAGAAGAATCTAATGGGAAATTTCCCCAATCTACACAAGTTGACAATATTTGGTTTGTCAGTTTAGTTACAATAAAGTATCTGGTACAGATAACCAGTTCTTTCTGAGTTAAAATGTTTGTGTAATATAATGTGCTATGTCCTTTGTTTGTCTTTGCAGGGTTGATCTCAACCACCTGTGTTGTTGTTTATAACTGAGCATCTCTTCAATGATTTTAGCCACTTATTATTTTTCTCAAAATATGTACTGTTCCAACAATTGCTGACATTTGGAGTGTACCAATATCATATAAAATACTTAGCTGCCCTGGGAACATCTTGGATCTCTTGGGTATGAAGTCATAGATATAACAATCTGTGTAAACTGTTATAAAAAGCAACTAAAATTTTAAAAAATGAAAGAAAAGAATTCAAATTTAGTAATGATTATGACCAAGCATTTAACACACTCAGAAAATCTCTCAGAAAGTTATCTTTGGAGACTGGGCTGTTTATAATTACTGTTTTCTGGGCTACAAAGAAGTTAAAGTTAAAGTTAAAGTTAAAGTAAAGTTATCAAAAAGATTATTGCATTTTATTTAAAGGCCTATTTTATTCTTCCTCCATTTTTTCTAAATATTGCTAAAATCACACCTTTAAGTGCCCACCCTGGGTGTGTCATCGGTATTGCTGCTTCCACATCTTTAGAAGTTTAGGGTCTAAATAAAAAACAGATTTCTTTGATGGGGAACCTGACCGAATATGATCAGTATTCGGCCAGCACCCAGAGTAAATTTGCTGCTAGATTTTGGATGCACTTTATATAAATTACCCAAGAAAATGGCAACCAATCAGGTTTACACTGGGACTATTTGATGTTATAAATCTGGTATGATTGGTTGTGATGATGTTCTTACATAAGGCCAAAACAGAGTGTTTCACCAAAAAAAAAAGTCATAATATTGGCTTGTCCAGTGACTTATTTCTCCCTCCCCTTTTTATATTGCTTTTATTTATTTGATCTTTTTCTTGCATTCTATTTAAAGGCCTATTTCATTCTTCCTCCATTTTTTCTGAATATTTAATGTTTTATTCTTTGTTTTGTTTTTTTATATTTTTTTCGCTCATTCTTTTGATTGGGGGAAAATTCAAAGCTGCATACCTCAGTGTAGAATAAAATTTTGTTCACCCATGAAAATTTATATTAATTTTGTGTTAATATTCAAAAAATCATATGAAAATGTAGAACTTACATTTACCATCCAAATACGATTAAGTTTCAGTCATTAGCTTCATGAACAGTTAAATCCAAAAATTATGTTTTCAACTAGTGGCAATTCAGTCATCAGCTATATTCCTTTAGCCTTTAAAACTTTCAACCTCTGAGAAGGTGTTATATTATAACTGATGGTGATTTTTAATTTTGTGACTTAAGTGAAACTTTACTATAAGAAAGAAATCACTGACTGAAACTTACTCTTATCCAAATAGGGAATATAAGTCTATGATTTTTATATTGTACATTTTATTTTGTACATTAAAAAGAGTTAGCATAATTTTTCATGAAACAGCAAAAAAGTAAATTTATTTTGGTAGCATAAGATTCGAGAATCATCGAACTGATGGATTTATGTTATCCAGATTTTGAATAGTCATTTGAACCTAGGTCTGGTGAGTAAGCTGGGAATGGTAGAGTTTCATAGCCCTTTTTATCTAATTTCTACTTTATATCTCATTTTAAACTTGTATATTTGTTCAAGTGTTTGTTTTTTTTTCAGTTGTGATTTGACAGCCTAAAATTAATAAAATAAACAGAGAAAATAAATCTATTTGCAAAATTCATATTTTGAAATGGTATACTGCATGAACATTATTGAACAATAGTTCATGAATTCATTTCTCTTAAAGAAGATAATCTACCATCCTTCACAAAAGAAGTAGAACTATACTCCAAAATATAAGCTTAAAATCATATTACTGAATGTAAACAAATGATAGTTGGTTGTGTTTTATGGCATATCAACTCTTGAAGGTTATTTAATGCCAAATCCTGTTCAAGGATTATATTAAATATATATGATTTATAAATGAATAGTTTGTAAGTAACATTTTTAAATGAGGGAAGACTTGCTATGAAATACTTTTAATTCAATCAAACATCAGTCATTTGTTTGTACACACATCATTTCAAGTATTGCAAATGATTAAACAGATAGGACCCTAACAGGTACTACTACTCCAGGTCAGAATGGACTTAGGAATAATGGCAATGAAGGGGTTTCCCACATTTCCCAAAGCTCCAAGACTGAATCCTCACCATCAGATGGTTTAATGTCATATCCAGGAGATTCATTAGGAAGGTCTTAACCCTCTGCAGAAATGCAGTCAGCATACTCTTCAGCCTCAGCTGATTGGGCTATTAAACAAATGATAATTATCAAATTGGAAGTTATTAGAAATGTTACAGTTGCTTATGAATTATTAGTATTTGATAGAAATGATATAATTGCATACAAATTATGATATCAAGAAAAGTTTCTTGGATCTTGAACCATTTACAAATAATAATAGTCATTAGTGATTGGAAACCATGTAATTGCTTGCAAAAAAAGACAGAGTGACTTCAATATTACATAATCCAACAAGAGTTGACATGCCAGAAAAATACATGTTACTTATCCCCCCATAAGAATTACTTACCTGCCTCCCATAAGTAACACACTTCTTGAGTGTTACTCACTTACTTCCCAACAGGTGTTACTTACCTTTCCATGAGAGTTTATTTACTTCTCTATGAGTAGATTCTTACCTCCCCTGGGTGTCTTGCATGGTGAAATGGTTAGAAAGATCAACTAGCAGACCATTACTAGTGAGTTTAAGTTTCACTGAGTTCTGCATACATCTGACTTTGTGCTGCATCAAAGCAAAACTTAGTAAATAACAATTTACCACACCATTAGTGTAAGTTAAAGTAAAAAGTAAAGTTGGCAACCATAGTCAAGGGTGACCTGAAGGCTCCCTTTTCAATAGCTACTACACCAAGGTGTAAAGGAGAGCACAACTCCATTCCCTGGATTGGATTGCTCCACTTTATCCTTACCTTATAATGCAGAGTGTCAAGGAAGGCAGCATCAAGTACCATTTTTTAAGTCTTTGGTATGACTCAACCTGGGATTGAACCCCGGTCTCCCGGACCACTGGCAAACACTATACTGACTTTGGAGAAGAATCCTCTGGACCAAGTTCACCTTTTTTTTTTTTACTGTTTTACTGACACAGTTAGTGAAGAGTTACCAAATACCAAAAGTTCAAGCTAGGTGAGCAGACCACAGTTAGTGATTCTCACAGGGGGTCCCATACTTCTGGATTTGTGGTAGACTATGCAAAGATTAGTAAAGAACTAGTTCAAATCTGCATAGTAACTTTGACACAACATTCAATTTTCTTTTTTTCGTAGTTCTCTTTATTTACAATAATTATTTGTTTAATATACTCTTATGCACTTCTAACTTCAGACAATGAAATTCTGGGGAAAAAATTCTCAGTATATAAGACACTCTGACTTTTTAGAATTTGTAGCAGCTAAATTTAATCTAAATTTGTTCAACTTTTTATCGGTTCATATAAAAAAAAAATTTACGTAGTTTACTCTATGTCTTAAAACAAAAGAATTACACAATATTTTCAGCAAATACATGGATATCTTCACACAAAAATGCAACAAGCTTACAGCAAAAATAAACTCACATTAGAAGAAAGAAAATTATAAACAAACATACATTCAAGTAAATATTTCTCTGTAATATTAGTTTGGACAATTGATATAACTTACTTTTGGTAATCCTGTTCTGAATATAGTGAGGCATGTAACCAGAAAAAAATCAAATATACTTCTTGTGTAACTTTTAGGCAGTAAAATACAGAAAAATAATGCATCTTCTACAGAAATAATTACAGTATACATTTACTTGTTATATTTTTGTATACCCTGGTCTAGTTTACTCTGACCATCTTCTTGAGAACTTAATAGACTTATAATTAGCTCGCAACTCACCATTCAATTAACAGGTGCATCAATACCTTCACAAAAAAAAGTAAATTACAATGAAGACAACTGTATCAACAATAGCCTCAACTAAACAAGTTGACAAAATCTTGCTGAGAAAAGACAAAACAAAAGTAAAGATATGGTTAAAATTACATAAAATGATCATAAAACCAACAGTAGTATTTTGGTAGTATGTGGTACTTTCTGGTATGTATATCACATGACTGAACCAGTTCAAGCCACGGAAGAAACCCATGGTGGTTGGTACTATCCTTGTAGTTAATACACTGATATATTCATTGCTTCACTCAATGTGGGATTTGAAGGCCTCACAGATGAACATGCTACATATTCTAATTCAAGGGTTTATACTTTACATGTTTAAACTGAATCATAAAACTATGGAAGCAACCAAAAACATTTTTTGTACTAAAGATGAAGGCACAGTTGATTAGAGTACAGTAATCAGATGGCTCAAGAAATTTTGTCTCAGTTGCTAGAACGTTGATGATCAGGCAAAAAAGTATAGTTATAATTACAATTAATCATTTACAAATGACTCAGATTCCAGCATTGAATAATTCATAAAAAGTTGATATGCTGTCAAATAAATCAAACCAAACCAAAACATTACACCACTTGAAGTGATGGTAATAAAGATCCAGAAGGAAAATCTGGATATTTCAATAGAATCTGTTTAGAACCTGATTTATCACACTTATATGGTATCAAGTATTCATATCTAATACAAATAATTTTCTCAGTTATATGGTTTCAAGTTTTTAATCTAATACTAATAATTTTCCAAAATATCTATTTGACCTATAAATGAGACCCTAACAGGCACTACCCCTCAGAATCAAAGTAGACTTAAAGGTACTCCACATTTCCCAGGGCATTCCATTTTGAATTGGTCTTAGGTCCCTTCAAGAGATGCAATTGACATATTCTAAGCTTAGTTGACAGGACAAGTTGTATATGTGGCTAAAGAACAAAGCTAGCAGTATAAGTGAGTTCGATTCACACTGGGTGTCCTATACTTCTGGTCTTGTGTCAAACTAAGTTAAGCTTAGTAAATCATTGCCTGAAGATAAACAATGTGAGTGATCTAGAAATACTTCAAGTTTTAATAAAGGATCAACAAAACTGGAGGAGATGATTGGATGGCATTACAAGAACTGGAGGAACATCATTTTCCTGTTGATGACTCTAAGTTATGTACTCAAATCTCATTTATTTAGTCTGGCACAAGACCATGTGTCTTGAAGGATCAAATTCATCACAGCAGAAACAATCTGTGAGACTAGCATGGTAAACATGTCAGGGTCTTAAGCACATTGTAGATGAGCCCTATTCAGTTTGCAAACTACTTATCTGTATGGGAACCATTATTATAACCAAAATTCTTAAAAATCTAAGTGACTTGCATCATGTAATGGTAAATGAGCTAGTCTTATAGATCATTGCTAGTAAATTCAATTCTCACTGGGTTCCCCATAAATCTGCAGTTGTATTAACAGGGACTGGAATATACCAACTGCATAACCTGTCTTATTAATTTTCTTTCAGAGCTCCAGTCCTCTTATGGGTGAGGGGAGTGTTCCTGCAGATAGCAATTTTATTTGCTTTCTGGATGAATTAGACCTTCCCCATTAATTTTGAGCTAAAATTTTCTAGGCACGTTTGGCATGGCACTCAGTTTAGGAGGGAGAAAACTTTGTATTTGTATCAGATTCTGCTCATGGGATTTTGGTAAATACTTTATGACAGGTTAACCCTTTTAAATCTCTTATCTTTCTTTCTTTCTTTCTTTCTTTCTTATCAGTATTATTCCTTGTTATCTTTCTTTCTTTTTTTCTTATTAGCACTTTTCCTAGTCTTCTTTCTTTCTTTCTTTCTTTCTTTCTTATTTGTAATTTTCCAAGTTGTCTTTCTTTTTTTCTTATAAGCATTTTTCTTAGTCTTCTTTCTTTCTTTCTTTCTTTCTTTTAAGTATTTTTCCTAGTCACCTTTTTGTTCCCTGTTTTTCTAACTTTTCTTCCATGTCATGTTTCTTTCCTTTTATCTTTGATTCTTTCTTAATATTTCTTTCCTTATTTCTCTTGATTTTTTTTCACAAAAAGAAGCATTGACAGGAAAGATTCAACAAGAATCTTCTCTATCACAGCAAACAGAGAGGCAGTATTAGATCACCAAATTGTCACTCTCATGGCATATATCAGACACAAACCTCTTCTCTTACTCCCACCCTAACAACCAGTTGTTGGGATGGGAGTAAGCTTTTAACTGAGTCACAGGTACCACAGCAGCAATCTTCCCTGTCACCAAAACATTCTTATTATCAACAGCTGCAATGTTTAAGTGTCTTTGCCCTTGGCTTTGTCCCCTTCCCCTGTCCCAACAACCAAATGAGATAAAAATACGTTTGGTATTTACAAGTTGAAACATCATTAGCATTCATGCATTTATTCTAATCAGGACTGTTTAGGTATTTGGCAAAAATCAAGTGGTAGAGTTCATGTTTGGTTAGATTTATGTATAAAAGTGTTACTCCATTTTAGGATCATAAGAATAATAAAAGAACTCTCCTCTTTACAAACAGAAGAGGTTCCTGCAGTTTGTTTGTAAGTCTAAATATCTAAAAGTATACAATACAGAGGCTCCTCTACCAACCAGCAATGTAGTTCCCCAACTCACAAACAAGATAGCATCCTTACGTACAAACTGGATAGGTTTCTGGGATTTGTTTGTAAGTTCAAATATTTAGAAATATGTACCACAGGGACAACCCTAACAACAAAGTAGCTTCTCTACTTTCTAGCATGGTAGGCTCCTGGCATTTGTTTGTAAATCTTAATGTTTAAAAGTATATAACGACATAGGTACAAGACTCATTAAATAAGTTTCCAGACTTTTTTCGTATGGACACTTTTATTTATAGTACACACATGAAACTCTAGTCCCCTTCAAAGTAAGCTCCTCTGGCTGCAATGCACTTGTTGTACCGTTCCAACAACTTCTGGAAGACTCCATGGAAGTCCTCTTGTGTGAGCGTGTCAATGACCTTTGTCACAGCCTCTTTCATCTCCTCAATGGTCTCATAACGACAGCCTCTGAGCTTAGGGAATAACCAAAAGTCACAGGGAGCAAGGTCTGGACTATAGGGATGCTGAGGAACTGTCATGATGCCTATCTTGGTCAAATAGTCTGTGACAAGGATGGAGTTGTGGACTGGTGCATTGTCCTGGTGGAAATGCCACTGAGCCGATTTGAAGAGTGCTGGCCTCTTCCAACGGAATCTCTTCCTGAACTCCCTTAAAACCTCAACATAGTAACCCTAACCGTAACCCTAACCCTTTGGCCAATCAACTCTGGTGTATTGACTTCCTTACTCCTTCCACAGCTCTCATCATCCCTCACAGACTCTCTACCTTCCTTGAATCTCTTATGTCACTCAAAAACTGATGCTCAATTCATGCAAGATGGTCAAAAAGCAGTCTGAAGCATTCCATATGTTTCTGTGGCATTTTTTCCAAGTTTAAAACAGAATTTTATTGCATATCATTCTTATAAAGTGTCCTCACATCTAGATTACATTTTTGAAATTCCCCAGCTGTGACAATCAGGCTTTAGTAGGGTGTATTCTGATTCCTGCTGTAGCTGTTCATTTGAACCTGAAATCAAATAAATAGGCCAGTCATTTCATAAGATGTATAGCAATAACATAGTGAATTTTCAAGATTCTACGACAATTTTAAATGCCTGTACAAAAAAAGTCTGGAAACTTATTGTAGGCACCTCGTATATATAGTTTGGTTTGATGTCTTTGTTTAATGGCATATCAACCTTCATGGGTTATTTGATACCAGAACTACTCTTGTATAAGGACAGTAGTGATGCTATTTTTAACCTCTAGCTGGGAAGATAAGAGGGTTCATACTTTTCTCAAGTCTGAAAGTGAATGTAATAGTGTGAGTGGAGTTTGAACTCACTTAAAGGCTGCAGTCTAGCACTTTAGCTCATGGGGACCCCACCCACCAATATATATAATGTGATTGTACTTTATTTTTGACCCTATCTTGCTTGTTGTCACTGATGTTGTGAAAGGAAATTCCCAATAAATAATGTATCTGTGAACTCAAAAGTTATTTCAACTTTCAAGGTTAATACAAAAAAATGTGTTAAATATTTGAACACTTATCTACAAGTGTCTTCTCTCATTAACAACCCACCTTGTCAGTGGGGCTTTGAATACACTGACTTTATCCTCTGCAGTGGGGTATGACTCCAGCAAACTAAAAAGGTATTTTGGAAAAGACACTAAATTGCATCTGAGGCTCCAGTTCTTGAGATATGATTAGTGTGAAGTACCCTTTCATTCCCATGACTCCCGGATCTGCTCTGATCTGGAATGGTAGAACCTATTACGGTCTCATCTCTATTTAAAAATTAGTCACATTTGATAGGACTGTGTGAAAAAAAAAACTCTTAAGAAATAACTGCACAATAAAATGTAAATATGAATGTACAATCAATGTGATTCCTTTACGTTTCGGCATAAAGTAACCCTTGATGGATCTATATGACATTAAAATCAATCAATCAATCTCTCTAATAATATGTTTTGATTTTAGGGTTGCTCTAACATATAGTTGAGGCTTTTGATTGTATTCTCGGTTGGTTGATTTTTATATAAACTAAATAATGTTATGTTAAAAACAATACTTAAGAGATTCAACATTAAAACGTAAAAAGAAATCAAGATTTATGTTCAGAAAGACATTCATTTTAAGAAATAAATGAAACCCATTTCTTATGAAAGAAAATTTAAATAAAAAGCATATTTGTTCACACAAAAGTTAATTCAACTCTTTTAATTGATATAAAAAAAAATGACTGATGGCAACAATTGATATTATGATGACAATGAAAATGATGATGATGAATACTAAAGGAACTTGTGGCCAATCAATTCCCATCATGAGTTACCAGATGTAACTGATCGAGAAATAATGCTTAAAGTTCTAATTCCAACCAGATCAGCCAAGTCAAGCAGCAATGAGCCAGTTCAAAACTTGAGTGGGTGATCATTTAGTAAGAACAGGTACTGCAAGCGACCTTATATGATAGACTAAGCAAAGCTTAGTGAATAACATGACTGATGGGTAAATTGCTTCTGTGGTTACTGATGATGATTAGGTCATCATCATCATCATTATCATTACCATTTCTTCTTGCCTTATTGGCAAGGTTTAGAATATGCCAAAGGTATTCCCTATGGAGAAGTAAGACCCCTCCCCCAGCAAGATACTCAATTGCATCTGATGATGGTGAAGCCCCAGTTCTGGACTTCTCAGGAGTATGGAGTCACCTCTTTATTACCATTTCTCCCGTGGTCCACTCTGATCCAGAATTGTAGTATGTGTTAGTTTCCCCATCTATGGATCAAATTGATTTGTTTAAAAATTATTATTATTAGATAGAAATACTTGAAACTTTACGATTTAGTGCCAACAAATTATTATTACCATCTAATTGCTAACAAATTATTTGTATTAGGAATACTTGAAACCATGTAACTGTGTGTAAATTATTTATATTAAGAATAGTTACTTGAGGCTATAATTGTTTACAAATAATTATCATCGGTTACTTAAAACCAAATCATTGCTTTAAAAAATCTGACTTTGGCACTAAATAATCCAACAAATATTAACATGCAATAAATCCAACAAACCAACCATCATTGATGCTGCTGGAGTACTAAAGAGATTTGCTGCCTCATGATCCCTAGCCTCCAGATGAAATTCATGTGAAGATTCAAAGGGAGAAAAAATATCTTATTTCTGCCAGTTGATTTAAGAGAGTTTCCCTTTAAAACCCTCACAATTCAAGCCTCACTACTATGACCACCACCACTTTCTAATCTATGTTGGTATCATCTCATGATATAATTCAAATCAGCATCATTGAATTAATGCTTCATTGCTGGAAAGTGGGGAATATGAAAAAAAACTATGCAGAGAGGCTGCATTTTGATCTGGCCTTCTCACAATGTGATAGAAAACCAACTAGTATGGTGGATAATGCTTGTGTATTCTGGGTTATTGGTAGCAATGCTTTGGCCCTTAAACCATGCCTGACTTCAAAGTCATTATCTAAAAAGGCTTTGTTGGTTGCACCCTTGTGTCTTTTTTGTTGCAGCATGTATATATATATATATATATATATATATATATATATATATATATATATATATATATATATATATACACACAAAATGACCATGTACTTGTTAAAAATTAACACCCATTGATGAAAGCTAATTCATGTACACAGAATGGTTTTATAATTTTTCATTGAATTTTTATCAGTAAAAAGAATCATCAGCTGAAAAAAGTTTTCTTGGCTGTGCAATTGGTTGCCGCACATGCATACAATCTATCTATCTATCTATCTATCTATCTATCTATCTATCTATCTATCTTTCTATCTATCTATCTATCTATCGAAAGAGAGAGAGAGAGAGAGAGAGAGGGAGAGAGAGAGAGAGAGAGAGAAAGAGAGAGAGAGATATAGATATAGATATATATAAAAGGTCGAGGTTCTGAAGTTTGATGTTAGAATTTATTGTGAGAATTTAATAACTTGTCAAGTTGTTCATTGAGTGATATGAGTACCATGTAACTCACAACTACCTGCCTCATGGTTGAGCAGTTGATGACTCAACTAGCTTCCCCATTAGGCTTGTTTGATGAGGAGGCTGGCAGGATAGCCAGCAGGATGAAAAACAACCTGTCAAAGGAGTGATGAATTCTCTTGTAGGTTTAATGGCTATCTACCAGACATGTCATTAAAGTATGAGAAGGGCATCCTTTGCATCTGGCTGTTAACTGTAACTGTCCAGAACTCCACCCAACCACTCAATCTTGGAGGGGATGTTGAGAGGGTGAGTCTGAACCTGTGCAATCTCTTAATAGCCCAAAAGTCTCTCACACACAAGCTGTTTATCATGAAGTCTTAGGATAAATAAAGTGATTACAAGCCTCTCCAATACTGTTTATAGAAGTATACTAGTGAGCTTATTCTGTTTATGTGAAGCTGTCTATTTGATAATAGATCGAACTAGGTTATTTGCTATCACAAAGAAAATTTGAATGATGCTAGAATTAAGATGATATTTTGTTTTTTGGGGACTTGGTCCAAATAAAAGTTTAATTAGCACTGCTAAATAACTATATAATAACAACACTTACATGTTCTTAAAGTAAGGAATTACTGATCTTGTATTCATATTAGAGTTTACTTATATGTTTAATTATAGAAGTTTGCCAGGCTGCGATGCTAAGTAATTCCCCTGACAACATATATGCCTTTATCAGTGTTTTCAAAAGTGGGTTACACAAAAGATTTTTATGGTTCTGTGAAGGTGCCTTTAAATAAAGAAATTTAATAAAATACATCTTATAAAAAACAGTTGTTACTAATTGGATTGGTAGATGTGGTTTGATGATGGGAAGTAATTTTTCTAGATCATAATGTATCTTGTTACAGATCAAAGAGGTTTAAAGCTTTTCTTTAGCAAAGTCATATAAAATCAATAATATGGTAAATGAACAGTCCCAATTCAAATCTAATTGAAAAGTTATTTAGAAATTTTAACAAATAGTCTATGAGAATGTTCTATTTGCCAAAGAAGTTCTATAAATAGCCATTCAGGAAAGTTGAAATCACTTTAATAAAAAATATAACTTTGTAATAGTGAAAAGCTGTTTAAAAAGATTGAGGAGGATCAACTGAGTATTAATTCTAATTTTTTTGTGAATGAGTTCCATAATATTTTCCTTTTGTTGAAAAAAAATAATACAATTAATTTGAATAATTCAATCTAGTTTGTTTAAGATATATTTTAGGAAACCAGAAAGTTCAACTATTAAATAAAAAAATGTTTCATTTATTGTTTGTTTTTTCAAATATTTTTCAGCATTTAATCTCTTATGCAAATTAGAGTGTCAGGGGTTATCCAAAAAAATACAGGTATAGGTTTTTTGATTTTTATAAAATTGTTTAAGGGTTCCCAGATGTAATAAATTTGGGAAATAATGTTATATATTTTCTTTTAGATTTGAAGAAAAATCTAATATAAAATCATTTTCTTGTATTCCACATACTAATTGGATTTTGAAATTTAGTTTAAAATGTCAGCTGAATATTTTCAGTGGCAAATATTTTTAAAATCTACCAAAAATCAACTAATGAATAAAATCTAATAAAACTCTTCCTGTAATTCTTCTTCTTTTTACTGACATAAATTTTATGAAAAATGCTTAAACCATTCTTTGTGAATGAATTAGTTTTCATCAATGAGTGTTCATTTTTTGACAAGTACATGATCATTGATGCTTAGAAAAACTAAATAATTAGTGAATGCTATTACCAGTTAAACCAGTTTAATATCTGTACATGAGCTGAGATATTTCTGTGAAGTGTCTTTAATAATCTAAGGTTTCTATTTTTAAGATGAAGAACTTTAAGATGAGGATTTGCTTGAAATATTAATACTTAGACACGGACTTCATTTAAAAGATGAGCATTAGAGAGTGGATTTCATTTTTAATGTCAGTAGTTAATCCTAAAAAGTGTTTTGAATATCATTTCATGAACTTGGGTTTATTTTGAGTCAAAATACTTCAGAAAGGGATTTTGCCTTCAATATATCATTATTATTATTATTATTATTATTATTATTATTATTTGCAAGTTTTTCACATTAGTGTTAGCTGATGGTCTTTCACTGAAGTCTGAATGACAGCAAGTTTCTTCAAGTCTCCAGGCCTCTTCTCAGTATTCTGGTGGATCTTAGTAATACTGTAGTTTGGATAGTCTTACCACATCCTCCTGTTGCCAACTCTTCCAGCCTTCTAAGCAAGCCTTTGAAGACCATTCCTAGGGCATGAATTACAATTGGTATCACAGCCACCTTCATGTTCCATAGCTTTTTTTGTTCTCTGGCCAGGTCCAAGTACTTGTCTCTCTTTTTGTTTTTTCTGATTTTCACTCCATGGTCCACCAGAATAGTAAATTCTACTATTCAACAGGTTCTCTTTTTTTGTTTATCCTGATTAGGTGTGATATTCTGGCCAGGATTGAGCGATCTGTTTGTATCTCAAAATCACAAAGAATTTTGTGTCTCAATCTCCAGAACGGATTCTTGTTTGTGCATATACTTTTTTGTAGTATGGTAAAATCTAAATTTCTTGTGATACCAAGTAGATCACCTTCTCCACCCAGTTGTGGCTAGCTTTGTATTCATTTTGTGCTAGTTTGCTGCATTTGTTTATTATGTGGTTAATTGTTTCATCCCTATCACCACATTGCTATCCTGCTGCTTATCTATTTTCGCTTTAATATAGTTGGTCCTTATGACACTTTGTGTGGCTATTAGAAAAGATTCAGTTTCTCTCTTAAAGTTTCCCTTTCTTAGCCATGTCCAGGTAATCTCACATGGGAATTCACAGGTTTATCACTTGAAATATCTATTCAGTTGTTTTATTTCTGATTTCTGTTTCCTAGTTATCGTTGTTTTGTTGATCTTTATGTTGTCAGTGCAATTTTTGGTCACTGTAATCAGTCTTTCTTTGCTCTTTTTTATGTCGTCTTTCAGTCATCATATTGATGCATCCACACTATCTTCAATGTTGCTGTCCTTTTCCTCCTTCTTTTCTTGACGCATTAAATCTGTCTATGTCATCTCTCAGATGTAAGCCCTTATGTATCGTCATTAGCTTTTTTGTGCTCTGGTCCATTTGTTGAAGTTCTTTCCTCATCCATTTCAAGAATGGTCCAGAGTATCTTATAAGGGGGACAGCCCAGGTGTTTATCCCTTTGATGAAATTCCTGCTGCAGTATTTGGTTTTGAGAAGTTTTCTGGTTCATCTGAGATACTCTTTTGTTATCTTTTATAATAACTAATTTATATAATTAATAATATAGTTACTAATATATATATATATATATATATATATGGATGTGTGTGTATATAGTACAGGGTGCAAAGACAAAATTAGGAATAGTCGAGTATAATAACAAACAACTCTATTATAAAACAAGATTAATTTTAATTAAAAAAAACCAACAAAATAAGAAAATAGACACAAAACAGTAAATTTACTAAAAATGGCCACAATTTTTTCAATCATTGTATCAGCACACCTTCAAAATGATTTGCATGCCTTCAAAATGAATTTTTCAGACATTTTATTCCATTCCTCCTCAATAGCAGTCTTAAGTGAACTAAACTTTGGATGAGAAGTTACATTTGTTTTGTTTTCTAAAACACCCCACATAGTGAAATCAAGATATTATATATATATATATATATATATATATATATATATTTATTTATAGCTTTCATTTACTTAGGAAGAAACTTCTGGAAATATATCATCCTGTGACCGAGGGTTTCACTCCAAATTTTATCCTCTCTCAAATTATTATTATGAAGTATTAATTTTTATGAAGGATTAGTATTTGCTTAAGTAGATTATTGGATTACCCAAGACATTCTAAGGTATATTGGATTAATTGTACTGAGTAGTCTGACACAGGTTGTTACATTCAAAACCCGATTTTTAACTCAAGAATACAATAATTTTTGTGAATACTATAACTATTGATTCTTGTAACATCAAAATGAGACACCAGATGAATACTAAGAATATATCATTTAGCATTTATGGAATACACAGGTTAAATTTAGAATGCAATATTCTCTGGTCATAAAGTTAGCAACGTTATACCATAAATGTTTCTAATGATATTTAATCTAGTTTGACAGCATGTTATTATTTACTAAGCTTTGTTTGACACACGTGCCACAGATTGCTTACAGCACGTGCCATTTCTAAGTGTTTATCCATTTCAAAACTGAACAAACTCTTTGCTGCTTAACTTTTGTGATTTGATAAGAGCTGGTGCTTTAACTGTGATTTGACCATAATTCTAGTTTGACAGCATGTTATCTCTTTTGTAAAATGAGAGTTCTCACCCTTTTAGAAAAATATTACAAGTATATTTGAGTACAATGTAATCTTGTATATAATATGAGCCCCTTTTTTTGTAGCCTAATATTATATGAATATATATCTATCCTCTTTCATAATGCAATCCCGAAATACAATGAAAATCAATGTTCCCACAAGCTGTGGAACCATGTAAAGGAAAAAAATTAAATTTCACATAAAATTGTAATGACCTTTCAATTTGTGCAAGAATATTTCTTGAAGAAACTGATGTGTCCTATCTTAGAATGGAAATTTTTGGTCATTTATGCTGTGTGGCTCTCAATAATGTTCTTGCTGCTCTGACTTTTCTTGCGGTACATGTATCTTCTGCTGCAGTTCACTGAAATTGCTCAGCAAGTTCTTCTTTTCTGTTTGTCAGGATGCACCAAAAAAGCTCATCTACTACCTGATCTTCATAAGCAGCAGCAAGTATCTTAAAATTCTTAAAGGTGGGCCATCCAATTGTACCGCTGGTCCACCATAGAGAAGCAATTTTGGGAAACTCTTATTATCCATACACCAAACATCTCCAGTCCATCTTGCCTCAACTTTTTCAGAGATTTCTGAAGGGAGGCACTAGTTCTTGAGTTATTGGGAATGTGGAGTACCTCTTTTTACCATTAGTCCTAGGTCCACTCTAGCACAAGAGGTTGTACCAAATGGTAGATCCGATGATTCAAATAGATCTGTTTAAAAGATATCAGCATTAGATAAAAATACTTGAAACCATATAATAGTCTAAACAAATTATTATTAAAATTATTATTATTAAAATTATTATTATTATTATTAGAATAGTTACTAGAAACTATATAAATATCTATAAACTATTTGTATTAAATAGGGATACTTTATACCATATGACTGTGTTGAAACAAATTATCATAATAGACAAATAAAAAACGTGATAAAAATAATTTAAATAGAATGTGGAAAATATAAATAGTTATAGATATAATCAAACATTTATAGATACATTGTGTAACATCAAACTGATTACCTACCATGAAAAAATAATCCTATCAACGCCAGTTAATCTCAAACTGGAGATCTGACTAATGTATATGAGAAGATTGCAAGCCTCAAACATATCCTCACTGATTGTTAGTATTCTTTAAAAAGTTGCACATAGAAACACAACCAACTGCTACAGGCACTTGTTGGAGCTATCAGAAGATGCCGCAAAGCCTGCAACTCAAGTAAAAATACATTTTGCAAATGAAGGCATTGCTGGAATTTATTTAATAAAAAGGTAGAAATTATTGTTTGATGATTGCATGGACTCAAGCATTATGATAGATTTGAAATGTTATCTTGCCTTTTGAATTGAGATTACAATAACCACCCAGAATTCTCATTTTGAAATCTGGTCAGTTAATTTTTAAAAATTAGCTCACATTGTTCAATTAGCAGTTCCGTCAGAGGAAAATATTGACCAGACACTTGGAAAAATAAAAAGATCTATGAAATGGCTGAACAATCAATATATTTTCTATTGAAGTCAGATTCCAATTTTTTATTGCTAACTTCACCTCTATATAGCTAACTCAACTCAATTTGTCATCAACAGAAAAAAGAAAAATATTTTAAGAGACTCCAACATTATACAAAACCATGTTGTATTATGAGGTACTGCTGGGGTGTCTTGGAATTGTGGTAATAATACTTTGACCTAGAAATCATGTCTGATTCCAGGGTCATCATCTGATGAAAGCTTTGTTAGCCACATTATATATATATATATATATATATATATATATATATATATATATAGTTTTATGCTTCATAAAGCATATCTTCCAATAAATATTTAATATAGCAATGGTATGAAGTGAAGAGTTATAACAGAAAATGAAAACTGAGTTGTTAAAATTGACAAAATATTTGTAAATATTTCATCTATAAAGCCATCAGATATTTATGAAATTGTTTCTTAAATTGCAGAATTTGTTGAGATAAATCTCCACAGAAATAAGTGCTAAATGCTGGTTGCCTCTGAGCTTTAATTCAAAAGCTCAGAGGCAACCAGCATTTAGCAGAAAATTAATTTGAAAATAGTTTTTAAAACTGTTTTGCGATTACTATTATCATAACAATTTTTAGAATAATTTTCAGATTTAAAAATTAAAAGCTTCCAAGTAACTGACATTCAGCATCTGCTTTGATGATAATTTTCATCAACAAATTCTGCTATCATTTTAAGAACAATTTTCTGAGTTCTGATTTGGCTGTAGAGACAAAATATGTCATACAAATAAATTGTTGATTTGATTTTACTTTTTCAGTCATATATCTTTACCACATTGTTTAATATTATTATCTAAATTATTTATTATAGCTATGGAGCATAAAATGTATCAGAAAGTCAGTAATTTACATAGCATTGTAACACAAAATGTTTCTTTATCAAAAAATCTATATACCTTTGTAACATAAAAATCCTCCTGTAATAAAATTATTATATATAAGTACATAAAGTTGGTGACTGTAGTTGAGGATGACCTGATGGCTCCTTTTTTAATAGCTACAATTATTATATATATTTATTATATAAAAATCATCTTCCAATTACAATTTTACATACTTTTGCTTTTTCAAATACATCTGCCTATAAAAATTTTGCAGTACTGATGAGGAATGTTGAAATATAACTTGCTTTGATAGGTTAAATTTAATGCTTTTCCAGTAAGGTTATTAAATCTAGCTATAAAGTTGAACAATGTGACAATAGACAGGGGTGATATGTACTATCTCTGAATCTCCTGACTGGAGGGGACCTAAACCTCCTTGGATGACCTGGAAGATTGGGTTTCATATATTTTCTATGAATACTACTTTATGAAAATTGACATGTAATAAAGAGAGGTCCCATATCATAGATCACAATTGAACAGTGGATGAGACCCTTGCACCAATCCTGCAAATAGTAACTATTTAATTAAATCTTTGAATCATAATGAGAATAAGGACAATTTTCTTTATGAGTTTTAGTAAACTTGATGTTTTTTTAATGCAGAGATTACACAGAAAGTAATTTTATGAGCAATTCACATTTGGCTATTCCTGTCCATTGATGAGGGTCATGTAAATAATATTATGATAGGTCTAAAGTCTTTAATGTTGGCAAGTCTGACATTTACAGAATTGTTTTAATTGTAAGTTGTTGGAATATCTGTCAGAAATAGGGCCAATTAGGTAATTAATTTTAGAATTGATTGAAAAGGTTGATAGTGAGCTAATAAATCAGATACTTGGGTGTCCATTTATACAATCTAGTTAGAAACCATTTATACATCATTACTATCATCATCATCATCATCATCGTCATTGCCCATTGCAGGACTCAGACATTCCCTAAGGCCTATCTAACATAGTGGATAATGAGCCTTACCCAACTATGCTACCCTGTGATATTTTGGCAGATGGTTTCAATTCAGAGTTCTCCTTCTCCACAGTATACTATTTTACCCATAGATGATAGCAGGGAGAAGAAACGGATTCATGCTTTTTTCCATGTTTGATTAGAATCTGTTCTTGGCTTGCTAAATCTAATTTCAAGCCAATAACTGTTATGCCACTTGCATATCCTCCTCAACGTATAAATGCATATATCCAACTCCTGCTCATAAACAGGATGTGACATAAGGTTACTTTTTATGTGGAGTTTAATAGACTTGAAATCAGAGTTTTCCTTCTCTTAGATTGGTTGCCATACCACAGTCAAAGAGTCAAGTCTATTCTACTTTTTACCTATATCTGTAAGGAGAATAGTCAAATTCATACCTTTTTCAAGGGTTTTGTAAAATACAAACAGCCTCATGCAGGATCTGAACTCAGTTTGCCATGTCCATTTCCTTCCAGTATACCACAAGAACCTCTTATATATATATATATAGTCCAATAAAATGATCCCTTGGTTTTAGAATGTAAATGAAAAAGATAACATAAATCCTATTCAAAATTTAATCTTACAATAAAAACAGACAATATTTGCCATTTTGTTTTGTTATTGCTTTTATTTTGTTGTTTAAAAGATTATATCATCCAAATGTTTGCCCTCACCACACTGAAATTCTGAAGGGTACATCTTGTTGATATGACTGCAATTTCATGACAAATAAAATCTTTCAGTTGGTCATTTGTCTGCAACCTACTTTTAAAGACTTCAGCCTTCAGGTATCCCTTAAGGAAATAAACACAAGGTCAAGGATCTTGTGGGCGAGTTGACCAATTGTTGCAATGATAAAGTCATCATTTTTTAAATAAGTTTTAGTTATTCTGTTATTTTTTTGTTAATTTGAAAATTTGAGGAGCCTAAAGAGGTTTTGATTGGTTGGTTAGTTTCTTTGTTTAATGGCATATCAACTCTTTTTAGGTTATTTAATGCCAAAGCCATTCTCCTAGAAGAACAGTAGTGGTACTATTTAACCCATAGCTGGGAGAATAACGGGGTTCATACCTTTCCCAAGGGTATTTGTCCGAAAGTGAACGTAATAGCGCGACTGGAGTACGAACTCGCGTACTACGATTCCGCAGTCCATCGCTTTAACCATTAAACCACGAGGACACCCCCAAAGAGGTTTTGAAAGAATAGACAAACATATTGTTATAAAAACTCATTTATATTTATTTCGGATTTAACAAGCTTTTTTTGGACTAGTCTCATAAACAAGAAAATAGGAAGTGGCTTCAGTTCAGTTGATGGAGTAAATATTGATTCTCTTATTAATTGTAGCCCATACCCAACAAAGGCTAGGAAGCAGTTTTGATTAAGACCCAAAATACATGTGTTTCCTGTCACATCTGAAGCACAACTTATTTTTGAATTCGACTCTCTCTTAATCTACACATGACTCCACAACCGAGATGAGTGCTCCTGCCTTTTTCACAGTTGGAACCACCAGGGATTGAACCCTGACCTACTATCTGTCAATCAGTTGTACCAAATGTTTGCTACATCTAGTATGTAAATAGAGGAAGCCATTACATAAAACTCTGGAATCAAAAATAAAATAAAATAAATTCGCATAAAGAGTGTACTTATTTTTGGACTGCTACGAGGTGTCTTTAATAAGTTTTCAGACTTTTTTGTACAGGCATTTAAAATTGTGGTAGAATCTTGAAAATTCAGTATGTTATTGCTATACATCTTCTGAGATGACTGACCAATTTTTATGATTTCAGGTTCAAATGAACCACTACAGCAGCAATTGGAATACACCCTACAAAAGCCTGATTGTCACAGCTGGTAAATTTCAAAAATGCAATCTGGACGTGAGGACACATTAGATGAACAATATGCAATAAAATTCTGTTTTAAACTTGGAAAAAAAAGCCACAGAAACGTATGGAATGCTTCAGACTGCTTTTTGATCATCTTGCATGAATCAAGCATCAGTTTTTGAGTAGCATAAGAGATTCAAGGAAGGCAGGGAATCTGTGAGGGATGATAAGAGGTGTAGGAGGAGTAAGGAAGTCAGAATACCAGAGTTGATTCGCCAAATAAAGAAATTCATAGATAAGGACCATTGTGTGTCTATAGAGACAATAAGTACTCAGTTTAATGTCAGTATGGGAACCGTACACACAATTATTCGCGAGGAACTGAAGATGCGGGAGATTTGCGTGAAGTTTGTCCCAAGGGTGCTCAGAGAAGATCAGAAAGAAAGACATTGTCATGACAGCAGGGAGATGGTCGAGCTGATCAATTCAGATCCCGCAGTTTTTGATGCTCTGGTGACCTGTGATGAAAACTGGATCTGCTGCTATGACCTAGAGAACGAGAGACAGAGTTCCCAGTGGAAGCATGCTGGCTCTCCCAGACCCAAGAAAGCTAGATAGAACAAATCCACTCACAAACTTTTGATGATCCCTTTTTTTACAACACTGGCATGATCTACATGTACTGGATTCCCACTGAACAGACAGTCAACAAGGAATACTATGTTGAGGTTTTAAGGGAGTTCAGGAAGAGATTCCGTAGGAAGAGGCCAACACTCTTCAAATCGGCTCAGTGGCATTTCCACCAGGACAATGCACCAGTCCACAACTCCATCCTTGTCACAGACTATTTGACCAAGATGGGCTTCAAGACAGTTCCTCAGCCTCCCTATAGTCCAGACATTGCTCCCTGTGACTTTTGGTTATCCTCTAAGCTCAAGGAAAAACTTAGAGGCTGTCATTATGAGACAATTGAGGAGATGAAAGAGGCTGTGACGAAGGTCACTGACATGCTCACACAAGAGGACTTCCATGGAGCCTTCCAGAAGTTGTTGGAATGGTACAAGTGCATTGCAGCCGGAGAAGATTACTTCAAAGGGGACTAGAGTTTCATGTGTGTATTATCCATAAAAGTGCCCATACAAAAAAAGTTTGGAAACTTATTGAAGGCACCTCTCACATATTCATAATTTGGGTTACAGACGTAGCATATCCACATCCAAAAATATACGACCAAGATATGAATATGTGAAAAATGTTCATAGGGAACCCCAAAATACATGAAACACTTATGACTCCCTTTTTTTGGTTCAGGTATGAAACTTTTTATTACCTTTTTGAGTTTACGGTTTTTCAACACAATTTTTTACTATGCTGACTTTTCCATCTCAGTCCACCACATGCGGCACATTTCGTAGACCCCAACTGGTCTCACCGAGGTGAGACCAAAAAATCGACTACCTTCATCTAGACTCGAATCTCAACTTTCTTGTCTGGAGTTTAAATCTCAACTAACTGCCTTTTTTTCAAATCCCAAAATCCTCAGCTTGTCATTTCCGGGCATAACGTCATTCACGTCCCCGGTCCCATTTCCAATCTGGGTTTTTTATTGTGACATCTCTGATTGTCACATCTGCCCCGCGCGCGCATGAACACCTGCACTCAATGTGTGCACCTAACTAACCCATGCACTAAGTGAAAGGTTCTCAGCCTAACCAAACCGAAAGGCAAGATATATAAAACGAAAAATGATAATATAAAAAAAAATCCCTCCGCAATTATATTACACAGAGTTCTAATGCAGTAGAGTTTAGTAATAAATAATACTCTGTAATATCAATTTTGTTTGTATAATATTCCACAAGAAATAATAAAATCCTGGTATCTTTAGTTTATAACAAGAGGATTGTTCTGAATAAATAGGGTAGATAATAACAGCATAGTGAGTTGTAAACACCCTATGATTTCTACTCTACTCTGTACATTCCCAAAGAGAACAAAACACATCCATATAATGTCAGGACCTGTTAAATTCCCTAGATGAAGATTAGCTTTATGTATGACATGTACAAAAGACTCAACTTGTGTGGAGATTATTAAAACATGTTTTATTTAGTTCTAAATTGTTGAGCAGGTGGTTCAAAGGGACTGAAACACCAAAGCTGATCTTGCAGACACATATTAACAAATCTACAGATGTTTTTGAAATTGCTGTTGTGTTATATCATGTGTAGAAATAATGAGCTGGAAATAAATGGGGGAGGGGTTTCAAATTAGATTTATTTCCTGTGTTTATACATTTATACAAAATGTTTTGTTCTGAGACTGTGTCAGAAAATCAGAGATCATTGATTCTGAAGTCTTTCTTGTTGACAAAATATCAAAATAAATAGAGAAGTAAGTTTGCAGGACCATTGTTTTATTTTTGTTTAGTTTTTTGGTTTCTGAAGAGGTGGAGGGTAGTTCAGATTGTTCATTAAGTGCACTATATATGAAATATATATACAATGGACTCTGTATATATAGATATTTATACTATTATAAAATAAGTCCTTCATTGCTATTACTCTCATATCCACTCTGACCTGGAGTGGTAGTGCCTGTTTGTGTCATCTATGACTTAAATCAATATATTTAGAATGAGTGGGAACTTTAATGCTTCAAACATTGATATTGCAACTAATTATAAAATGTATAGTGTATAATGAATATGATATTTTTAATTCAATGTTTAATCTATTTTGTTTACTATTAAGTGCATTTCATTCTGTTTATCTTTTCTAATCAATGTCTTTATTTTTGTTTCAGGTAAGTGCCATTTCACCTTTCTTCCAAACTGGAGGATACAATTCCCATTAATAGGTAATCAATCAAAACATATTCTTATGAAATTCAAAGAAAAAAAGAAACTATTACACATTTCTAAGAGAAAAACTTTTTCTTTAAAAGAAAAGAAAAGGAAAGAAAATTCAAATATATAAATTAAATTTTTTTTTTTTAATTTATTTTTTCATGTGTTCCTGGTGTGATCAAAATGTTCCCAAATCATCCTTGTGTCAACAAGCCTAGTATAGGACTGTCATACATATATAGCAGGAAGTGAGCAGTAGATATTGTGAGTCAGCATGATGTGTGGTATTATTCAGTCAATATTTAGATCTGTATTACATTCATTTTTGTGACCAAGTTCACATTTGCAATTTTGGGATGTTCCTAAAACCTGAGCAGAAAGAAAACATCAAATCTTAGGTCAAATTGGGGAAATCAACCACATAGACCTTTGAAATGTAAATACAGACCTATGGCAATGAAGCAATGAGATGAACAAGGCATTTGATGTGGCACTCACATCTACAAAAATAGAAGAATTTCACTGGAAAATGACAAGAGATCAAGGTAACCTTTAAAATGGGCTTATGTCCATGAATTCATCTCTCTGTCAGTGCCATGTTCTGCTTAAACCATTCTGAAATTTCTGAGAAGGAACATTTGATGTAAATTATATGAACTATAACATAATGGGAATTAAGCATTCTGACATGATAATGCTCATACTTACAGTACATTAAAAACTTAACCTACTTATTGGTCTAGTGGGTAGAGTGTTTGCCAATGATCCAGGAGACCTGGGTTCAATCCCAGGTCATGTCATACCAAAGACTTTAAATATGGTACTTGATACCTCCTTGCTTAACACTCAGCAATATAAGGTACATATCAAGGGTAAAATGAAGCAATCCAGGGAAAGGAGTAGCATCCTCCCCTACACCTTGGTGTAGTAGTTATTGAAAAAGGAGCCTTCTGGTCACATTCAACTACGTTCGCCAACTTCTTTAAAAACATACCACACTAGTATGATCATCACCCTACTTACCAGATTTGTATTCATTTGACTTCTTAGTGTTTCTCAAGATAAAGTTTAAAGATACTTGATTAGTTCAAAGGACTGAACATTCAGGCAGCATTCCAAGTGTGATAGTGCTTGGCATTCCAAGTGTGATAGTGCTTGGAATAGTATATTGCTCCCCATTACTTTGAAGGGGATGGTGACCAAATTAAGATGATGTATAAGTAAGACTTTTAATCAGAGAAGCCTCAGAATTTTTTGATCACACTACATACATTTTATGAATAAATAATTTTTTCCCTCAAAATATTGCTGATAGATACTCACCCCAAACACATATGAGTACCCTACTAACATCTACATGACTCGAATATTCATTAATTAAAAAATGCAATAAGTTGAAGCACATGGTGAAGTAAATTGATGCCTTTCTCAAAAATGAATATAAGCAGTATCAACTATAATTCAAATTAAGTTTATACTTTATTATGCTGGTAATCTATTGCCCCATGCCCCCAAGATTTATATCCTCCACCCCAAAAATATATGAATTATTTAAAATAGTTCATTTCAGAACATCAGAAACCAAGTTGGATTAAAACCAGAGATTATGTCCATTTTTCCTAAATTGTTATTTACTAAGTTTAGTCTATTTTGCCAGAAGTATAGGGTACCCAGTGAGAATCAAATTAATACTGCTTTTCTACTCTACATAACTAACCATTATATCATGTATGGTATCCAAATAGTTTAGATTTGGCTAAAAGTATTGGTCACTTATACCAGACATTAGCATAATGGTTAGAGTGTTCGCCATTGGCCCGGGAGACCTGGGTTCAATCCCAGGTCACGTCATACCAAAGACTCAAAAAATGGTACTTGATACCTCCTTGCTTATTACTCAGCTTTATAAGGTATGGATCAAGGGTAAAGTGGAGCAATCCAGGGAAAGGAGTAGTGCCCTTCCGTATACCTTGGTGTAGTAGCTATCGAAAAGGGAGCCTTCGGGTCACCCTTGACTATGGTCACCAACTTTACTTCACTTATTGGTCACTTGTTGAAGATCAAACTCACTACTCAGTAGTAACTGGTGACTGTAAAACTAGCTTGTTAAGCTTTATATCATGATAAAGTGTCCATCCCTTTTTAAATAATTGATAATGTGTCCCCTCTGCCCAAAATCAAAAGGATGAGCACATTTAATTCTTCTTATTCTTTGTAACAAGATCTTCTTTCATTTTTTATAATAAAAGTAGGCCTTTTTTAACATCAGCTAATAATTCTGTTGCCAGACTTTTCTAATGATTCTCCTTGGGAGGCTGCAATGGAAACTAAGGCAGGAAAATGTTATTAAAAGCCCTAACACCAAGCCGTAACATGAATCAAGTTTCTTTTGATGAATGCAAAGTTCTTAGTAAAATGAATCATCTGACAAATGCTTACAAATAATCTGACAAATGCTTGGATTAATCTACATTGTCTGCTCTAAAAAAACTAAGGTATTCAAGTCAAGGCAGCAAATGAATAAACATCTTTATTCTCTCTCTCTCTAATTTAGAAAATCCTGTTTAGCTATTGATTTAGTCTCTTTCTTTTTATCTGGTTGATGTTTTTTGTAGACCATCATTTATGGGCAATGTTTATCCCACTCACTTTGTAGGGTCTGTCTAATAATAATGCTTGATAATTTCTCTAAATAATTCCTTATATTATACTCAAATATATTGGAATAGCATCCTCATCTTGCTTGTTAAATTAACATCATTTTAACCATTGTACACTTCAGCCTTATTCAGGTGGCTGTCATAGTCAGTAATTTTCCAGAAACCTTAAACTAAACACTTCATTTCCTTTCATCCTTGAATTAGTGTCCTCATCTTGCCTATTATTACTTAGAATATTCAAACTATTGATCTCATCTTGAAACACATGAAGAAGGCTGATAGGCATATCGTCCGAAACATTGTGCATATAACAATAAAGATGAGGCCAGCAGTTTGAATATTCTAGGTAATAACAATTATCAAGCTTCATCTCAGAAATTTAAGCAAATAATTCATCATGCTTTTTATTATAGTCACCATGTTTCAGCTGTTACACTCCCTAGTTCTCTTCAAGTGTCTTCCTTGCCCTGTTGGCAGGGTAAGAATGTACCAAATATTTCTTCTGCTGAGAGATAAAACCTCTCAAAAAAAGGTATATCTTGGTTATGACACTTAACTGCATCTGGTGGTGAGGCTCCAGTTTTGGAGCTCTGGAAAGTGTGGAGTACTTCTTCATTGCTATTACTCCTGTTACAGTCCCAGCTATGAATCAAATTGATCTGAGTGAAACTTATTAGTATTGCGTAGGAATATGGGAAACTATAATTGTGTAAAGAAATGATTACAGACAAATAAAAAAGTGTCATTTTAAAAAGTGCATTGGAACATTGAGAATATAGTTATGACAGTAATCAGGCATTTAAAAACAAATCTAATTTTGACAATAACTAACCCATAAGGACTTGATATACCATTAAGCAAATAAACTAATCAATCAAGTGTCTTACATTGTCAGAAATCTTATACAGAATCCTTCATTCAATCCCTGGGGTTAGATAGTTCCCATTCCACTATCTATGCTTAATGCACTGACTGTATCAATAATAGCATAAATCTTAGACTGATCGAGTAAATCAATTGAAAGGAACCAGTGTCAGGATTTTACCACAACACACAAGATTCCTTTGTTTGTCAGCACAAGTTATCAGTTTTTAAAGAATTAATTATTTTGGCAGAATGCAATCTTGACTCTGAAATTGAACCTCATGCAAATGTTCATGCTTGGAAGTCTTCTTGACATTGCCATCAGATCAGTTATTAAGGATAATTCTCTTTTTCAGAAATTCAGACAAAAGAAACATAATCCTAATTCTTTGTTACATAACAGATTGTTGGAACATTTTTGGTTTGGTTTGGTTTAGTTTGGTTTGGTTTATTTAATGGCATATCAACCTGTTATGAGTTATTTAATGCAAAAATTTAATTAATTTGTAAATGATCAATTATCATCATAACTATTTATATTATCAACATTCCATTGCAATCATTTTTTATCATATTTTTTGTTTGTCTATAATAATAATTTGTTTGCACATGGTTATATAATACCAAATACTCCTATCTAATACTAATAATTTGCACACTGTTTGATGGTTATGTATATATTCCAATACTTATAAGTTCTTGACAGAGTCACTTGGGAGTAATCTCAACAAAAGGCTACTCCACACTCCCCAGAGCTCCAGAAATATAGCTTCACCATCTGAGGCAGTTTAGTGTCATACCCAGGATATCCCTTTTTGGTCTGTGTGGAGGGGTCTTATCACTCTACAGGAGATACAGTTGATGTATTCTAATCCCTGCAGACTGGGCATGACACATTTTTGTCCTGCTTGGAAAAATATGACTTGGTGTTTAAAAGCTCATTAGATCTAAAGAGTAAAGCTAATTAAAAGTCTCACGAAGTTCTAAATGTAAAAAATAATATTAAAATATTTGGTGCAAAAGTTGGATCCGGAAAGGTTAATCTAAATATTAAGTGTGTTCAGAAATTATCTTAACTGAAGCTGTATTTAACTAGACAGAAAGGAGCAAAATAGTTTTCTTGATATTCAATACATTTTTCTGGCAAGTTTTTTAAAGTCAAAGCTCTTCTGAAACTGCTCTTTTGATATGATATGAATTTATGCCATTGTATTTCTTTTAATGCTTTCTACATCATCAAATGTTGATAAATTTTCAGTTTAGGAAATAAATAAAAGTTGCAAAGAACTAGATCAAGTGAGCATGGAGGGAGCTGCACTTGCCAAATCCTGTATTGCAAAAAATTACTGATCAAAAAGTCTCAAGAATTTGTACCAATCCATCTATATAAGGTCTTGGCAGCAGTCAAAATTGATTAATCAAAAAACAATTTTAAAAATATTACATTGATTTGGCAAAATATGAATCAGCTATTAGAAGTTGACATTTGATTTTCTTTTTGATTGACCTTAACTTTGAAAGAAAAATTTTGAGGAGTCAGTTACAAAAAATTGCACGCAACTGTTGTGACTTCATCTCAAAAAGGTTCATTAATTACACACACAGAAATGTAGTAAACTTATTTTCACTTTTTGGATGTGTTTATATTTAGAAGTATTTCTATCCAAACTGCCATTCCCTAATTGACAAGGCAAAAATCCCAAATTCTAACTCAAAGGTTCTGTCATTCTTTTAGTTCCTGTTTAAAGTGCCACATATTGAGTCAGAGTAAAGTTCAAAACAATCACCCAATTTTTATTTTTTCAAAGAAAAAAAAATCTGATCCCCAAGTTGAAGGGAAGGTTTGAGTCATTTAGGAGTGGACATAGACAAATACTACCTTGCATACATTACCTCATCCTTTCTGTAAGCTGACTGTGTCTATTGAGCATCCAATTTCATCATCACAAGTCTACTCAACTGCCATTCCTCATTTCACAGATTTTCTTTATGAGTGACCCATAAATACAATTATTTCTTGACAACTTGATTGCTGAATAAACATAAACAATGTTTGTTGAGAGAGCATCCACCTATTTCATTTTAACAAAAAGAAAAATTGCCTACAGAAAGCAATGACACCTTACTTCAATTTATAATACTCCCCTTGAGATCTTTTCCAAGTTTTCTTTTACTACCACATACATTCTTTGTGCATATATATACATATATGTGTGTCATGTGTGTGTGTGTGTGTGTGTGTGTGTGTGTGTGTGTGTGTGTAAATAAAATATGAAAAAAAATATTCAGAGGAAGTATATTTTTATATATGAATAAAATGCCAGTGTTTAATATTTTGCTTTATAAACTATCTTCAGGGCTATGTTAGTATGTCATGTTATGATAAGTGTGTTCAGAAATTATCTTAACTGAAGCTGTATTTAACTAGACAGAAAGGAGCAAAATAGTTTCCTTGGTATTCAATACATTTTTCTGGCAAGTTTTTGATGGTCAAAGCTCTTCTGAAACTGCTCTTTTGATATGATATGAATTTATGCCATTTATGTCATAAAAAAAAATTACTTTCAAATGAAAAAATAAAATGTAAAAATGAGAAAATTCTGAGTGTTCTATAATTGTTAATAGTGTTCTGTTTCAAAATGTAATTATTGTTTGAAAATTTTAATTTTCTTATTATATTTATTATTTATTTTTTATATATATATATGTGTGTGTGTGTGTGCGAGTGCATGTGTGTGTGTGTGTGTGTGTGTGTGTGTGTGTGTGTGTGTGTGTGTGTGTGTGTGTGTGTGTGTGTGTGTGCACGTCTATGTGTATGCACATCTGTGTGTGTATCTATGTCTTTTAAATGTGGAATGAAATCTGAGAAATAAGAAATAAGGAAAAGCAATTTTGGATTTTTTTTAATTTGACATATTTTACAGTTTTTAAATACAGCTTCCTCAGAAATGTTTTATTTTCTAAATATGAAATTTAAAGTTACACAATTTGTATTCCATCTTGTTTTTAAATCCATATAAACCTAATCATATTAACCTGACATTTAGAATACAAAATACCCCAAATATTTACACATTATAACACCAGCCACCCTACAAATTTACAGATGACAATTTTACATGCAGCAATGTAACATATAATTTTATATTTAGAAAATAAAATATTTCTGAATAAGTTGTATTCAAAAACAGCAAAATATGTTTTTTACAATTTCATAGTTTTTTATCTCGTGTTGTTAGTTTATTCAAATGTTATATCATTGAATTAATGTTTCGTTATTGAAAAGTTGTGATTACAACAAAGCCATGGGTAAAATAGTTTAGCAGACTGGGCTTTTTAGTCTCGGAAATTTATTGTTAACCTTGACAGAGACAAGTATAGCACAGAATATGTGTGAAAATGTCTTAACTCATTTTTCTGTTGTGGAAGTAAAATCAGCTAAATGTACTTTTGGCACAAGAAGTTTTAAACCATTACTGTAAGCTTGAGACTTTGATTTGTCAAGCTCTGGGTTAAGCCTACAACAGAGAATTAAGCCCAGGATCTTTAGGGTCAGTTTCTAATACTTTGTGACATAAATTGAAAAAAAAAACAGATTCCCAACTCAAGCAAAATGCCCTTCTAACAACAATTATATACAGGGAGTGTGGAATCCATAGCCTTCTAAACAATTAGGTGTGATCTTCCACAGTCTTGTCAAAAGGCCAATTTCCACCATAGAACTTGATATCCCAATGCTTTCTTGCAAAAAGGAATCTCAAAAAAGTATTCTTTTCTTTTTTTAAAGTGGTATATTATAATCAAATTTGGACTAAGAGATTAAACTTTAGATTTTTTTCTTAGCAAACTAAAGATTTATTTATAGTGGCCTTATCATAAAGAATAAATTTCTATACAACCATAAAACATGAAAAGGTTCCTCATCTCTAGTATAGTACTTAAAAATATTTATCATGTAGATACCAGGATTGTTTAAAAAATTTTAAGCCTCACCCAGATTTTAAATTTGTTGCATTTGTCTCATTTTTATATGGATCTCACCAGCATGGAAATTAAGACAGAAGTTTGTAGTTTTAAAAAAAGGGGTTGTGCATTGCCACTACAAAAATGTTCAGCTATTGCTCATCTTTTTGAGTGAATGACCCTTGTATATGTAAATTGGTAAACCTGCAAACTGAGGCAATAGAGTGAAACTTCAGAAGATACATATCTTAGAAATTAATCCTATGTGAAAATGTGTATTCCATGATCCAAAATCTTTGATTGGTTATATTCATGTTACAACTCTACAGATTTGATTTAAAAGAATATGTTATATAATTAAGGAATGATTTTTTTATATTAATCATTTTTTGTTAATTATATTTTATCATTCAGTTTGGGAGGGCTTTGAACTATTTGAGTCTCTTAGTGCTGGTGCATAGTCAGTTGGTGCAGTTTTACGCTCGTACACAAATTATATGACAATCACCATTTGTTATAATAAACCCCCAGACAGGAAATGGGGCTGGAGTGTGGATGATGTCATGCCCAGAAGAGATGGTTCTGAGAATTTGAGGATTTTGAAATGATGTCAGTTGGGTATTCGACTGTTGAAGATGAGAGTTGGGTTTTCAACCGTTGAGGCATGCAGTTGAGTTTTTCGGATCTCGACCGGCAGAGATGAATTGAGATCTTAAACATCACAAGATTCACTGCGCATTGGGGTGGAGTCAGCATAGTATGGTTAGCATAGGCTTTTAAGAATTGTGTTTCTCTCCTCGTGTCACCATCGACCGAAGTCAGAAATTAATAAACCTGTTTGTATCTGAAACGACAGAGTCAGCCAGTATTTGTATCATTCTTTTAATTGAAATCAACATAAAACAACAAATATATATATATATATATATATATATATATATATATATATATCATAAACATTTTCAATAGCACTAATTGCAAAATAAGTTGGTTGGTTGGTTTTAGTTCAGTTTAGTGTAAGTACAGTTTCAATGTCAAAAACAGTTCAATTTCAAACAATTCAGTTTAGCATAAGCACAGTTTGAATGTAAGTGCAGTTCTTTGTTAAACAATTCAGTTTAGTGTAAATACAGTTTCAATATCAAAAAACAGTTCTATTTTAAATAATTTAGTTTAGCATAAGCACGCAGTTTAAATGTAACTATGGTTTAATTGTCAAAAACATTTCTATTTCAAGCAATTCCGTTTAGCATAAGCATGCTATTAGTTCTATTTAACCCATAGATAGGGCCCAATCAGGTGCTACCACACCGGGCCAGAGTGGACCTGGGAGCAATGGCAATGAAGGGGTGCTCTGAATTCCCCAAAGCCCCAGCATTACTGGGACCTCACCATCAGACTGTTTAATGTCATATCTGGACACTCATATATATATATGAATATAATTTTTTTTTGTAATTCTCAGAAATAATGTCTATGTGAGTAGTTCAGAAAGTTTTTCATTTTTAAAAGATTAAAAAAAATAATAAAAGTACTTGACAAAAAGCCACATGGATAGGGCACCCCATGAGAATCAAGCTCACTACTAAGTACTATTATTATCATTATCTGCATAAACTCACAAGGGTTCCTCATACATATATGACCACAAAAGACCTCCATTTTATTGTTTTTTTACAATCTTTCCCATCTTAGAATAGATAGCGTTGTATCCACCATTGCTTTGATGTTTATTCTCTTGGTCATCTTTTGCTAAATTTGTTGTATGAATTATTGACACTGTCTTTGTATGCCATAGGAACAAAACACTTTAAGTTTTTCTTCTTGCTAATTCAGTGATTTTATTTAGTATTTCAAGTGACTCAGTTATAATGATCAACAAAACCAGCTCACTAACTATTACACCATGATGATGTACACCCCTCAGATCTTATATAAAATTACTAAAAAATGCTAAGAAATGACCAACTTCCAGTATTGAATTTCCTACATATGACATCTTTGTAGGTGTTGCCAAATGCTATCAGATTCTCTAATATCAGCAAGATTTTTACTTTTTTTTTAACCAAAATTCATCTTTATGCATTTATTTTTAATATCAAATTCTATCTTGTTTTAATCCTCTAGCCTAAGAGAATTGATATTTTGAATATAGTTCAAGATAAATATGAAACTGCAGAATTTTTTTAAAATGTAGAGACGTTAGAAAAACCTTCCAAATTTGGCCTTAGAATTTGCAGAAAAGAACTTAAGACTGTGTGAAGAGCTGATAAAATTACAGAATTTAATTCCAGAAGTTTATATAGCCACATGAAATCTTAGGCTTTAGGATTTTGATAAATTTATCACATGATATTCTTAATATATTTTATATTTCTGTTTTAATAAAGAAAATTAATATTACTATTGCTATAAAAGTAATCACCATATCAGTTTTATTTAGCAATACTTGCTTAAAGGCTACTATTAGAGGTAATTAAGTTTGATGTAGAGTTAAATCTTATAACATTTGCTGGATGATTAATAAACCTGTTGGGTTCTGATTGTCATGTCAGCATATGATGAGGATGATGATGATGATACTTCTATACTGGATAGAGTGTAGAGTATAGGATTCTAATAAGCATTTTTTTTGTTATTCCTATAACATTGAAAATTTGAGATGATGGGGAAATGATATTTAGCACAAATGCAAAGCCCATCATATTCATTTGCAAATAAGACTGGAAATTACTTAATTCCCTAAGTTTGAGGATTTTAATTATAAATAAAACTGTAATACAAATTAAGAATTATATAAATGCTATATTACAAGCTATTTCCAACAGCTGACGCACTGATTGTAAACACTAACTAGAACATCACAGTACCCAGACAGCCAGCCAGACAACTACAGTATGTTGTTTATCTGTGCAATTTCATGGTAGCGCAATGGATTGTGAATTCATATTAATAAAATCTCAAATGGGTAAGAATTGCATGTTTCATTTATGGCTGTTGTAATTCTGATTTCAGAGAAAAATTACATACATGATACACGACTGGAGTAATGAGAGTTTAGTGAGACATAATGGTAGTTTATTGAATATATACTCTTTAGCATTATTACTGTACTTATGTAGCACAACATTTTTTAACAGGTTATTTTATTTATGATTAAAACCCTGATTCTAAGATACTTTACTGTGATTTTAAAAGTATTCACTCATATTCATTTATAAAGTTTAACTTCAATAAACTTATAAGCTTTTGCTATGGGTTATCATAGCCTATTCTCATTTGGGTCTACTGCATAAGTTTTGATCAACCAGTAGCCCACTGTATGTTTGGTTTGGTTTGGTTTTATGGCATATCAACCCTTGTAGGTTATTTAATGACAAATCCATTTTTAAGTAAATAATCAGTTCTATTTCAAACAATTCAGTTTAGCATGAGTACACAGTTTGTCAAAAACATTTCTATTTCAAACTATTCAGTTTATAAAAGCAATTATAAATAACAATTCAGTTTAGTGTAAGTACTGTTTCAATGTCAAAAAAAAACAGTTTAATTTCAAACAATCCAGTTTAGCATAAGCACACAGTTTAAATGAAAGTACACTTTAATTGTGAAAAACATTTCTATTTCAAGCTATTCAGTTTAGTCAATCAGTTCTAATTCAGCTGATTCAGTTTAGTATAAGCACAGATTTTGTTTACACACAGTTAAATGTCAAAACAGTTCTATGTTAAACAATTCAGTTTAGTGTAAATGCAGTTTCAATGTCAAAAAACAGTTCTATTTTAAATAATTCAGTTTAACATGAGCACACAGCTTAAATGTAAGTACGGTTTAGTTATCAAAACATTTCTATTTCAAGCTATTCAGTTTAATCTAACAATTTAGTTTAGCATAAGAATGCCGTTAATTCTATTTAACCCATAGATAGGGCCCAATCGGGTGCTACCACACCGGGCCAGAGTGGACCTGTGAGCAATGGCAATGAAGGGTTGTCTATATTCCTCAAAGCCCCAGCATTATTGGGACCTCACCATCAGACTGTTTAATGTCATATCAGGACACTCATTGGGGTGGGGGTCTTACTCCTTTGCAGAGGTGCAGTCAGTGTATTCTACAGCCCCAGCCAACTGGGCAATAAAGAGAGTTAAATGTCAAACAGTTTTATTTCAGATAATTCAGCTCAGCATAAGTACAATGTTTAAACGTCAAAACAGTTCTATTTTGAGCAGATCAGTTTAGCATTAGTACGCAGTTTAAATGCAAAAATCAGTATAGTGAAAGAACCATGGTTTAGTTCTATTTAACCCATTGATAGGACCCTTATCAGGTGCTACCACTCTGGGCCATAGTGAACCTGGGAGTGATGGCAATAAAAGGGTACTCCGCATTTCCCAAAAGTCCAGCATCACTGGAACCTCACCATCAGATTGTTTCGTGTCATATCCAGGACACTTACCCCTCTGTCATATCCAGGACACTTACCCCTCTGCAAAGGTGCAGTCAGCATATTCTACAGCCCCAGCCAACTGGGCAATGCATGTTTAGGGGTTGACCTATACTGCAAGTATAGACTTAACAAAGATGTTTGAACTAAAAAATTTTTTGGTCGATCTATATGCCAGATTGACTTATACACCACAATTTATAGTATGTGTATGGTCATTTAATCACTAAATTTTACACTAAAAATTGTGATAATTTGATGTTATTTATAGTTTAAATTTGAACAATTATCATGAACATATTTTTTAAAAATTAGGTACTGCTAGTTTGTTATATAATTATATTTATAAAAAATGTTTGTTGTAGATCCAAAGAAAGAACAAAAATATATTTTTTAAAGTAGGTAGGTCCACAAAGAGATTTGTATTTTTATTGAATTTATTTATTTTGTTCTTACATACGTGTTATATATGTGTATGTTTCCAGCTTTTTGCTTTCATCAGAGAACATACAAGGCACAAAGCTTTGTTAATAGGGTACTCAATGAGACTTGAACTCACTCTTGTTCACAGTTTGAATGTTTTTCCTTTGGTTATAGGTTTTATATAGAGGTCATTGATATTTATCTATATAATGAACAGTGAAATCTTTATTTGTTTATTTTTTTTTTTGCCTATAACTTCTACTTGGCAGCCCTAATGGTATGGCTTAGAATATGCTGACTGTATCCCCAGCAGAAAGGTAAGATAAAAAAAAGGGTGTCCTGAGTAGGATACTAATTTGTATCTGGTGGTGTGGCTCCAATTCTTAGGCTCTGGGGAGTGTAATCATCCTTTCATTGCCATTACTCCAAAGTACTCTCTGATCTGGAATGGTAATACCCATTAGGGTCCCATCTATTGGTCGAATTGATCTGTTAGAAAATTATCAGTATTAGATAGGAATACTTGATACCACATAACTGTGGACACAAATGATTATTATTAAATAGAATTATCAATGTTAGACATGAACAATTGAAACAATTTAACTGTATGTTAATTATTTGTATTAAGAATTGTTACTTGAAACTACTATTGTTTACAAATGATTATTATTAGTTACTTGAAACCATATAATTGCTTGTAAGTTATTGGTTTTATCATATTTACCCAACCTCTCCGCTCGGGCAGGATATGACGCAAGGTCAATTTTTTAAGTGAAGTTTAACAGGTTTCAATTCAGAGTTTTCCTTCTCCTAGACTAGTTGCCTCACCAAGGCTGAAGAACCCAGTCTGCCCTACTATTTACCCATAGCTGGAGGGAGAATAATTGGATTCATACCTTTCCCAAGGGTATTAGTGCTATGTGAAATGCAATCAGTCTCGTCTAGAATTTGAACTCATGTTTCCGTGTCCATTTCCTATGACGATAACCATAACCATTACACCACGGGCACCTCCGAGTAAGTTATTGGTTTTAGAAAGGAATACTTGATATCATATAACTGTCTGCACACGATCATTAAGTAAGAATAGTTATTTGAATCTATATAATTGCAGATGAATTAATAGTATCATTATACTTGAAACCATACAACTGCATGTAGACAAATGATTATACATATCAACCTACTTCTCTGCTCAAGGTCAATTTTAAGTGGAGCAGACAAAGGATGAAAGACAATCAAAAAGTACAATTAAAAATGTAACATTTGTTATGAAATTTTGTCATTAAATAACCCATAAGGAGTTGATATGCCATTAAATAAATAAACCAAACCAAACTTCTGCTAGGAACTGAATTTAGTATCATTTTCCTGTACTTCTGCCAAGAGTCAGAGTCTTATATTAAAAGCTGATTCAAATTCAGTCTTTGTCCCCTTAATAATGAACTGCTCTTCTGTTTAAAAAGCAGAGCCAAATTTGCCTAACATAGTTCTTATGGGAACCATTTTCCAAGATTCCACAGTTGCCATTCTTTTGAACTCTCAGATGATACATTCTTTTTCAGTCTCAGACTTTCTTTTTCTGAATTTTTTGTGACAGGTTCTCTCTGCTTTATAATGTGCCAATGAAAGAGAAAGAGAGAGAGAGAGAGAGAGAGAGAGAGAGAGAGAGTAGTAGTAGTAGTAGTCTGGGGCAGACTTTTCTGATGAGACACTGAAATCCTATATGCTTTTTGATTACAACCCAGAAATAGCTACAGTTTCAGGTCAAACTGATAATGATGGCAGCAGTGGTCCCAATTTTCGAAGGTTTTGTGAACAGTCAAATATATTGAATTATTTGTGTATAACTTGCACTTATGTATAATACGCAACCATAACTTTGTACGATGGGAAGAAGAATTTTTGTATATAATGCACACTGACGTTTTTTGAATGTGTATCAGCTAAATCTAACCAAAATTTAGCATTTGTTTAACGTTTGGATTGACTAAAAATAAGAATTTATAGCGTTTACTATAGGTCTTGATACACAAAATTTACACCATATTTAAAGCAAATTCATTGACACATTCATACCGAAAGGCAACAAACTTCTAGTAGAAATAAACTCACGTTAGGAAAAACAAAATTATAAACAGACACCCATTTTTGTGGATATATCTCTGTAATAGCATAAAACATAAGTTTGGATAATAGATAATTTATTTTCACTTATCCCATCACAAATATGGTGAGGCATGTGACTGGAAAAATAGTTAATCATGTAGTTTTCATGTATAATATGCACACTTAATATTTAGGCTGAAAAATCAGGAAAAATAGTGCATCTTATACACAAATAATTATGGTACATGGAAGCATAATCAAAATGTATTGAGAGTGAAGATTTAGATTTTTTAATTGTCAAATTCATAATCTAAATGAAGATGTTTGTACAGCTAAGTAACTTATGTAATGAACTGATGATGACTAAATATCTTGATAAACTGAACAAAATATATTTGGTGAAACACAAGATTGTGCAAGTGCAACACCTCCACCCGACCCCTATATTCTCTAGGCCTTTTTCTTATTTCCTAAACTAAAAATTAATCTCTAGAGTAAGGTTTTAGCTTGTTGAAGGCATTAAAAAATACAAATGTTCAATGATAATATTACTAATATTACTTCTACTAAAGCACTACCATTGCTGCAAAGTAATTTTCAAGTTTTCCCTTATTATGAGGGAGAAAATTTCCAACAAAAATACAGTATGTCAATTAAATGAATCTTAACCAAATCTTTTGTGTATATCTAATGCACATTTTTTTCTTATTGCATTTAAATGATTTTTCAAACTGTACATTTTTACAAATATTTTCAGTTCGATGTAGTTTACTTGACTACGACAACAAAATTTTCTCAAGTTCTCTGATTTAAGTTGTTGAGATCAGAAAAAAAATCAATTTAATCTTAAGTGAAAAGTGTTCATAAATAGAAATGTAATTTAGTTTCCTAAAAATTAGAAAAAAATCATTTAAGAAAAATTCAAACAAGTCAGAATTTTTCCATGGATAATAACTTATATATATATGTATGTATATATATATATATATGTGTGTGTGTGTGTGTGTGTGTGTGTGTGTGTGTGTGTGTGTGTGTGTGTGTGTGTGTGAGGGTAAGTCAGGATTTACCTCTCTCCATTTATCATTTCTGTAAATTTCAGTTAAATTCATAGAAACAATGATAGGATGGGCAAATTAAGACACTCCTCTATGCGGAGAGAGAGAGAGAGAGAGAGAGAGAGAGAGAGAGAGAGAGAGAGACACACACACACACACACACACACACACACACACACACACACACACACACACACACAGATAGTGACAGACTGAGATAGATAGATAGATAGATAGATAGATAGATAGATAGATAGATATGGTTTGATTTGATTTGACTTGGTTTCTTTGTTTAATGGCATATCAACCTTCATGATTTCTTTAATGACAAAGTCATCCTTGAAGAAAAACATTAATGGTGCTATTTAAGCCATAGCTGGGAGAATAAGGATTGTTCATTCCTTTCCATAGGGTATTTGTCCAAAAGGGAACATAATAGTATGATTGGAGTTTGAACTCATTAACTACAAAGTCACAGTTCAACATGTTAGCCACTGTACTATGGGGCCTTTCTCCAGATAGATAGATAGAGTATCATCTATAAATAAGTACACACCACCAACTGCTTTATAAAAAGTTTCAAAATAAAGATACCGGGAACCTATTATTTTTGGTGAAACATTATATGATGTCATTGAATTATCATTAACCACTATAAGAAACTATAAGAATAGTTTCTCTTATTTTTGGCAAAAATCAAGAGAAAAAACAATAAGTCAGTAACAACAGCAGAAATTAGTTTGTTTCTCACTGGGTGCCTATACTCCTGGCCTTGTGCCAAATTAAAGTAAGCTTAGCTAATGACAACAACTGCAGACATCAACCAGTGAGCTGAGAGGAGGCGGTCTTCCATTGCCAGCAAATTTCATCTTATTTTAACTTTCTCCTCGTGCTCAGCATCTCACGTTACACATTACACATCCTGGGAAATCTCCCTGCCTTACTTTCACTTCTGACTTATATAATTTAAACAATGCAAACTTCCTTACACAACCCCCTTCTAAAACCAGGCTCATCTTTTACTTCTTTTCCTTTTCCTTTTTTTTTTTTTTTTTTTGATGGTAGGCGAGTATCACTACTGCTGCTGTAAAGTTTGAGGGTTTGTACATCCGGTTCTCTCTGAAGGTTGAGATTTTAGAGTGAATGGAAAAACAATTTTTATCTTATATTTGTATTTTTACTTAGTTAAATAAGTTATTTATTAAAAGAGAAGGAAAATAAGTTTTTTCACTCATAATGACACTATCTATCTATCTATCTGAATGTTCATATTTGTACATAAAGTCATATATATATATATATATATATATATATATATATATATATATATATATGTATATATATATATATATATATATATATAGTTCTGCATTAAAACAGTTGGAAATTTTGCTTTCAGCTTGAGCATGAATAAATATTTCTAAGCATAATTTTTATAATAGGATTCATAAATTTGTTTCCATCCACACATACATGCAAACATGTATCTATATATATATATATATATATATATATATATATATATATATATAGAGAGAGAGAGAGAGAGAGAGAGAGAGAGAGAGAGAGAGAGAGAGAGAGAGAAAGAAATAAAGGTATACAGAGAAACTGGAAAAAGATTGCGAAGTATTTATGTATGTATATATATATACATGAATACATGTCTATATATCCATGAAGAAATATGGATTTGCTTTTATATCTATCAATATGTCTGTCTGTCTGTCTGTATATATATATACACACAAACAAATGTGCACACTCATACACAAATATACATATATACCCTTGAGTGTGTGTGTGTGTGTGTGTGTGTGTGTGTGTGTGTGTGTGTGTGTGTGTGTGTGTGTGTGTGTGTGTGTGTGTGTGTGTGTATATTTGTATATATATATATATATGTATATATGGTATCCTCTGAAATTATCAATTCCTATTTACTGCCATAGAAACTACAACAGTTACAGGAGTATAATAATACCATTATAGAGCAAGTATTCACTTATAAAAAGCTATTTTTCAAATAAATACCATCATTGAAAAGAAATGCAACTCAGCTCAATAATAGTATCTTTATCATATACAATATTAGAGCAGATTCAAGGCCAAAAGGCCCCCAACTATGGCTGGGCCACCTTCAGGTGGGCAAGCTGCAACATTGACACCTTTGTTCCCCATGTATAGCACTAGACCTTGCTGTCTAGTTTAAGCTATAACCTGATATCTGTGCCTGAACCCAGATTTGGGTCCTAGAAAAAGCTTGGCTCATTTGGCCCACATTGCACAAAGTGGGTCGATGAGCAGCAGGGTTTGAGCCTTGGCTCCTGCCCGACCTTCCCCTCCCCTATATCCCCACTAGAATCGGCCTTCGGGTTATTGACCTTGTGTCAAGCCCTGTCTGGTGGGAAGCAGTGGCAAATACAATATTAGAGCAGGACAGCCAGAAGAAAGCCAGTCACCAAAGCAACCAACATTCAGTTGAGAAAGCAGTTGCTTGTCCAGTGTGTTATAGTACTTATTTGCCCAGTTTTCAAACAGTTGGTCAGTGGGTGCACAGATTGCCTAACTAAGAGTAATAAGTAATTTTAAGAACTCAAATTGCTTAGATAATTGAATAAAGGCTTTTGTTTAAAAATAGGAGTGTCCGTTTATTTTTTCTGTTTCTCTAGATGACTTATACACAAAAATATCTATTGATAGAAAAAGAATTGAATTCTAGGAAAAATATCTGCACCAAATTAATAATACCCAAGGAATTTAAGGTACTAAAAGCTGTTAACAAAAAAAAATGAAAGTAAATAATTTAAATAAAGAAGGTACAAAAATTAACTTTAAAAGAAAGAAAAAAGAATAGTGATACACTTCCCTCCCACTTGTTACCAGTAATTTTTTTTCTTTAAATGAAGTTAATATTTGAAGAAACAAGCCTGATAGTGCGTTTTGAATATGATTGTAAATTATATCTAAAGGTGAGGTTTTAGATTTTAAGATGAGAGGAGAGTGGTCTTCCTGTTTGGGTCCCATCTAGGGGTCAAATAGATCTGTATAAAATTTATTAGTATTTGATATGAACATATGTAAAACAAATTTAGAAATAATTACATGAAACATAAATATGAATATACTGTAAGCATAAAGTAACCCTAGGCAGGTTGACATGCGGTTAAAACCAACTAATCAATTGTAACCTTATAGTGAAACACATCAATTTGATTTTTCTTATAGTCTTCCTTTTCTCATAATCAGATTTTATTTAAAACCTTACCAATATATGTGTTTGTGTGTGTGTGTGTGTGTGTGTGTGTGTGTGTGTGTGTGTGTGTGTGTGTGTGTGAGAGAGAGAGAGAGAGTGGGGGTAGAGGGAGAGAGGAAAGTTATATTTGTATCAAGCCAATAAACTTGCAAAGAAAAGTATATTTCTTTCCACCTACATATTTATACTTTATTACATTTAGAAAAATTTTTTTTCTCTTTCCTCCTTTAAATAAAAAGATGCACAATTGAAAAAATTCAGCAAACATCAATGTATCCACATACAAAAAATTTTTTTAGATAAGATAGAATAAAATAACAAGGACATAAAAAATAATTAAGAAAAAAAAGACCAGCCCTTTTAGATAGGACCCTAATGCTATTTTACCCGACACCAAAATGATTTCTTTTTAACCACTATACATTTATTACTTCAACTATGTTGATACTGATATTTTATGCTGATGCAATGTCACATCAGTATTTTGTTATTTACAAAAAAAATCCTGCCCTGCCTTGCTACAACATATCAAGTATCTTTCAACAATGAGATGACTAACTAAAAAACAAAAATAAAACAAAAAAAACAACTTACAACCCTCAACTTGTACGGCATTAGAAATCAATATATAAAAAGAATTAAGTAATGATATCATCAACAATTCCGTACATAAAACTTATGTTAGTCAAATCAGGTGCATAATGTATCTCGGGAATGATATTAAACTTCATCTGGTGGTGAAGCTCCACTTCCAGAGCTCTGGAAAGTGTGAAGTCACTCCATTGACTTTATTTCTAGGTTTACCTAGATACAGAGTAGTAGTACCTATTAGAGTCCTATCTATGGGTCTATTTGAAAATTATCAGTTTTTGATAGGAAACCACAATTACTTAAGAAATACTTGAAACCATATAACTATGTGCAAAGAAATGATTATGATTATTAAATAGTAGTAACTTGAAACCACTTAATTGTTTGCAAATGATTATTGATTGATTGATTTTAATTGCATGTCAACTCATATAGGGTTATTTTATGCCAAGAGGTTAGGGAATTGCAATCATTGTATGTTCAAATTTACATTTTTGTGTTGTTTCTTACATTTTTTTTGTGTACATGGTCCTATTGAATATGAATCATTTTTAAATAGATCTATTTGACTCATAGATGGAACCCTATGAGGTACTACCACTTTAGGTCAAAGTGGACCTGGCAGTAATGATAATTAAGGGGTATGCCACATTCCCCAGACCTTCAGAGCTGGAGCTTGACTCTCAGATGCAGTTTAGTGTCATACCCAGGTCGCCTATTTTTGGTGGGGTCTTACTCCTCTGCAGAGGATACAGTCAGCATTGTCTAAGCCCTGCCAACAGGGTGATGCAAATGATTATCATTAAACAGGAATATTTGAAAACTTATAACTGTGTACATATTATTTGTATTAAGAATAGTTACTTGAAGCCGTAGTTGTTTACAAGTCATTATTGTTATTAGATACTGGAAATTGTATAATTGCTTGAAAAAATACTGATTTTGGAATTACATTACCCAACAAGAGTTGACATGCTTTAAAACCAAACAAGCAACCAACTTACCAAGAGTATGGCCAGGTTCAAAAATCAAGGGGGGAAAATATAAAAAAGATGACATAATACATGAGATTTTTTTCAAATTTCTAATATATATTTAATTTGTATTCTAAATCCATTGACCCATAAATATACATTTTAATTAAAATCAAAATTTAATAAATATATGATATTTAACACACACACACACACGTGCACACATATATATATATATATATATATATATATATATTATATATATATGTGTGTGTGTGTGTGTGTGTGTGTGTGTGTATGTTAAATATCACACATACTTTCATTAAATTTTGATTTAATTAAAATGTAGATTTATGGGTCAGTGGATTTTGAATACAAATTATATATATATTATATTATATATATATATATATATATATATATATATATATATTATATTATATTATATATATATATATATATATATATATATATATATATATTAACTGGACCAAATAATACTATATATATATATATATATATATATATGTAGAAAATTGAAAAACAAAGAAATCCAAAAGTCATGAATTTATTTGAACAAAAGTCAAAATTTAAATGTTTCAGTTTTAATGAAACTTTAAGGAAACTCCTGTTTCATTGTTATATCAACACTCATTTCACTATCTTAAAGTCCTGATGAAGGTTCATTAAAAGTTTCACATCATTAACATACCTGTTGTCAAAAATAAGATCTAAACCACCTACATTAGATATAAGATCTGTTTTTGATCCAATGTCTGGTATAAATTCAACATTGTCATCTTTCCTAACCTTTCACTTTCCAACCTTAAACTTCATTCTCTCATCCTCAAATCAGGAGAAACCCTGAAGTGTAGTGGCTAACATGTTGGACAGTGACATTTTTGTAAGTGAGTTTAAACTACAGTTAAGTTATTACATACTGTTATTCTACAGGGATGAATTTGGCATTGAATAACCAACAAAGTCTAATATTCCATTGATACGAAATAATCAAACCTAGTCAAACCATCAAATTAATTTATCGCTTGCCAAATCAAACTTTGCAATTCACTTTGTGCAAGTGCAAGGTTTTCCAATTGTCAGTGTAATGGTTTAGAGACTTCAGGCTCTGCGTTGTTGTGTTGTGAAAGCGTCTTTTAGGTTAATATTCATAAAATTTAGATTCAATCTTGATACTTTTCATCATAACTTTTTTTTCTTTTCCCCTAAAATAAAAATCTATTCCAGAAATAAGAGTTTTGAGGGCATAGAAGACCTTCCAAACAAAAGAGGAGCTTAAGAGATGCTTAACCAATTGAAAAATTTCATGGAATAAGGAGATCATTTTGAAAAAAATTAACATTTTATTCATTGTTCATTTCTGTCTCAGTAAATACAGTTTTTTGACTTGATACTTTTTAAAACCACCTTGTATACATATATTATATATATATATATATATATATATATATATATATATATATATATATATATATGTATGTATGTATGTGTATGTATTTGATTGTCCACCTCTGTTCATGTTCATGTATGTCTATTATATTAAATTGTTTAGTCAAAATTACCTCTTAACTTCCTTTACAAGGCAACATTCTCAGTAGTTTTCTTGTTGATAAAACTGCAGGATTAATACTATTCACATCTTGATCATTTTCTTTAAAGAAATGATATTATTCACCATTTTAAACTACCTATTTTTATCTTCTTCCCCAAAATACCAATGAGAGTAAGAAAACTATTTTAGAAATTTTTTACTGGAATTGAATGTAAACTGTTGCTCCATGTCAGTACATTGTTGTTTATGACACTATTTATATGCTAACCCTGTCGGTGGGGCTTAGAATACACTAATTGTATCACCTTTTGTGAGTTAAGACCCCCCCCAATGGTGTTCTGTATTTGATGGTGAAACTCAGGAGTTCTGGAGATCTGGGGAATAAAGAATACCCTTTCATTGCCATTTACTCCCTGGTCCTCTCTGACCTCAAGTGTTTGCACCTGTTTGGGTCCCATCTATAGGTCAAATAGATTTATTTGAAAATTATCTAAATTTATTAAGACCATAAGCAAAAAATCAATCACTCGGCTAATTATATGCCTCTACCATCTACTCTTATAACTTAGCCAACATAGCAGTCCTTACTTAATTGTGATATCTAATTTGCATATTAAGTCTTAAAAATCAAATTGTGACAACTGTGTTTTGCGATTCAGTTTCAGTTTGCTCTTTTGTGATCTTTATAAGGAACCAATAATTTTATTGAGAGTTTTCATAATTGAACTATTTAATTCTCCAAATAAAGCCATTTTCTGCACTGGTCCTGGTAATGACTTTAACCTCTTCCAATGAACAGCTTTTTGAATGAAGGGAAATAATTAATTTTGAGATTTTTTTAGTATAATTTGAAAATTCAACTCATCTAAAATTTTATTTCTCAAATAATTTTTAAAGTAACATTCCTTAGAAATAATTATCTAAATAACTAAATTTTTCTTTGCTTAATTCATTTATTCTTTATTTATTGAGTCAATTTAATCCTTTCATTGCCAAGTGCAATAAAGTTGTGTTGTGTATGACAATAGTTGATTTCCTTGCACCGTGATATGAGTAACTAATGTTGAATTCCTAGCACTGAACTGTGTGCAAATATTGTCAATTTTCTTATTACATTCTGCTTGCTGGTCTGCATTTTCAGTCGACAAGGGAACACCCCAATGTGGTTTTCATAGTAACTGTGCTGTGCCATGTGCAACAAATTCCAGGAATTCCTAGTACATTATGAGCGATAATTGCTTGTCAAAAGTAAGAAGCAAACAAGGTATGGATGTAGAGATTGTAAGAAAAGGACAATCTTCACACATGCATCTTCTGGACTGCTTCACAAGATATCACTTGCATTAGATAGTGATTGTAGAAAAATAAACAGAAAGTACAAAAACAAAGCAGGAAATTTACTGATTTTTTTAGAAAATCTTTTAATTGCTCTAACATCAGTCATAAAAATTTTTTACTGATTATAACACTTTACAGTGACTTTAGGGTTTTGAATGAACACTTTTTGAAATAGGTGTCTTCTGCTGGAAAATGTAGCACTGGGAACAACTGAAAATTAGAAAGTACACTGAAAAAAGGTTTGAAAAAAAGCTAATATCTGATAATTAAAAATCAATGAGACCTAAGTGATATATAAACTCACGTGGTCTATTGATAAAAGAAAGGAAATTAAATAATAACCATGGTTGCATTTTAACAATGACTTCATTGCAATCCAGTACATATTAGGCAAATTTGGGGTATTTTATGTCTGTCCACTGACTCTACTACTACACCATTATTCCTTAATGAAGTTGCATCTTTTTCTGTCCAGACAAGTTTAATATTTTTAGTGGTAGGGGAAATATCTAAGTTTAGTTTTGGCAAGTTTCTGGACTCTGTATGATGTACATTGAAATGAAGGAAAAATGGCTTAAAACTAGGACTCTTATATAGAATGACTATGAAAGAAATAAACATTTTTAAAAATTTATTAAAAACCTATTTAAGATGCCAAAATTCATAAGAAGAATTGAGATACCCATCACAGCATTTCTGTGGGGGAAGTCCCCATGCAGTAATGGCTAAAGTGCTGGACTGCAACATCATAGAAAGCAAGTTTGAATTTCATTCACTTTCAGACAAATACTCAAGAGAAAGGTATGAATTCTCTTATCCTCATAGGTTAAATAGTACCATTACTGTTCTTCTACATTAAATAACCCACAAAGGTTGATATACCATTAAAAACAAAGAAACTAAACTAAACGGCATTGCTGTAATCAGCTAGAATACTTAGAAGAGTTCTGAAGAACTGAGGAGACTTGCTGTCACTCAGCCTTCAGTTAAAACAGGTGTGAAAAACTTACAAGGAGTAAAATAAAAAGTAAATACTTAAAAAAGTCCATAAGTATCTGAAAAAGAGACTAGGGGAAGTAGAAACCCAAGGAAGAATTGAAACTGTCCTGTGATCAGCTAGGATGCTTAGAAGAGCTCTGGGAAGCTGAATAGACTTGCTGTCACTTGAAATTCAGTGGAGTTTACCAGTTGTTAGTGGAGTGAAAAATTCACTAGTAGCAAAATAATGATAATTCAAGAAGTTATATCAATACTTAATATGCATCTATTGTTAAATATGACACCAGACATCAACTGTGTATCCCATTAATTGAAATACAACATGTCTCTATAAAACAAGTAGTAGAAAGAAAGCATTGCTGTCTGCTATTTCAATTGGTTTGGGCTGAAAAGTCGGTTAGAAGATTGTGGTTGGGGCTTTCTTTTTGGTCATGTTGCCCTTGACAAAGGATGATGATAGAATAGATAACTTTTGACCTACCAGAAGCTATTTTAGCACAGGTGAATGCTTTTAAAATAGGTAGGGGTTCTACAAAAAAATAAAAATTGTTTCAAAAATTGAAAAAAAAATATCTCTAAGATATTGACACTCATCATAGATAGTTTTGTAGAGAAACACTTGAAGTTTATTGCTGAAACTTAGATGCTTCATAAACTCATTTTCATCCTCTCAATGCTTCAGGATTTCTTAATAGAAATCATTATGTTTAGTTTTGTCTTGATCACGTAGACTTTGTAATTACTGCAGTTTGTAAGGAAATGTTTTCAACTGCTTTGTCAATATTTTCTAAACAGTTTGATGTGGAATTTGTGCCATCATTCTTGTGGATTTCTGTGGGTTGAATTAGTGATTAGCATGAATATGTGCCAATTATTTTTTGGATAGTGATAATTTTAAAAGAATTTAATAATTTCTAGTAGAAATATTGAGGAAGTAAATAATGGAGTATGATCTGAAAATATAGAGAAAAATTGATAACAAGGTAATCTAAGTAAAAGCAGAGATTTATTGAGCAGCAAAGTTCTAATGAACCATCATCAGGATTGTGAGGGATGATATTAGTGATGTTAAATCAATGATGGATGTTTAGAAATATTAGAAATATTGTATAATCAAGATATAGTTAATTATCATTTATTACCAAACTTTATGGTATTAAAGCTCTGTAACCAAAATTTAAATATACATTAGAGATGTACTTATTTTTGGACAATTTGTATTCTTACTTTTGATTTTTATAAAAAATTTTGGCAGGTGTATTTATTTACAGACAATTTGATATATGATTTGCTTTGATGAATTAAAGCACACAAAATGTGTTTGAAACAACTTTATTTTTTATTTTCTGACTAGTGTTCTCAAAAGCCTCAATAATACACTTCAAATTATTTTATTTCTGATCTATTGGCAAGACTTAGAATATGCTAACTGTATCACCTGCTGAGGGGTAAAACCCCCACCCAAAAGAGGATGTCTTGAATATGGCACCTACCGGTATCTGACAGTGGTGAGGCTCCACTTCTGTATATCTGGAGAGTGTTGAGTTCCTCTTCATTTCTATTACTCCCAAGTCTACTCTAACCCAGAGTGGTTGTACCAGTTAGAGACCAACCTATAGGTTAAAGAAATCTGTTTGAGCATCATTTGTATTAGATAGTAATATTTGATTCCATATAACTGTATATAAATCATTTGCCTTATGAATAGATGCTTTGAACTATATTAGTTACTTGAAATCGTATAATTATGTGCAAACAAATGATCATTATTAAATAGAAGTGGTTACTTGAAATAATATAGTAAAAAAGTAAAGATGGCGACCATAGTCAAGGGTAACCAGGAGGCTTCCTTGAATATTTTAAGTTATAACAATTAATCTAGTTTGTTTAAGCTATGTTTTATGAAACTAGAATTTTCAGTGATTAAACAAAAAATGCTATAAATTTTATTTGTTATTAGTTTATTTACTGCTAGATAAAAAAAACAAAAACAAAGTGAACATTTTCTAAGTGTGGTAATTCCATAATTTTTGCCAAGGGTAGTAATCCAGCATTGGTCAGGTATCTAAGTAGCTTAAAGAAGTTCAAAATGTAGTACAGTCATATAATAATATGATTATATTATAGTAACTAGTAGTACTTACCTATAGAATAAATGAGTAGTAAGATGGTCTGTATTAATAATTAAAGAATGTAGAGTCACTTTTATTAAACTTTAGGATAATCAATCCTATTCAAAGGATCAATGTTTGTTTTATCATTTATTTACTCAAGGATATTGCTTCATTTACATAGAGGATGTAGATTAATTGTTATAACTTAAAATATTCAAACTGTTGACCTCATCTTTATTGTTATCCTATTTACCCACCCCTCTGCTCGGGCAGGATATGACACAAGGTCAATTTTTAAGCGGAGTTTAACAGGTTTGAATTCAGAGTTTTCCTTCTCCTAGACTAGTTGCTTCACCAAGGCTGAAGAACCCAGTCTGTCCTACTTTTTACCCATAGCTGGAGGGAGAATTATTGGATTCATACCTTTCCCAAGGGTATTAGTGCTATGTGAAATGCAATCATTCTCGTCCAGGATTTGAACTCAAGTCGCCGTGTTCATTTCCTACAGCAATAACCATTACACCACGGTCACCTCATTTTTATTGTTATACTCACAATGTTTTGGCCAATATGCCAATCAGCCTTCTTCAGGTGTTTCATATTGAACTTGGGAGGCCACACAGAATCTTGAACTAAACCTTTTTATTTGAATCACAGGGGTAGACTTTCCAATTCTGTTAACCATGACCGGGTATAAGTGTTTAGTTAAACAAAAATAAATTGTGACATGAGCTATGGTACCAAAACATCAAATATGATTGTGGCGATGAAGACATTCAGTATAAAAGTTCAAAAATTTCACTCTGAATCATCCAGCAAGGATACATGGCACAGTGGATAAGGCATTTGGTTGGAAAGTGCTTCTGAGTGAAATCATCTAGAGGTTGCAAGTTCAATTCAAACAACAGGAAGGAATAACAAAAGAATACTTACTATAACTAAACACTTGTGCCCAGTCAATGTAATAGAATTGAAACAGTCAACCCCTGCAGTTCAAATAAGGGGTTCAGTTTAAGATTCAGTGTGGATTCCCAAGTTTGATATGAAATACCTGAAGGACATATCAGCTGAAATCTTGTGAATATAACAATAAAGATGAGGTCAATAGTCCGAATATTCTAAATGATAACAATTATCATGCTTCATCTCAGAAATTTAAACAAGCAAATTAGATTATTCAAATTAATCATATAACTTTTTTCCAAGCCATGCAGTAGAAAATATCACTGAATGATCTTGTAATTATCTATTATTAGTTTATTTATTGCTAAATACAAAACCTAAGTGAGCATTCTCTTAGTGTGCAAATTCCATAATTTTTGTCAGGAGTTGAGTATATCTATCAATCTATCTAGGTAGATAGATAGATTGATTGTGGACAAAAAATTCTTTTTTGCTGATTAGTAGTAGGAAATTGGTGCTGTTATTGAATGGAATGTACCAGGTATTAGTCATTTACCCAAAATATACCTTCACCTGAGGCATGTCTCCAAGTGCCTGGATAAAGATAAACTTACTTGATTTGTACAGTACTAATCCCTTCCATAAATAACAGATATTTGACATCCTCTCCTCCCTGCATATCATAGACCTCGCTCCTGGAAATATCTTCAAAGCTTGATGTTGCTCCTTTTAAGACAGCTAAACTGTTAAGCCATGGGCCTGACTATTGGATATTCAGCAAGTTGCTTTCCCAGCCTGCAACACTTATTTAAACAAGTAGACTGACAGCTTTGCCCTGGAGGTCAATTTTGCATAGCAAATGTATTTTTATTTTTTTCTTCAAAACATTAGAAAAAATTCAGTAGGAACCAGAAAATAGACTCAGATTTGTTTATAATTTGTTAGAATAAATCATTTGCCTTTTGAGTATTTATTTGTTGGTTGGCTGAATGGTTGGTTTATTTTATGCCATGTCAACTCTTGTTGGGTTATTTAATGCTGAAGTCAGTTTTTTTGGCAACAAATTATATGGTTTCAAGTTACTAATGATAATAATCATTCATAAAAATTGTGAATTCATTATTGGCCAAGTGGGTAGTGTTCACCAATGGCCTGAGAGACTGAAGTTCAATCCCAGGTCAAGTCATACCAAAGACTCAAAGATGGTACTTGATACCTCCTTGCTTAACACTCAGTATTACAAGGTACTTATCAAGGGTAAAGTGGAGCTATTCAGGAAAAGGAGTAGCACCCTCCCCTACACCTCAATGTTGCAGCTATTGAAAAAGGAGCCTTCGGATCACCCTCAACTACAGTTGCCAACTTTACTTTTACATGGTTTCAAATAACCATTCTTATATGATAATAATCCTTTGTTTACACACAGTTGTATGATTTCAAGTATTCCAATGTAGTACAAATAATTTTTGAACAGATCTATTTCACCCATAGATAGAATCCTGTTTCTACCACCCTGAGTCAGAGCAGGCCAGGGGTAATAGCAGCAAAGTGACTCCATACTCCCAGTGCTCCAGAAGTAGAGCCTCACAACAATTTAGTATGATACTCAAGACACCCTTTTGCGAGGAGCCTTACCTCTTTGCAGGGGATGCTGTTGACATATTCTCAACACCACCTGTGGGTGAGCATCTATTTTTGAGTTTAAATGTATGAATAAGTATATGATAAAAATGAGTGGAAAAGTCGATAAACTAACACTGACAACAGATTCAGCAATGTTTATATTTCATTCTTTATTGGAAAAAAACTTCTTCAGAATCTTGTCAGATTTACCAAAATTTACCATTTCTCCATGTAAGTATATATATGTATGTGCATATTACCTATATCTAAGCCTGTGTGTTTGAATATATCATCATCATCATCATCATATCGCGCTGGTAGCACGGATATCCCTGACCCTCTCTCGCCACTCCTCCCTATCGTTCATCGCCCTAGGAGGGTCTTCAGGACAACATCCCGTATCCTCACATAGCTGCTGAATGTATGTTTGTGCTGGTTTTCCTGCTTTTGCATGGCCATGTGTGGGGGTCCATAAGAGTACATCTCTTATGAGTTCATCCCTGCTTCTCCAGCAGTGTCCTGCATGTCTGGTTCGTCTAACTTGAATAGTTTTCGTGATAGGGGGCAGGTGGCCGTACAGTTGGTGTCTTGTGGGGTGTTGCCGTCAGGACTTGTTTAAGATTGCACATAGCATTCTTGTGTAATTGCCGTCTAGCTTCTTCTCCAGCCGTTTTGTTAGTGTCCATGTAGTGCAGCCATATAGCAGTATCGATGTGACCGCTGCCTGGAAGAAACTGCGTTTCATTTTATCGGTTAGGTCTGATTTCCATATAATCGATAGCCTATTGATAGCTGTCCATGCTTTCGCTAACCTCGTTTTGATGTCCTTTTCGGTTAATTCGACACTGCTTCCTAGGTAAGCGAATTTGTCTACTAGTTTAAGAGGGGTTCCTTCTAGAGTGGAGATGTCCCCCGTTTGATTATAGCACATATATTCCGTTTTGTGTGCATTAACATAGAGGCCTATGCTTGCTGCTGCTCGTTCCAAACTATGCAGTAGTGTTTCGGCTTGGTCAGGTGTATTTGCCAGTATCGCTATGTCATCGGCGTAGTCGGTGTCGGTAATTGTTTTTGTGGGGTACCTTCTGCTTCTTTTCTTCGTCAGTTCGAAGCCATTCTCTCTGATTTTGTCAATCGATGTTCTAAGTACGTAGTCTAGACAAATGATAAAGAGGTACGGAGCCAGCATGTCCCCTTGTAGTACTCCTGCTACAATGTCGAAGTATTCTGTGTCTCCATCTGGTGATCGTACTTTTACTTTGGTGTTTCTATAGAGAATCGTTATTGCTGCTACGGTTTCTTTAGGTATGCTGTACGCTAGTAGGATTTGTTCCATCTTTCCTCTGTGAATGGAATCAAAAGACATGGTAAAGTCAACAAATATTAATGTCGCTTGTAGGTTTTTTACCCGTACACCTTCAAGGATTCTACGGATGGTTAATATTTGTGAGGTCGTGGATCTATTTCTTCGGAAACCATTTTGGTTTTTCCTAAGTATGTTGTCGCTTTTGGGTTCTATGCGGTTTCGTAGTAGGGCATTGTAGATTTTGGCTGCTATGGATGTAAGTGTTATGCCTCGGTAGTTTTTGGCTAATCCGAGGTCCCCCTTTTTAGGGAAGGGGAGTATGCATCCCTTCATCTATCTATCTATCGGATTTTGATTGTATACTGCGTTGCAGTGTCGGAGTAGTATGTCGTCGAATTGTCTGGTCTTCCATACTTCCAGGGGAATTTCGTCCAGCCCTGCAGCTTTCCTATTTTTAATTTTTCTGAGAACCGAGTCGAGTTCTTCTTGTGTGAACGGTCCTAGTTTAATGTCTAATTGTTTGCTAATTATTCTGGTGATTGGTTCATGTGTTATTTTCGGTGGGTTTCCTAGTAAGTTTTCGAAGTGTTGTTTCCACAGTTTTATTCTTTCTTGTTGGTTTGCTGCTTTCAGTTTGCTTTCAGTTTTGCTTTGGCTGTGTTCTTTCTTCTACTCACTTCGTTTATTGTTTGCCAGGCTATCCTAGATTGTCTATCTTCCACCGAGTCTCTAATCTTATCTGATTTTGAATGTATTCTGTCTGTTCCTTTATATATATGCCTGCTAATTGATATTGTGCCGTTTTTAGTTTTAAGGCATTTGTGTTTGTTGGGTTTTTTCGATAGTTTTTGGAGGCTGTTTTCACTAGTGCACGTTTTTCTCTCACCGCTAAAGTTCCCCATGGGACTCTATATTTAGTTTTGAGTTTTGTTGGAATGCATTTCGCTGCTGCCTCGAGGTGTGCTTTGACGAAATTTTCATATTCGGCGTTTGATGTACTTTTTTCCGTCTTGTAGTGTTTCGAATCTGTTTCCTAATTCTAATACGTATTTATCTCTTATATCTCTGTTGTTCAATAGGGCCCAGTCATAGTGTTTGGTGGTCGCTGTTCGTTTGGCGTTTTTTGGTAGGCTTAACCATATTTTCGCCGTGACTATTCGGTGATTGGTGGACACACCCTCAAAAGAGGAGTATGCCTCGCAATTCATTGCACTATTTTTCCATTTCTTGTTTATAAGGACGTAGTCTATCTGAGCTCAATACAATCTACCAAAAAAGGGAGGGCAAACTATGGACATACACGTACGCAAACAATTGAATATATACGTGACTATAAAGATTATACATTTAATATATCCAAAGTTTGAACTTATATTTCTATAACAAATACCCAGAACAATGACAATTCTTCAAGAATATACAGGAAAACAACAGCATAATTATAAAAGTGTCAAATAAGTGAAGTACAGAAGTCATTCTAAATAAAATAGACTACAGAACAAAACTCAGGGAAATATTAAGAGATAAAACCAACAATGAATTAATTAATACAAACATAGACAATGATATCACATCAAAAATTACAAAATTCTGCACAAAAGAAATTGAGACATTAACTTAAAAAGAAAAGGTTTACCTAAAAACTCACAATTTTTATACAAAGTCTGAAGAAATTAAAATAGCAGTAGAAACACAAAAATCTGATTACATAGAAATTCCAAACGTCAATGACCTCAAATTTAGACCTATAGTAGCAGGCCTAGTATGCCCCACAAGCAGACTCAGCAAACAAATAGATATTCTACAACAACCATTTTTAAATAAGATAAAAAGCTACATTAGAAATGACATCCACTTTTTAAACTCTATACCATCAAAAACTGATCCCAATACACTCAGTAATGTTTGACATCACCAACCTATATAGTAATATCCCCCTATTAGTTAGGAAATCTTGTTTTGGATAGACAAATACCCAGAAACATTTCACGTAAGATTTAACAAAGTATTTATCACTGATGGAATAGAATTAATCCTAAATAATAAGTCCTTACAATTTGACAAGAAAAATTACGTCCAAACCCAAGGAACAGTTAAGGGAATCAAAATGGCACCAACAATCGCCACCCTAACCTTAACATATTTAAAGAAAAATCCATATGAAATCATTAGGAAAAAATACAGCAACAATATAAAAACAACTTTTATTAAATCATGGAAAATATACCTAAATGATTGTTTCATATTTTGGAAATACTCACAGAGCAATATTAATGATTTACATAACTTACTCCAAGACTAATAACCTAAAATAAAAAATCACCATAGAACACAATTTTAAAGAATTACCATTCTTAGACATCCTCATTAAAAATCCACAAACCCACAGACACTCAACAATACCTCCATTTCAAGAGCCATCACAAGCTGCATAAAATCCATCCCTTACACCCTAACATGTAGTCACAAATAAAAACCTTCGACGAGCCTGTCAAAGTGAATATATCCCAATTCTAATAAAAAAAGGATACAAATCAGCAGAAAAAATACCATTAGAAGAGCTACAAATCTAAAAAAAAACATACCGAAGAACAGTCTTTAGCATATGTTTCAATATACAATGAAAATAACCCAGAGTTATTCATAAAAATATCAAAAAATCTAGATTACTTTAAAAGCAATGATAGAATTAAAAATATATTAGACACAACAAAAACCATTAAAAACAAATGACAACCTGTAGCACTATATGGGTGGCCCGCCAAGCAGACGATTCCTTTGTCTGTTTTGGCGCGAAACCAGACAAAGGATTTTTGGACCTGAAATCTCGCCGTATCCGGAAGTGGTAAGGGGACACGAAAGAGAGTTGGCTGGACAAAGGAGCTGGCAGGAGTTGGCAACGGGACAGCAGAGAGGCGAGTCAGCAGGGAGTTGGTGTGGATCCAGGGACAGATGCGGTTGACTCCGGAGACAGTAACAGAGAAGATAGGGTCCAGCGAAGAAGATCGAGTCAAGAGAGTCAGCATTCCAGTTGCTTTGTGGAATTTTCGCTTGTAATCCATGCTAGCGTTAGTCCATATATGCTATTGGAAATGTAGTGTTGCATACTCTCCTTCTGCTCTGAGTTAACCCCAAGCATTGTTCGTGTTTGTTCGTTTGTTCTTCTATTTTCTCCTGTCCCCCCGATCGTATTCTTGTAGCGGTAAAGAAATGTGCGTTACCCCCCTCGGGCCACTAGTTGATCACCGGCCGGCGTAAGAAGCGAATGGTTAGAAGATTGATGTAAAGCATGTGGGGGCGAGGGCGGTAACGTTACAAACCAAAAAACTTGAAACTCACTAACCTCAAACTTGGAAAACACGCAATGCATGGACTTTAAATATGCAAGAATAAAAGATGTGGAGTATGTAATATAATCATAGAAGGAAAATTCTATACCTTTGAAAAGCTGAAAATGATATTCAGGATAAATTGAAATTTAAGCTGTAATTAAAAAAATTTCATCTACATAATCAAATCTACCAACTGCAAAAAAATTTATATTGGTTACACTCAAACACTGAACAATAGAATCTCTTTACATAAAAATAACATTAAAAAACCAGAGAATAGAAAATCTTATGTATTTAAACACCTTTATGAATGCAGCAAGGAAAACTTGAAAATAATGCCAATATATCAGACAGATGACTACTCATTATTTCAAATAAAAGAAAAAACTTCATAGATTTAAATCAACATAAAACAGACATTAACTACATGCAAGCACACATTCACATACATACATGCATGCACACACACACACATGTATGCACATTCATACAAACTCATACACGCACACTTACACACACACACACACACAAACATATAAACACTCTGACAAGCTTAAAAATACATATATGTATGGGGAAAAATAGTTCTAAGACACATTAAATCCACCCAATGCCCTTGAAAATATTTGTGTGCATGAGTGTACGCATACATAAGTTCAATTATGCACACAAACACAGAGAATTTATATATATATATATATATATATATATATATATATATATATAAACATTAAAGAAATTCACATAGACAAGAGGTAAAAAGAAGGAAAAGAACAAAGAATGTCATTAACAAAATGACCAAAATCTTCATTGACAATTAACTCCTCCAATGAAATATTGAAAGCTGCAAAAACCTGGTATTGAATAAAATCAAAAAATCTATCAAAACAATCTTTACTATAAAAGAAACTTTGCATTGTCAAAAATCAAACACTCTGGAAGAGGACTAAGATGTCTTAAATATTTGTAGCATATAAGTTTATAAAATAATTATAAAAACCTAAATACCAAATTTGAAATCATTTACAAACTTATTCATTTAGACATATATATATATATATATATATATAGCCCTGTTCATCATACATTAGAAAATTCAAAGGAACATAAGAAAGCAAATGTGACTATGGTTTTTGTTGCAAGGAAATAAACTTGAGAAGTCAAGTTCAAATCCTGGATGAGGCTGTTTGTGCTTCCCTTTGTAACTAATACTCTTGGGAAAAGCATGTACCTGGATATGCTACTAAACTGCATATGAATCTGATGATTCATTTATATATATATATATATATATATATAGCCCTGTTCATCATACATTAGAAAATTCAAAGGAGCATAAGGAAGCAAATGTGACTATGGTTTTTGTTGCAAGGAAATAAAATAATAAATATTAAATAGGAATAGTTACTTGAAACCATAAAATTGTATATAAATTAAATAATGATACTTGAAACCATAAAGCAGTATGTAAATTATTTGTATTAAGAATTGATTCACATTTTCTACTATTTTAAAACAAAATTTGTTGTACACTTCTTGGATGGTAGTCTGATACTCTAACCACAGATCTAACTATTCCAGAATATTTTCAATCATTATGTATGTATTTACTCAATCTCTCCACTACATCAGATTGAATATGAATGAGAATATAATTTCTGTTACTTTCAGGTTCACTCTGACCTAAAGTGGTAGTACCTGTTTGGGCCCCAAGCCAAGTTGACTGGGGCTGTAGAATATGCTGACTGCATCTGTGCAGAGGGGTAAGACTGGCCCTGCATAATGAATGTCCTGATATGACATTAATTATGGAGCTTTGGGGAATGTGGAGTAGTACTTCATTGCCATTACTCTCAGGTCCACTCTACTCTGGAGTGGTAGTACCTATTAGGTTCTATTTATGGGTCAAAAGCAAGGACGAGCTCATAAGCGATGTACTCCTGTGGACCCCTACATATGGATGTGCAAAAGGGGGACGACCAGTACGAACTTACACACAGTAGCTATGTGAGGACACAGGATGTAACCCTGAAGACCTGCCGGAGGCAATGAATGATAGGGAGATATAGCGAGAGAGGGTCAGGGATATCCGCGCTGGCGGCGCGACATGATGATGATGATGACTATACCTGAAACTATTTAATTGTATGAAAACAAATGATTGGTATTAAATAGAATAATTAGTATTAGATATGAATGATTGAAACCATTTAAGCGTGTGCATATAGAACTATTAGTGTTAGATTGCAATACATGAAACCATTTAACTGTGTGCAAACAAAAGAACTCAAGCTCATTTAAAAAATAATGTTACCTACAAATTATATCTCATATATTATATATGTATAAGCATGATTTGGCATTGAAAAACCATCAAGGGTTGATATTCCATTAAACCAAATAACCTAACCTAACTATAATTTCTGTGAAATTCACATGTGAAGTCAGTATACAAGATTTCAATAATAAACTGTCAATTCAATTAACTGCTAATTCTAACCCTGGATAGAAATCCTTTCACCCCCATGTCTTTGGGTTATTTGCATTTTTCTAAATACCATATGACTGTATTTACCCGACCCTTCCATAGACAGGATGCAATACAGGGTCAATTTTTAAGCTCATTGGAATTCAGAGTTTTCCTTATCCTAAACTGGCTGCTTCGCCAAGGCTAAAGAACCCAGTTTGCTATACTATTTACCCATAAATAAAGGGAAAACAGATGGATTCGTATTTTTCTCAAGGGCATTAGTGCAAAATGAAATGCAAACAGCTTTGTCCAGGATTTAAACTTAGGTGACCAGTTACATTTCTTATCATGATAAGAAATGGAATTGGTGATACACTAAGTGCACTATCATGATAGCTCTTACACTAAGTACACTATATCATTGGAACTCTTAATTGAATAGTGGTTAAAGTCGACTTTTCTTTCAGTGAAGCTTAGTTGAAAAATAAATAAATATGGTAATCATTTTGGCCTGAGGCAGGTGACAATGTTGTATTGTTGTCAATCTTGCAACACCAATCTTGTCACAGATGGGATATATGTGCTGTATTTAATGGCAAATAAGACTTGTACCCACCAACAATATTTTCATTTAATATAATGGAGACATTGGTACTGTAACAGTTATCATTATACAAAATAGATTTAGTGAAACAAGTCCAAATTGTAAACCAGACTGTTGACATTTTACTTTGTACAAATAATTTTGGGAAAGGCATGAATCCACCTCTTCTCTCCCCAGCTATGGGTAAATAGTAGAGTCCCGTATGCCTTGGTCAAGGAATAGGAAAAATCAGAATTCAAACCAACTCTTCACTTTCGTAGGAAGGTTGAATGTTAGGAAGAGTATCCAACCTGTAAAAGTCTCTGCTGTATTGACAAATTCTGCAAAATTTATTAAGACCTGATGACAAAGGCTGATGAAGTTGTGAAGAGTCAGAAACTAGCCACCCGAAAGTATAAACAGTGAAATGTAAGCAAGTATACATTTATCAACTCCTCTGCAGGAGCAGGATGTGACACATGATCAATTTTTTTAAGTAGGGTTGGAATTCAGATTTTTCCTTCTCCTAGACCAGTTGCCAAATCAAGTTTAAAGAACCCAGTTTGCCTTAATATTTATCCATAACTAGATGGAGAATAGCTGGATTCATGCCTTTCCAAATGGTATGAAATTTAAACAAATAACCATTACAATGTTATAAAGTTAGGCTAGTTACAAGTACTGATTGTCAATGGCTTTTGAGTGAGATACCTGAACTTCACTTATAAAACTTTATATTTTTTAAGATATTTTTAAGTCATTACCAGAAAGAAATGAGGCTTTTCTGCAGTTTTTCCTTAAAGACTGAAAAAGCATATTCCATGCTTTCAATATTTTCATAAAATTCTGTATTTGATAGCATTGTAAAATGGTTAACGAGCTATCTGCTTGCAGACCATTGTTAATGAATTCAATTCTCACTTGGTGCCACATTCTTCTAGACTTGTGCTAAACTAAGCTAAACTTAAATGACTTTGATATTTGAGAGTAGATAAGACACCCACACACATATTTTTCATTTAATATTCGAGTATTATAAAGTAGGCTTGGTACAAGTACTGGTTATCTATAACGTCATTAGCTTACAAGAGATCTCAATTTCACATATAAGACCCAGAAGATATTTTGGAAGCCATTTTTGCTGGAACAAAATGATGGTTTTATATACTCTCAAATACAGTCTCTCCCACATCCAATCTTACCATGTGTTTTAAGGCCAATGTACTATGAAAATCTCTCAATTTTTTTTCTTTTTCAATATATTTTCTATAACATATTGCAGTAGTTTTGTAATTTTTTTTTAAAAAAGGAAAAAAAACTTTGAAAAACATCAAACTGGCCAGGCTTTAAATTCATCCATAAATCAATGTTTGTATTTTTTCCCTCAGTTTGACGTTAATATCGTCAATGTCTGCCTTCATCTAAGGCCTGTCAGCTTCTTTCATGTAAATCCTGATATCAGGGAAAAATTTGTTTTCATCTCAGTTTTACATCTCTGAGCAAATAAAAACTGCTTATTGATTTTGTCTCATCTGTCTTCTTTGAGAATTTAAAGAGTTTATTTTGAATTTAAATTTAGTTTTTTTATCACTAGTGATGTCAGTCATCGTTGTTTTTGAATAATCAAACTAATTCCAGCCATTGAAAAATATTTGGTTATACTTTCAGAGTGATTAAATCACTCAACAAATCCACTGTCCAATAAATTAACCTTCTTTGAATTTGATTAGAAAGAGGAAATAATGACTATTGTATATTTCTTATCAGTCCTGGAAAATCAAATTAAATTTAGAGAAATATTAGTCAAATTTGGATCTGAAATTTTCACTGTATAATCAATGTGATTTATAGTTGTCACTGTTATATGCACTTTAGCAAGTAAAGAGATTTTGTCAAAAAATTTTGGTTTCATAAAATAAATTTCTTTTCTATCATAAGCTAGACTTATTGATGTATCTATGCATACAGAAATACATGAGTGGGTATATATTTAGAGGGTATCCACACACACACACACACACACACACACACACACATATATATATATATGTGTGTGTGTGTGTATATATATATATATATATATGCACTTGGTCCAACAATCACATAAGTAAGAAACTAACAGTTACCTAGCACCATTTGGTCTATGTCTATGATATCCTAACATATATATATATATATATATATATATATATATATATATATATTGTCATCCACAGAGAGACTATATATATATATATAATATTCTGATAGCCAAAGACTTTACTTCAATTTTCCGTATTGTATTTTTTTCATTCATTAAATTAGAATTGCATTGACATATAAGGATATCTTTTCAGAAATTAAATTATATAAACACAAAAAACAAAGTGTACACAGGACAAAGAGAGAGAAGTATTCTGCTTTCCAATTTATTCATTCTTTTTTAATTATTCATTTAAAATCTTGTATTGGTTAATTTTTGGACATTATTATGTGGGTTGTTTTGTATGAATTTTGTTATTATTTATGTCTTGTAGTATCCTTTTAATATTAATTTACTGAAGACAAGGGATAAAGTATAGAATTGTGGCCATAAATTTATGGTAGTAATTTCAGAGATCAGTGCACTTTCAAAACACTTTCAAAGCACTTTCAATGCACTTTCCTTGGGGGTAAGCTGGAATAAATCTTGTTTCTTTTTTTTATAAAAGACTCATTTAGTAAGTCAAAATTTTGGTCATATTTGTTCCTGTTGTGTTAAGTGAGTTGTTTACTTCTATGTTGTAATATTTTTTATTTGTTATGAATCTATCCTAAAACAGGTCAATTTAATTTTGTCTTCCTTTTCTCATGCCATCAGATTTTTTCTAACCTTATCTATCTATCTGTATATATATATATATATATATATATGTGTGTGTGTGTGTATGTGTGTGTGTGTGTGTATGTGTGTGGAGAAAATTGAAAACCAAAGTAATCCAAAAGTGATGAATTTATAACAAAGGAAAAGTTGACATTAAAACATTTTGGTTTTAATGAACCTTCATCAGGACTTTAAAATGGTGAAACAAGTGTTGATAGAACAACAGTGGATGTTTAATATAATACAATAACAGGAGAATAAAAGAATGCATACAAAGAAAGATCATATAACCATTCAATCATAGTTCTATCAACACTTGTTTTACCTTTTTAAAGTCCTGATGAAGGATCATTAAAACTGAAACGTTTTAACATTGACTTGCATTCGTAATGAATTCATCACTTTTGGATTACTTTGTTTTTCAATTTTCTTCATACCGTCAGATTCCTTTCCATTATTTACTTACACACACACACACACACATATATGTTGGGTATCGCCCACCTTTTTCCACACAATGAACTAGTCCATCTGCCATATATAGCAGTAGCTACTAATACCAGGGCAGACTAGAAGGTGAAGAGCAGCTTCTTATTGGAATAGTATTAGAGTGTTGGAGACTGGAGATTGCACTAGATCACCTTACTTGCTACCGTAATAACAGAAGCTAACATTATCATTGGACTATATTTTTATTCTGTATTCACTAATTCTATGTTCTTGTCTACTAATAGTCTCTCTATTGTATATACTTTTTCCTGAGAATATATCTCTATTTCCTCTCATATCATGGTTTAATATTACAAGCGTTCACTAACCAGAACGCAACAATATATATACATATGTATATATATATATATATATAGGAAATGGGTTTAAAACCATCAAGATTGAAACTATATTTATCGAGACAAAAATGAATGACAAATATAAAATTAATGTTCTTCAAAATAGCCCCCTTAGTATTCAACATACTTGTTCCAGTGAATTACTCATTGGGTGAAGCACCCCAAAAATATGTCTTTTGATATGATGCAAATTCTTAGTCATATTTCTTTTGTTATCTTCCACATTTTCAAATCTTAGACTTGAGATGAATTTTTTGTTCCTAGAAAGAAATTTCACAGAGTTAGGTCAGTTAGGTTAGAAGGGACAACCCTTGCACAATCTTGTGTTTTGTGAAAAACTAGCAATTAAAAAGTATTGAGAATTTGCTGATGATGAAGTCAATATGGCAGTTGAGGTATCTAGTTTATTATATAAGTTGCTAAGCATCATTATTGAAATTTGAATTTAAAATTTTATCTATTCATACATTTTGCTTACTCCTCGTGTTTATATCTATCCATCTAAATATATATGTATGTCTTACTGGGTGTCACATACTTTTGGCCTTGAGCCACATCTCAACTAAACTAAATTTCGGTTAAGTGATTTGATTTAATGATGGTTATTCAATGTGAAATCCTCTACACACATATATTTATAATTCTTAAGTGAATAGGTGAATAGTTTGTCGGTAACATTTTTTGAATGAGCCAGAACTCATTTGTTTGCACACAGTCAAATGATTTGAAATATAGTAAAAGATTAAATAGTTCTATTTGACCTATGGATGAGACCCTACCACTTTGAGTCAAAGTGGACCAGGGGGTAATGGCAGTTAATGAGTATTCCACATTCCCCAAAGCTCCAAGACTGGAGCCTCATCACCAGACATTTTAGAGTCATATCAGGACACTCATTGGGAGGGTCTTACTGCTCTGCAGATATGCAGTTGACATATTCTACAACCCTGGCCAACTGGGTTATAAACTAAGCTTAATTGATATATATATATATATATATATATATATATATATATATATATTAGCTTTTATATATATTTAACAGCATAGATGCTTGTCTGCAACCACTACTTTCATGCTGTCTTCAATCCTCAGGCAGGAAAGCTTTTTCAGCCTGATGTAAAGATGGCATGAAACCAGTGGTTGCAGATAAACATCCATGCAATCAAATATATATTAAAGCTAATATATATTCATTTATTATTACATAATAGCTCAACCCCAGATATTGAGCACTCTCAAAATTATACTGGATTTGGTCTACCACTAACCGACCAAGTGAGATAATGACAACAATATATATATATATATATATATATATATATATATATATATATATATATAGATAGATAGATAGATAGATAGATAGATAGTACAATTTAATGGAGACTCAAACTCAGTTAAGTCATCATAATAAATTTATTTCGGTGGAGAATATTATGACTATACTCTCCGTCTCGTCAGATGACTCTTTACATGCTTCTCTCTCATCGCAGAGTAGCAAGTGTGGAGTTACAGTTCGTATTCAGAAGATAAAATAAAGGAATTAAAAAATAAAAAAAATAAAAATTAGAAAATAGAAATAAAAAATAAACAATAAAAAAATAAGAATAAGAATAAGGTGGAAATCAATAAGGGATAACATTGAAATATTTCTTTATTGTTAATTATTTTTTCACTTGTTCTCAACTAGCTTCAACCTTAGGTCTTCATCAAAGAAAGAGTTTCTGGGAATAAAAGTTTTTAAAAGAATTGATATGCCTCTAAAGAGGTGTCTTGAAATGACCATTCTATAATCTCTGCTTTCATAAATAGCTGGCTGTGAGATCTACATTTGGAAGATATTTGTTAAACATGAGAGGGGGTGTTTTAAATCATGCATAACTGTTTTAATCACTGGTATTTTAGGATGGTTTAATCATAAGTTGTTAAAGCCATATTTGCAATGTAAAATAAAATTAATACAAGTTGACATTGTTTTTGCTACAGTGAACTGATCATAGATAAAATCACTTTTCAAAAACTTAAATTTTTTTAAAAATCTTTAGATAAACCAATTTTATTTATGATCAATGTTCAACTCATATATATTCAACTTTTATGGAACTGCCACCTGGGTAGCAACAATTCTTCTTGAACAACTAGAGACTCCTAGCTTCTTTGGTGGTCTACTTTTACCTGTTTCCTCTGAATAGTATTCTCCTCCTACTCCTCCTTTGTATATTTGTTGTGTAAAATGAACGTCTTTTTTTCTCATTAGGCTCTAGATTTACTAGTGTACCTGTATATTCACAGACAGGGTCAATGAGTCCTTTTTAAAAGTCCCAGCTCACCATGACTCAGTGACAGTGTTTTATAAAATAATTTTCTGGCTGTAAGACATAGAATGAATGGATAAATGACAGATGAAAACTGTTTTTTCACAAAAACTGTCATCTAATTTTGAAGGTTGAAAAAACTGAATGAATTGTGAAAAATGTTTAAGCCACTATTCATATTAATGCAAATGTGTATTTATATGAGCTGTTTGATGGTTGAATTAGTTACATATAGCCATCAGATGCTATTGTTGGTTTGGGTTTCATTAGAGTCATTAATTTTTAAAACTTAAATATATATATATATATATATCATAATCCTACATTATTCCTTAAATTATTCAGAGTTTCATGTGTTGTTACAATCATAGATAGAAAATGATGATTACCATCCCATGACTGACATATGTATCTCAAAGTAACTGAATGTGTAATGCAGGATCATAATTTAAGATTTAGGCTTTAAACTTGCATTGATATAAAAGCATCGTGAACTCTTTTTGTTCTCTTTTCTTACACATTTTGTTGATTATAATTATTATCATTATTATTATCATTATTATTGTTATATTATCAATTTCATATATATATATATATATATAATTATTATATTATCATGTATATATATATACATATATATATATATATATATACATATATATATATATATTATCATGTACATATATATATATATATATATAATTATTATATTATCATGTATATATATATATATATATATATATATATAATTATTATATTATCAATTTCATATATACACATATATAAGTATTAACCCTGAAGTGAATTAAACTAAGCTATATTAAGCATATTTGCATACCATTTATCCTTGTATCTGGAGTAGCCTGGGAAATAGCAAGGGAATGAGAGTCATAATAACACTGAGGTGACATCATCCATAGTTGAAAAAAACTTTCTGAAACCTATCAATGCAATTCATCATGCAGTATTTTACTGCATCTAGTGCAACTTGGCTGTCAGGACAGGCTTCGTTGCAGGTGGTCTTTTCATTTCTGCTCTAAGGGCTGACTGACGCCAACTACACAATCATAGAAAAATCAAACCTATCTGTGAAAAGTTCAGCAAGTTCAGTGAGGCTTATCATAAGAGGCTTGCTCTCTGGTCTATTATACAGGTTCAGCATTTGGTCCAAACAGATACATTTTCTATATGCAAGCAAGATCACCTGCTGCTGCTATGGTTATATAACTGCTATAAGATATTGTTATTTCGGGAAAATGTTGTCTTCTCTAAACAAAAATGAATGTACATCACTTGGTATATTATAATTCAATTTAAGAAAAAATAATAATCATCTTTGAAGACAACTGTATTCTAATTGAATTACCTTTGATTCATTCTTAAAAAAATAAACCAAAAGTAAATAGGGTCACACCAAATATTGATTTTAAATAATTTTTTTTCATCAGTATGTAATCAGGTTTGGATGGCAATAACAGTCCTAATTTTGATAACAGAGTTCCAATATTGTTAAGTATGGCAGTATATCTGATAATATCAGTTTTGATGGTGTAATTTTTAAGAAATAATAAAATCCTATTTTGTTTGGTTTAAAAGCAAATTATATTCTTTTCATATAAAATGTGGAAGGGGAATATTCCTTTCTGGATTGTATGTTAGAATCTTGTGTTGCACATATCTAAATCAAAAATATATTGCATATATACATATCAAAATACATCTCTTTTTTCTTCTTTATTTTTAAGGAAATATAAAATGTTATTCTCTTTGAATTAATAACTCTTCATCTGAATATTTTATATCTTATGGTTTTTCACATAACTATGTAGTTTTATCAATGCAAATACTACATAATGATCCTAGACAGAAGTGCCTTGCAGTGACACACTCACCCAAAACAGAATGAATGAACATCACCTTTATACAATCTACTTGATTTAGTTTACTTAGATAACACAAAGATCTTATCACTTGGTGACATACCTTTTATCACAGGAAAGTCTAATTAAACACACCAGCAGCTCTTACCATTTGAGCTATAAGAACTCAACAATTTGACAGAATATTAAATCTAACCTTTGAATCTACCTTTCATTTCTCTCCTGTCACTCTTGGCTCCATATTCATCTTTATTCAATACTAGGAGTATTAGTAGTAGCAATATAAGCTTTACTGTTTTATTATATGAAGGCTTGTTGCTTATTATTATTATTATTATTATTATTATTATTATTATTATTATTATTATCATTATTATTATTACTAGAATTCTTTTTGTTTCATCTTATCTATATTATACTCAGACTATCAGTCTACAGCAATAAATAAATTCCCAGTGAGAAGCAAAGTCATGTTTTTTTTGCTTCAAGGAAACCTGTTTAAGCACACTAATTTCATTTATATATATATATATATATATATATATATATATATATATATATATATATATATATATAAGGTATATTTAGTTTTTTTCTTAAGCATATGTTTGTTAAAAACTGCAAACAAGGCATGTTCTTTTAACGGTTTCTATTGATATTTTTTCTTGATAACTTGCATGAGCACACAATCATTTTAATGTCTAACATTAAAAAATGTCATTGAAAACCAACAAACATTTAAAATCTCTCTAGAGTTTGAGTAATCTCATATATCAAAAATGAAAGTTTCATAAGATTTTTAAGAAAAAATAACATTTTCACTATAACCCTGAAAATGACCTGTGATTGAACGATTTTTATATAAAACTTGATAAATGTTAAGGAACTTTTTTAAGATAACAAGAAAATAAATCAATAAGAAAACAGTTAAAAAAACTTCATGCATGGTTTTATGAAACATATATATATATATATATATATATATATATATATATATTGGGAGAGAGAGAGAGAAAGAGAGAGAGAGAGAGTAATCACCATTCATTTAAAAACTAAATTATCTAAGAAATAACACTTCTTTTTTACAGCAGTTAAAAGAAGAAAATACAATGGGTGTGTGTGTGTGTGTGTGTGTGTGTGATAGTATTTACCAATACGAATTAAGCCTGCTCAACATGTTGAATAGACTTATTGAATAAAGTTGAATGAGTTTATTTCTGAATCAAACAGTACTCTATACAGAAAACAGTGTAGAACAAATATGATAATACTAATAATCAAAAATATTACTAAACCCACAATTCCACATTTCACAATTTTTCTGGTAGGTTTCAGCTATACATTACAAATAAATTACATATTGTATATATATATATATATATATATATATATATATATATATATATATATATATATATATATATGTCTGTGTCTGTGTCTGTGTGTATGATTAAAGCTTTTGGTCTTACCACCAATATTAAAAAAATGGAAGTTATCCATCAACCAAGACCCACTCCTAAGCAAATAAGAACTTCAAAACAACAAAAGAAAAAAATCTCTCATATGTGAATTCATTTTCTCATTTAGGCAGCTGAATACAAATGCATCTCTAAATGACAAGGTAGTCAACTGAGTTGCAAAATGTACAAGTACTTTTGAAAATTCCATCTTTGGAATAAAAGATTGTTGTTTACAAAGCTGTAATACCCACCACTCTTTTCTATGGATCAGAGTCTTTGACTTCTAATCAATCACAAATTAACTGGCTTACTGCCTTGTCTTTGCTCATTTACTTGTCTTTGCCCATTTTGTGGATATCCACTGTAAGACAAAATCTAAGACTCTGATCTATTTGCTAAGTGCAATATTTGAGGCATAGAAACCTTCCTTATGCAATTACAGTTGAGATAGGCTGGACATGTCATCCAAATAAGAGATGACTGAATTCCATCCTCATTACAGGAACATAAATGCTGGAAGACAATATCTCAGATACAGAAACAAGTAAAAAAAACAACCTTATTTTTTTTGGTAGACTTGTTGATACATTTGAGCAAGTTGCTTAACTTCATAATGTTTCGAGAGTAAAAGGCCACAAAGCCATCAAGAAGTTTGACAAAACCCATCTTCAGCATCTCAGAGATTTTAGAGAGAAGGGGAAACCTTGATCAATCATGCTAGCTATATTATCTTCTAACTTTCCTACATGAATTATCAGCAGATTTGTATGCAAATCTGAAATTGGTTCGAAATCTCATATGAGACTGAAACATGAGAAGTGATAAAAGCTGTTGGGCCTCAAATGTTGAAATCGACTGAAAAGTCCATCATAAAGTGTGTTGTTGTCATTTGTTCAGAAATAAATTAATTTAATATATATGTGTGTGTATGTGTGTGTGTGTGTGTGTATATTTGTATTTCAGTTCTAAAGACTATTCCATTGGTTTTTCATCATATACATATATGCATATATATATATATTATATATATTGAAAGTAAAGTTGACGACTGTATATATATATATATTTCATTTTATTTTGATACCTATGAGAGTGTGAAAAAATCCAAATGATACAATTTGCTAATTAAAAATCATTACACAAACAGATTAGTATATATATATGTATATATATATATATATGCATATTTTTGTGGATATGTTCATGTAAATGTGTTTTATACCTACATATGTCTATATGTGAGTGTGTATGTGTATAAGTATATGCATTCATATTATTGTGTGGATATGTGTAAATGTATGTGTATATATATAAATATATATATATATAGATATATATAAGTAAAGTAAAGTTGACGACCTTAGTCGAGGGTGACTTGAATGCTCCCTTTTCAATAGCTACTTCACCAAGGTGTAGGAGAGGGTGCTACTCCATTTCCTGGATTGCTCCACTTTACCCTTGATCCTTACTTTATAGTGCTGAGTGCTAAGCAAGGCAGGATCAAGTACCATTTTTTTAGTCTTTGGTATGACTCGACCAGGGATTGAACCCTGGTCTCCAGGACTATTGGCAAACACTCTACTTATTTGGCCAATGGCCCGGTTTTAATATATATATATATATATATATATATATATATGTGTGTGCGTGTGTGTGTGTGTGTGTGTGTGTGTGTGTGTGTGCGTTTATGTGAGTGTGTGAATTTAAATGTTTATGGTAATCTAATAGACTTTCCACATCAGAATGTGCATTCCCTGCAGATCCTGATGCGCAACTTTTATGAGCACATAAATCAATAGACTGTGGCTTCCTCTAATTGCAAGATTATCGCAATATTGTCTGCTTCCAGGAATTGGAATATATTCTCATATCTTGTCTGTGACCCCCTGCAAGCCTGACAACAAGATCTAAAATTATTGCTCAATGCATCCCTCACGCCCACAATGATATCTTTAAGTTTGGGAATTAAAACAATTACTGATACACCAACCTCATGCTGATGAGTCAAGGATATTTCCATTAAAGAAAACAGAATAGAGATTCAAGAGTTTTTTTTTAAGATACCATAATGTCCTTAGCATAACATTTTTTTTATTAATTATTGTTTATCCTTATTTATTCATGTAGTTACTGTGTGAAGTAATGTAATTTTCTTTAAATGTAAACTTTTTCTGTTAAATAAAGAAGAAATATTGCAAAATTATGGTTTCAAATATTAGCAGACAAAAATAAGTGAAAGTTCAAAATGGGTCCTTTGGAACCAATAAGTATTCATAGATTAATTCATAGTTGTCTTTCACAAAGCTTAAATTGGTCTAGTACAAAGCCAGCAGTATGAGATACCATGGGAGAATCAGCCACAATAACTATGGTCTGCAAGCTTAGCCCTTTAACCATCAGTACTACTGTATGGTTGCACCACTTGAACTCTAATGAAACATCTGGAGAAAAAAGCTAGGTGGGAACTACACAAGAATGCTGGGTTCTGTTTTGGACAAATCCTGGAAGCAGTACCATACAAAACAACAACTGTATGGCCACTTACTTCCCATCTCACAAACTAACCTTGTAAGATGAGCAAGAGATACGAGACACTACTGGAGAAGTAAGAACAAACTCATAAGCTAGGTTCTCTTATACATGGACACAGCAGTGTGGGCTAACCTGCAAAATTTGCATTCATCAGCTCTGAGTGGATACTGGATGCTGTCTAGAGGACTCGTATTGAGTGATAACTGATAAGAACAGATGATGAGTGAGAGTCAAGGAAATTGATGGTGTTGATATACTTTGACCATGACGATAAGATAAAGTATCCCACAACATATTTTCTATAAGAATTACCTTTCTTAGTTAAATGAATAAAAATATTGCAAAATTCTAGTTGAAAGAACTAGCTGAAAACCTGTGGAATTGAAAGACTATTCTGTCTGAATGGAAAAATTTTCCATTGACTGTGCAATTCGAGTGAGGTCAATGTCATCAACACAAGTATAGATATATCACTAATAAATGACTTTCTAAAATTGTTCTCAATATTTGTTGGTAAGTAGTAATGCAGGTAATCATATGCTTGCCTCCAGTCAGAGACTCCTATTACATAACAACTAGACCTTTACTTGGTATCACTTTGGTTGTCATCCATATATTTGTAAGTACATAATAAAAGAATTCATAATGTCATCAAACCTTCTTTATTTCTGACACTACATCACTTGATGATATTAATATTGCTTTAGAACATTTCAAACAAAATGTTTATTTGTTCACACAAAAGTTTGTTCATCTCTTTTAGTTGATATAAAAATGTTATGAATATTTGTACATTTATTTACTAGTATCTTCTTTCACTACTAAAACATTTTGATTTAAAGATTTTTACAATATAGTAATATTTTATTGATAACATATACTTGTGATTTACTAAGATTAATTTAATGTAGCCCAAGGCCAGATGTATGGAGTACCCAGTGAGAATGATACTTACAAACAATGGTCTACTTGATTAGCTCTCTAACCATTATACCACCCAAGGTGCCCAACAAACATAAGACTAAAAAGTCAATAGCTTCTGAAGAATGTATTGTTACGTTGATGTTGTTTGAAAAAACAGTTTATTACAATTATACACACACATGCACAGATGCATATATCTATATACTAGATTGACTAGTTATGTAACACATGTCCAATGTGAGCATTTTACATGCATTAACTGGAACTTCAACCCTGTTTTGGGTCTTTTTCTATTGCTACATAAGTATCATTTAAAATGCCAGATGGCTCCATCCTTGTTGTTTACACGTGTGCAAAACAGACTATAAAATGAGAAATATAAGAGAACAGGCCAGGAAACACAATAATGTATAAACATTTATATCCATGTATACATACAACTATATCTCTTTATACCTGCATATGAGGGTTCTGGCTATGAATTTATCCTCCCCACCCCATTGGCTGGAGGTGACACAAGGTAATTTTTTAAGCAGAGTAAAGTTGGTTTGATTTCAGAGTTTTCCTTCACCTAGAACCCAGTCTTCCCTACTATTTACTTATAGATTGGGATTGAACAAATAGATTCCTGACTTTCCCAAGGGCATTAGTGCAAAAATACAAATTGCTTCATCCAGGATTTGAACTCATGTCACTGATTCCATTTCCTATGACAACACTAAATGAGCCTTTATCCGGTGAGGCTCCATGAATATGCCCTATGGCAACTATATATGTGCACCCAAGGACAGAAGAACTGATAGTGTCACAATAATTGTTTGCAAATGATTAAATAGAAATAGTCGCTTGTAACCATATAATTATTTGTGCATAAAAAAGAATTTGGCAATAAATAACCAAGCATATATATATATATATATATATATATATATATATATATATATATATATATATATATACGAGGTGCCTTCAATAAGTTTCCAGACTTTTTTTTGTATAGGCTTTTAAAATTGTTATAGACTCTTGAAAATTCAGTATGTTATTGCTATACATCTCATGAGATGACTGACCAATTTTTATGGTTTCAACTTCAAATGAACAGCTACAGCAGAAATTGGAATACACCCTACTAAAGCCTGATTGTCACTTCTGGTGAATTTCAAAAATGCAATCTGGACGTGAGGACACTTTAGAAGAACAATATGCAATAAAATTCTGTTTTAAACTTGGAAAAAATGCTACAGAAACGTATGAAATGCTTCAGACTGCTTTTCAACCATCTTGCATGAATCAAGCATCAGTTTTTGAGTGGCATAAGAGATTCAAGGAAGGCAGGGAGTCTGTGAGGGATGATGAGAGGTGTGGGAGGAGTAAGGAAGTCAATACACCAGAGTTGAATGTCCAAAGGGTTAGTGTTAGGGTTACTATGTTGAGGTTTTAAGGGAGTTATGGAAGAGATTCTGTCAGAAAAAAGTCTGGAAACTTATTTAATGATCCTCGTAGAATGAAAATATTCAGAATAAAAAATATATAAAAATATCAAGACATTAAATAAAGACTAAATTTCAATCTTAAATAGAAATCAGATAAATCCCTAAAGAAATTTTTTATCAAAGATAAGTTTGATATCAGTGATAGTATTTACCACACAATATTTTTCTTAATTAATTAATAAATAAATAAATAGACATGTTTTTTCTTAAAATGAAATAGGTAAACTTATTGAAAAGATTTCAGTTACTGAAGGTTCTGTCAGTCTTCATAAAAAATCTTTTTAGATACATAAGGATACATGACACCAGAATTTGACACCAACTTCTTACCTGTATCTTTTTGTTCCCTCTTTTTTCTTATTTATTTAGTCATTCTTTTTTTTAAAGTGTTAGAATCCATAGAAAGAATATTTTTTTAAATTTTTCTCTTGATTATGTGATGGTTATCTGAAGAGATTGGTTGCTCTTGGTTGGTTGTAATGGCCAGCTGAAATAAATTTATAATAGCCAAATGATGTTTTGTTGAGTTTTTCTTCCAATTATATATATATATATATATATATATATATGAGAATTTGAGTAATGTTTGAAGTCACTGACCACTTCACTTTTCTAGGCTCACTTGTAAATTGCAAAGACTTAAAAATGTCTACCAAATGAAGGATTGTCACGTATGATGATGTCATGTATTGTGAAATGGTCACAGGACTCTGCTCAGTAGGCTGCCCTACAAGCTGCACAACACTGTGCTTTAAGTACATCTGCATGTGCAACCTGAAACTGATAAGCATCAACCTAGACAGCCAGGAACTGATTGTAGATAACAATAGCAGCTGGTACCATGCTATCCAAGGAGTCAAGGGTTAGGGAGGGAGGTGAGAAAAGGAACAACTAACAGCTGAAGGACAGAAAAGATTGCAAGAAGCAAAGACAGTAAACTCAGACCTTTAATCCACACTTCAACTTTGTCTGCAATGATGGCAGAGAGGACTGTCATGTAAAGATCGGATTTGCTGAGCCACTGTCCTTTGAATGTGCTACCTGTATAGACAGGTGAAAAAGAAGAAAAAGCTGGAAAAGTACAAAGATCTATGACATCACAAGGTAAAAAAAAATGCGTGAATAACCAATATAATTCTGATTGAAGTTAGTTGTTGTGGTTTCATTGCCAATCCAACCTCCATATATTAGACTAAACACCATCAATCCTCAACAGATAAAAGGAAATTTATTCCTATTTAACTAGGTTTGAGTTTTCTTTTAATTGCAATATATATATATATATATATATATATATATATATATATATATACACTAGGGTGAGTCAAAAATTTTGAAATATTCTATTAATGTCAGACACATATTGGTAGCTCCATATGTTTTTGCCAAAATCATGAAGGTGATGAACCAAAATGGACCATGTGATGCCTTGTTCACCTGATACTCTCCAAATGCTCCTTAATGGCTTTGACTCTATGGCTTGAAGCCCATCCTTGGAATGCACTTTTATAGGCCTACCAGGTCTTGCCAGATGGAGATTGTTGCAACCCAAGCAAAATTTCTTCAACCATCTCATTACTTAACCCAGTTGGCTGGGGCTGTATTTTACTCCATCTGCATCTCTGTAGAGGGATAACCCCACCTCTATTAAGTGTCCTGGATATGATACTAAACCATCTGATTGTGAGTCTCCAGTAATGCTGGAACTTTGGGGAATGGGAAGTACCCCTCCAGTATCATCACTCCCAGGTCCACTCTGTCCCAAAGTGGTAGCAACAGATAGGGTCCTATCTATGGTTCAAATAGAACTGTTTGACATTTAAACTGAGAGCAAACAAATGACTTATGCTAAATTGAATTTTTAGAAATAGAACTGTTTGATCATTTAACTGTGTAAACAAATGACTGATGTTTAATTGAATAGCAATTATTGGAACCATTTAACTTTTATGATTTATGCTAAATTGAATTGTTAGAAATAGAACTGTTTGATCATTCAACTGTGTGTATCTACAAAATATGTTTACAAATCATATATTTAATATATATGTAAAAATAAGATTTGGCATTTAATAACCAATTATGGTTGATATACCATAAAACTAAACTAAATCATACAACCTCATTATTGTACTCTAATCAGCTGTACCTTCATCTTCTGCACAACAAATGTTTCCAGTTACTTCTATAGCATTAGAATCTTGTTCAAACTCATAAAGCATAAGTTCCCAGATTAAATGACATTGCACATTCATCTGTGCCCCTTTTCAAATCACTCATGGAGCAAAGCTATGCACAACATGTCAGCACACCAGCTATCATGATACTACTAACTACAGTAAACTAGCACATGCCAAAATATTGCTAAACTTTTGGCTCACACTTGTATATATAAGTATTTGTATTTGAATATATTACATAAATAGGTTATCAGTATGTTTACAGCCTAATGATGGAATAAACATTTCATAGAACAAATATTTATTTTTCAATATGATCTTCTTTTTTGCCAATGCACTTAATTCAGAGGTGAATATTAATCACTGGTTGAATATTATCAATAGATTTATCAATACAACCTAGAATGTATACTCACACACACACATGGGCACAAATATAGAAACACACGTCATGTACTTTTTAGTCTTAAAAAACATTGTACAATATCTTGGACAAAGCAGTTTGTTTCTATTTATCTATCTATCTATCTATCTGTCTATTTCTTATGAAAAGCAGTGATAAACTTTAAATGTTACTCAGAAGCAATTTGATTATTGTAATCTTATTTTTATCAGTAGCAACAAAAGAAAAAGATAAAGAAACTTCCTTGCAATCTAAAAAGCAAAGTTAAGAACTCTTTCTCAAATTACTAACCACCTGTAATTCATCACAACAATGCATTTGTGTTTGTGTGTGTGTGTGTGTGTGTGTTTCTTATTTACCCTGACATGGTTAATTATGGAGATATCAGGATAGGTACAGTAGTTATAGGATAATGGCTTGCCCAAGTGCTCACTTCTCCACTCTCTTTTCTATCAACTATGTGTATGTGTCAACAGATATTTCATACTAGGAAAGAATAATACCACTTTCTATATTTTTTTTTTTGAGGAAGCCATTTTGTACAACTTCATCTATATATATATATATATATATATATATATACACATTGTCAGAAAATAAAATCACATGGCACATCTGTGAATACTGTTGATACACTCCTTATTTTAAAATCAGAGAGTCATTCAAAAAGTTCTAAGCCTCACCTCAAAGGAATAAAAAAAACTAAATAGTTTTTCATTATTTTTCAATATAGTCCCCTTTGACAGCAATACACTTTGTCGAATGATACTCAAGTATAGCAATCCTATCATAGAAGAATAAGGCTTGCTGGTCCTCCAAAAACTTTGACACAGCACATTTGACCTCATCATTATTTTCAAAATGTTGATCCTGCAGGTGGGATTTGAATCTAAAAAATGGGAAAAAGTCAGATAAAACTAAGTCTGGTGAATAAGAAGGATTGGGTAGCCAATTAGATTGATAGATAGATAGATTGAAACAAACTGTTTTGTCCAAGATATTGTACAATGATTTTTAAGACTAAATTAAAGCCACACTTGGATGCTTTAGGTACTGTAACATAAATAGTGTGAATGGGCATGTTATCCTGGAGCAAAATCATACTTACACTCAGCTCTCTTCTACATTTTGACTTGTCTATTAATAGTTTTTCCCTTTTCCAGGAGTCTATCCTGATTATGTCTTCAGAATTTAAAAAAAAACAAAAGCCATCACGTTGACTTTAGATGTTGCTTGCTTGAAATTCTTCGGGGATGTTGAACCAAAGTGTTTCCACTCTTTGCTTTCAATCTTTCCTTCAGGTTCAAAGTGGTGACCTCAGGTTTAACCGTGAATTACAAAGTTGCTCAAGAGGGGGAGTCCTCAGCAAGTATCTGTACCATGTCCTCATGAGTTTCTTTGGGTGTCATTCTTTTTTTTTTTCAGATACTTTATGACTGCTTGGACCTCTGTTTTCTCCATTTTTAGATTTATCACACACCTCTCACTTTTGTATGTACCTCACCTGCACAAAAATTAAAACAGAAATCTGAATTGGTTTTTTCTAGTTTTATAAGGTGGTAGAGGGTTGCCGCAATAAAGATATTCAGCTATGGCTCTTCTTTTTAGGTGAGGCTTATTATTTTTTTAATGACCCTCATGTGTGTATATATATATATATATATGTGTGTGTGTGTGTGTGTGTGTGTGTGTGTGTGTGTGTGTGTGTGTGTCTAAAACCATGTATATCAAGTGTACGATATTGCTTCCCTCACTCTTTCTGTGTTAGTCAACATTGATACTGTAATTTTAGATTAAAAACATAATGTTGGAGTAGAGTGTCCTGTTTTACTTTTTTGTGTGCAAAATACAGTAAAAAGAATTAAGTGTTAAAATTTGAAAGTGGTGCCGGAAATAATGGTGTTTTTTTCAGCTCTGCAAGCATTCTTAGCCTCAAATACCCACAAATATCAAGGGCATAAAATTTGTTCTTATCTCTCTCTCTCTCTCTCTCTCTCTCTATATATATATATATATATATATATATATATATATATATATATATAACAGTTTGCTCATGTCTACCTATCTCAATTTGTTCTTATCTAACAATATATCTAAATTTGCTTATATTTATAAGTCTATTTATCCTTCCATCAATCTGTCTGTCTCTTCTCTATTATCTATCTATCTATCTATTCGTTCATGTCCATCCATCCATCCATCTATCTCTTCTCTACTGTCTGTCTATTTTTATATCTCTCAATTTATTCTTACCTATCTTTATTTGTTCATATCCATCAACTTATTTATCCATGTATCTACCATGGAGTAGAAGTGGTAAACAGTAAATGTCACTCAGAAGAGATTTGGTTGTTATAATTGTATTTCTTGTCAGTAGCCACAAAAGAAAGAAATGAAAAAAACTTCCTTCTAAATTTCCCTAATATTGTATATAAGATTATGCTGGGAACCTTTATATCAGTTCATATTTATTCAGTTGAATATAGCACAAGGCTACAAATGAAGAACACCTAGTGAGGCTTAAACTCACTACTATGGTGATAGTTTGACAGACTAACTCACAGACTACTGCTATGTGACAAAGCATCTTTGTTAAACAGTTCTATTTGACCCATTAATGGGACCCTAACAGATATTAACACTCCAGGTCAAAGTGGACTTTAGGGTAATGGCAATGAAGTGGTACTCCACATTGCCCAAAGCTCCAGGAATGGAGCCTCACAATCAGATGCAGTTTTGTGTTATATCCAGGACAGTAATTGGAGGAGTATCTTACTCCTCTTCAGAAATACAGTTGGCATATTCTACAGCTCCAGCTATGTGGGCTGTCACTACTGTAGTAATACAATGAATGAATAACTTACAAACAAGTGTTCTATGGCAAGGTTTTTGTACATGTTTGCAGATGCTTTTTTGTTTAAATCTCCCCTGAACTGATTGTTCTGTTGGGGACCACATAGTGACTCATGAATCGATTGGTAAATAATACATTAATAGAATATAACAAAAGGAATTAAAAAAAAAAACTATTTCTTGTTTCTTAATCATACTTGTGTATGTCTCATGATGATAAAAACCAGGTTGGTTGGGCTTAGAATACACTTAATGTATTCTCTGTAGATGGGTAATACCTCATAAAAAGAGGTGTTCTGAGTATGACACTAAACGGCATCTAATTGTGAGGCTTCAGTTCTGAAGATCTGTGAAAGATGGAGTACCCTTTCATTGCCATTACTCCCGGGTCCACCCTAACCCAGAATGGTAGAACCTATAGGTCAAATAGATCTTTTTGAAAGTTAGTTGTATTAGATAGTACCATGTGCCAAAAAAACCCTCTTAAGAAACTATACAAAAAATGTAATTATAAATGTTCAATGAGCACAGTAAAAAATCCTGCAGAGGTTTACATGTCATTAAAATTCATCACTCTACCATTTACTTATTCATTCTCAACTGAAGATCTGTCATTATCGTTAATTTTGACTTAAAATATCCTTCATTATCCAAATTCTTGTTGCTTTTTGTCACAATTTACTCAAGTTGTTTCTTCTATGACAGTGAGGAACAGTGCATACCAAAAACAAGAATAAAGAATAAGCTTTCAGAGAGACTTGCTAGGTGGTTATAAAATCTAACTCTTTATAAAGGTGTTATTTAGATTTCTGTGACACCATCTATGCTAAGTTAGTAAAGCTGCTGGGACAGAGAAACAGAGATATGAGATCAAGTCTCATTTGGGTTTTTTTTTTTTGGTTTGGTTTGAATTTATGGCATATTAAGCATTGCAGATTATTTAATGCCAAATCTGGTTTATTCATACAGATTGATTATATATATTTATTCATATATATTGATTATATATATGATTTGTAAACATAAGTCATCAAAGTTAAATAGTTCCAAGTATTGCTATGTATCACTAACAATGCAATTAAATGTCAGTCATTTGTTTGCTCGCAGTTTAAATGTCAAACAGTTCTATTTAGCCCATAGATAGGATCCTATCAGGTGCTACCAAACCAAGTCAGAGTGGACCAGGGTGAGATAGCAATGAAGGGGTACTCCACATTCCATGAAGCTCCAGCATTATTTACCATCAGATTGTTTAGTGTCATATTCAGAACACTCAATTTGGGGGTGGTCTTATTCCTCTGCAACAATGTAGTTAGTGTATTCTATAGCCTCAGCTGAGTTGGCAAAGTCTCACTTGGAGTATATTCTTTAAAAAGTTAATTTTCTTCTTAACCAAAGATGCCAAGATTTTATCCTTTCCAGTGGAACATTATCCAATTAAAATGGATATTATTAGATATTATTGAAAAACAAATTCTACAGCATTGAAACACTGTACCAAAAATATGTATCACATTTCAAAAATAAGAACACCTCTTATATTCATTCATGCAATTCTATTTTGTTTCCAGAATTTGGTAATTAATAATAACTAATAGTACATGTTTTGATTGTATAATGTTCAACACTGTAGGAGCAAAGACAAACTCATATACAATGTTCTTCTATTGACTCCTACACATGGACATACCAGTGTTGGCTGACCAGCAAAAACCTATATTCATCAGCTCTATGTGGATCCTGATTACCATCTAGAGGACTTAACAAGAGTGATAACCAATAGGGACAGTTGCCGAAAGAGAGTTAAGCAAATCCATTTTGTCAGCACTGCTTGATGATGATGATAAATAATCACATGCTGGTATCTTTGTTTTAGAAACAAATTAACTTTTTCAGAAAAAATTGATGAGAGTACTAATTTATAAGCAAAGCTCTGTGTGTGTGTGTGTGTGTGTATATACATATATATATATATATATATACAAGAGTCATTCAATAAGTAAGGTGAATTTTTCTCACATTTCACTTAGGAAAGAAATGTTTACTTTTTATTATAATCTCTATTCTTTAAAACACATTTTTCCCATTCAATAAGCTTTTGAATTCCTTCAGCATTGAAATCTTTGGTCTGGCTTTTAAGCAACTTACTCATGGTGCTTTTCACTTTATTATTTCCATAAAGAAATTTTTTGAGGGCACTAAACAAGTGGAAATCAGAGGGAGCTAAATCTGGACTTTAAGGAGGATATGACAGCTGTTTCCAACCAAACTGACAGTTTCCACTGTTCTTGCACAATTTTATATGCTGTACCCACAGAAAATTTCAGTTATTAAGAAATGTCCTCAATAGTAACTCTTTTGTCAGTCAAAATGAGTCAAGTGAATCCACCATTTCAGGTGTGCTTGCCATTGTGGGCTTGCTCAGCCTGTCTTCAACTTAAATATAATTTTTACCATTTTTTAAAACAATTTAGCCAATTTGTATACTTGTTTTTTGCCAAAACATGTTTTATCATACACACTACCCATTCTTCTGTAAATTTGACATAGTTTACATGTCTCTGACACCCCAAATTTGTTAACTGACCTCTGGAGCACTCTGTTTGGTTAGCCACCATTTTGAATAGCCACAAAACAAATATTTCTGCAATAAAATAATCTAAAACAATGCAGAGTTTATTTTTACAGAAAAAAAAATTCAGAAAAAAATTTCATTTTGCATCTTTCAAAATGAAAATCTCTATACAAACTGAATGACCCTCGTACATGAATATTTATGTGTGTTGTTTTTTTATTTAGTTTCCAAACCTATTCTACCATATTCTGTATGTATATATGTTTGTGTGCATGTGTGTGTGTGTGTGTGAGTGTGTGTGTTTGTACATGCATGTGGGTGTATGTAAAATAAATGGTCTGATAACAGTCAGTAAAATTCTAAATAAATTACGCATTAATGCAATAGAGAGAGAGAAAGAGAAAGAGAGAGAGAGAGAAAACACCATATCTATGTATTTACCCAATTCCTTTGCAACAAACAGGATGTGACACAGAGTCAATATTAAACAGTGAACATCTAGTCTGACTTCAAAGTTTTCCTTTTCCTAGACTGGTTCCTAAACCAAGATTAAAGAATACAGTCTGATCTACAATTTACTCACAGCTTGAGGAAGAACAGATAGAATCATGCCTTTCCCAAGAGCATTAGCACAAAGTGAAACACAAACAGTTTCAGCTAGGATTCGAACTTAGGTCTCTGATTCCATTTTCTATATCATTAACCATTATGCTAAGTCCACCTTTCAGTTGTCTGTGGCCTATGTTTAAAGAATTGCGCCTATAGAAGCAGCCTACATGTAATTATCATAAGATTTTGAAGCCATTTTGGATGATGCATTTGGTTCATTTGATTATTCTTCACTAATTGCAATTCCAATTATCTTGATTCCAAATATAAAAGCATGTGTGTTCTTCAATCAATCCACTTGCTATTTTTAGCCCAGTCAAGGAGATGAGGAACAGTGTGCCAAAAATAAAAATAGTAGCATGCAAAAAATATTGAACCAAATTACATAATATCAAAGCAGCTCCCCTTCTCTCTCTCTCCCTTCCTTTCTCTCTTTCTCTCTTTCTTCATAACCTTAAATTTCATCAAGTCATTTGAATAGATAAATTTGATAACAATTTTTTTCTCTTTAAAAAATGAATATCAAATACAAAATAACAACAACCAGCAGTGTTATTATTATTATTATTATTATTATTATTATTATTATTATTATTTAACTCCTTTGAGAGCTTTCCACACCAGCATTTTCAGATGGTCTTCTACTGGAGCCTGAGTGACAACAAATCTCCTTGAGTCTCCAGGACTCTTCTCAATATTCTGGCCGATTCCAATAAAGCTGTTGTTTGGATGGTCTCCAATCATCCTCTTTTTTCCAAGTCCTCCAGTTTCTGTATCAACCCTTTGGTGACTGTACCAAGAGTACCAATTACTATTGGTATCACCGTCACTTTCAAGTTCCACAGTTTTTCAATTCTCTTGCAAGGCCCAGTTACTTATCCTTCTTTTCACTTACTTTCAATTTTACTCTGTGGTCAGTTGAGACCACAAAGTCCTCAATCTGGTGAGTTCTCTTTTTTTTGTTGACTATTATTAGGTCTGGTAATCTGGCCAGTTTAGGTGATCAATTTGTATTTCAAAATCCCAGAGGAGTTTGTACATCTCATTTTCCAGGACATATTCTGGGTTGTGCTTATACCATTTGTTTGTATGGTCAAATTTCAATTTCTTGCACAATTCCCAGTGGATCATCTTGCCCACCCAGTCAGGTCTAGTCTTATACTCTTTTACTGCTAGTTTGCTGCATTCACTTATTATGTGATTGTTTGTTTTATCTCTATCACCATATTACCTACATTTCCTATTTTGTGGCACATTATATATTCTTGATTTGATATAGTTGGTCCTTATGGCATTGTTTTTTGCTGCTATTAGAAGAGATTCAGTTTCTCTATTAAGGTTTCCCTTTCTTAGCCATATCCACATTTGCCCAAATGAGATGTTACTTGTTTCTTGCTTAAAATATCAATACAGTTGTTTTTCTTCCCATTTTTGTTTTCTAATTATTTTTGTTGTTTCTGGTGGCTGTTTTCCTCAGCACTTTTCTATGAAGTCTTTGAGTTGTTGTATTGATGCATCAACACTATCTTCAATGTTAGCAAAGTTCCACCATTACTGGAATCTTACCATCAGGTTGTTTAGTGTCATATCCGGACATTCATTGGGGGTGGGGCTCTTACCCTTCTACAGAGAAGCAGTTGATGCATTCTACAGCCCCAGCCAACGGGGCATTTGATTTCAAGTGGCTTTCTTGTTCTCCAGATTATTATTATTATTATTATAGCTTCATTTTTTAAAATCAGCAGAGAGTTAATGAGTGACCTCTTCAAGTTCCTTGTATGCTTTGGTAAGTTTATTTATTTGAGCCTTCAATGACCCTCACCCACCCAGTTCTTTTGCAAGACAGCTGGTGGTTAGGTTTTTGTCTGTCTTGAATTTTAAAGCATCATAATTGACAACTGATGGTCATCCACTTTTGTATTTTATTTTTTAAAAAACTCCTCACTGGTAAAGTGATTAAACCATTTTGGGGTAAATAGCATTTTATTTCCTTCCTCTTCCTGAATCTTTTGAGCAGCTTCAGTGGCTTTGAAGCCTAGTTTAAAATTATGCATCAAAATTAAAAGAATCTCAATACTTGTATGACATTGAAACAAAGGTAAAGAAGTAAAGAATGAAATAACTTTTGATACATCCTGATATTTTTATTTGTGTTTTACTTTGAATGAGAGAGGGAAGAAGCTACAAACATCTTTTTGTTTTGTTTTTATATTCCAATACGTAATCTTCTGCATATATTCCTTTATTTCATTTTATCCTCTTCCTTCTCATCATCACAAACAATATTCATGGAAATTGCACTTTGTGAAAGTTTGCCCGCCTTATTGAGATATAAATTTTATAAATCTTCTGAACATTGTTTCATTATGTTTAAGATATTAATAACAATAATTGCTTCATCAAAGTATGGAAGCATTTGAAAAACTAGAATCTAAATAACTTATATTATTAATAAGAATACCATAAATATTAGCCCAAGGAGAATGGAAGAGGGAGATGAATTGATTGAAAAAAAAACATGTTCAGTATGAATGAAGACCCTACAAAATTATCTTTCTGTTATAGCTTTAACAGAAATTTGCTTTATTTTCTAAGTTAAAGCATTTTATGTAAATTGCTAGAAAAAATCCTACTGTCATATGGTGGTTTTGCTGGTTATAGTTACACCACACACATACACACACACACACACACACACACAAACATATATATATATATATATATATATATATATATATATATAATGAGGATAATGGTAATATGTAGATTGTTGGTGACTGATGTAATCTATTCAGTTTTCATATTTTCCCTTCTCTTATGATAATAGTTCAGTGCACGTATCTAAAAATAATGACTTACATTTAGATAAGTAGAAAAGAAAGTGTGACCCCTTTCAAATCATTACTGACAGTTATTTTCAAAATATATCAATCACAGATCAATTTGAATTTCTTTTTCATTCACTGCAGAGTTCATTCAGTGGACAATGTTACCTAAAATAAGTTTCTAAGCAAGAAGACCTTCTTTTACAAAGTAAATAATTTTAAAAGCTGTTTTTTGCTTTTGATGGTTCGGGTTGCTTTTTTTTTTTGTTTAATGCCCATCAACCTTTGATGATTGTTTAATGTCAAATCCTTTGAATACATATGATTTTTAAGTGAATTGTTGGTAGGTAACATTTTTTAATTGAACCAGAGCTTTTTTTTTTGCACATAGTTCCATAGTTTCAAGTATTGCTATCTTACACAAAAAGTTATAGTAACACACAGTTAAATGGTTTGAAGTATTGCCATCAAATGCAAATAATTCAAGTTGATATCAATCATTCATTTGCACACAGTTACATGGTTAAACAGTTCTATTTGACCCATAGATAGGACCCCTAACAGGTACCATCACTCTGAGTCAAAGTGGACCTGGAAGTAATGGCAATGAAAGGGTACCCCACATTCCCCAAAGCCTCAGGACTGAAACCTCACCATTAGATGGTTTAGGGTTATATCCAAGACACTCGTTGGTGGGTAGGAAATGGGTCTTACTCCTCTACAGAGATGTAGTTGGCATACTCTACAGTCCCAGCTGGCTGGGTTGTTGCCTTTTATGTTAAAATTTCTATCAATAATTTTTTATGCCAGGAGAAATGCAGTAAATGTTTTCAAAACATGAAATCAAGTAATTAAGATTCGTATTTTCTATTTTAGTATTTCTGTTCTATTACTTTCTTCTGTTACTATTTCCAGATGATTTTAATTACCAGAAAAAAGTTTCATTTCATCTTGAAAATTATTGAGTAAAATCAATTGGTGGCATGGGTGATTGCTTCCACTTCTCCAAAATGGAACAGAAAATCTATTTAGAATATATCTTACTGAAAACCTAGTAACATAATAAGCATTCTTCCCAAGGAAATGATATTTATCCACCTACTTTCAAGGGTGGAAAATGGCATGTGAATGAGTTCTATGTGGTGTTTTTATATGGGGTATCCACTGAGGATCAAACTCACTTCTTAGTTTGCCTAGTTGGCTGGGGCTGTAGAATACATCGACTATTTCTCTGCTGAAGGGTAAGACCCCCCCACACACACACACACACCAATGAGTATCCTAGATATATCACTAAACAATCTGATGCTGAGGTTCCAGTAATGCTGGAGCTTTGAGTAATATGGAGTACCCCTTCACTGCCATCACTCCCAGGTTTACTCTGGTCCTGAGTGGAAGCATCTGATAGGGTCCTATATATGGGTCAAATAGAAATAAACTGTGTACTTATGCTAAACTAGATTGCTCGAAATAGAAGTGTTTTGACATTTAACTGTGTGTAAGCCAAAAACTATTCTTATACAAAAAAGAATTGATTGAGATAGAACTGTTTATATGTATAAAAATGAAATTGGCATTAATAATCAACAATGGTTTATGTGCCATAAAACCAATCAAACCAAACCAAACCAAACCAATCACTTCTTAGTAATAACGACTTGCTAACAATTACTCTTATTGTCTTCTTTTAAATTTCTGTCTGGCAAATATTAGTGCATAAGCTGTGACATACCATCAGCTGTAACTGTTCATAATCAACTCTTGGTCCCCAGCTTCAATAAGATTTCAATTTTCAAATACCCTAGGCCTTGATAAGAAGGCCTGATCTGTGAAGGGAGTGGCAAGTACCTTCTCTTCCCTCAGAGGACACCATAAGGGAATTTTTTATGTTGTTTTCAGTTACTTGTAAATATTAATATTATTAGGATGCTTGGAAAATATTTTTATTTTCTAATCATAAGGAAATTTTCAAGAGCTCTGGTATATTTTTTAAAGCTTAAGTAATGGTCAACATATGGGAGCATTTAATGATCCTAGCTCTTCTAAATTTCCCTGGCCTAAAGGTTGCATTCTCTTCTATTTTGTGTTTTAAAACATTGGTTTCAGTGACTGGTAGTCATTCTTTTCTGGGATTCATTTAAAGGAACAAGATCTTGCAAAAAATATCAATCCGATTTTGGAAATTTTCTTTTTCTTTCCTTTGATTTTATTCCAAAATTTATATATATATCTATATATTTATATTTATATATATATATATGTGTGTGTGTGTGTGTGTGTGTCATCATCACCACAATCATCATCATCATCATCATCAAATCATGCTGGTAGAATGGATTCATTTGACGCTTTCTAACCATCACTTTTGATAAGTCCTCTAAACAACATTCAGTGTTTGCACAGAGGTGATGAATGTAAATTTTTGCTGATCAGCCAATTCCGGTGTGTCCATGTTCAGGAGTCCATAGGAAAATATTGCTTATGAGTTCATTTCTATTTCTCCAGCAATACTGCTTTCCCCTTATATTATCTATGCATTTAATCTGTAGTAAATTGAAATATATATTTGACATGTTATAATTTTACTTCCTTTTTTATAATATATATATATATATATATATATATATATATATATATATATATATATATATATATATATATGTTGAAGCTCCAGCTCTATGATGTACAAAAGGGATAAGACAAACATGAATGCTATTCCTTTCTAATAAATTTGTTTATTCATTAATTTAGTTAGTTACTATTATATTACTATTATTTACATTTTTCCTTATTCAAATTTCTTTTTTTCTTTTCTTATCTTACTCTTCCTTCCACACAATTTTTTTCTTTTTTCTGTCTTTCATTTAGGATTTGTTTTATTTCTATCACATACCTATTGTATTTTTTTCTTTGTACTTTTGACAAGAGAGACTACATCTTTGCTTCAAAGAAATGTAGTTTAGTTTAGTCTGGCACAATATAAGGATGGTTACGTAGTGTAATGGTCATCTGCAAAGAAAATGGAATTGGCAGTCTTTCAAATTCTAATTGAGGTGGTTTTTGTTAACATTTTGTTATAATGCCTTAAGAAAAATGCCCTGCCTACAGGGTCAGTGGGTAAGGCTCATTACTTCCCATGTTATTTAGAAGACTTTGAGGAAAACCTGGTTGAATAAGACTCTGTGTGTGTGTGTGTGGGTGTGTGTGTGTGTGTGTGTGTGGGTGTGTGGGTGTGCATGTGCCTGCATGCATCTATTTTTATAAATGTTGCATGTCAGTAGATTTAACTGCATAAAAATTCCATTTGTAAAACAATCTCTGCAACATCTGGACCCAAATATTCAGGATTTTTTCTCTTTTTCTCTTCTCCTTATATATATATATATATATATATATATCTTTAAGAAAAACAAAAACCGGTCACATTAGGATTATAAATTTATTTCCATCCTGCTATGGGTATTGATATGAATAAAAAATAAAAAAAATAACAGGACTTCTTCAGATCTAAGGGATAAAATAATTACATTCAGAATAGACACAGGAAGGAAGGGTGGGAGAGGGTAGAAGAGGGGTGAAGAGTTTTTTCCCCATTTCACCCACTTCCGATTTTTAATTTTTATTTTTTATCACCGGTTGGAATCACAGTAAATTAAATTAAAAAAATTTTTTTTTTTTTTACATCTTAACTTAAAACTCAAGATTTAATAATAATTTAGGGAAGTACAACATTCCTTAATAACCTTATGTAAGGATACAGTAATACCTAACTTAAATTAAATTCAAAATTTTGAATTAAAATTCTAAATTCAAAATTTATTTTGTGCCTATTACTTCAGTTACCCTTCCGTTGAAAAGTACGTACACATCACATGGTATCTTCTCATCTTTTTATTTTATTTTATTTTATTTTATTCGTTTCATCTCAAATCTCAAATTAATCCTATGTTTTGGTTAATTAAATATTATGATATTTGTCTATAGTTTAAATCTCTTCCTATGTCTACATCTAGCTATTAATTCACATTGCTGATTTAATAACTTTTCAGGGTCTGGGTATATCATCATTTGTATTTTTTCTTCTAGGTACAGATTACATCTACTATCAAAGCATTTGGGAGTATTCAACTTTTTCAATATGGACCACTGAATCTCAGGGGTCAAACCTTTATTTTTTAAAGTCCAAAAATGCTTAGATAGGGCTGTTTGGTTTTTCAGATGTTCATGGGAGAAAGAAAATTTATGATTAGCATATCTAGACTTTCATTTCATTGTCGAAATCCCTATAAAAGTTTTGGCGTTATTGATTCATATCAATACCCATAACAAGATGGAAATAAATTTATAATTCTAATGTGACCAGTCTTTGTTTTTCTTAAAGAAATTATTGCTCTGTGATGTCAGTTACATTGAGCTCTTTACCAGGAAAATTTAAATGTTCATAGTTGAATGATTTTTTGTCCTGCCGTAATTATTCCCGACTCCGATTTAACTGGACTGAATAATACATATATATATATATGATTGGCGTTTCAGTCAGCCAGGTTTCAATCCCAGCTTCGGGAATCTAGCCTGTCTAGCCACACTGAAGAGTTCTGATAGAACAAAACAGGTCTGTCTGTGGATGACAATATATATATATATATATATATTTTTCATATCAGCTATATATATATATATATATATATATGTATAAAGCTCACACACACACACTCACACACACACATATATATATATATATACATGGTGGGTATAAGACACACACACACCCACAGAAATATATATATTGTTACTAAAAGGCTCCTGCCACTATACAGTCTTTCAAAGCCACACCACTTATGATATATATATATATATATATATATATATATATATATATATATATATATGTGTGTGTGTGTGTGTGTGTGTGTGTGTGTGTGTGTGTGTGTGTGTGTATATATATATATATATATATGGGTGTGTGTATGTGTGTGTGTTTTTGTGTGTGTAAGGGGAAAAGTGTGAGAGTGTATAGGTATAAAGGACAGTTTTATTTTGCGTATGTCACAGTTGTTTATTGAATGCTGAAGATTATCTACACTGATTTTTAAACTTTGTATTGTCATTGATGAAAGAGACACAGGTGGACAGACATATTTTTTCTCCCAGGTGGCCTGATCAAGGTTACTATCAATAGTTTGGGTTTAGATTTTTCAAGGTTGAGTAAACGTTTACAAGGTCATTCATTAATTCATAATTATTTGAAAATTCCTGGTAAAGTGCCCTGTTAACAACACTTTGATCTGTGGCATAACATGCAGGTACTTCACACTGATCCAAAGCACAAAAGCTAATCTTTCTGCAATGGAACATATGATAGTTATGAATAAAGATACAGCATTACCCAACCAATCTTTTATAAATGATTAATTTTCTTTTAAAAATTCCTGGATTATATTATTTCCTGTGGAATGTTATATGATCAAAATATACTTTGTATTAATTAATTTAGTTATTTGGTTTAATGGCATATCAACCCTTGGTGGTTATTTAATGCTAAATCTTGTTTATGCATACATGATTTTCAAGTGAATGGTTTATTGGTAATTTTTTAAACAAGTTAGCTCATTTATTTGGTTTGGTTTGGTTGGGTTTTTATCAACCCTTGTGGGTTATTGAATGCTAAATCCTTTTTAATATATTTTATATATGATTTAAAGATAACATTTTTAAGTGAGCCAGAGCTCATTTGTTTACACATATTTAAATGATTCCAAGTTTTGCTTTCTAACACAAGTAATTCTATTTAATGATAGTTTGTTTGTCCACAGCTTAATCTTTAGTTTGCATGCAGCTAAATGGTTTCAAGTGTTCCTATCAAACACAAATAACTCCATTTAGGTTTAATCATTTGTTTGCACCATTAAATGGTTTCAAATATAACTATCTAACGTGAACAATTCAATTAAATATTAGTCATTTGTTTGCACATAGTTAAATGGTTAGATAGATTTATTTGACCCATAGATGGGACTCTAACAGATACAATTACTTCAGGTCAGTGGACCTGGGAGTAATGGCAACGATGGGTCCTGAACATTCTCCAAAGCTCTAAGTGTGGAGTCTCATCATGAGATGATTTAGTGTTTTACCCCTCTGCAGAGATGCAGTCAGCATATTCTATAACCCCAGCTGACTAGGCTATATTGTATTGAAACTCTATAACCAAAAATAGATATATACTGCAGTTTGAAAATAATTACATGCCTTATATAGAATTTCATTTTTGGTAAAGAAGTATTACAAATCTTTTGGTAATAGAATTTCAGTGTTGTAGCGTTTGGTAATGAATAGTAGCTGATAATATGTGTTTTAATTGTATAATGTATGAAAATTACAATATATATATATATATATATATATATATATATATATATATATATATATATATATATATGATCTAAGGAAAATATTTTAGGTTTTAGACTGTAAAGTAGTAATCCAAAGTGAATTGGAATCTCCTGTTGAGTTCTCAATCTCAATATATTATTAATTTCAGATTAGAAATATATTGAAACTCACTTACAGAGCAAAAACATGTTTTTATAAATCTAGCAGAAAAAAATTCAATTCAGTGGTTCCATTCTGAATTTATTTCTGATTCCTGACTCTCATCGGATGGAGTTTAATACATTTGTGCTACTTTGTTTCTGACTCGAAGAAAAAAAAAATTTTCGTAGAAAATATCTTTATATGTCAATATTTAAGCGTTCCTCTTTTTTATTTTATTTTAAAGAATGCATTGCTTATAATTTAAATTACTATTTGTTTTTTTAAACTGGTAAATATCAGAGGGTGTTCCTTGTGATTTAAGACTTAGTTAAAAAAAAAAAAAAAAAAAAAAAAACTATAATTAAGATAAAGATAACATTTGATTTCTAATTTTTATGAAATTAATGTTAGTATTAAATATTCAATAATAAAAAAAACAAAGTTGCATACACACACATACACATAAACCAATGCCAATTCTTTAATATTCCAGGTTCACAATTCAGTCTTTCATTTGATAATCTTCCTTAAATTCAAGGTCATTTGATGATTGTAAAAAATACTGGTAATAAGTATATACAACATCTAAAACAATCACTCCCAAATTGGGTGATAGCACCTTCAAGAGAACAATGGATAAGATCCAATGGCCTGGTGAGTAAAAAATGGTTTTCATGGGGATAAGAGGGCTGAATCAGAACCAAAAGAGCTTTTTTTTTCTTTTCTTTTTAAGAAAATCTCCTTGATGATATCTAAGTCATGAAAAAGAAAAAGAAGAAAAAGATCTTTATTTACAATAAATAAAATAAAAAATCTAAAGTACTTTTGGGGAGTTTGATCTTATCTTAAAAGGTGCCGTTCCATCCAACTCCCCAAATAAGAAAAAGAAAAAAAACAAAAAACAACCAAATAATACTAAAGCTATAAACTTCAGCATGTAGTATATCTTTGTAAAATTATAGTTTTAATACATCAGATTAACCTACTAAATTATCACATTTTATCAGAAAAAAATTAAATTGATAAAATCTTAAAAATCAACCAAGACTTATACATGAAATTGTGTTTTTATTATGGTGAGTTAAAAATTTCGCAATATTTTGCTAATGTGAGGCACAATTCAGCTACTCCGAAAGTTTTTCCCATGATCATGAAGGTGATGAACTATGCTTGGCTGTGAGATGCCAAGTTCATTGGATACTTTTCAAGTGTTATTTGCCAGATTTGCCTCTTTTGCTTGGAGCACAGCCTCAGATTCCACAGTTATAGGTCTACCTTACCTTACCTGATTGTTGAGGCTTTTGCAGCCTGAGCAAAGTTTCTTAAATAATCAGGTTATTGTATTGTAATCAACTGGACCTTCAACTTCCGCACAACAAAAGCTTTTCTCTTTTTTGTCTGAATTTGGAGTTAGAAATTCAATCATTTGTTTGAATCTAATCTGGACTGGACACATTTAACTCACCATCCAGATCAGACAGTAGACATCATGGAGAGTGGTTTCATCACATTTTAATATCTACAAAGCTTTCTGTTACATTAGTTGTTGCTTTAAATTTAAAGGAGACCAAATACCAAAAAAAAAAAAAGAGAAGTTGTTGTTTACTGTACATGGGTTGAAAATAGGCAATAAGGATGCAGTCAGGATCCAGTTGCAGCAGTAGTAGCAGCAGCAACCTAAAAATGTTTGAGAACCATTGATTTAAATTATGACTAGTCAATTGGCTCATCTACCATAGAATATCAATACAGGACTGAATTTTTCTGATTATGCATATTTTTTATTCTCAGTCTAAGGCTTAATTTGATTTGATTAATTGATTGATTGATTGATTGATTTTAGTTGCATGTCAATCCATCTAGGGTGATTTTATGCCTAGAGGTTATGGAATGGCATTCATTGTATATACAAATTTACATTTTTCATTTAGTTGTTTCTAAAATTTTTTTTTTTACATATGGTCCTATTCAAAATAAATAATTTTAAACAGATCAATGTGACCCATAGATAGGATCCTAACCATATTTACCAACCCCTCCGCTCGGGTTGGATATGTCACAAGGTCAATTTTTAAGTGGGGTTTAACAGGTTTGAATTCAGAGTTTTCCTTCTCGTGGACTAGTTGCCTCACCAAGGCTGAACCCAGTCTCCCCTACAGTTTACCAATAGCTGGAGGGAGAATAATTGGATTCATACCTTTCCCAATGGTATTAGTGCGATGTGAAATGCAATCTTCCTCGTCCAGGATTCGAACTCGTGTCGCCATGTCCATTTCCTATGACAATAACACCATGGGCACCTCCTAGGATAGGATACTGACGGAGTGGACTTGGGAGTAATGGTAAAACAGCATCTCACCATCAAAACCAGTTGAGTATTATACCCAGGACACTTAGTTTGATTTAGTTTAGTCAATTTGACTGCATTTCAACCCCTTATAGCTTATTTAATGTTTGTAAATGTTTGGTTATAATCATAACTCTTCATATTTTCAATGTTTGATTGCAATCTTTTGTTTTTTATTTGACTACAATGAAAATCATTTGTTGGCACACAGTTATATATGATTTCAATTATTCCTATCAAACAACAATAATTTGCAAGTTATTTGGTTTCAAGTAACTAATGATAATTATCCTTAGTAAACAATTACAGCTTCAAGAACAAATAGTAAGAGATAACTCGGAGCCTTCATACTGACACTTTAATATAGCAAACCTATGGACACAGTAACAAACATGATTGCTAAACCCAGCTACAAGAAAATAGTAAGGCAGATTGGGTATGACAACTTGTCTAGGAGAAGGAAAACTCTGAATTCACACCAGTTGTATTCAGCAGAAAAATTTGTGTTGCATCCTGCTTGTGGCAGAGGATTGGGCACATGCAAACAAGTCTGCTAATTGGTAGATTTCAGTTTGGTAAAAAATTTGTTTCTTTTTAACCCACTCATAAAAGTAAAATACAGTCGGCAAACATCCATAAATAAGAAAAAATATACTTTTTCATTTACTCTATTGGCTGTGTAAATTTGACTGTTTACCAAGCAGTGGGTTTATACAGAAGCCAAATAAGAGAATAAAAATGCAGCTTCCTGTTGGAATGTGCCAAGAAGTCATGAGTTCAATCCCTGGGTCTAGCTTCAGCAAGAAAAAAAGCAACATTACAAGTCTAAAATAAGTAAAAAAGTAAATTAACTGATATGAGATAATCCAAACTCTGAATGAGAACAGTCTACCCCAATGGATTCAATGAAGAGTTTCATTTGAAATTTGCTGAAGGTTACCATATAAGAAAAAATACTTGAAGATGGCTGGAGAGTGCAACTGCTGAAATAATAACCAAGTTGAAGACAACAGTCAAAATCATGTAAATAATATGAATAATAGCAACACCTCACCACAGAAATTTAGCCTTTACAAGAAGTTTCAATAACTGACAAGCATAGATTGATTACCTTCCTTTTTAGTTAAGAGAGGCCTCTAAAAAAGAGTAATGTTCCAAGAGAAGGTCACAAAAAATTTATTTTGACTTATTTTGAAAAAGAAGATATTGTTTTTGAAATCAGGAATATATATTCTGCTTTACTGATTTTAAAATATCCTTTTTCAAACTTATTTTTTAAACTCGTTTTTTTTTGGCACACTCTAGACTTCAGTCACACACGACGACAACCTAAGCATTTTCAAAAATACTAAGATATATGCAGGTCTACTTACCTACATATCCACTAGTCAATACACCAATCTACATTTATTTTTTTAGATCCCCACAGCAGTATTTTTTGTCTACTAGTGTCCACAACTATCAAAGCTAAAACTTTTTTCATTTACCTCATTGGCAAGTAAATGGAAAACAATTTGTCCAACCTCCACACAATTAACATGGAATCTTTTCAGGCCTTTTCAACCCACTATTTATGGCACAATTATGTTGAAGTTCAGTACATATACATTATTATAGGCTATTTAAGAAGTCAAGCATTTTTACATCGGAAACACTCGGACCTTATACTTAAATAATTATTAAACTAAATAAAGAATATGATCAAAGCAAAGAGCTTCCTTCCAGTTAAGACTTTATATGATAGAACAACAGTTAACTAGCTAGTTTTACAGATCATTATTTACATAAAGAATTTGATCCTCACTGGGTGTCTCACAATTATAATCCTGTACCAAAATGATCAAAGCTCATAAAGAAACTTTACTGTGAATCAGTGCTTATCAAGCAATTCTCACAGACAGTTATCATAACAATGAATTTTATTCTCAATGAATGCTGTATGGTGTAATGATTATTGTCATAGAAAATAGCCTTGGTAACTCAATTTCGTTTCTTGGACAAGGTTACTGGCTTTACCATTTGTGCTGATGCTTTTGGGAAAGGTATGAATTTACATTCCAGCTAGAAGTAAATTGCAGGGCAGACTGAGTTTTTCAGCATTAGTACAGAAACCAGTTTAAAAGAGAGAAAACTGAATTCAAATCAGCTGTACTCCACTTAAAAATTGACTTTGCGTCACATCTTACTCATATATTAATACTGTGAGTTTGATGCTCACTGGTTACCACACAATTTTAACCTTTAATCAAAATAAACTAAGCTCTTGAAGGAGCTTTTCTCTATATGAGTGGTGAGCAAACAAGTGAGACGGACAGTTATTGATATTGTAAGTTTGATCTTTACTTATTTTAATGTTGTGCCAAGATAATCTCAACTTAGTTATAAAGGAGCTTTTGACCATTAACCTTTGCTATAAATTATTTGTGCCAAGTAAGTTTATTTTAATTGTAAAAGAATATAAAGTAATAATTTTCATTGGCAATATCAACACCTTTTAAGCCCAGTCAGCTGAGGCTGTAGAATATGTCAGCTGCATCTCTGCAGAGATGTAAAGGCCCCCACCACCACAATGAATGTCCTCTATATAACACTAAACTAATAGTAAGGTTCCACTTCTAGAGCTTCAGAGGGTATGGAGCACCCCTTCATTGCCATTACTCCCAGGTCCACTGACCTGGAGAGATAGTATCTGTTAGAGTCCGATCTAAGGGTCAAATAGAACTATTCAATCATTTACAATACTTGAAACCATTTAATTGTATGCAAACAAATGAGTGATATCAAATAGAATTATTAGTGTTACATTACAATACTTTACAAAACAGGATTTGGCATTGAATGTCAGGCCATAAATTTCAACCAACCAACCAACCAACCTACACTTTTAAAATCAATGAATACATTTCTATTATTTACTAATTTACTCAACTGAAAAGATTTTGAATTACTTTCACATTTAATTCCCCCTCTTATCTCCAGTTTTATTTTTAATATCCTCTTCATCTATCTTGCTACCTATACTGAGATAGATATCTATTATAGATATATTGTAGATAATGTATATAAAATGGATCTATCTAAGTCTGATATATATATATATATATATATATATATCTATATATATATATATATATATATATATATATATATATATACTGGAGATATGGTTGATAGAAAACAGACTCAGTGAACTAAGTTCAAATTCTGCATGTTCTGTAAGGGGAGCTTAGAATATCCCTACAGCATCTATGTTCAGATTGATAAGACACTCATCTCTCTAACAAAAACAGGGGTGTATTGGGTATGACACAAAACTGAATCTGTTGGTAAAACTCAAGTTCTGGAGCTCTGGAGAGTGTGGAAGTACCCCTTCATTGTCATTACTCCCAGGTCAACTCAGATCCAAAGTTGTAGTACCTGTTATCATCCCATTTATGGATGAAATAGGTCTTTTTGAAAATTATTTATATGAAATAGGAATACTAGACATTAGATAAGTGTGTTCAAAAACCCTCTTAAAATATATATATATATATATATATATATATATATATATATATATATATATATATATATATATATATATATATATATATATATATAATGAACATGATTCCCAAACCTCTTGGCAAAATCCATTCTATATGGTTTGATGTTCCATTAAAATCAGTCTGTCAAATGAGGCTATTTACATATCATCATGCTAATGCCTTTGAGAAATCAATGTATGTGATAATGAAGTTTAAAATGATTGTGAAGATACATTTTTGTACCTTATATTACATGAATGTTAAACTGACTTAGATATGAAATAATCCAACAAAGCTTAACATGCTGAAAAAACAACAACCAGCTTTCAGCTTGAACATTGTATAACCATATACTTTTAAAGTCTCTAATACTCATATGGTATCTCAACCAAAATATGCATATATATACAAACAAATATACATAAATAATCATATATATATATATATATATATATATATATATATATATATATATATATGTATGTGTGTGTGTGTTTATATATATGTATATATATATATATATATATATGTGGAGAAAAATATTGAAAAACAAAGTAATCCAAAGTGAAGAACTTAATATGAAAGAAAGTCGATGTTATAGCGTTTCAGTTTCAATAAACCTTCATCAGGACTTAGAAAAGTTGTTATACAGTGTCATTAGATCCCCAATGTGATCTAATGACGCTGAATAACATCTTTTCTTAGTCATGAATGAAACTGAAACATTATAACATCGACTTTCTTTCAAGTTAAATTTTTCATTTTGGATTACTTTGTTTTTCAATATTTTTTTCACATTGTCGGATTATTTTTCATTATTTCATTCCACATATATATATATATATATATATATATATATATATATATATATATATATATAATGAGTATCTGATAGGTAAATCTAACACTTATTTTCTAAAAAAAAAAAGTGCTCAATGATCTGAAATCAAAACAAATTGGTATAAAATCTAAAATGCTAATGTTACAAAAGTCCACAAATGAAATAAATTTCTGTTATTAAAATTTTCCCGTAGTGTGAACACTACAATCTTCAGACAGCAAAAAGAACATAATAGAAAGATATTGAATGTATATACTCAATTTCTCTGCCACAATCAGGATGTAATAATGTCATACAAGGTCAATTTTTAAGCACTCTACCATTGGTTTGAATTCAGAGTTTTCCAACTCCTAGACTGGTTGCCAAACCAAGACTAAAGAATCCAGCCAGATTGATATTTTAGATACATGTCTATAAATACATATGAATTGGTAGGTTATGAGAAAAGTTATAAGATGATATAGATATGTCAGAAATCTTTATTCATTATTGTTTTTATCATAGATTTATATCTAATATGGGACAATATAACCTGAAAATCATACACATTTGGTATTACTGAAAATCCATTTATATAGCAACGATCAAAATGGAAAATACTAACCATTTAAAATGCTACAATTTTATGAAAAAAGCTCAAATTAAATCCAGGAAATGTAAATTAATGAAAGTATCCTTGGAGTTAAAATTTATGGGTATTTTTTTTCAATCAATCATTAATCAATAAAACAACTGAAACTGTTTTATTTAAATTGTATTCAACATTAGAAGCTTTATTGCCCAGGAAAAATATTTTTTCAAGGGACATAACTCTTGAAATACTTCTAAAACTTCATTATTTCTTTTTTTTTTTCATCATACATGTGAAAGCACATGCGATACCCTGCCCTCATCAGCCGTCAACCAGGGGTGATTACTCAGTTTCGGTAGCTCAAGGCAGTACTGCCACTCCTGGCACTACCAAGCAGCTTTTGCTACTGGACAGGGTATTAAGAGAATTATATATATATATATATATATATATATATATATATATATACACCAGATCAATTAAGAGCAGAGACTACATTGGACATTAATCTTCATTTTTGGTGTGCAGTTTGTGATTTTAAAAAAAAAATGTGTTTACTTTCGGCCGTTGATGTTATTACGCGTTTACATTACTGCACCAAACCATTCCAGACAAACGTCATATATAACTCTGCAAAAAGATGTATATATATGGGGAAAAGATGAAAACAAGTAAATTGTTTAAAAAGCCTTTAATAAATCAAAAAGTACTCAAATTCCAGCCAGCAAAGCACTATAAAAGCTAAAAGAAATTAAAATTTTATGTATCAACCAGGTTACAGGAAGAGTCATCATGGCATAATGGCTGACATATTGGACTGCAACATAGTAGTGAGTGAGTTTGAATTCCAGTCTTGCTATTATGTTCATACCCTAAGGTATGAACCCCACTTATCTCTCCATGAATAGGTTAAATAATAAAACTGCTGTTTGTCTACAAGGATGGCTTTGGCATTCAATAACCCATGAAGGTTGATATGCCATTAAACAAAGAACTCGAACCAACCCAAACCAAACTAGGTTACAATCATAAGATCACACACACACACACACACACACACACACACATGTACATACATATATATATATATATATATATATATATATATATGGTATCTACCAAATAATCATGGAAAGAAGGATAAATTAATCACAGATCTTATTTTAAAAAAGGCATTACACAACTAATACAAAGCTGTCTATATATTTTAGGGTATAAAAAACCGTGAATAACCTGAAGTTGAATAATCAATATTTAATTATGCCTGAAAGAATAATTTAACAGTAATCAGTGTTGTGAAACTAAGAGTCGTGAGTTATTTTTTTTTTATTTTTTATTACTAATATATATATATATATATATATATATATATATATATATATAAGATTTAAAAGCAAAAAGGTACTGTTAGATATTAACAGAGAATCTTTTTTTTTGCCCGTTTTTATTTTTTAATAATTGTTCACTTTTCTACTTACTCACACTCATAAATATCCCTGCTCTTCTCATACAATACATGAAGAGATAAAACATGACAAACTTTAATAAAATCTAAGAGAAGGAAAAAAACCTTGAATGACCTAAATATGACATAAGTCAGTTCTCTGTTACTATAGCATCAATCAGGCCCAAGGATTTAGTTGAGAAAGCTGGTTTTCAGTCATCATTTTCATGACACAAGGCAAAGATGATAGAAAAAACAAAAACATCTTCCACTTAGCATATTTATCTGCTTTTGTCTCTAATTTTTTGTGGTGGTTACTTTCTCAATTTTATTTTTACTTTTTAAAGAAATACTAGAGAGATAATGTTAATAAATGCTTTCCCATTACTTTTCCAAAGTTACTTACATGGAAGACAAATTTCATGTCTTCAATCTGGAAATTTTCAGTCAAATGTCATGTTTTCCAAATCTTATCCATTCTTTCTGTATTTAACATAAGTTCCTCTCAAATAGCTTCTTCCTAAGAATAGCAAATGCTTTCAAGCTCTTTAAGTCCGCGGTCAGTAGGTATCTCATTGTCCCTAAGACACATAAGTCACTTGTTCATCCATACATTCAGGTTCACGTCTTCAGTCATCATCCAATCTTGAACAGTTCTTTTTATTTATTTACCACATCTAATTGCCATATCATCATAACCCTTTGCTTTAGACTTTGAAAAAGAAATAAAAGATTCCTTCAAATATTTACTTGATGGGAGGAAATTTCATTATTCTGAGTGAACACAACCAGGGAAAATTCAATTTTAAAAAATCCATTCTATTTTTGTCCCTTACAAGCTTTTCATATGAAATGAAATAGTTGCAGTACCCACCAACATTGGGTACAAGGTCAAGATTTCCATTTCATCTGGCTGTTAGGACATTTAAACAATTTCTGATTACAAATGGCGGGCTGGTAAAAGATAAATCCAAGAGATTTACTAATTATATTCTAATATCATCTTATAGAGATTGTATGACTTCCATTCTTATAAAAACTATTTCTGCAAAGACAAACAATGAAGGTGAGCTAGGAAGGTTCCATGATACAACTATAATATTAACTTTGCTCAATTTGTTAAGACTTATTGAGTTTATAAACTGCCAAATGTTTGTTTTCCAGTGTTAAAGATTGAAAAAGCAAACACTTCAGGAAAAACAGCCTAGTTGGCTCGAATATGCTGATTGCATCTCTGCTGAAGGATTACAACCCCGCCACTAACGAATGTCCTAGATATGACACTAAACAATCTGATGGTGTAGCTTCAGTTCTGGAGCTTTGAGGAATGTGGAGTATCCCTTCATAGTCCTTACTCCCAGGTCCACTCAAACCTGGAGAGTAAGAACTCTTAAGCCTTAGTAGGGCATCAAGTCTAGGAAAAAGAAAATTCTAAATTCCAACCCCCTATCAACACTAGATAGTTTTGTGTTGTAGGGTAAAGTTTGGGGTCCCATCAATGAATCAAATAGAAATATTAAATCATTTATAATGCTTGAAACGATTTAAAAACTGTGTGCAAATAGAATTATTAGTTTTATGATAAAAATAAGTGGAAAAGTAGATAACTCAAACTCTTACAATGGGTTTAGTGGTAATATTTCATTTTTTATTAACAGAAGAACTTCATCAGACTAAACCTATTTAGTGTTTTTCTACATTTTAGTAATTTGAGGAAAAAATAAACTAATGGAGAATATGAAAAGGTATAAAGGGAGGAAAAGACAAGAGATAGGGAAAGAATGAGGAGGGAAATGAATGTAGGTTTGACTGATGGTGGTAGGGTTTAATTTGGTTTTTGACTGTGACCATCTGGGTAGATGGTTAAAGCTAAGTGGCACCAAAGTGTATCAGGTTTCATTAGAGATTTGACCTGATAGCAGTGGATTAATTTATTTGAGAAAGAGGGAAATATGAAGGGAGAGAGGTTTTTAGAGAAAAAAGGAAGAAGAAAGAGGAAATGAAGTGGGACAAACCAATTAACTGGGTGCAAATGACCTCTGGCTCATTTAAAAATAATGTTAACTACAAACTATTTGCTTACAAATCATATATATATATATATATATATAAAGAATTTAGCATTAAATGAGTCATAAGGATGGATATGCCATAAAACCAACCAACCAACCAACCAACTTTAGGAAATATTTTGTTCTTTAAGAATTTTACAGTTTTTTTCAAGAAATATTTTTTAAATTAAAATGACACTTAAGAAATTCATCTAATTCAGCATTTCTGTTTTTTGTCCAGATTGTCAATCATAACTTAGTAATTATGCTATATAATTATTTTCAATCTCCAGTTTGAAGAAAGACTACCAGTGAGTCTAATTAGTAATCATTAATCAAATAGGAATGATTATTTTAGTATGACAAATGATTCATTAATATTTCCTTTTGAAGTTTTGAAATTAAACTTTTGTACAATGAGTTATATCTTACAGCACAATCAGAAGCCTTAAAATACAATTCTGTGTCGTGCGCCATGAAGACTTCTCAATAATACTATATGAAATTATAAATTTTCAGATGGAGTAATGGTTATTGACAAAGAAAATGGAATCAGCAAACCAAGTTCAAACTCCAGTTAAAGCTGTTTACATTCACTTTCCTCTAATATTCATGAAGCCATAAATTCTCTCCCAGCTATAAGTAAAATAGTAAGGCAGATTGGGCTCTTTAGCCTTGGTAGGGCATCAAGTCTAGGAAAAGGAAAATTCAAAATTCTGACCCCTTACCAACACCGCATAGTTTTGTGTAGTAGATTAAGGTTTGTTACTTATCATATCTTACAGGCCTTGGAGATGGCTAAATTCCAGCAATGGACAGAATAAAAGGCTGACAGTTTAAGCTGGAATGGGTTATCCAATAAAATGAAAAACAGTTTCTTGGAAACTGATCAATAACTTCCCCTTGGTTGCACCTTCCTCTTTGTCTAAAAGCAGTAAAAGCTGTTTTGAGTACCTGGTTCTTGAGGCACTCATAAACAAACTACAAACAAAATGTGAGCAATTTTTGCATCTACCAGACAGTAGGCTGGGGCCTTGAGATTTTTTAAGATTGTTAGTGTAACAGGACATGCATATTCTTAATCTTGGATTTTGCGGCAAAATTATATATCACTTTTTGTTGAAAAATTAGTGTTTTGAACATGACAGTTTTATCAAAAAGTTAATGGTAAAATTTGTGCATGCAAATTTATCATAAAAATTGTGGTATAACCTCTGAAATGGCTTTCTAGGATAGATATATGTGAATTTTGGACAAAATACTCCTATGATTTCTGGAATGTTCTGACTTCTTCAATTGAAAAGTTTGATAATATATTTTTATGACTATTTCAGTAAAGTTTTACTCTTTATAACCAGATTTAAAAGTAACACACCCTCAAAAACGTCTATTTTTTCAGTAAAAAAGAACAAAATATTTTGGTTTGTCAGGAAATATCATGAAAACACTAATGTAGAATATATTATTCCAATATATATTCTAAAGCAAGGACCTACATGCTAACTCTTTAGAGTAATATCAGTTAGTTCTGCTTTGGCTGCTTGGAAAACATTCATAATCAAAAGTTTCTTCTTTGTCATCAAAATTAATTTGCAGTATAGACATGAGAATCATTACAAATTATAAAGAATAATCTTTTGGTTTTGGTCTATATTGCATGTTGAATGTTGAAATTGAATGATGTATGGAATATGTTATCAATTGACCTTGTGCTGTAATTTTTTGTTCTTTTACATATGTGTCAAAAGTCTAATAGATATTAAATTCTTCCCCATATAGGGCTATTTACAGACTATAAATGGATTCCTGGTGAAATTATAGGTCATAAGCATGTGTCCATTGTATGGTTTATCATATTGAGTAGTAAATTTGCACTGTTTAATTCAAATGTCCACAAAATGAATTATTTAGCCCCTTGAGAGGCTTTCTTCCTGCAGGGCACCCTTTGCATTAAACTGACCTTATATCAAATTTTGGCCTCATGGGGAACCAGAAACATACTGTCAATAACTTATTGTTCAAACAAAGAATTCAATTATGTGCTGTTGCACTGTTATCTTTGATGTGGATCTGCCAGCAGAATTTGATGAATTGGAAAAGGAACAGATTCACAGTTTTTCAGCTGTCATTTTAAAGATTAACCCCATTTGCCATTTTGATAGTTCCATCAGTAATGACAAAGAAGACCTTATGATTGTGTTGTTCAATCTAAAGGGATAACAATTCCTCTGATCTCTGCTCTTGACTTCTGACCTTCCTTCAAGTTCATGGCTGCATAGAAAGACAGAGAAGGATTGTAGAAGGAAATGATTTGAAATCTTTTCCTTTATTTGCTGTTGTATTGCACAGCTGTGACTGATGCAGGAGAATATTTGGCAACCTGAAGAAACAGTAGTATTATAATATTTTCTCTGTGGTTGGTTTCAGAAAAGCTTGGTTGCTTAGTTTTTGAGTTAGTTTTATGGCAAGTCATATTTTGTTAGGTTATTTACTGCAGATGTTAGTTCTTTTCTTTGTTTTTTTTCTGGGAAGCTAAGATAAAATTTGAGATGATTCAGAACACAACATTGCTGTAGTGACCAAAAGTGTTGAGGAAAGTGCTGGAGATTTGAAGAGACTGGCTGTCATTTGATCCCTAGCAATAAGACCTTGCAAGAAATGAGAAATAAGAATAATCATAAAAAAGATGAAATCCTATTAGATCAAGTAGCAAAGACAAAGAATATATTCCATAAAAACAAGTTATTTACCAACTCATTTTGAGTATTTTCTTGAAGAGGAAAAAATATCTATAATTCTTAATTGGAAGCCGTCTTATAGAGCAAAATGAAAGATTATTGAAAGAAAGTAGTCAAATCAGTCTTTTCTTTAAACTAATTTATACACAATTATATGGCTTCATGTAACAATTCCAATTTAATACCAATAATCATTTTGTTTACATACAGTTATATGGCTTCAAGTATTCTTATGTAAAATTAATTTGCCCAGTCGGCTGGGGCGGTAGAATACACCAACTGCTTCTCAGCAGAGGGGTAAGAACCCCCCAATGAGTGTCCTGATATGACACTAAACAATCTGATGGTGAGGTTCCAGCAATGCTGGAGCTTCGGGGAATGTGGAGTACCCCTTCATTGCCATCGCTCCCAGGTCCACTCTGGCCGGGAGTGGTAGCACCTAATAAGGGTCCTATCTATGGGTTAAATAGAACTAAACTGTGCTTCTTTCACTAGACTGATTTTTGCATTTAAACTGCGTATTTATGCTAAACTGAATTGTTTAAAATAGAACTGTTTTGACATTGGAACTGCGTACTAGTGCTGAACTGAATTGCTCAAAATAGAACTGTTTTGACGTCCAAACTGTGTACTTATGCTGAACTGAATTATCCAAAATAAATCTGTTTGACATTTCACACTGTGTATTGCCTAGTCAGCTGGGGCTGTAGAATACTCTGACTGCACCTCTGCAAAGGGGTAAGACCCCCACCTAACGAGTGTCCAGGATATGACACTAAACAATCTGATGGTAAGGTTTCAGCAATGCTGGAGCTTTGGGGAATGCAGTCTACCCCTTCATTACCATCGCTCCCAGGTCCTCTCTGGCCTGGAGTGGTAGCACCTGATTGGGCCGTATCTATGGGTTAAATAGAACTAACAGCATACTTATGCTAAACTGAATTGCTTGACTAAACTGAATAGCTTGAAATAGAAATGTTTTTGACAATTAAACTGTTCTTACATTTAAACTGCGTACTTATGCTTAACTGAATTATTTGAAATAGAACTGTTTTTCGACATTAAAACTGTATTTACACTTAACTGAATTGTTACATATAACTGCTTGAATTGTTTGAAATAGAAATGTTTTTGACAATTAAACTGTGTACTTATGCTAAACTGAATTGCTTTAAATAGAACAGATTATTTACATAAAAATGGATTTGGTGTTAAATAACCTACAAAGGTTGATATGCCATAAAACCCACCAAACCAAACCAAACCAAACTAAAATTAATCATTTTCAAACAGATCAATTTGAGCCATAGAAGAAACTCTAACAAGTACTACTACTCTGGGCCTGAGTGGATCTGGGAGTAATGGCAATAAAAGAGTAAGTCTACACTCCTCAAAACTCTAAAACTGAAGCCTAACTTTCAGATACAATTTAATTTCATACCCAGAATAGTCTTGGAGGTGATGCAGTCAGTATATTTTCAGCTTTGTTATCAGAGTTCTTTGGATAAGGAGATTAAGACCCCCCATGTCACCATGACTCCTTGTCAGAAGCCTTTGTTGTCCACTTTAAGTAGTTGATTACATAAAAGATGGGGGTCCTTTTCAAGGTGTTTATACATCTCTTCTGTGATATCTATTGGCTCTGCAACTGAGACTATGATAAAATGTTATTTATTAAAATGATATAAGCATATAAATTCAAACTAAATATTTCACTAATATATAAGTAAAATATATAAAGATGACCCATAGTACTAACTGGTTTACTAACATACTTATATATAAAATCTAATGTAACTTTACATGAATGTGTGTGTGTGGGTGAGTGTGTGTGTGATACAGAATCAACAAAATCAAAATAGATTCCCTCACAATGAAAGTTCCCTTTCTCTATGAATAATCTTTTTATATTAAAACCTATTAAAAAAAATTTTAAATAGGAAAGCTGCAGGGCTGGACGAGATCCCCCCAGAAAAGTGGAAGACTAGACAATTTGACGATATACTGCTCCGGCAATGCAACGCTGTCTATAGTCAAAATAGGATAGAAAGATGGATGAAGGGATGCATCCTTCCTTTCCCTAAAAAAGGCGACCTTGGATTAGCCAAGAACTACCGAGGGATAACACTTACATCCATAGCAGCCAAAATCTATAATGCCCTACTACGAAACCGCATAGAACCCAAAATAGACAACATCCTTAGGAAAAACCAAAATGGCTTCCGGAGGAATAGATCCACAACCTCACAAATATTGACCATCCGTAGAATCCTTGAAGGCGTTCGGGCAAAAAACTTTCAGGCGACATTACTATTTGTCGACTTTACCAAGGCCTTCGATTCCATCCACAGAGGGAAAATGGAACTAATCCTACTAGCATACGGCCTACCAAAAGAAACCGTAGCAGCAATAATGATCCTCTACAGAAACACAAAAGTGAAAGTACGTTCACCAGATGGAGACACGGAATACTTCGACATTGTTGCAGGAGTACTACAAGGAGAAACGCTAGCCCCATACCTCTTTATCATCTGTCTAGACTACATGCATAGAACTTCGATTGACAAAATCAGAGAAAATGGCTTCGAGCTGACTAAGAAAAGAAGCAAAAGGTACCCCGCAAAAACAATCACAGACGCCAACTACGCTGATGACTTAGTGTTACTGGCGAATACGCCTAATCAAGCAGAGACACTACTGCATAGTTTGGAACGAGCTGCAGCAGGCATTGGCCTCCATGTCAATGCGCACAAAACTGAATATATGTGTTACAACCAAATGGGCAACATTACCACACTAGACGGAGCCTCTCTGAGGCTAGTGGACAAATTCACCTACCTAGGAAGTAGCGTCTCATCAACAGAAAACGACATCGACACACGACTGACAAAAGCATGGACAGCTATAGATAGGCTCTCAATCATATGGAAATCAGACCTGACCGATGAAATGAAGTGCAGTTTCTTCCAGGCAGTGGTTGTATCGATACTGCTATATGGATGCACTACATGGACGCTAACCAAACGGCGGGAGAAGAAACTTGACGGCAACTACACAAGAATATTGAGAGCAATATTGAACAAGTCCTGGCGACAACACCCCACGAGACGCCAACTGTACGGCCACTTGCCTCCTATCACGAAAACTATACAGGTTAGACGAGCCAGACACGCCGGATACTGCTGGAGAAGCAAGGACGAGCTCGTAAGTGACGTACTCCTATGGACCCCCACATGTGGCCAAGCAAAAGCAGGACGACCAGCCTGAACGTACATACAGCAGCTATGTGAGGACACAGGATGTAACCCAGAAGACCTGCCAGAGGCGATGAATGATAGGGAGAAGTGGCGAGAGATGGTCAAGGATATCCGTGCTGGCGGCACGACATGATGATGATGATGATTAAAACCTATACCTCGATCCAGTAAATATTTTTCTGCCAAATTTGGTAACAGTTTATCTATCTATAAAGGACAAGGGAATAAACCCTTCTAATTATATATATATATATATATATATATATAAGATGTTTGTTGTAGGTCAAAAGAAAGAATAAAAATATATTTTTAGATAGGTAGGTCCACAAAGAGATTTGGATTTTTTTATAAATTCATATCTTTTTTAATCTATTTATTTTTTCGCAAAAAATACAAATCTCTTCATGAATTTACCTGTATATATATATATATATATATATATGTATATATATATATCAGGGGAAAGGGAAATTAATCTGACAAATGTAAATATACAAAGTATTCAAAGGATCATTTTATTCATAGTTGAATTGTTTGCCAATGTTAAATGTTTTGGTTAACTAAACCTTCATCAGGGCTATGTTAATATATCTTTTGTATGATATTTGATTTGAAAAAAAGCTGAATATGATTCAGAAAATACATCACATATCCACATTGTCCTGATGATGGTTTAATAAAAAAGATATGTTTAACATTGGCTAATCATTCAACTATAAATAAAATCATCCTCTGAATACCTTGTTTTTTTTAATATCTTTATATACATACATGTGTACGTATATATATATATATATATATATATATATATAAAGGAATAACAAGAAGCAATATGAAAAACAAATGTTGGGAATAAAATTAAAATGCTTCTATGTGAGCAAGCAGAGTAGTAAAAAATAAATAAAAGATAAAGCAACAAAAGAAGATTACTCTCTACCTTATCACTGTAATTCAAAGATCCATGAGCTAAATTTAACACAATCATTTGATAGGAAAATATTTTCTCAAAAAAGCAGAATTCTTGCCTGTCTAATAGTTGTGTCAAATTCAGCACATGAAACTTTGAGTAAGAGTGATATGAAAGAGACCAATCCTTTTTAGCATATATATATATATATATATATATTTTTTTTTTTGGCTAAAATACAAGGTTTCAAAAATCCATCTGAAGAGCTTGAAAAAGCAAAATAAATTTATTACGGAATACAATCTCTAATTTTCTTGTATTTTAACCAAAAAATATATATTTTGCTCTGCAGGTATATTTTCTATTAAATAGCCAAGCATTGAACTCTCATTCTTTGGATATTCTCAGTCTTCATCTAATTGATATATATATATATATATATATATATATATATATATATATATATATATATATATTTTAAATAGGTAGGTCCATGAAGTGATTTGTATTTTTTGAATTTATTTACTTATTTATTTAAATAAATGAAAAAAGATTAGAAAAATACAAATCTCTTTGTGAACCTACCTATTTTAAAATATTTTTATTCTCTCTTTTGACCTACAACAAAAATTTATATATATATATATATATATATATATATATATATATATATTTGTTTCTCAGTTCTTTCATCTAGTACTTTTATAAAGAGTGTTATCTTTTGAGCATATATGAGGTGCATACGATAGATAAGTTTCCAGACTTTTTTCATATGAGCACTTTGATTGATAGTACACGAATGAAACTCTTGTCCCCTTCGAAGTAATCTCCTCCAGCTGCAATGCACTTGTTGTACTGTTCCAACAATTTCTGGAAGGCCCCATGGAAGTCCACGTGTGAGCGTGTCAATGACCTTCATCACAACCTCTTTCATTTCCTCAATTGTCTCATAATGATGGCCACTGAGCTTAGGGAATAACCAAAAGTCACAGGGAGCAAGGTCTGGAGAGGCTGAGGAACTGTCTTGATGCCCATCTTGGTCAAATAGTCTGTGACAAGGATGGAGTTGTGGACTGGTGCATTGTCCTGGTGGAAATGCCACTGAGCCGATTTGAAGAGTGCTGTCTTCTTCCCTAGGAATCTCTTCCTGAACTCCCTTAAAACCTCAACATAGTAACCCTAACCCTAACCCTAACCCTTTGGCCTATCAACTCTGGTGTATTGACTTCCTTACTCCTCCCACACCTCTCATCATCCCTCACAGACTCCCTGCCTTCCTTGAATCTCTTATGCCACTCAAAAACTGATGCTCGATTCATGCAAGATGGTTGAAAAGCAGTCTGAAGCATTCCATATGTTTCTGTGGCATTTTTTCTGAGTTTAAAACAGAATGTTATTGCATATTGTACTTCTAATGTGTCAGATTGCATTTTTGAAATTCCCCAGCTGTGACAATCAGTCTTTAGAAGGGTGTATTCCAATTGCTGCTGTAGCTGTTCATTTAAACCTGAAATTATAAAAATTTGCCAGTCAACTCATAAGATGTATAGCAATAATATACTGGATTTTCAAGAGTCTACGACAATTTTAAATGCCCATACAAAAAAAGTCTGGAAACTTATTGTATGCACCTTATATATATATATATATATATATATATATATATATATATATATATATATATGTGTGTGTGTGTGTGCATTTTTTACTCTGTTCTTATGTTGAGGACTTTTATCCTTCATTATAAAATGTCAATCCTATTAGTCTTATTCTTTCATTTATACCTCATTATTATATACAATACTTATGCTGCAACCCAAAATAAAAAACAATACTTATGCTGCAACCAAAATAAAAAACAAAACAATAAGATGATAACTCTGTGGTCAAGCAGGATTATATTCACACACACACACACACACATATATATATGTGTGTGTGTGTGTGTGTGTGTGTGTGTGTGTGTGTGTGTGTGTGTGTGTGAAGAAATCAACCAATAAAAGTTTTATTAATTTGTCATTTATCCTGACCAGTTTGCCTAAAGCCATTATTTGAAAATATTTACTCAAGATTGTTTGCATTTCAAGACCAAATGTTTAAGTTAGAATTCTTGCTTCTCAAAACTAAATATTTATAATGACATTTCATTTAATTATGAAAAACTTGGTTATAGTTCAGAATTGTTTTTATTTAAAAATAATTTTAACTGTTTTGTGGATTTCCCAAAGGTGTTGAAAAATCAGTTTATAAAAGTTAATGAGGATGTAAGTTTTGAAGATTAAAATGTACTGTTTTTTGGATGGTTGAATTTGTTGTTAAATGCATTTGGAATTAGGATTTCGAAAGAAGTTTCACCAGTATTTAGCCACCAACAAATTTAATCCAGGTTTACAAATACAGATATTTAAGACAACCAGGAGCTCCTCATTTGGTTCTGTTTGGTTGGTTGAAGGCATGTCAACCCTTGTTGGTTATCAGTCTTTTTTTCAAGCAATTGGCTGGTTTCTTGTAACTTATAATCAATTGTAAGCAATTATGACTTCAATAACTATTCTTAATTCTAAAGATCTATATTCATTTATTTTTACTATTGAAGTGATGATAGTTTTTTTTTCAATTCTCTCTATTATAGTGAATTAATTGTCTTAATGAAAGTTATGGTCTGTTTGGTTGAAATGTTGTTCATATGAGAGTAATTTATTATGGTTCAAAGATCATATTCTGTATCTATAGTTTATTCTAAATTTGAAATTATGTCAATGCTATTGCAGTTTGCAGTTTGATTCATAGAAGATGTTAAAAGGCTTATTGATTGTAGAACATGTAAATGAATTTGTATATTTGATATATTCATCACATAGCATAGTTGTCAAAACTATATCAGTCATGTTACCTAGTCTTGCTAAATAGTAATAAGAAATTACATTGTAGTGGTAAGTAGAAGCAGAAAAAGGAGAATACTGAAGTACAGAAAGATATTGTGAAAAGGGAAACGAGATGTAAAAGTTTAAGTGAGAGAACAATAAAGTGTTAATACATGTGTAAAAAAAAATCTTGTCTTTGATGATGAGAACTTGGCTTGCGCTATGATAAAATACTATATATATATATATATATATATAAGTCAAAGATGTAACACAGTATATATATATATATATATATATATATATATATATATTAAACAAAATATTTAAATGAATTTAAGGAACAAATACACATTTAGAATATTCAAAAGAATATGAGAGAAAAGACTTGAAAAACAATTTGGTGGGGTGTTTATATATTTACTAAAACATTTTGCTCTGTATGTATTTCATCAGATAAGGATTTGGAACATTTTTTTAGTTTAAAAGAAATATTAGGGAACATTACTATTATCTAGATTGTTATTACAATATAATTAGGAATTGATCATTTCATATGTATTTCTTTATGAGATATAATCCTCTAAATGAATATAATATATTTATTCATATATATATATATATATATATATATATATATATATATATATATATATATGTGTGTGTGTATATATGTATATATATATATATGTATGTATGTATTATTATTATTTACATGCAGGTGTGTGTGTGTGTGTGTGTGTGTGTGTGTGTGTGTGTGTGTGTGTGTGTGTGTGTGTGTGTGTGTGTGTGTGCGTAACATGCATCTTTATCTTTTGATATATAAATCAACAAATGTAAATCCTATATATAATCACCAAGGAAATGAATCCATAAAAATCGACTGGACTACTTTCTTTCAATAATCTTGAGGAAGCCCATTTCATTTTGCTCTATAAGACATCTTCCTATTCAGAATCAAAGATATTTTTGCTCTTCAAGAAAAATACTCCAAGTAAATGGTGAAAAAGTCTCATTTCACATGTTTTCATGGAATATATTCTTTGTCTTTGCAACTAGATCTCATAGGATTTCAATCCCTTTTTTTATGATTATTCTTATTTCTCATTTCTTGCAAGATCTTATTGCTAGGGATCAAGTTACAGCTTGTCTCTTGAAATTTTTTAGCACTTTCCTCAACACTCTTGGTCACTTCAGCAATGTTGTGTTTGGAATAGTCTTAAATTTTATCATAACTAGCAAGAAAAAGCAAAAAAAGAAAAGGACTGACTTCAGCATTAAATAACCTAACAAAGGTTAACCTGCCATAAAACCAACTAAACAACATTTGTGTGTGTGTGTGTGTGTGTGTGTTTGGTCAGGTGTGTATGTCTATGTGTGTATGTTTACACTTTTATTTTACTTTTTTTTACATTTATTTTACTTATTTTTGTATTTGAAATATTTAATGCAGCCTTTGTCTATTCTTATACTAAATTTTGCCTTTCTTTCTTTTGCAGGTAAGTGAATCCCTGGTTGATGTTTTATACCTCTAAAATCAGGAGTTGGTAATGAATAATTCATTATACTTATTTCGGTTTACAGAAAATTGGTAGGAAACCAATCTTACCAATTATATATGAATCAAACATACTCCTCCCTCTCTCCTTCCTTCTATATATAAAGTTGGCGACTGTAGTCGAGGGTGACCAGAAAGCTCCCTTTTCAATAGCTACTACACCGAAGTATAAGGGAGAGCATTACTCCTTTCCCTGGATTGCTCCACTTTACTCTCGATACGTACCTTATATTGCTGATTGTTAAGCAAGGAGGTATCAAGTACCATTTTTAAAGTCTTTGGTATGACGCGACCTGGGACTGAACCCAGGTCTTCCTGACCATTGGCAAACACTCTGCCCACTACACTAACAATAATAAGAAGCAATGAGAAAAATATACATTGCCAATAAAATTAGAGTGCTCAAATACTCACAACCAGTGCAGCATAAAAACTAAAAGAACATTTATTCACATTCTTATTGCTGTTAGTATAAGTTTCATGTGGTGAAAAATGTCACAATCATCAGACAAAAGATTTATTTCTGCAACAAGATGAACCATTAAGTATATGTGAAGATGTGTTTAACAAGAAGTGTATGAAAAAGATGAGTAAATCAAGGGATAGGCAAAAGGGAAAAAATTCAACTTGTCATGCCAAAAGCATAAAGGAATGATATTCTTTGCTGAAGTAAATTCATAATGACAATTTAACCAGGTTTGAGTTTTCTTCAAATTGCATTGTATATGCTCTGTATGTGAATTTTGTTAGATAAACCTGATAGAGAATATATAATAATAGCCTATATGAAATTCCTCATATATTCTATATATGAATAATCCACACCCATTGTCTTCAGATGCTGATTGGATATTGCTGATATATATATATATATATATATATATATATATATAACTTTTCATTCTGTCTGATGAATGCATAAAGCATGAAACCCAGGGTCACTGATAGCATTGTATATATATATATATATATATATATATATATATATATATATATATATATATATATATACTAACAACATAGTCTGCAGTATTGAAAAATGAAGACTTCTCAATATCAGTGATAGAGCATATATATATATATATATATATATATATATATATATATATAAGTTAAGATAGTATAGACATAAAGTAAGTGACACTTGGTAACTTTCAGTTTCTTACCTATGCAATCATTGCATTATTAACTCTATGTCTATGCTATCCTAATATATATATATATATATATATATTTATATATATATATATATATAGGGAGATGTATATTGAAAGCTTTTAATATTATTCATTTATTTATAAACAATTTTTGAACATTTTCTTCCTTTTCTTCTTGCATGGATTTTATTCCCAACCTTACCCATATGTATATATATATATATATATATATATATATATATATATATATATATATATATATATATATATATATAATCTGGTTTTATCATTTAGACAAAAATGTGAGATGTATTTGCTTAGAAATACCCTAATCTTTTTTGATGTATCAATTAATTTTATTTGCTTACAAAGCTTAAAGATATTTACACAAGATAAAATAAACAATCATTTTAAATCTGCCTGATTATATCTTTTACTAAAGAAACAATAAATCTTATCTGAATCTTTCCCAACCAGATACACATATTCCATTCCAACTGCTTCTTTCCTAGAACATTTTGCATTGTGGATCAAACTCCCTCATGAATATTTTCCTCCCTGCAACAACCTTGGACTATTTATGTTCAGGGTTAATAAGTGTCTTATCCTGTCTTAGTTTGGATTTCTATTTTATTGTCTTTTCATAATACTCTTTTGTTACACCCATACTCTTTGTATGTCATTTTTGAATTATTTGCCTTGTAGAGATTAGGATGAACCTAGGAATGTTGAGGAATTAATAATGATTTCTCTTCTAAAGAAAATGGAATAAAAAATACAGAAATAAATTTAAAGATAATTCAAATAATTCACTAAGCTTTTATTAGCAAGACAACTAGACAGGAACAATAAACAAAAAAGAAAAAAATATGAGTATGTATTTTTCCAACCCCTCCACACAAGCAGGATGAGACACAAGGTCATTTATTAAGTGGAGTTTAACAGTTTTGAATTCAGAGTTTTCCTTCTCCAAGACTGGTTGCCATACCAAGGTTAAAGAACCCAGTCTGCTCTACTATTTATCCATAGCTGAAAGAAGAATAGTTGGATTCATTCATTTCCCAAGAGTATTAGTGCTATGTGAAGTGCTAATAGCCTCATCCATGATTTGAACTCAGGTGGCCATATCCATTTCCTATGACAATAACTATTCCACCTCAGATGTGTGTATTTAATAATGTTCTTATATATGTACATGCTAAAGTTCTTTTATGATGATACATATCTGTACATGAAATTACTAAAAACTTAGGAAGGCCTAATGTGTGAAATGATGATTGTAAAGAAAGCATCTGAGATGAGTTCCTTTGTTTTTTCTTGGTCATATTTATTGGGTGCAGAAGCAAAATTAGGAATATTCTTGTATTATAATAAACAATTCTGTTATAAAACAAGATTAATTTTAATTGCTAAAAAATAGAAAACAAAATAAGAAGATAGACACCAAACAGTAAATTTATCAAGTATGGCTACCATTTTTTTTGTCAATTATTGTATCAACATGCCTCTGAAATGATTTGCATGCCTTCAAAATAAATTCTTCAGAAATTTTATTCCATTCTTCTTCAATAGCAATCTTAAGCAAACCAATATTTGGATGAGGAGTTGCCTTTTGTTTTGTTTTCAAAAACACCCTATATTGTGTAATCAAGGAGTTAAGGTCTGATCTTAAATCTTGTTTAATTGCTGTTTTTACAGTTTTCTTGTGGACTTTTAATTCATTAGCATACTTTCTTATTGACATTGTGGGGTCTTTTTCAATTGCTGTAGTGAGAGGAGTTAAAAAACCATCTTTTCATTTTTTGTTTTATCCTCCACTCCCCCTTTTCTTTAAAAAGCTCTTTTTCTTTCAAAAATTTTACTTTGCTTTGTATAAAGTAGACAAAAAACTTTGGCTTGACTTCCCCGTAAAGTAAGACATAGTTTCTTTGTTGTTTCTTTTCTTGTTCATTCATATTGGGCTGAATTTTACTTTAAAAAGTACTTGAATAATAGAGCTAATCATGAAAATTTAGATTTATTGCATTTTTTCAAAAATTGGGCTAATCAAACTAAAAAAAATACGCTTTAAAATTATTCTATATTTTGCTTCAGCACCCTATAGTTTTTATAGAAACTCTGTGTCTTAAGAAAGTTTTTAGTATTGTGTTGTGGATAGCATTAGTGTTCCATTAATTGAAATGTCTGGTCCCTTATAAGTGTCCTTAGAGAGAATGAAAACAGGTCTTGCTTCTACCACATGCAATCTGAAAGAGAGGGAATCATCTTTGCTTTTCCACTTAATAACCAATATGCATTGTTACGGGAATGGAGGTGTCCCTTCCTTGCAGTATTTGTTGAAGTTATCTTGTAACCAAGGTAAGATAATTCCACAGCCAATAGTGACTGTAGAAATATTATGGTTACAATATTTATAACAAGTTGTTCATATACATTTCATAGAATATTAAATTATATTCAGTTCAGACAATTCATATAACAATACCTTTATTAATGTGTAACCAAAGAAGCTATGAAGATACAAAAAAGTGTGTGTATGTGAAGGTATATATATATATATATATAAAGTAAAGTTGGCGACCGTCGTCGAGGGTAACCCGAAGGCTCCCTTTTCAATAGCTACTACACCAAGGTGTAGGGGAGGGCGCTACTCCTTCCCTGGATGATGGGCTTAATGAGTAGAGTGTTCACCAGTGGTCTGGGAGACTGGGGTTCAATCCTAGGGCAAGTCATACCAAAGACTCAAAAAATGCCACCTTCCTTAACACTTAGCATTATAAGGTAAGGATGAAGGGTAAAGTGGAGCAATCTAGGGAATAGAGTAGCGCCCTCTCTTACACCTCAGTGTAGTAGCTATTGAAAAGGGAGCCTTCGGGTCACCATCAACTAAGGTTGCTAATTAACAACTGATTTTATCTACTTGTTATGTAACACTAGAAGGTAAGTCTAATTTGTATAGGTGTTAATAATGATTTGTCAATTCAATGACTCATCAATGGAAATGCTGGTGGCCACCTGACATTCATGCTGGCTAGTCTGTAAACTACTCAGGTGAGTTCCAGGGGTCTTCCTCTGTGGGAGCACTTTCTCCCTTGCCTAAAGGGGCTAGGGTTGGGTTGGTTGACATACTTGAGATGTCCCTGAATAGGAAGGCCAAAGGAACAGAGTCATTTTTTCACTTCCCTCCCCTCACAGGGAAGCATGCTTCCTACAGGGGATCCCACTTTAGACTTTGAGTCTGCTATTTTCACAACTGGGTTGTTTAAATAACTAGAGTTTTTCACTTGAACAAGTGCTGACCTGATAAATTAACAGATATCCAAACTCTTAATCAACTAATATACTGAATTATCAGTACCAATGATATAAAACTCTCCATATATAATGTGCCAATGATCCGAAATTCCCTAGTTTTATTAACAAGGTATCCACTGATGAACCACACTCATATCCTCTTGTTACTGTATACTGAGAGAAAGAGAAATATCTTAAAGCATTTTCCTTGTTGCTATGGCAACTATGTGTGTTACATTGGGTAGGCATACTTATCATAATAGGAAATGTAATTAATAACTCAAGTTCAAATCCTGGACAAAGCTGTTTGCATCTCACTTCATGCTAATGCCCTTAGAAAAGGTATGAATTAATCTTGTACCCTACCGCCCTGCAAGGGGTAAATAGCAGGATAAATGGGGTTCTTTAGCTTTAATAAGATAAACAGTCTAAGAGAAGGAAAACTGTGAATTCAAAACTTCTTTCCTCTGCTTAAAAAGTGACCTTGTGTTACATCTTGATCATGGAAGATAGGTTGAGTATATATATATATATATATTCTTGTGTCTTGTCCTTGCAAATATTCTGAAAATTCATTTTGTAGACAAGAGCAGATAATCAACTGGCCTTGAATGAGAGAACATTGAGTTTTAAAAAGTTCTTAAACTCAAGAATAATCAACAACAATGGCTTCCACTTGCTAAGAGGAATATGCATTTTCAGATGACTCACAAAACCAATCTTTGTTCCAGACATGAAAGTGATGTTGGAATTTGAGGTAATATATAAAGGTTCATATCTATATATATATATATATATATATATATATATAAGTGGATAAATAAGAAGATTTAAATAGATATATACAGAAACAGATTTGAAAATATGCAATAAGTTAATATATCAACAATCATAAACAAAACTTGCCAGCTTGCAAACAAGCTAGAGAGAGAGAGAGAGAGAGAGAGAGAGAGAGAGAGAGAGAGAGAGAGAGAGATCTAGCATGCAAATAGACTTCAATAAATCTTTGCATCAGGTATTGAAATGATGCTGAGGTTTAAGGTAACTCAGTCCTGATTTTGCACATCCTCATTCTGGCCTAAATAGCAGCTGTTCTTTGCCTTTGAAAAAGCTCAATGTCTTTACAGGTGAAGACTCTTCATAACTCTCAGTCTGCTGCCTTCATTTCCTAAATCTGGTGATTTATGCTTGTGATTTTTAGAGTGTTCTTGAATTGGTCATTATAGCTGTATTTTGCAGATGAATAAAACCTGCAAAGTCCATTGGCCAATAATAACTTAAAAAATATTGATAATGAATAAACTATTCTTAGTTATGGTCACTTGAAAGTAGATTGGTGTTTGTTGTGATGACATCACTGAGCATTTATTATTTTCTTTTGTACCAATATACTAGTCATTTACTAAGCTTAGCTTAGTTTAGCGCAAAGTCAGAGAATTTGCCCATTAGCCTTGAAGTCCATAGGTAACAAGCAAATAAACAAAGTAAATTATATACAAAAATAAATGAGAGAGTGTATTTTGTGCATCAAACTTACTGTTGCATGTACTTGAATACACGTCCACATGACTGACAAGGCTGCATTCACTTTGAACTAATGAAAGACATTACCTTGTCTCTTTTACCTGCAGCTATGGGCAAATAAGTACAACAGATTTGGTTCTTTAGCTTTGACAATGCAACTAATCTAGAAGAAAAAAATCTGTATTTAAACCAACTGTACTCTGCTTAAAAAATTACTTTTTGTTTTTTTCTGTTCATGGGGAAGGGGTTGGGTAAATACAAACTCTGGACTGAAAATCTCTTGGAATAGTTTGATCTATGGTTAGGGCATCAGACCACAGTCTAAGAGGTTTATCATAAATTTTGCTTTAAAATAGAAGAAATTGATCAAGAAATCAATGAGGGTCAAAAAAGCCAAAAGAAGTACATTATGCCCAAACCTTCAAGAAAAAAGTATTAAAAGGATTTAAACAAATGCTAATAAATATGGGAATGCCAAGAAATAAGATTAACTTTGGGGATATCTTTAACTGTTTTATTGTTTGAGTGATAATGTCTTGTGATAGATAAATGAAAGAATAGTATATTTTCTGGATGCTCTTATCCAGGTGACTTTGTTAATTAAATGTTCTGGTATGAAAACTGATGTACATAAAATAGAACATAATATTGAAAGCTTTTATAAATTACAGACATGTCTATTAATAACTGGTTATGACCAAAATAACCAAAGGAACATTGCCAAATAGGTAAATGGATCATATTACATTTTTATAGCCCCCCACCCATCCACTCACTCACACACACACACACACACACACACACACACACACACACACACACACACACACACACACACACACACATTCACTTCCCTTTTTTGTATTTTTGTTCCTATATGGTTTTATACGTAAATGAAATTATGTTATGACAATTTTCTCTTGGATTTCTTGTTAAATAGAATTTAATGCTTTTTATGAATTGTATTTATACTTTGAGTTATAAATGGCATAATTGTAGTACATATATTTATATAAAAAACAACTAAATAGACGATAGATACAGAAGGGAAAGTTAAGATCAGAACAGAGAATGCTGAAGCACCGTTTGACCACAGTGCAATATGCATCAAGTTGGATTTGGTTGAGAGTGAAGAGTCTTCAGCATGAATAAAATGCACATGGAACCACCATTCTTGTGTGATTACGTAACATCAAGAAACAGTTACTGTTAGTCTGTGATGACATCAACAGCCGAAAGTAAATGCGTTTTTAAAAATCACAAACTGCACTAAAAATGAAGATGATCGTACAATGTAATCTCTGCTTTTAGTTGATCTGGTATATATATATATATATAGTTCTTTTAAATACCCTGTCCAGTGGCAAAAGCTGTTTGGTAGTGCCAGGAGTGGCGGTACCACCTTGAGCTATCCCTGGTTGGCAGCTGCTGAGGGTAGGGTATCACACATGCTTTCAAACATTGTTTGTTGAAAAAAATATATATATATATTTATATGAAAAAACACCCTAAAATACCACACTGAGATTCATCAGTGGACCTATATATATATATATATATATACATATATATATATATATATATATATATATATATATCATGAGAGAGATGGTGTATTTTGTGCATTCTACTATAATATGCACTCGTTCAGTGTACTTTCAAATGTCAATACAGACAGATGTAGGTTGTTATAAATGTGCCAGGAATGACATGTGTTATGGAGTGCATGTTCCCCTTTCATGCTGATGAAGGTGGGACCCAATAAAGGAAGAGAAATAGAAACTGTAGAACAGAAGAGAAAAAATAATCAAAAGCAAGGGAAAAAAAACTCTTTTCAGTGGAGCTTGTTTATAGAGGAGTTATATATTTATATATATATATATATATATATATATATATATATATATATATATATATATATATATATATATAGGTTCAAGAAAGAGACAATATTAGATCTTATTTATGTTTTGTTTTAAATTTTTTTCTGTTTGTCAGATGTTATATTTCATGTTTTCCAGAAAATTATGGAATACATTAACTTGATTCAAATGATTGTAGTCCATTTTTTAAGATATCAGAAGTCTTCTTTCCTGAATGCTTACATTTCATGCAAACACTCACATTTCTCATTAATAAAATGCAGCTTTACATCTGGAAATGCACACACACACACACACACACAAACACACACACACACATATATATATACTATATATATATATATATATATATATATATATATATATATATTCATATCTCTGTATTTATCTCAATGTGGAAAGTTATAAACAGATTTAGATAGATAAGAGCAGGAGCAGATGTAGATTTAAAAATATACAATAAATATACATGAAGATAATCTTGCAAGATAGATAGATAGATAGATAGAGACTGAGAGAGCAAGAAAGAGAAAGCATCTGGGTTGCAAAGAAATAGAAGCATCTGGGCTGCAAACAGTCTTGAATAAGTCAATATGGATGGATAGATATGAACAAATTGAGATATAATTTATGAACAGAAAAAGGTAATTATTCATCAAGCTTAACTTAGGATCTTGAATCTTACTGTGCAAATTAAATTCACTATCAATAGTCAGCTAGTCTAACTCATAAGATAGATAGATAGATAGATAGATAGATAGATAGATAGATCTAATTAATTTTGTTTCAAAATCACAATATTGGTAACACTGAGTGGAGACCAAGCACTCTGACTATGTTTTTGTAAAATGATTGCTCTGCTGTAGATGCCCTAATATCAAAGCAAGTACAAAAATCTCATTCTTACTTATGGAATCTTACTTATTCAATTTGTGCTTGTTACTATAATTAATGTCAAGATAACTTGTCTGGAAAATCGCCTGACACTTAGATTTATAGTTTGTCCACATGAGCCGAGAAGTTTAATGAGCAGGTACTAATTCAACAGTAAATAAGATGGTCACTTACAATTTATATGCTTCACTGGCTTAAATTTACATCACAACCAACCATAGCTGAAACTTCTTTTGATGGCAATCTCTCCAAAGATAAGAAATTTAACTTTTTTAACCCTTTCCAAAAATTTGTCGAGCTAAACATGTGTATTTGTTTATAGTCAAATCTAATAGTAATAATTGGTCTTAGATGGTGTATATAAAGAGCTGGCCTAAAGCATAAGTGATATAAGATGTTGCTGAATACCCCAAGGAGGTTCCAAGAGAGCTTGTGTGCGTGTATGCATGTATGTGTATATGTGTCTGTATGTGTGTGATTTATTGTGCCAGCTATGAAAAATACATAGTATACAAAAAAGGGTTAGATTTTTTTCACACAAGATTTGTAATGATTAATCATTGACAATCTAGTTGCTTGGTGTCCCTGTGGAAAGAGGGAATCATTTAATTGCTTTTATTTTTTGTTTTTTCTTGGTTTTATTTTTGTGTCAGCAAGTATATCTAATGTCAAAACTGACTTGTTTACAATAAAAGCTTAGATTTTTTTTTGAATGATCAAACATTAACAATTATCAAAATTGCTTTTGGTGATGGGATATTGGAAGTGGTGTATCAACAGAAAATAGTGTCAGCCAACATTGGAATTGAACCCCTGTCTAAACAGTGGATACCCATTTATTAGATAACTTTAACTAAAAATAAGCTCAAAAATACAAATTAATTTCATTTATAATTAACAAATTATAGCATTACTGAAAATTACAGTTGCACACCCTTGCTTTTACCAATACAAATTGGTCTATGACATAGTCAAAATTTTCTGTTTTTTTTTTTTCTTTTTTTATACTCAACAGAGTAAGATCATTGCATCTGCCTTGACTCATGGAGGCCCTTAAATATGAAAGTATTTCTTTTAATTTATTGAATGATCTCCCTTTGGTGGTGATGGAAACTGGGATGGTTAGCATTATCTGAATAGCAATACAAAGATTAGGGAAAATGTTTTCATCACCATACTGAACAATAAATTCAAGAAAGTCTTCAGGTCTCAGTAGCACTCAGGGCATATGCCCCACCTGCCATATTATACATATGCTCCTGGGTGGAATCTAATTAAATTCCAATCATGATTTCACTTTCATAAGGACTTTGGACAATCTTGGGTACATGCTGTATAAATGTGTTTCAAATTTAGAGTACCTTTAAAACTGTTGAAATTCAGAATTAAATTTAGAACAGGATTAGTAGCTCCGGGAGTCGAATCAATCAAGAATTTCTCTTTGAAATTGTTGCCAAGATAAAGACTGATGATTTTTTTCAAATATTTTTTATATGCTGAGTCAAGGAGAGAATTTCAAATCTAATGTTATATTATTCACTGGTGAAGAGAAGGCTGTCCTGATGAGAACGACACTGTGTCACTTACTATTTCAGCAGAGTGGTAAAAAAGATAATAATGCATAAATGAATAGGTTAACAAACAAGGAAGAGTGTATTCATGAAAAATATACAAGCAATTCTGCAGTTGAAATGGTTGTTTAGTGAAAAGTTTTATTTTGGAGGCTCTTTAGGGTTAACAGAAAGACCAAAGTAGTTAGAAGGGAAGTTTGGAACTCAGAGCATAGACTTACTTGTATTCTTGTTGGCTGTCATAATGGTCAGCTTCAGGGCATAGTTCCTATGGGCAATGTTGTAATTTTTGGGGTGGCTAGGTATTCTTCATCAGGCTGGTCACAGATAAAGCCATAATGGAGGCTATTAAGCAGCATAAATGAGTGTGGATATGACCATTCTATGAGTCTCTTAGTGGCACATGTTTACATGGGAAGAGGACCATAAATGAGAACTTAATATAGATTTAGGGTGGTCAGCAAAGGGAGATCTGTTATAGGATATGACTGTTTGGGGAGGATAAGCAGCACTTGCTACACTGGATAAGACACCCATATGGAATTGCTATACAGCATGAGTTATGTGGATAGGACTGTTGAATGAAGCTTTTATCAGAGAATAAGCTAAAAAATTGAGAATGGCTATGTATTTATAAACTTTGAAATTCTACAAAAGCAAAAACCGTGTTCCAAGAAATTTTTGGATTATTGATCACATTCTTTTTGTGTTATGGTGAAATTTTTACGAATCCATTCAAGAGAATTTCTAAAGAGTGTGATTTGTACAGAGGTCAAGGGGCTCTTTTAATTTCCCTGTAGAGTTTACTGTTATGGTGTATTGTAGACTTGAGGAACTGAAGGATGGATTTACTGAAATTTTGTTGTAATTACAAAAGCAACACAAAAGAATGATTAACAGTCCAAACAATTCTTGGAATCTATGGACCTATGTGTGTATAAAGGTACCTATGTATGTATGAAGGTACCTTTGTATTTATGAAGGTACCTATGTATGTATGAAGAAGGCTGTGTAATGGATTGGTTGAAATATTATGGTAACAACAAAAATAACAAAAAAGAGTGAGATTAGCATCACTTGTAAAAAAGAGACCCCCCCACCTTTTTCGCTTCTGTACAAATACTTTGGTCATTAACACTGAGTTGAATAACTTGAATCTCTCTTGGAATGATCATGACTTTCCTCAAAATTATAGAAGGTATTGTACACTTGAAGAATATATCAACTGAAATATTGTAATAACAACAAAAGCAACAAAAGTTCAGTTATTTGAATATCTCTTGAAGTGATAATGACTCTTCCCAAAATTAAGGCATTATCTCAACAGAAACTGAAATCTTTGATTCTGAAAACATTACTATCACTCAATCATTAATATCATAAATATTCTTTAATCTGGCATCACTGAAACCTGAAGAATTTGGGATTTGTGAAAATCCCAAATCACTGAGGGATTTCCTCAAAGCAATAGCTTGCCATCTCATTGTATCTCTAGAATATGTAAATCAGAGGAAGCCAGGTAATAAGGAAATAGAAGAGTTAAATAAAAAGCAAGTGATATTTTAATAAAGTAATCTACAGATATTGATAAAATAAGAGGTATGGCAGTTTTTCTGTTTGTTTCTTTATATCATTTATCATGGAAGAATCAATGTTGTCATATTCATACAAACTTTTTACTCATACACAATTGTCCAGTTTTTTCCACCTTATGGGCAGTACGTTTAATTTACTGTGTGGGATGCACTTCTTTTATTCTCTAGAATCATAACTTATTATTAAAAAAGAGCAATGATATAAATAAATGCAGGAAAACAAACCAGAAACAGTGTGCTTACAACAAGCAAATATTTGGTGATAACAAGAATGAATCAATAGGCAAACAGATCTGGTACAACCAAAAAGTTGGATTGGTGGCCCAGGAAATTTGAAATCACTGCTGGATTACAGATTAATAAAGATTTACCTTTATTTGAAATTATCTTCAAGACTGGGGTTATGGTTTGTTCTGTGAAATGAATACTTGACATATGAACTTTCTCTAAAACTACCTGTCAATAATAAAGTTATTTACTAAGCACTTTATAAGTCTTTACTCTATTTTAGTTTGATACAAGACTAGAAGTATGAGGTACCTAGTGACAATCAAGTTTATTTCATGTCAATTTCCTTGGAAAAGGCATAAATCCATCTCTTATTCTCTCAGCTAAGGTTAAATAGTAGGGCAGACTGGGCTCTTCAGCCTTGGTACAACAACCAATCTTGAAAATAGAAAACTCTGAATTCAAACCAGTTGAATTATATTTAAAAATTGACTTTGTGTCAAATCCTCCCTGTAGTGAAGGGGTTGGATGAATGCAAACTCACTAGTAATAGCCTGCTAACCTAATTCAATAATTATTACATCACAAAAGCATCCCCATCAAGAATGGGCTGCTATATCCATTGCTAGTGTTGCTATCTGCATACTTGTCTTATTTTATTCCTGATTGTAAAAATTTACCAATATTATCAGTGTTAAATCATGGGAAACATTTTTCCCTTCAGGCTCTCATAGTCAAAAAAGTAAAATTTCTTTTAAGAAGCAGGGTTGCTTCCTATCCACCCTTAGAAAAGGACAAAACCAATTGATCTTTTTTCTTTCATTAAATGCCCAGTTATTAGAGAAACTTTATTCATGGAAATAGTTTATTGTAATATTAACACTATCCAGACATACGCATGCACACACACACACAAAAAGGAAAGAAAAAAATTGCAGCTGCTGTTTTGTGTCTAATTCACCCAACAATGAAATCAATACAAAAAAAAGTAAAAAAAACAAGAGTAACAGACTTTATTACCTTCCCTACACACACATAGACCTGACTTGGCCATTTTCTCTGATCTAGCGTAAAGTCAAGGACAGACAAAATGTCCAATATAATTGTAAATGAGATATTGAACTCCAATGAACTTGCTCAGTCACATAAAAAAGAAAGAAACCCTTAAAACTAATATAGAAAAATAAAGTTCCAGTTACAAGGGGCTATATGCAACAGGTTCCAGCATTTGAAATTAACTTTAAAAAATCATTTGTGAAAAAGAATGTCCTTTCTGTTTGCAAAAATTAACCCTAAAGACTTATTGACTTTTGAACTGCTTGGTTCCATGGATAGTTTAGTATTATTCACTTATAGCAAAGGTCTGTGTTTAAGCATGTATAATGTATGTAGATATGACAGAACAATCTCTTGGTTTGGAATATGACTGAAAAAGTCAACAAAGATTCTTTGCAAAATTTAATTTTACAATAAAAAAGAATAATATTTACCATTTTGTTTTGTTATAGTCATCACTTTGAAATATTATATCTTTTAAATGAGCTTGTGCTGTCATTATGATTATATCATCATGAGCTTATGTTGTCATTGCTTCTGATATTACTCTGATTTCATGACAAATAAAATCTTTTAATTTGTCAGTTGTTTAAAGATTTGAATCTTTAAGTATCCCCAGAAGAAGTAATCAAAGCAGAATGATGCTAGTGCACAAGCTGGCCATGAGATGTTGCCATGTGGTTAGATGAGGTGTTTGTAATTTTCCCTCATAAACCCATAAGGTTTACCATTCTACATCATGATAGCAACTGAAATGCCATGGCTACTTTTGCAGCTCAAAGATGTACCTCTCACCCACTCACCATTACAGCCCAGTCGACTGGGGCTGTAGAATGCACCTACTGCATCTCTGCGGAAGATAAAATCCCAACCTCCCAACGAGTGTCCTGGATATGACATTAAACAATCCAATAATGAGTCTCCTGTAATGCTGGAGCTTTATGGAATGTGGAGAACCCTTTCATTGCTATTGCTCCCTGGTCCACTCTGACTCAGTGTGGTAGCACCTGATAGGGTCCTATCTATGGGTTGAATAGAACTGTTTGACATTTAAACTGAGTTCCAGCAGATGACTTATGCTCAATTGAATTGTTTAAAAAAAAACTGTTTGATCATCTAACAGTGTATAAACAAATGACTGATGTTTGATTGAATTGTTAGTGATACATAGCAATACTTGCAGTCATTCAACTTTAACCAATGCTAAATTGAATTGTTTGAAATAAAACTGTTTGATCATTGAACTGTGTGTAAACAAATAACTGATGTTTGTGATACATTGCAATACTGGAAATCATTTAACTTTGACTTATGCTAAATTGAATCATTTGAAATAGAAATTTTTGATCATTTAATTGTGTGTAAATAAATGTTTGATGTTTAATTGAATTGTTAGTGAACTTGGAACTTTTTAACTTTTTTTACTTATATTTACAAATAATATATATCTAATATATATGAATAAAGCAGATTTGGCATTAAATAACCTACAATGGTTGATATACCATAAAACTAAACCAATTCACCATTTCTATCAATTTTAAATCCTGAAGATCATTCTGGCAGACTCTGTATATTGCTGAAAATCTTTATGTACTATTGCCTTTCAAAAGATTTATTTTTTCTTTAAAGTGACTAACAAAAATTATATCAGCAACTGTATAAATGTATCATTAGATGTGTGTGCAGACATTTCTAGCACTGTTTTTTTAAAGATAGACAGAAAACACTTTAATGCATTTCTGCTGGAAATTTTTACACACACCTAAAAGTTACCTAATAAATCAGTCAGGATGTCCTTATTCATGTTTATATTTTTATATTTTTTTCCCTAAAATGGACAATGATGGAATTTACTTTCTTGCATGAATCATGAAAGACATATTGTGACTTCAAAGAAACAGATGCCACAAATGATTTTCTGGCACTCAGCCATTATAAATTGGCACAGGTACAACAAAAATTAAACTTTGTTCTTTTTTCTTTTGTGGTAATGTTAGTTGAAAAGGGTGGGCCAGTTGCTTCTGGTGAATTCCAAATCCATCTGGGTGCAAAAAGCCAGGTGGTTCTGTTTTGCTATGGTTGTGCATGCTTCCATAAACCTGGCATAGGCAGGGCTTAATCTGTTTTCCAAGAATTCAGCTCGGGAAAACAAACACTGCTCTCTCTCTCTCTCTCTCTCTCTCTCTCTCTCTCTCTCTCTCTCTCTCTCTCTCTCTCTCTCTTCATATGCTTACTGAATAAAAGATTTAGAATTTCACCTTTGTGCAATGTGCTGGAGTTTAATTTGTTGAAACTCTGTTATTAGTATCTTACAAATAGAAATCGGTGAGTGCATGTCATTGTATTAACTTGAATGGGCTAGATGCATGAGATATGTACATATTTGTATATACATTCATAGATAGATAGATAGATAGATAGATACAAAATACATCTACTTGTTTATTCAAAATAGCTTAAAAGTCTTGTCAATTATGCATATATACATAAGTAGAATGCTTTTTGCAATCTAAATTTATTACTAATGCTTGCTTTTTGCATATATATATATATATATATATATATATATATATATATATATATATATATATATAATATTTGCAATGTAAAGAAATTAGGAAAACAATTACAAATTACTAAATAGTGTGTTTGTGTCAAAGTACTTACATTATTTTAGTAATGACAGCTAAAATGGTGATGTTCTGTATTACAAATATACCTTCACTGAGAAAGAAACATGCAGATCTCTGTCTTTCTTTCTCTATGTCTATATATCTCTATATATCTATGTCTATCCATCTCTCACTCTCTTTCTCTCTTTATATATATATATATATATATATATATAGAGAGAGAGAGAGACAAAAGTGTGCAAGAAAATTAGGTTTAAAATGTTCACCCATTGTCATTAGCACAATATATATATATATGTGTGTGTGTGTGTGTGTGTGTGTGTGTGTGTGTGTGTGTGTGTGTGTGTGTGTGTGTGTAATATAATATTTACAATGTGAATATTTTTTTTTAAATTGAATACAATTCATATTGCTTATATCACACAGTGTTCAATATCTGAGATAGGGCAACTACAGAATAAAAGTATTTCCTAACCAAAATTAGAATCATTTTTAAAAATCATCTCTAAAAAACAATTTTTAAAGACCACTCCTTTCACCCATAAAGTGGAGGCAGTAATAGTCACAGTCATTGCACTTGAAATACAAGCATAAATGTAAATATTCATTTACACCCAAAATTACAAGTAAACCAATGGAAAAATACTAAAGTAGCAATTGACTAGTTTAATGGTATTGCTGATAAAGAAAAGCATATCTTTGTTCAGATCAATATTAAAGATTTTCATCCCTCAATAAAAGAGGAAATATTTGACTGAAGTCTAAATATGGCAAAAAATTATACCACCACACTGGATGAACAAATCATCATTATTAAACAAATTCTACAGAGGCACAGTTTTGATAAAAAGAAGGATTAAGCATCTTTTAAATATAACAATAGGCAGCCTAGATTGTGCCAAAATATGTAAATTGGTGAGTATTAACCTGTTATCCAGATTAAGTAATCTAGTGAAAAAAAAAAGAAATACAATTCTTTACAGAGATGATGGGTTACAATTGATTAGGAGTAAAAATGACTGAATAGTTAACATCATAAAGGGAAAAAAATAATCAAATTCTTTAAAGAATTTAGTTTTAACCTTGAGATCAAAACTAACTTGAAGGAGGTGGTTTATCTGGATAACATATTCAACCTACAAAAAAGGATGGTATCTCTTTAGAGAAAATAAAAATATCTAATGTTATATTAACACAGCTTTCAACCATCAAACAACTGTGTTTAAACAAGTACCAAAACCTGTAAATTCTAGGGACAGAGAAAGTTTTTCATTACGGTTATAAATGTTTACAAAAACACACTTAAAAACTGAAAATATTTATCTACGAGGATCATTAAATAAGTTTCCAGATTTTTTTCGTATGGGCACTTTTATTTATAGTACACACATGAAACTCTAGTCCCCTTCGAAGTAATCTCCTCCAGCTGCAATGCACTTGTTGTACTGTTCCAACAACTTCTGAAAGGCCCCATGGAAGTCCACTTGTGTGAGCATGTCAATGATCTTCATCACAGCCTCTTTCATCTCCTCAATTGTCTCATAACGACAACCTCTGAGCTTAGGGAATAACCAAAAGTCACAGGGAGCAAGGTCTGGACAATAGGGAGGCTGAGGAACTGTCTTGATGCCCATCTTGGTCAAATAGTCTGTGACAAGGATGGAGTTGTGGACTGGTGCATTGTCCTGCTGGAAATGCCACTGAGCCGATTTGAAGAGTGCTAGCCTCTTCCAATGGAATCTCTTCCTGAACTCCCTTAAAACCTCAACATAGTGACCCTAGCCATAACCCTAACCCTTTGGCCAATCAACTCTGGTGTATTGACTTTCTTACTCCTCCCACACCTCTCATCATCCCTCATAGACTTACTTGAATCTCTTATGCCACTCAAAAACTAATGCTCGATTCATGCAAGATGATCGAAAAGCAGTCTGAAGCATTCCATACGTTTCTGTGGCATTTTTTTCATGTTTAAAACAGAATTTTATTGTATATCATTCTTCTAAAGTGTCCTCACGTCCAGATTGCATTTTTGAAATTCACCAGCTGTAACAATCAGGCTTTAGTAGGGTGTATTCCAATTGGTGCTGTAGCTGTTCATTTGAACCTGAAGTTCAAAAATTGGTCAGTCATCTCATAAGATGTATAAAGATAACATAGTGAATTTTTAAGAGTCTATGACAATTTTAAATGCCTGTACAAAAAATCTGGAAACTTATTAAATGCACCACGTAAGTTATATATCAATGTAATGATGAAAAAGAACTGGTGACTGATAAAAACAATGAGAATATACAGTAAGAGTATGGGAAGGAAATTTTGAATTGAAAAATGTGCTATGCTTATAATGAAGAGTGAAAAAAGGGAAACAACAGAAGTTGAACTGCCAAATCAGGAAAGCATCAGAACATTTGAAGAGAAGAAAAATTACAAATACTGAAAACATTGGAAGCAGACACCATCAAACAGATGAAAGAAAAAATAAGAAATGAGTACCACATAAGAAAAAGAAAACTTCTTGAGAGACCAAGCTCTGCAGCAGAAATCACTTCAAAAGAATCAACTCTTGGGTAGTCCCCCTGGTAAGATATTCTGGACCATGAAGAAAGGAGGAACTCAGACAAATGGGTCAAAAAAGAAGGAAATTGATGACTACAGACAAGGCTTTACATCCAAGAGATAACAGACAGATTATATGTGTCAAGAAAAGAAGGAGGAAGAAGATTAACTTTTATTGAGGATTGCATAGATATTTTAACACAAAGTCTTAAGGAGTACATAAAAAAATCAAAGAAAAAATAATTGCTGCAATTGGTAACAGCAATGGCAATATAATAACAGACAGAAAACAATAAAAAGCAAGGAAAACATAAATGGAATGTGTTGTGTTCTGGTTAGTGAACGCTTATAATATTAAATAAAGGACAAACCAAGATATGAGAGGAAATAGAGATACATTCTCAGGAAAAAGTATATACAATAGAGAGACTATTAGTTGACAAGAACATAGGATTAGTGAATACAGAATAAAGATATAGTCCAATGATAATGTTAGCTTCTGTTATTACAGTAGCAAGTAAGGTGATCTAGTGCAATCTCCAGTCTCCAATGCTCTAATACTATTCCTATAAGAAGCTGCTCTTCACCTTCTAGTCTGCCCTGGTATTAGTAGCAACTGCTATATATGGCAGATGGACTAGTTCATTGTGTGGAAAAGTGTGGGTGAAACCCAACAGAATGAAAAACCACTGTATGGATATTTCAAGCAACAAACTAGAGAGATTGCACAACTGGATATGGCTAAAAAAGGGTAACCTCAAGAGAGAAATTGATTCTCTTTTAATAACAGCACAAAATAATGCCATAAGGACTAATTATATCAAGTCGAACATTGATTATACAAAATTGAATAGCAAATGTAGTTTATGTGTACACAGAGAGGAGACAGTTAATCACATGATATGTAAATGTAGCAAACTAGCACAAAAGGAATACAAGACTAGGCATGATTGGGTGAGAAAGTGATCCACTGGGAATTATGCAAAAGGTTAAAATTTGCCCTTATTACCAAATAATATATGTATAAACCAGAATGAGATTAGAAGATCACAAAATTCCAGATAGAAAAACAAACCTAATGTTTATAAACAAGAAAAAAAAACTTGTCCTCTTATGAATTTTGTTGTTTCAGTAGACCACAGAGTGAAAATAAAAGAAAGTGAAAAGAGACAAATATTTGAATCTTGCCAGAGAATTAGAAAAAGTGTGAAACATGAAGGTAAGGGAATACTATTTGTAATTGGCACACTTGGAACAGTCTCCAAAGGCTTGGAAAAAAGACTGGAGGAATTGGAAATCAGAGGAAGAATTGAGACCATCCAAACCTCAACATTGTTAAGATCAGCTAGAATTCTGAGAAGTGTCCTAGAGACCTGAGGACGCTTGCTATCTCTCAACCTCCAGTGAAAGAGCATCAGCTAATGCTGGTGTGGAAAACTCTCTAGAAGAAAAACAATAATAAGAATGATACAAGAGTAGGCATAACTGGGAGGGAATGGTGATCCATTATATATATATATATATATATATATGTATTTAACTAAAAAGAACAGATAAGGAAGAAAACATAAACTTTTCGTTGTTTACAAACAATGGAACATAAATTTGAATCGAATGAATATAGAAATCATTGAAAATATTCAGAATTTGAGCTCATTCAGCTGTCTCCAGGAATATTCAAGAATGGGATAATTTATTTTTATAGGATTTGAACCAAGTTAATTTTTATTATCTCAAACCATTTATAAATGGTGCAATCTGTTTTTTTATATATTTGTTGAAGTTATCACAACAAATGCACGCAATTAAGTAAGTTGTGTTTAATTGTTTTTTATTTCTTTACATATATATTACATATATATATACATATATGTATGGATGGATGGATGGATGGATGGATGTACATATGTATGCATCTTTCTCTGTGCATGCAGATATATTTGTGATAGAAAACATGATTTATAAATTTTGCTTGTAGCAGTCACTCCTAAAATACAGTCAGCACTGCAACACATGCATTCTATTAATATCATTGCAGCATGATATTTTGTTGACATTTGTCAATGTCAGTAATTTCTGACAAGAGAGACAAAAACAAAAAAACAAAAAAAGGAAACACCTTGTACAGTAAACACTTTGTTGTTGCTACGACTAACTACCTGACATCTTGGTCAATCCTGCAGAAACATTTCTATTTTCGGTCCTCTTGTAATTTCAGCAGACAAGCTGTGATTCTGGGGAAAGCATTTCTGCTGCACTGGTTTAAAAACATCTTTTGCTCTATGTCAGATGTGCAACACTGCTTTCTCTTGCCATTTTTAATTTAAATTATTTCTTGCTTGTATTGCTTTCTTGACTTTAGGAATCTTGAAATCTAAAATCAGAGTGCAGAGTTTTAATTATAGAACTTATACAGTGTAACCTATAAGCAGGCCAGATCAACTCCTTTAGAAGCCCTAAGCACTTAGAAGATTATGATGCCTTCTCTTTCCACAACACATGAATTCAGCAGATTTTGGAATGGGAAAGAGAAACACAAACACATTTAATTTACTTAAAAGACATTAAAATTAAAATTAACATGACTAAGAACGACCACAAGCCTCCTTGGACCATGTGGGCTTTTGCAGCAGTTACCAGATTCTAATTCAATTTTATTACAAGAATGATGTATAAATATCCTCTGTTAATATTATTACCTAATTATGATTAAAATGATGATAGATAGATTGGTAGATAGATATTTTTAAAAATTTCTTCTTTTTTTGTCTGTTCTCTTCCTTGGATCTTGGTTTAACTGCACTGTATGTTCGATGGTAATTCTTTTGATGGAAGATCTTAGTGGTGCACCTTTTTTCCTTGATGTCCTAGGCACATGCTTGTTTTGCTTAAAGATTAATCCATACCTGCCAAAAGTCACTCTGCCACTTGAAAATTAAACAAACTTTTTATCTTTAGCATAATAAAGTACAGAAAACGGATTTTTTACAACTACATTAATAAAGTAATGTTATACTATACATACAGGATGTCCACAGAAATAACCAGATTTATAAATTTATTTTTAAAAAAACATTTAAGATATTGACACTCACAACAGTTTTGGCGAAAAAACTTAAAGTTAAGGCTTTTGGCAGCATCTTTGACAGCTGTTTATGTTTTATCCCCTATTCCACACCTTTGTGTTCAAGAGAGATTAGTATCCATCATCAGAGGGTGTCAACATTCTCCATGCCAATGAGTGCTACTTTCTTTTCTCCACACACCCAACATATAAGACCAGAACAAGATGAAAACACCTATACACAAATTCCCAACACAATTTTCTGAATCTCAAACACAACACCACATCATGTTCTAAATAATAACCAATAACAGTTAAAAGTATTTAAACTACAACTAAATAAAAAGCTTTGGACAGTCTTCATCCACAGTGGTGACATTTTACCTAACAGCAGGAAAAACATTATAAAAAATGGATCTTGATCCATCATATTTAATGAAACATCTCTAAAAGAGTATTTGCTGCCCAAAAGCAGAGAGTTACATTTGACAAACCTGACATAGATGTTTTTTGGCAAAACATTCAGTAGAAAACTTTAGAATCTACTCACTCAGTCATTAGAAATGTGATTATTGCTCACAGATATGCAAAAGGAAACCCTCTGGTTGATAATTGAGTTTCCTCAAGACAACACAACCAGTTCTTGACATATTCAAACAAAGATATATATTTATAATTTAGGAATATATCAGAAATGTGCTTTATACACACACACACACACACACACACACACACACACACACACACATATATATATATATATATATATATATATAAGATGAACAAAGATGATAAGACAAATAGAAATATTTCTTTTATGTTGTTCTCAGCAATGTGATATTCCCATATGTTAATTGATAACTAGATAATCAAAGCCATTTTGAACACTAAATAGGATTCCCCAAAACTAAATCTAAAAGTGAAGATAAATGACATTCTCTTCATAACAACATTTAATAACAATCTACCACCTCTTGCTCTAATAATGAAAAACTGTTGGGACATTTTCAACATAAACTCCAACTTAAAAGATATTTTTCAAGAGCCATAATCAAGGAGCATAATCAACAAAATAGCCTCTGGGAAATGATAGAAAGCAACAACATACCAAATAAAAAAAGTAATCCTTTAAAAGCCCTTAATAAAATTCAATTAATTTTCCCAGTCATATAATACTTAGAACAACTTATGATTAAAAAAAACTCAAATCAACCAACTCATTCACTTGCTTAACAACTAAAAAGACTTTTAAAATTTACCACAAATCTAATGTATTTATTTATTAGACTGCATATGCTACCAAAAATAATGTTTGAAAGTCAGAATAGACATTTCATTTTAGAAACAGAATCAGATCTGTGGATCACAGCAATGTGATATTTATGGAACAACACTTTTGCTCAAACGGTCATGTTTTTAACAAAGATGCAAAATATACCATCATGGAAAGAATTGAAAGTGATAAAAGAAAAGATTTATTATGAAACTTAATCACCCTGACTTAAAATAGAATTTGGCAGTTACAAATATCTATATAACCAAATAAATCAGCCAGTCAGCCACTGCTAATTTGAAAGAGGGTCTTTTCAAACCTAATAAAAATGAACTAGCCTTGTACCTTTACCATAGACATAGTAAAATAAAAGTTCAATTTAAAAGATTTTGAACCAAGAGATGGTTTTAATTCAATAAATAGATATGTTGCATCACCTATATATATATATATATATATATATATATATATATATGCATGTATATGTATACATATGCATATTGCCCAATTGGCTGGGGCTGTTGAATATGCCGACTGCTTCTCTGTAGAGAGTTAAGACCACCCCAACAAGTATCCTGTATTTAACACTAAACAATCTGATGGTGAAATTCCAGTAATGCAGGGGCTTTGGGAAATGTGGAGTACGTCTTCATTGTCATCACTCACAGGTCTTCTCTGGCTTGGAGTGGTTGCGCCTAATATAGATCAAATAGAACTAAACTGTGTACTTATGCTAAACTGAATTATTTGAAATAGAACTGTTTTGACATTTAAACTGTTACTTATGCTAAATTGTATTGTTTGAAATGGGATTGTTTTTGTATGCTAAACTGAATTGTTTGAAATAGAACTGTTTTGATATTTGCATGTAAACAAAAACAATACTTATACTAAACTGAATTGTTTACTATAGAACACTTTGACTAAATTTAATAGTTTGAAATAGAAATGTTTTTGACAATTAGACTGTGTACTTATGCTAAACTGAATTGTTTGAAATAGAAATGTTTATTTATATAAAAATGGATTTGGTATTAGATAACCTACAAAGGTTGATATGCCATAAACCCAAACAAACATATGCATGTACATACATATACATATATATGCATGTGTACATATATGCATATAAACATATATGGATACATATATACATATATAAATATGTATATATATGCATACATATATATATACACACACACCCATATATATATATATATATATATGCATATATATCATAAGTTTATTGGTAAATATTGGTTCCCTCAGGCAACAAATAGAATCATAGAGAAGTGAAGTGTATTTTTATTTATTTATTTTGCTTAGTTATTTATCTATTTTTTGTTATTTTGTTGTTGTTGTTACTAAATGTGTCCTAATTCCTGAAGCTATTTCTTCTATTGTAACTAAAACAGCAACAACAAAAAATGGAAGCCTCATGTCAACAGTGATTTCTTTACTAGGGACAGTGGTTTGAAGTGAAAGACATTATTGATTTCCTGAAAACCCAAACCTATTACAAGATAAGGAATGAAAAATATGTAAACATTCATTGATTTTTATTATATATGTGTACTTGTAAAGTTATATGCTTCGGTATGTGGGTGTGTATATATATGTGTGTGTATCTATATATATATGTATGTGTGTGTGTGTGTGTGTGTGCATATGTGTTTTTGTGTGTTTGCATGTGTATGTCTCTGTGTGTGCACGCGCACTTGAGTATGGATCCTGCATAACTTGTACTTAAGATGGCTGGATAATTTCCAAACATACCATATATATATATATATATATGTACACACACACTTAAACTAGATATATGTCATTTTTCCTGCATGCACTATTTGGAAATTTATATTTAAAGCAGTATTGGCTTATGCAGAGAGAAAAATTTTAGTGAGATATAATGGTGCAAAAAAGCTGACATAGATAGATAGATAGATTGATGGATATTGGGATCACCAGAAAATTATTGGATTGAAAATGCCTGATTTTCTCTTTTTTTGTGAACATTCCTTTCTAATCAATAAGACAGATGATATAAACAGTAACAAAACAACAAGTCGGCCATATTAAATGGTGTTCTAAAATGGATTATCTATTTATATGATAGGTGTAGTTTTCATCCTGTGCTGGAAATTGCTAGAAGGAATAAAATCAAATATTTTTTGGGATGTGAAACATCAGACTATCTGCAACAATCATTTGAGATCTGATATTATCTTTGGTTTGTAAATAATTACCATTCAGCAAAGCAGCTCAGTCAATGGAATTGGTAAATAGATTTCTTTTGAAAAGAGATAAAGAATTTGGAAACCTCAGAATCATTCTGAATGAAAATGTGCAAAGGAGTATGGAAGAAAGAACTGATGACCAAAAAACTGAATTTCTGAAAAAAGATGATTAACCTTACAAGCAAATCTTGATGGCACTTGCTCCCTGATGCATTTTTCTTCTTTCCATCTTTTATCTTTTTATGTTGTGCCATTACATATTCATGTAAAAAATGGATTTAAATTTTTGGCTCCAACTTATGAATAATCTAACTCATCATTGGCCAATCTTTTTATCCAATCAAATCTCATTTCAAGATTGTTGTTTTCCAATTTCATTTTCATTTTCCATCCCCACATTACTTCACTGGAATAGAATGACACCAGGTTTCCAATCTCTCAATCACCTTTTTCTGCAGGTACTGACTCCAGTGTCAAATCCATAAGTTATTGTAGTTAGTGTCCTCACTATATACATTTTTTTTTTTTTTTCATCATACAACGTGTGAAAGCACGTGCGATACCCTAGCCTCATCAGCCGCCAACCAGGGTGATAACACAGTTTCAGTAGCTCAAGGCGGTACTGCCACTCCTGGCACTACCGAGCAGCTTTTGCCACCGGATAGGGTATTTAAAAGAAATATATATTTATGTATACACAAGATCAACTAAAAGCGGACATTACATTGGATGTTCGTTCATCTTCATTTGGTGCAGTTTGTGATTTAAAAATGAATTTACTTACAGCCGTTAGATGTCATAGCAACTGTTTCTTGATTTTGCGTGATTACACGAGAAAGGTGGTTCCGCGTGTATACCATTCGTGTTGAAATCCTTTCTATATCCATTATCTATTCGGTTCGTTTTCTTTCATTTATGCGTTACTGCCCAAAAGCACTCGAGACAAACGTCATATATAATTCCGCTAAAAGATTTTATTTGTTGATCAATGGGCCCTCAAGATGGGTGGTGAGTAAAAAGAAAGCTCCTGGTTTAAGTTTCTCCAGGTAGCTATCTGATTACCCTTGGGCCACTAAATTCTTGGCTTGCAAAAATGTCTCCTGGACGCTGATGATCAGCAATGGGCTCGTGAATACTGTGGGGGTAAACCTGATTCATAGGCCCATCATTCTATTTACATTCTCCGGCAGGAGAATTACGTTCTTCACACCAGCGCGCCTTGGGGATTCGTGATCCTTGCAAGCTGTTGAATTTTCTGCCGCAATCACACGTTGTAGCCGGGTACATATCCAGATCGTTACCGTATGAGCAAGTAAGATGGGTGATATATTCTCCCTCCCTGCTACAGACACCCTGAGGGCATTTTTATTTCATTGTTCGTGTCCTCACTATATACAGGAGATATATGAGTATGTAAAATGCAAATTCTCGTAATGAATAATAGGTATTTTGGGTGTTAAGTCTGATAAACTGACAACAAATGATTTGCAGAATTTTGATGCGCTGTTGATTAATCTCTGTATTCATATATGCAGGGTGTTTCAAAAAGGATACAACTTGTATTAATTTTTGTAATGTTGAAACCGTCCCCTAGATCCAATAACCAAATATATCAATCTGGAAAGCTCCTTATCAAGCCATTTGGTCATCAGTTGTATATTTTCAAGATTTATACAGGAAATAAATCTCAAGAGTGAATAAGCATTTATTCTTTAAAAACAATATGGCTCACAACCCAAATTAATTCTTTCCACCCTGTTAGTGAAGCTTAGAATACATTGACTGTATCTCCTGAGGGGGAGTAGCCCCTCCCTCACAAAAACAAGTGGTGTCTTTGGTATGACACTAAACCATATCTGACATTAAAGCTCCAGTTCTGGAGATCTGGGGAGTGTGGAGTTGTCTTTCATTGCTATTATTCTTGAGTTCTATCTATAGGTCAACTAAATCTGTTTAGTATTATTCCTTTTTGAGAGGACTATGTGCACAAACTTCTTCAGAAACAACTTTACAAAAAATGTAAATATGAGCATACAATAAATCGATTCCCCAATCTCTTGGCATGCCATTAAAATCAATCAATCAAATGAATTCTTTCCAAGTGCTGTTATTAACTAACTTTTCTTTATCTGGTACACTGTACCTGCTTTGCTAAGTGGTCAACCATCTGAATACAGGACAGATTTATCACTGCTTAACTTCAGTGGTCTGGCTCATCTCATTCTTTTGTCAGATCCAGCCTGAAGACAAAAACACTGAGAGATGAACATATACCACACTCTAATCCCAGTCCAAAAAGCTAACCGTCTGTATATGTTCTAGATGGTTTGCTTTTGTTTAATAAATATTCTTTAAGAAATTTTAATGACATTTTTGCTTATTTCTTTTTGGTGAAATCTTCAGTTTCATCAAAATGCCTAATACCATGCATTTAAATTTAAACAGAAGGACCCAGTCAGTTGGACCATATTCCATGCAACAGGAGGAAGTGGTACAAGGTTATAGCACTTGTTCCATTTGTGCTTTGCAACTGTGGACATAAGGCCATGGGTTTGCTTTGTGTCAGTTTACAAAGAAGTAGCCTCTGGTGTTTAGAGCTTTGCCTAAAGTTTGAAGAGGAAGGTGTGGCAGTCTTACTAGCCTCACAAGTGGTATGTTTTTCTTTCTTCAGCACAATCTGGAGATGGTCTGTACTTCTTTTTGCTGATCCTTTCCTCCACTGAGGAGGAGTTACATGCCTTCATCATGGCATCTCTGTTCTTACTCCCTCCATTTCTTTCTTTCTCTTTCACCTTGCATATTCATGGCTGTCCAGGTCTTTCTGCTTGAAATACATGAATAAAACAGCCCCTTATCTTGTGCTTTGTGAAGCAACACAGCTTTCAATGCCTCTTCAGTGTATTTCTCATCAAATTCAAGAACCTATTCTTTAAAGATGCAGGAATCTTAACAATTTTTTATATCTTTAATTACTAACTATTAAAGGAAGTTATAATCTTCAAATTTGCAAACGAGTAAGGAATTTCCAATAAAATATTCTGTAATAAATGTCATCCATCCTGAAATTTAATTGTTAAGCTTTGGAAAATTCTCAGAATTGTCTCTCAACAGGAAGCTATTTATTTAACAGAGTTAAGCCATATTGTATAGAACTCTACCCAGGTAATTTATGAGAAAAACAAAGATATGAGACAATGCTAAGGAGGTTTGTTCAAGAAGTATGTATTTACCCTACCCCTCCACCTCAGGCAGGATACGACTCAAGGTCAATTTTTAGCAGAGTAAAGCCGGTTTGAATTCAAAGTTTTCTTTCTCCAAGGTTGGTTTTCATACTAAGGCTAAAAGTCTAGTCTACCTGACTGATTACTTTTAGCTGGGAAGAGAACAAATGGATTCATTACTTTCTCAAGAGTGTTAGCTTGAAGTAAAACACAAACAACCTTATCTAGGATTTTTACTTGGATAGCCAAGTCCAAATCCCTCAACAATAAACATTCTGTAACAAGCTTTGTTCAAGAAGTATATAGATTGAAGCTATATTTACCTAGACAGAAATGAACAATAACTGAAGGATTAGTTTTTTTTTCAAAAAAGTCTCCTTGGCATTCTACACACTCATTACAACAAGTTTTCCATTAGTCAAAGTACTTTTGAAATTCTATCTTTTACTATGATGTATAGTTGCACCATCATATTTCCTAAATGCCTCCCACATCCCCAAATTTTTCCCTTGAAATGAATTTTCATTTTAGGAAAAACGAAAGAATCTTATGAAGCTGAAGATTTAATGAGTAGGAAGAGTGATGTAGTTGCACAAACTTGTGTTTTGCCAAAAACCTTTTATTCAAAATGTATCTAAACTAGCTTCTTTGCCTTTTTCAAAATGTCACTGATTCATCAAGATTAAGTCGACTGATTTAGTTGCCTAGGTATTATTAGTTTATTATATAAATTGTACAGCTGTATACATATTTTCATTTAAATTTTAGAATTCTAAAAATTTAAATCTTCAGTCTCAATACTTTTTGGTCATAAATTGTATTTTACACTCAATATCATTCAGAAATTTAATTGTTAACCCTTAGAAATTTGCGTGGGGGTTTTCTCAAGAGTTTTAAAGGGTGCTATTTATTTAATAGAATTGAATCATCTTATATGTGACTCCACCCAGGTACTTTAATAGCCAAATAAAGGCACAAGACAATACTAATATCTACTTAAACTCTTATTTTTCTATTTTAGTCCAAAAGTAGCTCTTCTTCTACCTCTCTTACTGAAATGTTTCAATTGTCCTTAGGTGACCTTATTTTGGAAGAAGGGTAGGCATGAGTGTTAGGGAAATGACATCATTATAAATTAAGAGGTCCAAATCTCTTTTAGCTAAATTGTTATCTATGTTTGTCAAATGACCAGAATATATGAAGTGGCTGTCATTTCAATGTTATTGTTATTAAAAATTATAATGCTTTTATTATTTTACTCATTTGAGAGTTTTTCACACCAGTGTTAGCTAATGATTTTCCACTGGAGTCTGAGTGACTGCAAGTCTCCTCAAATCTCCAGGAATATTCTTAGTATTCTGGCCAATCTCAATAATACTGTTATTTGAATGGTCTCCACTCATCCTCTTATTTCCAAATCCTCCTCTCTCTGTACCAATTCTTTGGTGACTGTACCAAGCATGCCAATTACAATTGGTATCTACTTCACCTTCATATTCCATAGTTTTTTTTTTTTGGTTCTCAAGAAGGGTCTTGGTACTCACCTCTCTTTTTGCTTTCTTTCAGTTTTACCCTGTGGGCAGCCAGAATGGCAAAGTTCATTATTCAGCAGGTTCTTTTTTTGTTGACTATCAGTCAGTCTAGTATTATCAATGATAATCATAATAATGATTTGTTTACTATGCAGTAAATTAGAGTTATTTGAGCACTGTCTGTGAGGAAAGCAGCATCATGACACAATTCACTTCTCAAGAAATTTGGAAACAATATGCTGTACTGGTTGGCATTCATAGCTGGAAGACCTAATACAAAAATTTCACAATGTTTAGGAGTCAATCAGAGAACAATGCAGAGGATTCAAAAAGAATTGGATGAGTCCCGTGGTGATTATTAAGGTTCAGCAGCTCAAAAGCCTCACTCTGAATATTCTGATTATGCATCAAAAAATGTACTATATTAACAATAAAAAGTGGAAAAAGAGAAATGACTGAAGGAACAGAATCGCCAAATCAGGAAAGCACCTGAATGCCCAGAGAGAAGGAAGATGACGAGTATTTGGAAACATTGGAAGCAGACACCATCAAACAAACAGATATGAAAGAAAAATTAAGAAATGAGTACCACAGAAGAACAAGAAAACTTCTTGAGAGACCAAACTCTGCAGCAGAAATCACTTCAAAAGAATAAACACCTAAGAAGTCCCACTGGTAAGATATTCTGAACCATTCTTAAAATAAACAAGAGACTAACTCAGATGAATGGATCAAAGGACAAGAAAATTTATGTCTATGCATAAGGCCTTAACTCTTGGAGATAATATTGACTTTATAAATCAAAAAAGGAGGAGGAAGAGGACTCACCAGCATTGAAGATTGCATAGATGCATCAATCTAGAAACTTGAGGAATTCATTAAAAAGAGCAAAGAAAGATTAATTACAACAGCCAGTAACAGCAATGGCAATATAAGAACAAAAAGAGAAACAACAACTATATAGATATTTCATGTGACAAACTAGAGAGATTGAACATGAGACGACCTGGACATTTCTAAGAAAGGGAAACCTAAAGAGAAACTGAATTTTTCTTAATAGCAGCACAAATCAATGCTAAAAGGACCAATTATACTAAAATAAAAATTGATAATACAAGTCAGAATAGCAAGTGTAGATTATATTGAGACAGAGATAAAATGGCTAATCACATAAGCAAATGCAACCAACAAGCAAAAAAGGAGTAAAAGACACGGCACAACTGAGTAGTAGAAGGAGACCACTGGGAATTTTACAGATTAAAATTTGCTCCTACGACCAAATGGTATATACACAAACCAGAATCTGTCTTAGAGAATGAGACATATAAAATTCTCTAGGACTTTGAAATACAAACAGCTGTGGAAGCATCTTAGCTGATTTTTGCAGTGCTGTTGTCCAGAAGTTATCAGTTCTTCTTCTGATCTCCAGTTCTCTAATCTCTTTTCCAGGTTCTTGGGAACTGTTCAAAGGGTTCAAACTACAATTGGTATCACTTTCATGTTTCACAACTTTTTCAGCCCTCTTGCAAGGTCCAGATATTTGTCCAGTTTTTCACTACCTTTTATTTTCACTCTGTGAAATTGCAAAATTTACCAGATGACAATTTTTTTCTTCCTATCAATAAGAATTAGGTCTGTTCTTTTGGCCAGAATTGGATGATCTGGTTATATTTTTAAATCCTAGATAATTGTTCGGATCTTATTTTTAAAGACAGTTTCTTGTTTGTGCATATACCATTTGTCATTATGGTCAAATTTCCATCTCTTGCACAATTCTCATTGGATCACCTTCTCCACCAAGTCATGCCTGATCTTGTAATCTATTTGTATTAGTTTTCAACAGTTACTAGTTATGTGGTTTCATCTCTATTATCAAAAAGATTCTCTGGCATATTATCAATTTTTGCTTTAACATAGTTAGCCCTAATTATTTTATTTTGTTATATTATGAATAAAGATTCTGTTTCTTTCTTCAGGTTTTTCCTTCACCACCATGTCCAGATCATTTCATTATTATTATTATTATTATTATTATTATTATTATTATTATTATTATTATTATTATTATTATTGTGGTAGTAGTTGTAGTCTAATGTATTCTGAATCACAGGAAATTGTTTTGTGGTTAGGTATCAGTTTGTAATATCAACAGCTAAATATACAAACACTGAACTACTTTACTTTTAATGATTAAGTTAAATTGAAAGTAGAAGTGAAGTATTTGTTTTTTTTTTTTTTTTTTTTTTTTGTCGTTTTATAATAGAATAACCCAGTGGCCTGTTGGGTCACTCTTTAAAGATAAAGAAAAAAATGAAGGGAGAGTATTCCATAACTAATTCTCTCCCTTAAATATTAGTGATAAAAAATTCATAAGCATATACATATGATTTATTTGTTATTGTGGAGATAAACATTATGAACAAAAATAGATATACAAATAAATGTGATTTTTTATCATACCAAAATTTTATCAAGACTTTAAAAGTTTATATCTATTAATGTGTATCTATCTATCTATCTATCTATCTATCTATCTATCCACACACACACACACACACACACACATGTATATATATATATATATACAGAGGGTATTCATAAGATCCGGTAACAGTTTTAAAATTTAAAATTCAGTAACCCATATTAAACAAATGGTTAAATCATTTAGAAAAATCATATAAGTTCAATTCTCGACGACTGCAATTCTATAATTCACCCTTCTTTGTTGATACCATTTAAAATTGCAGCAGAGAAGGGTGCTACTCCTTTCCTTCGATTGCTCTGCTTACCCTTGATCCATACCTCATAATGCTGTGTGTCAAGTGAGGAGGCATTGAGTACCATTTTTTGAGTCTTTGCTATGACTCAACCTGGAATTGAACCCTGGTCTCCAGCGCCATATTTTGTTATATTCATAAAGAAAGTGTTCTAGAGCATATATTCTAATAGATGATTGTGGTGGCAAGAAACTAATGGTTATCAAGCTCCATAGACACTTTTTCTACACTATTCTAACTTATATATATAATATTAAGACAGTCCGAATGTCAAACACTGCTAATAACTCTGAATTTCATAATAATACAGCTCATCGTACGTAAAACTTGGGAATTCCATTGAATACATTTAAAAATTAAATTGAAAATGAATGACTTTCATTTTCAAACTTACTTTTTCTAATAACCTGTTTTTTTTGGGGGGGGGGTTAACAAGAGATTTTTTAAAGAAAAATATACAAATTAGTTAGCCTCATTATGAAAAAGCCACAACTTTAAGTTATACAACAGGCTACTCATAAGCTTGTTTGAGGTGGGAGACAGCTTTGTTTCCTGTCAATATATTAATAACTTGGCTTTAGAACCTACTTCTTATCTAAATGGGGAAAATTCAGGTTCATTGCCTGATACCTGAGGCATCTACCCAAGGTGAGAAATATTGATGGGGACAAGCAATTTTTTTGCACTGCTCTCAACTATGCATCTCTGTATAGGAGGGCCTTCACCTAAAAAAATTGACTTTGTATCACATTATGCCTGTAGCAGAGGTGTTTGACAAATTGGTTGGTTTCTTTGTTTAATGGCATATCAACCTTTGTAGGTTATTTAATGCCAAAGCTATTCTCCTTGAAGAAAGTAGTGGTACTATTTAACCCAGAGCTGGAAGGATAAGGGGGCTCATACCTTTCCCAAGAGTATTTGCATGAAAGTGAACATAATAGCACGACTAGAGTACAAACTCACTTACTACGATCCTGCAGTCCATCGTTTTAACCATTACACCACAAGGACACTCCCTGACAAATCTGAGACAGGAAGAAGTGGTTATTATGGTGACACAATTGTTGGCAAAACTTACTCAGATATACAAACAACCAGATACAGTAGCTATATATATATATATATATATATATATATACACACACACACAGAGATTTATTCTAAGCTTCACTTATGAGTCAGAGAAAATAGACGATTTTTTACTATTTTTCTTATATTGTCCCACACTTGATCCAGTTATGCTCAAGCATTGCAATCCCATCATGGAAGGATCTGGCATCCTGGTCCTCCAAAAACTCCAACATAGTTCATATGGCCTCATCATTGTTTCCAAAATGGTAACCTATGCAAGTGAGATTTGAGTTTAGGAAGCAGGAAGAAGTCAGACAGAGCAGAGTTTGGTGAGTAAAGGGGATGACATAACAATTCAAAGCCACACTTGGCTGATTCAGCTACAACCTGAGCAGTGTGAATAGGTGTGTTATCCTGGAGTAAAAGCACACCTACACTCAGCTTCTCTAAGCATTTCAACTTGATTGCTTCCTTCACTTGTCTTCTGATACATAGTACTGTTCATTAATATTTTTCCCTTTTCCAAGGAGTATACTATGATTATGGCTTCAGAATTTTAAAAAAACACAGAAGTTATTACCTTAACAATAATGTTGCCTGCTTGAAATTCTTCAGAGATATTGAATCAGAATTTTTCTATTATTTGCTTTGAATCTTTCATTCAGGTTCAAAGTGGTGAACTAAGGTTTCATGTTGAGTAATCAATCTGTAGTGGAAATTCTTAGAGTTATCCAGGAAGCAAGACAGTATTGTCCAGGAAATGTTAACCCTTTTCATCTGTGCTCTTGTGTCACCATTCTTGGGACCCATCTTGCAGACAGCTTGCTAATCTCCAAGATCTTTGTTAAAACTGTCTGTACCAAACTAAAACTAATGCCAATGGACTTAGCAATCTGCTGGTAAGTAAATCATCTGTCATTAGAAACCATACAGTAAATAACGTCAACTTCAGTACTGTCACTGCCCCACTTGAATTATGCAAGCCACTTCTTCACAGTTTAGGGAGTCTTCATGGATTTCCATGGGTATTATACCTTTCTTTTTCAGATACTTTATGACTACTCTGGCCTCTGTTATGTCCATTTTTAGATTTGTCACACACCTCTCATCTCCCAACAATGGGTTAAAGAGTACCACAACTGTTCTTCTACAAGGATGGCTTTGGTATTAAATAACTCATGATGGTTGATATGCCATTAAACATAGAAACCAAACCAAACTAAACCAAACACCTCTCACTTGAACAGGAATCAAGACAGAAATCTGAATTAGTTTTTCTAGTTTTATAACAGGTAGAAGTATGTTGCCACAACAAAAATTTTCAGCTATGGCTCTTCTTTCTGGCTGAGACCGAGAACTTTTCAATCAACCTTTGCACAAATACTCATGCAGCCAGTTATTACCTGTTTCATCTTACTTTGGAGAGAAAATATTCACAAAGAAATAATTCTGCTCATCTCTTAGATATGATAGCATTCCAATGTTTTAACAAGTCATGAAAGCTATCAAAATACATTGATAGTGAGATCAATGGCAGGCAAGATAAATAGTTAGATAAATAGGTACAGACTAGTTGATTGGTTTTTTGGTTTTAGGTATGTCAACCCTTATCAGGTTATTTTATACCAAAGTCAGTTCAACAATTACTGTCTCCAATCATATACAGTACAAAAATGTATCTTCCCAATCTTTTTATATGGATAAACACTTCAAAACTTCAAACAGATCTGTTTGACCAATAGATGAGACCCTAAAAGATACTAGCACTCTAAGTTTGAGTTGATCTGGGAGTAATGGCAATAATGGGGTGAGTCCACCCTACCAGAACTCCAGAACTCCAGCAACACTGGATGCAGTTTAGTGTCATACATCAGGCATCCTTTTTGGGGAGGATGGGTCTAACCTCTCAACAGAAAATGCAGTTGGTATATTCTAGACCTCACCAATAGTGTGTGGTTTTGGTTTTGTTTGGTTTTATGGAATATCAGCCATCTTAGGTTATTTAATGGCAATCCCTCTTTATATATATATGTACATTAAATATATTCAATTTGTAAACACATTTTGTTGATAATGTTTTTAAAAAAAGCCTAAGCTCATTCTTTTGCTCACAGTTAATTGGTTCCAAGTATTGCTATGAATCACAAATAATTCAATTAAATATCAGTCATTTGTTTCCACACAGTTAAATGATCAAACAATTCTATTTCCAACAATTCAATTTAGCATAAGTCATTTGTTTGCTATTAGTTTAAATGTCATACAGTTCTATTAAACCATAAATAGGACTTCAGTTTCTATCACTCCAGGCCAGAGTGGACCTGGGAGCAATGACAATAAAAGGATGTTCCACTTTCCCCAAAGCTCCTGCATTACTGGAGCCTCACCATCATATTGTTTAATGGAGAGCGAGGATCTTACTCCTCTTCAGAGATGCAGCCGGCGTAGTTTACAGCCCCTGCCAACTGGGTTGACCAAGAGGGTGTGATAAGAACATATTTAGATCAATCGATCTTTGTATCATTTTGATTTCACTTTCCTATAACAAAGTCAAGTTTCTTATGAAAATTTCAAGTGCTTTGAAGAATGATCAATACTTGATATAAATTTAATTCACTGCACTAACAGGATAACAATATTCTTTGAACAAAAGATAAAAAATTAAAATCATTAATAGTTGTGAAAGAGAATCCACTTTATTCACAACCTTTTATGGTCAGTTGGTCAAAGCAGTCAACCATTTTTAACTCATTAATATATCATTTCGATGATGTTAATAAATTACTTTCAGTGAATTAATTATAACTTCATACTGTAATAATCGATTTAGTGCATTATCTATGTTTTTAGGAGCAACCATCACCAATTCGTTAGAAGAAGTGAAATGTTCTCTGCTGCTGCTATTGTCAACAAAAAGGCATGTGGTAAAAAGAAACAGTTATATGAGAATTAATTTTAGAAAGTTCAGGGCTGGCCTTAACCCATTCAACCAATTGCTACCGATTGGACCCCACATCCAAGGAAACCCCGAACCCAAGGGACACCATTCTTGAGTGTAATTTACTTTCTGCTCATCAAGTACACACAACACATTGCAACTAACCCCTCCGCACGAGCATAATGGGATACTAAGTCAATTTTTAAGAGTTCAACAGATTTGAATTCAGAGTTTTCTTTCTCTGAGATCGATAACCATACCAAGGTTACAAAGTTCTGTTTGTCCTACTATTCTCCCATAATTGGAGGGAGAATAGTTGGATTCATATCTTTCCTAAGGGTATTAGTGCTATGTGAAATACAAACGGTCTCATCCAGGATTTGAGCTCAGGTCGCCGTATCCATTTCCTACGACGGTAACTATTACATTTCAAGCACTTCCTATATTGCAATATATGTTTCCGATTGGGCCTCACACCTCCTAAGACCACCTCTGAGAAAGTTTATTATTTTCAGTGGCCAGTTTGAGATATAAGACCAAAATAAGGTCACTTAACGATATGAATCCGGTTGTCCAGACAAGCTGAAATCTCTGTTAACTAATACGCTACTTTTTTTTACTGATTTTCTATTGTTTTTCACAGAGATTTCAAAATGTTAAGTTTAATTGTATAAAGAAATTATCCAAAATTATCTTTCAAGCACTTTCGAACATCACTGATCATTTTCAAACGTGAAATTGACATACTCTTGACTTTGAATTCAGAGAAACTTCGATATATGAATCGTTATTTTCTTTGGCGTTTGTTACATTCAAAATTGAAGTTCACATTTCCATGTATTCATGACGTAGTAATGTTAACATTCGCATTGGTAAATCATGGACTGCTATTGACAAGTTATCGACCATTAGGAAACCTGATCATTGATAAAATTATATCGTTCTTTCAAGCTGTAGACGTGTCAGTACTAATGTATGGTGGAAACGCTTGGAGAAAAAGCTAGACGGAAACTAAAGGATGCTGCGTACTCTTTTGAACAAATGCTGCGAGCAACACCCCACAAAACAGCAGCTGTATTACCCCGTATCTCCCATCTCACAATCCATCCAAGTAAGACGAGCAAGACATGCTGGGTACTGCTGAAGGAGTAAGAACGAACTCATAAGCGACATTTTCTAATGGATTCCTACATATGGACACACCAATGTGGGCCGGTCAGCAAAAACCTACATTCAAAAGCTTTCTGCAGAGACTGGGTGCTGTCTAGAGGACTTACTATATGAGATCGCTGATAGGGACGGATGGCGAAGAGGTATCATAGGATTCGATGATAAGGAATGATGATACTCATGCTGCAAAAGGAAAAAAAAAGAAAAGACTTTTATCAGATGATAACTCTCAAGACAGGCATGGTTTCCAACAACGAAGTGTTAATCCATTGATATGAGATTTGAATCAAAGGATTAGATGACACGTCAATAAACCGAACATAAACGAGTATATAATTTTTGTGAAATTTACGCGTGAAGTCATCGTACAAGATCTCAATAACATACGAGGATCCTTAAATAAGTTTCCAGACTTTTTTCGTATGGACACTTTTATTGATAGTACACACATGAAACTCTAGTCCCCTTCGAAGTAATCTCCTCCGGCTGCAATGCACTTGTTGTGCCGATCCAACAACTTCTGGAAGGACCATGGAAGTCCTCTTGTGTGAGCGTGTCAATGACCTTCGTCACAGACTCTTTCATCTCTTAATTTGTCTCATAACGACAGCCTCTGAGTTGTGGACTGGTGCATTGTCCTGATGGAAATACCACTGACCCGATTTGAAGAGTGCTGGCCTCTTCCGACGGAATCTCTTCCTGAACTCCCTTAAAACCTCAACATAGTAACCGTAACACTAACCCTTTGGCCAATCAACTCTGGTATATTGACTTCCTTACTCCTCCCACACCTCTCATCATCCCTCACAGACTCCCTGCCTTCCTTGAATCTCTTATGTCACTCAAAAACTGATGCTCGATTCATGAAAGATGATCCAAAAGCAGTCTGAAGCATTCCATACGTTTCTGTGGCCTTTTTTCCGAGTTAAAAACAGAATTTGATTGTATATCATTCTTCTAAAGTGTCCTCACGTCCAGATTGCATTTTTGAAATTCACCAACTGTGACAATCAGGCTTTAGTAGGGTGTATTCCAATTGGTGGTGTAGCTGTTCATTTGAAACTGAAATTATAAAAATTGGTCAGTCATCTCATAAGATGTATAGCAATAACATAGTGAACTTTTAAGAGTCTATGACAATTTTAAATGCCTGTTCAAAAAAAAAGTCTGGAAAATTATTGAAGGCACCACGTACCATCAATTCGGTGATGCTAAGTATTTATTCTAATCCTGGGTAGAACTTCTTTCATCCCAAATCTTTGAACTATTTGTGCTTTCCCAGGCGGCACGTGACTGCATTTACCCAACCCCTCTCCCATGGGCAAGATGTGACACAGGGTCAATTTTTCGAGAGAATAAAACCGGTTGGGATGCAGAGTTTTCTCTCAAGACTGGTTGTTCAACCAAGGTAAAAGAACCCCATCTGTCCTACTATTCATTCATAGCTGTAGTGAGAACAGATCGATTTATGTCTTTCACGAGGGTATTAGCGAGAACCTCATCCAGGATTTGGTCTCTATTCACTGATTCTCTCTGCAATGGGGTAAATTAGCCCTATATCTGTTCATAATCTACCTAAACTGCGTACTTCGAACGTCGATAGATCTAATGGAAGAAAATGGTTTTATACTAAAAAAAAAAAGGCAAGCAGCAGACGATACCTTTCTCAAACTATTACGGGCACAGACAACGCAAATCACATAGAGCTTCTGGCAAATACACCGACCCAAGCTGAATTCCTGCTGTATAGTCTGAAGCAGGCAGCATGTGGAATTGGTCTCCATATCAATGCAGACATAAAACGGAGTACAAGTGTTTTAATCAAAAAGAAGACATGTCCACACTAAATTGTGGCTCTCTGAAATTAGTGAACAAGTTCACCTACTTCGGAAGCAGCGTCTCGTCTACTGAAAATGACATCAATGTGCAACTAGCAAAGGCTTGAACTGCTATCGATAGGTTATCGATCATATGGAAATTAAACCTATCCGATAAAATAAACGCATTTTTTCTAAGCAGCGGTCGTGTCGATTCTACCATATGGATGCACCTCATGGACTCTGACTTAGCGTATAAAGAAAAAGATTGATGGTAATTGCACAAGAATGCTTCGAGTCATATTGAACAAATCCAGGAAGCAACACCCAACAAAGCAGCAGCTGTACAGCCATCTACCTCCCATCTCTAAAACCATCCAAATAAGACGGACAAGACATGTGGGACACTGCTGGAGAAGTAAGAACAAACATAAGCGACGTTCTCCATTGAACTCCTTCACATAGACGTCCAAGTATCGAACGACTAACTAGAACCTATCTTCAGCAGTTCTGTGCGGACACAGGATGTAGTCTACAGGACCTGTCGGAAGCGATGGATGATAGAGACGAATGGCGAGAGAGAGAGAGAGAGAGAGAGAGAGTCAGGGAAAAATCCGTGCTAGCAGCACGACATGATGATGATTACGATTTTCTATGACAACCGTTACTTGATGTAGAGCCTCTCCAGATATTCAGCATTTTCTTCTGATGTGTGGATGCATATATTTCTCAGCACACAGGGTTATATTTACGCTAACGTGGCTGCCACTGTGGAAGCAAAGTTAGAAACGGAACTCAATCCATCTCTTTACAAGACCAAATGTTTTTATTTCTTGTTTTCACGAGTCTTTGTGATTTGAACCAGAATCATTTTTCTTTCCTCCCCCCACTCTCTCTCTCTCTCTCTGCGCTTCCTATTGACTTTCTAACACCCTCCCTATCAGCTATGTATATATTATGACTTTCTTTGATGTGTCCCTCGTGATCAGAAATGTATTTTCAACTTCCGAACATCAACAAATCGGCACTGAGTGACTTTGTAGAGAGCTAATGTAAAGACAAATCTTTATGTCGTATTCATTAACAGGATTTTTAACATTTATTAGTCTCCCAACATCAGTGACTCGAGTCTTGACCTCTTACCCAGTGTCAATGAAAACTGTAACATGTTATATGAATATTAGATGTATACAAATGTTCCTATCATTATTTATTAAAACGTGGCTGATTGACTCAAATAGTGTTGACTTGTGACCCCTAATAGTGCAACAACGTCCAGCTCTTGCTCCACATTCAAATTTCTTTTTCGTTTTTTTTTTGTGAGTTTTTTGTTCTGTTGTTTTTTGTTTTGTTTTACTTGGTTATTTTTTTTTTTTCTTTTTATGGAGAAGCATCCTCTAATATAGGTTTTAATAACGGTGAAGAAAGTGTGGCGATTTAGGAACTACCAAAGAACTCCCAACCGGATGTTGACTCGTCGGCTGCCTGATACAAAATGTATAAATGCGTCGCCACGCATAAGGCTCCACGCATCCATCCGGTTAAAATCAGAAAAAAGAAAAATAATAAAATGTAAAGTAGCCAATGAGAAGCGGTCGCGCCAAAATTAGAAGGATTTTCGAGTAGCGAATTTGGAGCCGGTGAAAAGAGATAAATACTCAGGTTTTCTGTGAACCGACCTCTTTTCGGGTAGTGACGTCGAACCGACAACACCGTTTTTACTATCTGGTGTTTTGGGCACCACGCTATGTCTTTAGACGTAGCGTTGGTTAGTCCATTCACCAGGTAAATAAAGGAAAGTATGAAAGAAAAGTTTTTCGTCTCCTATCTGTTCTTATCTTTTCCTTTTTGTATATTTCTCATGGACCTTCTTTGGGCAAGGCATTACACCGACCAGTCAACGTGGGGTAAAGCAAAATAACCAAAATATGGAGTCAGATATCTTACGGCAACACAGACTTGCCCTTAGCCACTGACCTTCATAAAAATTTTAAACCCCACAAAAGTCAAGACTAAAACTTATGTGAGAATTTCAATCTGAACAAATCGATATTTACATTTTTGTAAGCGTCAACTGTGACTATTAAAAAACTAAAGAAAAACAACTGCTAGAAATAAGCAACTAAAGATCAATTTAAATCATAAAACTGATAATTATACTGAAAAGCTTGTAAGAAACTTTTAAAGTAAACAAAAAAAGATATTTTTGGAAATTTACATAAAAGTCTTAATCGACTATATAGTGTCTCTTTCTCTGTTCTTGAGCATTGTAGAAGAAACAAATTGTATTTTTTTTTTACATTATAACAATAATAAAAAGAAGAAACAAAGCGAAAAATAGATGTAAACAATAAAATTGAAGGACTGGATGCTCGCATGCAAAATGATATAAAAACAAAAAAAAGATTTCTCATTTTCTGACTGCTACTAAAAGTTTCATGTGTCAAATTCGACACAACAATTGAACATTTATCTTCTGTCTGATTCTGTCGAATTTGACTCATGAAACTTTTAGTTTAAGTGATAAGAAGATTATTAATTCTTCATATATATATAGTCTGTTGGCTTAGCTTGCTAACCCTTATACCATTCAAGAGGTTCATGACTTAATCAAAGAGCAAAGCAGAAAATATTTTGTAACATTGAAATGACATTGACTCAATGGGATATCTCTAACCTAGTTTTCCTGGGGTTTTTTGTCTTTCAGGGCTCATCTGTTGATTCTTGTTTGCACCAGAATGTTGGTGAGTATCAAACATTCTATTGATTGGCAGGATTGATCAATTCTTCTTTGTTCTTTTTTTTTTTTTTTCCTTTTCTTCGTTAATCTAAGAACAATCTTTTGTCTCCCACACAGATACACACCACACGCATACATGCATGCACACACAAACCTTTTATCTGCAATTCATTCACACGCCTCACTCTTTGTAATCTTCATTGTTCACTCACCCATTCTTTAATTCATTTATTCATTTATTCTTTAATTCATTCATTCTTTCATTCATCTCAATCCAAGGTTGTTTGTCCTGACATACAAACAGTAACCATTGTAGGAATGTTTTACTAGTAACTACAGTTGGTTCTCAAAAGATACAATTGTTGGAATGTTAATGGACGTAGGATAACTGTCGTTTGTTCCAGATGTTTATTCTTCCGCTAATCTGGTTTTGATAACATTGTTGATTAAGGATCAAACTTAGAACAAAAAAAATCTTCACTCATTTTACATTTACAGTTCGTTCGACCGGCAATGTGGTAGTGTGGAGGGATAGATTGTCTCATAAGCTGTATGAGGGAATGAAAAATAAAGAAAAATCATTTCAAATTGAGGACATAACTGATCATATGATTATAGATAATATGAAGTGGAGCTAATCAAAGATTCAGCTGAACTTCTAAAAAAATGTTTTCTGTGATTTTATTAAAAGTCCTTTAAGAGGAAGGATGAAGAACAGTTCACCAGGCGAATGGATTGTCGCTTACAACAGCATGAAACTTTGATGTACATGCCTACCTTTTTACCTTTTAAAAAATTATCTCAGAGAGACTAAACGATACGACAAAATGTCTCTCTCTTCCTCTCTTTTGGTCTTTCTCTCTCACACTCTCACCCATACACAGTGAGTATACCTATCATCAATCATGAGTAAAGAAATCTGCTGTAGATGTTTTCAGTGAAACTTCCATTGTTTTATTCATAAAACTATGTGATTAATTTTGTTTCTGGATAGTATGTTATTTCTAAATGACTTATGTTGTCAATATAAAGAAAATGGCCGTTATTCCTTTTAAACTAGTTTTTTGTGCTCTGGATAATGAAATTTAAAAATGAACCTTTTTTCTATATAAAACAAGAAAAATTGCGAATATTTGTAGCGAATAAAAAAAAAATAAGAAAAAGAAAATAAAGAAAATAAAAGTAAGTTCAAAAGTGCGGAAGTTTCCAGAAGTCCTTGACAGAAAGTTGAAACCACGCATGTCTGAAAACGAATTTAAGGACACGAGAAAGAAAATGTTCTCTTTCAGTAGTGACCGTTGAATTGAAAAGAACTGTTTTTGTACGCTGCCGGTGGGAAAACCATGTATCCGCTTAGCGGCATGCTGGTTCACCTTTCTACTAATAGCAGCCTTCTCTGCTAACAACAGCCGATATCGAAAGCATCAAATGGACTTATCCCTCACGACTAAAATACCGAATAATGGACATTTCTACCCGAAAACAACTAGTGTATTTTTAACAACTTATCTGGGAAACGCAGCCGTTTCATTTGGATTCAGGGAGAAGTTTCTTCACCCACAGAATGGTTGTTCAACCCAAAAATTAAAAAGATATCTCCTCTCTCTGCCTCCTTACTTTTCTTCTTTTACAGCCTTCACAGACAAGAAGACGCCAGTGAATTAAGATAGGGGTAAAAAGGAAACCAAAATGGAGTCAGATATCTAAAACGAAGACATCTTCTGTAACCCTTACATATCTATTTACATAAAGTTTGAATAAAACCACATATGTATAAAAATTTACATGTATTTGTATTATAGTTATAAAAATGTTTATAAGTGAGTAATTTTTCAAGATTTACGATTATAACGTAAATCACTTTCATGTCTCGGCCTCCGAATCATGTTTTAAAAATTTCGTTGCAAAAGCAAAGTTTGAAAGGAGAGTCCTCATGAGTCCTCATAACCCACGAAGGTTGATATGCCATTAAATAAAGTAAACAAATCAAAGTTTGAAGAGAAAAGTTGATATAGGTATAAGGAATTGAAAAATAGCACTTTCTGCACAGAAACAAGAAAAAGTAAAAATTTTGTTATATTGTGCAATTTGAAATATCATGTTTCTAATGTTTTGATCTACAAAGGATGCAGATAATAGTATTCAGTCAGCAAATCGGATGCATTAGAAACTTGCACACCTAATAAAGGATTTAAATGCATCATTCCCTTAAGAAAAGAAGTTTGATATTCTATTGAAAAGAAGTTAAATGTAAATATTTCTAAATCATAAAAATATAAAAATGAAGAAACTGAATTCACTAAATCACTTTAAAAATTTTTTTTTACCTTGTTAATTTAACTGGACTTATTCATGGAGGATTTTCTATCCGAAAAGATTACTCAGTTTTTCGATTCCTTATTTGTGTGTGTGTGTGTGTGTGTGTTCATGATTGATTTTGACGGCATTTCAACCTATCTAGAGTTATTTTATGCCCTGACGTTAATGGTTTGTGCGAAACATTGTGCGTTCATGTTTACATTATTGTGTAATTGTTTTTTTGTTTTTTTGTTTTTGGCTTTGTTTGTTGATTTTATTTTCACACAGTTCTATCGATTAGGCATAATTTTTAAAAAGATCTATTTGACCCATCGACAAGACCCTAACAGGTACCATCATTTCAAGTTGAAGTGGATCTAAAAGTAATGACAATGAAGAGCTACTCCGTTCCCATGACCTCCAGAACTGAAACCTCACCATCAGATGCAGTTTAGTGTCATACCAAGAACAATGTTTTGGGGGAGATATTGGGTCTTAACCAGCTGCAGGGAATACAGTCAGAGTGTTTTAAGCCAAGCTGACAGAGTGGGGGAGTTGTTCAGTTTTTTTATTAATTTTTTTTTGTTTTTTCCACGTTTCTAATGTCATATATAACAGGAAAAATCTCTGTTATATTTCTTAATTCAAAAAATTCCCGCCAACTGCTTTTCTTATGCAGTAGATCATAAAACTGTTCGTGGTATTCATTTCAGCTAAAAAGGAATAAACTGAAATACTAAAAAATTAAAGATGGCAGTCCATTAGGCAGTTTCAACCCAATTGGGTTACTTAGTGCTAAAGAGAATATTTAGTCGAGTTTCCACTCACTAAGAATCAATATTAGCATTAGTATATCTATGATATACTTACACAAGAATATTCATTCAAGAAGAATTGAAAAGAATGAACAAACATGTTCCAAAAGATAAAATATGCACGTATTGTTCGATGAATGAACAGTATCAGGAAGGGTTATACAAGTCTTACTTGATAATGGTCATAACGGGAGCAAGAGACGACGCCTTTACTGTTCAAAGAATAGAAGGAAAAATGAATTTCTAGGATTCTCATGAGACTGTCCATGAGCTCCCTAACAGACATACCCTAACGGACACAATTATTTATTGTCTCCTTACATTCCCATCTCTTGTAAATTCAACCAGATGACGTATATGTTAAGAAATAGACACAGGGGTATTGTAGATGTGATTGTAAAATTACGAAGGCCATGGGATACGGCCAAGATTTAACATTCTCTGCAGAATGATTGCTGGGTCCATAAAGATGGGACGCTTTTTCTCATAGTCAGATGATTTGGGGACGGGTGGAAATCTGAATGAGAAACATGTATGTTTTATCGGCTTGAAAATATCTTCGTATTTCAGACAACCATGTTATACATCCCCTAACATTACGTTTCTTTTTTTCTTTTCTTTTCTTTTCTTTTTTACATGCGATTTGTTGGCTCCAGTACAGGTTAACTGTCCCCTATATTTTTGTGTATGTGAGGAGGAGTAAAGCTTATATGCACGTGCGTGCGTATACATGTTTATGCAGGTGTGTGCATATATATGAACATGTATGAATGAGCATTTTTATGTGTATACATATGTATATGTGCACATACATATGTACACATGCCTAAGTGTCACTGTATGAGTGCATATATGTATTGTCTGTGTGTACATCAGTGTTTTTATGAGTCTTCATCTAGCTATCTGTATATATGTATACCTGTCTATATATGTGGATATATGTGCGTATATCTCTATGTTTACTTGTTTGTGTGTGTGTGTCGTTACCCACAGTGAGTGGCAAACCGAGAAGGAGAGTGAATATGTAAACTGTCTTCCGTCTGCAATGTCTGACAGCACTAAAAACAGGATGTCTTGTAGGGTAGGGTCGTTCCCTTTGTACCTGGAAGCATGTTTTTCCATAGATTAATTTGTTATTCACTTTCCACAATGATCCAAAACATGCAAGGCCAACTAGTTTAAATTTATGCGCAACTGCAAATAATGGACATCTCGCTGTGAAGCAAGGTATGGCTTTTTCCCTATATATATATATATATATATATATATATATATATATATATATGTGTGTGTGTGTGTGTGTGTGTGTGTGTGTGTGTTCGCACACGCGTAGACTAATGCGAAAAGGGATATATGGATACTGACAAAACGCATAGTGAAAAAGCACGACAGGAAATACACAAGATTGCTACGAGCTTATGGAACAAATCTTGGAAGCAACATCCCACAAAACCACAAATGTAAGGCGAACAAGACATGCGAAATACTGCTGAAGAAGCAAGGACTAAAACGTAAGTGTCGTTCTGTTATGGTCCTCTACACATGGACGAGCCAGTTATAGTCAACCACCAAGAACTTATCTACAACAGCTCTGCACGGACGCATGATGCTGTTTGAAAGACCTGTTCGGAGCGATGGATAATTGAGACGGATGAAAAGAGATAAAGTCAGGGAAGTCCGTACTAGTAGCGCGACTTGATGATAATGATATATACATATATATATAAACAATTAAATTATGACCAAAACCTTTTCGTTCTTCTCTTAGACCGGTTACCATACCAGTGTCATAGAGCATGGTTTCATACACTACAAAACATTTTGTATATACATATATATATATATATATACTGAGAGTTTACTGTGTTGTTTCAATCATCAGTTATTATTATTATTATTAATTGTTTTTTAATAACTATATATATGAATATATGTGTGTATATATATATATATATATGTGTGTGTGTGTGTGGAAAATATTAACTAAAGATGGAATATATTGTAGCTATTCAAAATAGATCTGTTCAAGTAAGGAGAAATATTATAAAAGCCAGTATTTAGGGAATTATATATATATATATATATATATATATATATATATATATATATATATATATATATATACAAAATGTTTTCAAAAAGCACGCAACTGGAGCTGTATTTGCAAAAACAAAAATTGATGAAGAATAAAATGCTTTTTTTTTCAAAATAGCTCCACTTATTCCTGTGAGTTTTTCATTGGCTAAAAAACTTTTGTAACTATTCTTTTGATATCTTACAGTTACTTTGAGATATTTCTTTTAATGTTATCCATGGTCCTTTGAACTTACGCTTGAGTTAAATTTTTAATTAAAAAATAATAGAAAAGAAAAATAGCGTGGATATTCACTGGAACTGAATATGGAGGGTGGAGCACTTGCACAATCCTATGTTTCACTAAAAATATTTTCATTCAAAAGTATCAAGACTGGCTTCATAATTGTTTCTTTTCTTTTTTCAATTTGGAACTAATCTAAGCAGATAAATTCTAGACTTTTAAATGCCTGGGAATCATCATTGATTCTCAACTGTGCCACATTTTAAATAATAACAAAATCAACAGCATTAAAGCTACAGTTTTATAGGCGTATGTTATGCATACAATCTATTCGTGAGTTGCTCTAAATTTTCATTATTGACTTCTTTTCTCTAATTTTTGTACTGTCGTAACGAAGCTTGAAATATTCACACTCAACTAATTACAAAATAGAAATTCTTTAATCAAAGGCCATCATTCATTTCCTGCTTATAACCAGAAAATATGAGATTTATTTTTCCTTTGTTCCGACAATTCATAGCTTTGGAAAGGGAAAGAGAATTTTATGAAAGCCTGGCTTTTTCAATTTGATTAATTCAACCATGCCCTACGGCTTCTCTTTGCGTTTCCTCGTGTTTGATGAACATTTTTGAACAAACGCTATTTCATTAAGAACCATTATTGTTGGGTTAATGAGTCCCTTTAATTAATAAGCCAACTTAATGAACATTGTTTCTATACTAATAATTGCTGCATGTTGTAAAAATTTTATGCCTGATTACTCGCAACACTGATACGGTTTTCGATTCTCTTTGACATTAACGCTTTTATTTCAATTTTTGCCTAGATTTATTTATCCGGCAAAATAATGCCCACTTCTTAGAAAAACAACATTCAACTTGAACATAATAAAAAGTTTAATTTGAGAATACTACCTGCTTACCCATGCTTATATAGGTACACACATCATGTTCTCTCAGTCTCAAATTATATACATATGTTTGTAATAAAATGATTATAATTATAATTAATAATCAATTATACTCATTTTTTCATTTATTAGTCCATGACAACAGTTTCATTTTCAACACAATTATTCAGATGGGCGTTTTCTTTTCAACCCAATGATTTAGATGTTTAAAAAACAAAACAAAAAAAGATCCGTATGGAACATGAAACAGTTGTAGACATCAATTTTAAACATGGTGTTACAGCATCTATGTCACATTGATTAAACATCATGGTGCGTATTATTCGATATTGATGGGAATATGCAAAAGAGAATTACCACCCCCCAAATAAAAATATCAATAATGTTAATACTGTAATATTCCTCATTTTACGGAGAAAGTAAGATTTTGTCCGTTCTTAAATGTGGTTTTGAGCAGCGTTTACGGTGTTGCGGAGGCCAGATAAATATACCGGTCCCGCAAACTTTTGAAATATAAGTGATTGACAACGAACTAGGCATGAATGACAAAACAAGGGTGTTGCTTCGAAAGACCAAACTTTATTATGGCGAATCGTAAATCGAAAAAGCGTACGGCGAACAATTGTCACGGCCGGATGGTGATCGTTGGATCAGGATCTAGTCGCTGGAGCAGGTCTGGATAGCTGGTACAAGGCTGATATTCGTTGGATAGGTGGTCGCTGGTGCAGGACTGGTTTCCACTGGTGCAGATCTGGTAGATGCTGGCATCTGCTGGTGCAGGAAAGTGGTCGCTGGTTCAGGACTGGTAGTTGCTGGTGCAGAACTGGTAGCTGCTGGTATCTGCTGGTGCAGGAAGGTGGTCGCCGGTGCAGGGCTGGTAGCTGCTGGTGCCGTCTCAAAGGGTGTTAGGTTAGACTTTCTGAATTAGACCTGAAAAGGGCTATTAGATTGAGAAACTGGTAGTTGTGTCTGCTGCATTGTGCCGTCTCAGGAGGTGTTTGGATAGACTTTCTGAGTAGCCCTGAAAAGAGCTTTTAAGCCGAGAGGCTGGCAATCTACCTGCGTCGTCTGCGGCTGGAATCAGGACGTCGGCTTTAGGGGAAGCCTTGAGCAGTCTTCGTGGGCAGCTGCTGCTGATTAGGCTTCGGTCATAGGACGACCAAGAGAGAATCTGATTTCTCCCGCAGCCTTGGCTGACGTCCTGCCCCACTGATTTGACCCGGTTTGATACTGCTGCTTTTATAGCTACTGTGCGCTACTACGCATTGTGGTCTACGTACACTGGGTTTGCTATTTATAACTAAATAATGGTGAGAAGTTTCATTCTACTTCGACTTATTTTGTCCATTAGTTGAGGACTGTCCTTAGAAAGACAAGCTGAATTTAATATTTTAAAAAGAACGTTCTGTGCGGAGCGATTTAGTCCCTTAACGACTCGTTCCGAAATACTATTGACTGATGACATCAGTGACTCATCACTTCTTGGAAAGGGGTTTGTTTGTTTTGTTTTTGTTTGGTTTATGAGTAGTCGGTTGACTACGATAACAGTATCATGGTTCTTATAATTCGGTACGGATGAATAAACGCATGTGATAATTATCCTCAAAAGGAAAAATATCTACCCATCTATCAAGCTATCTACTTATCTAATCTAATTTAATGCAGTAGAATATTCCTCACTTACCCGAGAAAGCAAAACGACTTAAATTCTAAGTCGAAAACAGAATTTTCCCGGCCTTTTTGTCTTTTCGTAAATGTGGCTTGGAGCAACGTCTACAGCACGTAGAGATTTCGTGATGCCTATGAAGTTTTTAATGCACATGAGAATTAAGCCGAAGATGAAAAATAATTACCAATTATAGAATTGTACATTAAATTTAGTGCATTAAGCAACAAATCTATAATGAACTGTTTTGTTGTTTTTACCATTTATATTTAACCAGACAATCCATAAACCCATTGGGTTCCAAATGTAACAGCATTCCAAAATGATACAACTGCTTCTATTTTGAAATGAGTGAAGGATTATAATTAGTATTTCTTAGTTATCTCAATTATATTGAGAATTTGGCTGATTAAAAATTACATTCAGTGTAGATTCAGACCCCATAAAATGAACAGTGTTTTATACAGCCTTGCTCCACATTCGGCTAGCCAGGAAAAACTCAATAAAAAATTGAATAAACAATCATTGTCTGTCATATTTAATTGAGAAACATGATTTAAAGTGTATATATATATATATATATATATATATATATATATATATATATATATATATATATATATATACGCACACATTCCTTTTATTGTAGAGATAGTATCAAAAGGTCATTGTAACTCCGAGAAACTATTTTTAAAATTAAAAAATCTTTTATTAAGCAGCAGATGTTGTTTTCGGGTCAATTGAAAGGAAGAAGAAATTGAAATACGTTCGCCATTTTAAAATAAAGATATCAGTTGCTTGCTTTTTGCCTACGTTTAGTTAGGATGGAGATATACATAAAAAAATCTTTTTGTTTAAAGCTTTTTCTTTAAGTAGGCAAATGGGAACTTACGGGGGATGATATTATGCAGCAACAGAGAGGAGACGAAGCTAAACAGAGAAGCAAGATGAACGGAGAGAGAGAGGGGGAGGAATAAAAGGGGAGAGAGGATTTCGGTGAGAAAACTTGAAAGAGAAATCGAAAATAAGTATAAATGAAAGAATGGACATAGAGTGTACAAAAAGAAGAAAGAAAAGTGAGAAATGAAAGAATACAAGAAGAAAGAAAAAGAGGGGAGTGGTATAAAAAAAAAGAAAAATGCTGAAAGAGATTAGGAGAGTTGTAAAGAAGAAGAGAAACGCGACTATTGTTAGAAGAAGAAGAAGAAGAAGAAGAAGAAGAAGAAGAAGAAGAAGAAGAAGAAGAAGAAGAAGAAGAAGAAGAAGAAGAAAAGTTGTAGAACATGAAGGTGATGGTGATGTCAATTTTCATTGGTGCACTTGGAACGGTATCTTAAGGCCTGGGAAAAGAACTGGGGGAAACTGGAAATTAGAGGAAGAATCGAGATCATTCAGACAACAGCACTGTTAAGATCTACTTGAATACTTCGAAGAGTCCTGGATACATGATATGACCTCAGGTCACCACGACTTCAATTAAAAATCCCCAGTTAAAATTGGTGTGAAACATTTGCTTGTCGTGGTCGTGGTCGTGGTAGTAGTTGCAGTAGTCATCGATAATGCCAAAAGCAAAAGAAGAGGGAAAAAAATCTTTAGTCTGTTTCCCAAAATGAGTACAGTATAATATAAATTTGTTTTTTCTGTGGCTTTTGAAAAAAAATGTCTGGGCACTTTAAATCAAGACTTAGACGTCTGGGCATGACTTTTTAATGCAATAGGTGGGGCAGTCAGGACGATGAAATGCCGCTCCCAATTATTTATTCATTTATTTATTTTACCTAGCTTAAATAGAAAGAAAGAAAGAAAGAAAGAAAGAAAGAATTTTTAATTAAAGAAAACTAGAAAAAAATGGATGTGACACAAGGTCGGTTTAACCTGAAGTCCCTTTCAAGAAAGGACTCCCTTGGTTGGGCAATAACAAAACTATCCATCTCTACTTCCCCTTTTGGCATTAGATGTTAGACTGTAAACCCAACCTTTACCCATTTTAGTCAATAAAGCAGATACTGCCAGGAGAAACAATTTCTGACAGAAACTTCTCGAATCTGCACCTCTCAGCCAAAAACGCCAGGGTGGGGTGTTATTCTAATCATCTGAACTCTTAGTTCGTTTCACAAAAATCAACAACATCTCAAGCATAAAACACATTCAAACTTTGCTTCATGGCACAGACATCTTTGTTCAATTTCTGACTTTCCCATGGACAACAACTATGTCATGAAGAGAGAAGACCTGTAGCATACACCCTTACTCAAGCCTGTGTCGAAATTCAGCGGCAGATCTTGCTACACCAGGACCAATTTGAACAAAAACTTATGAACCCAGTCATGATACTTTTAAACAAAATGCTTTGGTATAACACTAGATTGTGCAAATGCGGCACCCTCCATGTTCATCAGGTCTAGTTTTGTGCTTTAGTCTTGTTCCTTCAACTTCAAATTCATCGCAAGGATAAGATTTTAGGATGTGGAGATTAAAAGATATAACAGGGTACAACTTCACACTATATCAAAAGTGTCAGTGGTGCTCGGTATAACTTGCTGGAATATATGTGTTGAGTGCCAAGGACATTATTTTGGAGAAAGTTAATTTTTTATTCAATCTGAATTGGTAAATACAGCTTTTATCTGAATACTTTTTGAAGAGATCTTGTATATATTGTCATGAAACTTCGACTAGTTTATTGTCGGCGAAGGTGATAAGCTTTTAATCTCGACCTTTTTACCTACGCCCATCGCCCGGACAACGCCAAGCGTATTGCTGGTATTAGGTCGGCCAATATTCTATTTCGGAATGTCATTCAACCTCAAGCGAACAGGGAAAACTAATACACAGAGATTTTCGAACTAGCAGAAAATTAAGACAACACGAAATGCACAATTTAGAATACAAATTATTTTATTATCAACCCAAAAAATAAAGGCAGGTATGAGAAGTAAAATATTCTTAGCGCCAAAAATTAAAACGTTAATAGTTGAACTATTTTGGGACAATTCACCTAGATTTTTTCTTGTAATGAAGTATGCAAATTTTTTTTTTTATGTGTTTTGCGTGCGGTAGGAACGGGGTAAGCAAAAAGTAAAACAACATTAAAATGAAAGCTTATCTTACTTCTCTCTCTCATTTTCTTTTATCTTTTTTTATACATATATGTCTCTCTCTTTCTTTTTTTCTACTGTTGCGTTTCACCGACCGTTAGTTTTTCTTTTTTTTTTTCTGGTGTCGCGTTTCACCGACAGTTAATTTTTCTTTCTGTTTCTTTCTTTCTGGGTACATCTTTGAATCGTTTCTTGTTCTCAAGTTTTTATCTTTGTCAGTCGACGAATAAAAGTCACACGGTTCTTAGCCTTTTTCTAGCGGCCCTTTAATCTTCCCATATGAGCTGGGCTGGGGAAGACCGTTTATTCTTTGCATTACAGACACGTCTGTCTGTTAAGGGATCTCTCGGTCAACTGACTTGGCTGATTTTTCTTCTGCAAGATCGACCTTCCCGCTATCTCGTTTCACGTAGGCTTCTTGGCCAATCGGGATCCAGCCTTCAAATAGGTCGCTTGTTGCTAAGGGCTGCTTGCCATTTCATACATCCATATTAGGGAAACTTGACCGTTAATCGGTCAGCACGCACCCTTGGCCCGAATTCACACTTCAGACTTTTCGTCTACTTTTGCAGGTTGGTGAGGGAAATAAAGAGAGAGGGGGGTCTATATTTATGAGTAAAATATGAATTCATTATATATATATATATATATATATATATATGACATAAACATAAAACATGAATAAAACTGATCAATGCAATTGTAATCAAAGAGAGAAAATTAAGTTAAGCACATATGTGCTCAACATGAATGATCATACTTTGCCCCTTTATTTGTTTTTTGGTAATAAATTCATTTACATTCAAATGAAGTTAGACCACTTGCAAAAGTTATCATTAGATTTTTTGTCCCCCCTCTCTCTCTCTCTCTTTCTCATGCACTCACACACACAAACAGCATAACAGTTATCATAATAGAAAATGGAATTGGCGACTCGAGCTCAAATCGCGGAGAAAGTTATTTCCGTTTTATTTGGCGCTAATACCCTTTACAAAGGCATAAATTCATCTGTTCTCCGAGCCCCAGCAATGGGTAAATAGTCGATCAGGCTAGGTTTTTAGTCTTGGTTTGGCAACCAGTCAAAGAGAAGGAAAACTTTGAATTCAAACCGGCTGTATTCTAAAAATTGACCTTATGTCTCATCCTGCGCATGGAGGGTCAGTTGCGTAAATATATACATGTGTCACATCCAAACAAATGTTCAGGAAATTCCTTTCTGAGACAAGGGCAGATAACCTAACTTGGCCTATTGGCCTTGAGTGTGAGAACTTTAGTTGTCTGCGAGGATGAGAGAAAGACGTCTACTGTTATTGGTACACAGATAGTTTCAAAGACCAAAGTCGGTGCCCACTTGTATTTGTGAATGAAACAAAGAATTCTGTCAGTTAGGATAACTGCAGGAGCTCTTTCATGGCATTAGCATTGGCCAGTCATGTATGATGCTAGCATCCTTGTTAAGGCACACCAAATCATTCTATCAGAGGCAGCACTTTCAATATATATATATGTGTGTGTGTGTGTGTGTGTGTGTGTGTGTGTGTGTGTGTGTGTGTGTGTGTGTGTGTGTGTGTGAAAGAGAGAGAGAGAGAGAGAGAGAGAGAGAGAGAGAGAGAGAGAGAGAAAATACGTGGGAAAGTGGATAAACTGAAACAGTTTTATTTCAAAAGACTTCTGCAGAATTTTTCAAATAAAGACGAAATGCTATTCTTGAATCCGTTTTCCCTGTTTCGGTTTATTCACTTTTCCACTTATTTTTTCACATCTTGTCGGATCTTATCATTTCTTCATATATATATATATATATATATATATATATATCCTATCAAAAAAGGTATCCACAGATACTTCATACGTCAAAGATCTAGTTTTCTATATGTTAATTGATATTTGTGACACTATGAAGGAGGACATTTTGAACACTTAAGATAAAGTGTCATTTAAATATCTTATGTTTTTATTTTTAAACTTTATGATAAGATTTTTAGAAAATGTTTAATTAACTTTCAGTGAATAACTGATGCTGCTACTAACAAACTATGCGTAAGATTTTTGGGGTGGAGAGGTGCACATTAAAAACCGACTGAGCAAAAGTCTAGGCGAGGAAAAGAAAAAAGAAAAAATTCCTGAAAAAATCCAATACTGAAAAATAAGTTTATCCCAAATAGAAATGACAAAACTCAGCACATTAAATCTTTTCTTTTTTAGGTTCGTACAAAAAAAAAAAGAAAAAACCAAAAGTAAGAAAAACTAAAAACATTTTTAAATTCCTAATAGCAGTAATTTAATTTTTCTTAATAAAAAATGGCTCTCTATTTTCTAAATTTTTTTCAGTCATGGTTTGTGTTTTCAAAGCATTTCTTTCTGTACTCACCACTACACAAAAGAAATCCAACCAAATGTGATATCCTCAAATGGCAGCCATCTTTTCTTCTTCAATTTTTCACCAACTATCTTTTGTTTTTAATAAACATGTCTCCTTTCATTTCTTCATTTCCTTGATATTTATGTCTTTTTTGTTTGTGTACGAGTTTTTTCCTTTCTTTGCGAGTGTGGGGGACATTTTTTAAGTTTGAAGAAAATGCATTTGCTAAAGGCAAATGTAAAACTCAAGAGCTTCAAAAACTTGTTCTACATGATCAGAAAAGAACTTTTCGTCAAGAAATTAGTATCGGGAATGTAAGTCTACTGTAGTTATTTTTATTATGCAGCTTTTCCTCATAAATATATCAAACTTGTCACTTTTGATTCAATATATATATATGTGTGTGTGGCTGGGTGGGTGTAAGTAAGTTGGTCGGCCGTTATTGAAGGCGACCCAAAGGCTTCCTTTTCAATAACTACTACACCGAGGTGTAGGGGAAGGTGCTACTCCTTTCCTTTCACCTCTTACCCTTGATCTGTACCATATAATGCTGAGTAATGAGCAAGGAGGCATCGAGTACCATTTTTGAGTCTTTGGTATAGCTTGACCTGGGATTGAACCCCGGTCGCCCGGGCCATTGGCGAACACCATTATACCAATGGGCTGGTTGTCAATATATATATATATATATATATATATATATATATATATATATATATATTGTGTGTGTGAGAGAGAAAGAGAGAGAAAGAGAGAGACAGAGAGTTTACTATATCTTTAGATAAAGAGTTTTCAATATATGTGAGAGAGCATGCCTATCTTAGGATAGTAAAGTCATAGAGTCAACGGTACTTAGTGAATGTCAGTTTCTCGCCAACGTGATCATTGTATATAAAATAAGAATTTATTTGTAAGGCACGTTTCCATTTTCTCTACGTATGAATTGCTATTCTCATCAACTAGTTTTCATTTTGTTAGTCATATTTCTTATCTACAATATTATATATATATATATATATATATATATATATATATATATATATATATATATATATATATATGTATGTATGTATATGCCATCGAATCTTATTTGGTAGGTTTTAAACGTGAAAAAAATAGCTGCGTGTAGAGTTTTATATCCAGATCAGTTATGATTGTAATATTTGAGCAATTCAACAGAAAATTTCATTGTAACACATGTATTTCTTTTATGGGGGAGTTCTATAAATCTTGGCTCCTCATCTGAATTCTATTCTTTCCGGCAATTTTGGTTAGCTTTAACTAACTGAGATACATCTGTGCGTCATAGGATATATATCTAACATGTTCGGGAAGACATTTTGGCAGCAGTTAGTAAACAATTTAGAAAATAAATCAATATCAACAAAAGTAGTTTAAGAAATGTGACGTTCTTTTTTTCTCTTCGTTAATTTCTCTTTCGTCTTTTTTATTCTAGTTTCTTTAATTTTGAGTTTTCCTTTTTGTTTTGGACTAGAAAGAAAAAAGTACAAATTCAGTTCACTTTCTTTTAGTCGCTGAGTTTTCTTATCATTCTTCTCATTTCTTTTCCTTTAATTCCACCATTTTATTTTAAATTTGTCTCTCTATTTTTCCTCATTTTCTGTTCTCTTTCCGATTATTTCTTTCTTTTTCTTTAAAACTTTTCTTTTCAAAATTCATATTAACAATTGGCTGATGGGATATATCGAGACATATGGATGTACAACATTAAAATAAAAATTGACAGCTTATGAAATTATGTGTTATGTGACTTAAGATGACGTACATTTACGATCACGGCCAAAAGGTACAAGTGAAAACTCAAATTTGAAATAATCTATTAGAAATTTCATATATCGAGTGTTATATATCCGGAATGAGGAGACAATTATACTTGTATATAAAAATATGATCTCTCTTGTTTATTACGAGTGGTGGGGGAGTTGGTTGTGTGTGTGTGTGTGTGAGAGAGAGAGAGAGAGAGAGAGAGAGAGAGAAGGACTCCGGAACTGCAAAGAAATACATACAGTGAGATACAGTATCTTGAGTGAGTTGACTTCTTCGCTCTGACTCCACGAGGCTGGCACAGTTAATCATCTTCGTTTCTTCTTCGTTTTAGGATCATACTCGCTTTCGATATTAGGGAATCTTGTACATTTTCTACCTCCAGGGCCCACGCCCAGGGCGGCGTGACGTCTGATCTCTCTGTCCTCACAGCTAACCGCTTACTTTGCTGACTTCCTTTCCGAGGTTGAAAAACTTCCATCGTAATATACTTTTCGGGCGCCCACACATTATCCCTCCGGCGTCGCACCCACACAATTCACATGGCATTTCAGCTGTCTTTTGTTTACCTTAAGACACAGGTGCATATCCTGTTTTGAAAACCACAAACTTACACAGCCTGTCAAAGGTCAATATGTAACACAGGCAGCAAAAACGAGTACTAATTCCAGCATGTCATACCTGTTCATATATTCCTCTCTCTCTCTCTCTCTCTCTCTCTCTCTCTCTCTCTCTCTCTCTCTCTCTCTTGCAATTCTTTACACACAATCAGCTACAGTTTAACCTGTAAATTTTATTGTAAAGTCTCCAGATGTCGACCAACAGGAAAATGCCTGGACCAGCCAATATCATGTTCTCTTAATCCTTTGACTCCCCATAAACCTAATATTTAAGACCGGGTGCTATTTTACCATGGTAAAAAAGCCCAAAGTTTGAACACGACGTAATATTAACTTGAGGACTCTAGCTCATAGATCTACAACTCCCTCATGGCAAATTACCTGTGCATACTTTGTTTCATGCAAATTACCTTACCACACAGGTAGGTTGTTTAAATTCAAAGATTTTCCTTTTCCTTAACTAGTTACTTTATTCAAGTTAGAGAGCTAGGTCTATTCTTCTGATTACCATAACTGAGGAATGAAGAAATGGATTCATACCTTTTCCAAGGTCATTAGTGCACAAAGAAGTGCAAACACTCACATCCAGAATTTGAATTTGGTTGCACAGTAGTATAGATTGATAGATCCTCAGAAATGTCCATTGATTGCGATAAAATACCTGTTTGGATTTTTTTTTTCTCATTTCAATCGTGAATATAGTAAAATTATAGCCAAATCAGATACGTATGAGTGGATTCCTTTTGTCAGCAGAAAAATAAAAGGCAAATATTTTATTGCATTTTCTCTTCTGAAGAATTTACAATTATTAGCTTCTTTGTCATGCCAGCCATAGAGCACTTTGAATTTCCATTTTATTTGCTGCTTTCTTTGTACCATTTCTTTGGCCCGAGGAGGGTTGTCTTTGTTTTATTTTGTTTTTTAATATTTTTTATTTTATTTCCGGTTCATATTTTCTCATTTATTGGATATGTAAATTAAATCAGATATCATTTGCAGTCACCCACTTGATTGATATGATTTTGAGCTCAAAATAGCAAACTATATTTAGTGAGGACTTAAACGTCAAGATATTAAAGTTTTGGGTCACCTAGTGACTATTACTCCTTCTTTTTTATTATCAATTGCAGAAAACCTGCCCTGTGGACAGGATTTTAATTTATATAAACTGACCATAAATTAGCCCACTTCACTTCTTACTACAGCAACAAGCACACATATACCGTTGAACTGTGTTTTGTGATAGATATCACCAAGAGTTCAATGTTTATGGTTTCCGGGTGGCCACACTGTGTACTACAAATGTAAAAACAATAATTTTTCAAATCTTTATTTTTAGGGACTGGAAAAAGTTCTAGTAATAAAGTTATAACCTGAAGTTACTTGCCAGGAAATATTCAGTGAATGGTGTGATTTATAAGGTTAACCAAAAAAATACAAAACAGTACAAAATATGTTTTCAATTGTCTTGATAAGTTCTGAATAAGTTTACAGAAGCAATAAAGGATTTTGAGCCAGGAGGGATCCAAATTGACCTGCTAGTTAGGCAACTCTTATAAATAGCATTGTGAGTTTACCTTTTCAATTGTCTTGATAAGTTCTGAAAAAGATTACCGAGGCAATAAAGGATTTTGAGCTAGGAGAGATGCAAAGTAACCTGCCATCATTGTGAATTTGTCCCTTCAATCTCTTTGTTCTAAATAAAATTGTTGAAGAATAGAAAGAAATTAACTCCATTAAAAATAATTTTCCATACATTTACTATTGAAAAATCCACAAAAAATCATTACATTTCTTGCAAAATAAATTTGTTTTCCTTGCATGAAATTATTGTTTTTTACTCTCAGAATCAAGTGATTAGAATCAAATTATATATATATATATATATATATATATATATATAGAGAGAGAGAGAGAGAGAGAGAGAGAGAGAGAGAGAGAGAAAGTACTACTGATAAATATTTGAACAAAAAGACAATTTGTTTCTTTATTTTAGTTCTTACATCTACACAAAGCGAAGTCAACATACGCATAGTTAAAGTTTAAATAACTATTGGCAGGTTAACGGTTGTATGGAAATCTGATCTATCTGTATGATTGCATAACTTGGACTCTAACAAAACACTTAGAGAAAAGCGTAAATGGTAACTGCATAAGGATGCTGCGCGCTCTATGGAACAAATACTGGAAGCAGTACCCAACAAAACTGCGGCTGAATGCCCAATTACTCGCCATTTCGTAAACCATCCAAGTAAGATGAGCAAGACACGCTGGTAACTGCTAGAAAAATAAGGACGAACTCATCAGTGACCTTCTCCAATGGACTCGTTCACCAGAACTGAGTGGACAGTGGCTGCTGTCAAGAAGACTAACCTAACAAATGCGATAGCCGATAGAGACAGATAGTCAGAAAGATCAAAGAAATCGTTGATATATATATATATATATATATATATATATATATATATATATATATATATATATATATATATATCATCATCATCATCATGTCACGCTACCAGTATGGATCTCGCTGACCCTCTCTTGCTACTCGCCTCTATCGTCCATCGCTCCCGGGAGGTCCTCAAAGCTATATCATGTATCGGCACAGAGCAGTTGTATATAGGTTCTTGCTGGTCGTCCTGCCTTTGCTCGTCAACGTGAAGAAGTCAGCTGGAGTATATCGCTTATGAGTTTGTCCTCACTTCTCCAGCAGTATCCTGCATGTCTGGTTCGTCTAACATAGATAGTTTTCGTGATAGGTGGAAGGTGACCGTATAGCTTCTATTTTGTTTGGTGTTGCCTCCAGGACATGTTCAATATTGCTTGCAGCATTTTCGTGTAATTGCCGTCAAGCTTTTTCTCCATATGTTTAGTTAGCGTCCATGTTGTGCAGATGCAGTATCGACACAACCGCCGCTTGGAAAAAAACTGCATTTTATTTTATCGGTCAGAACTACCATTTAGAGGGGAGATGTCGCCTCTTTAATTAAAGCACGTGTATTCCGTCTTGTCTGCGTTGACATGGAGGCTTATGCCAACAGCTGCTCGTTCTTGACTATGAAGCAGAGTTTCGGCTTGGACGGGTGTATTTGCCAGAAGCGCTATGTCATCGGCGTAGTCCACGTCCGTAATTGTTTATGCGGAGTATTTTCTGCTTCTTTCCTTTGCCAGCTCGAAACCGTTTTTTTTTCATTTTATCAATAGACGTTCTAAGCACGTAGTCTAGGCAGATAATAAAGAGGTATGGGGCTAATGTGCCTCCCTGTAGCACACCTGCTACAATGTCGAAGCAGTCTGTGTCTCCAACCGGGGAGCAGACTTTTACTTTCATGTTCTTGCGTTTTTATTGTGTTTTTATGTTCTTGTATATATATATATATATATATATATGGAAAGACAGAGTTTGGTTTGATTTGGTTTGGTTTGGTTAGGATGGAAAGAGAGAATTTGGTTTGGTTTGGTTTGGTTTCTTTAATGTCATATCAAACTACGCAGGTTTTTAATGTCAAAAAACACCCTGATAGAATAGCTGTAGTGATATTATTTAACCCATAGTTGGGGGAAAAATGGGGGGGGGTTATATCTTTCCCTCAGGTATTAGTCCAAAAGTAAACGTAACAGTGGGGCTCGTATTCCTACCCACTTACTTCGAGGCCTCTGTCTGGAGAGAGAGAGAGAGAGAGAGAGAGAGAGAGAGAGAGAGAGAGAGAGAGAGAGAGAGAGAGAGAGAAAGAGGTTCACTTTTTTTGTTATATTGTCATGTTGTAATTGTCATTTTTTTCAGGTTTTTTTTTTCTTTTACTGCTATTAAATGTTTGGATGGTTGCGTCTGTATTATTGGGGTTCAAAGTATTATTATTTTTACTTTGAGTGAGTCCAAAGTGGTTGATTCGTGGTCGGATGGTCCAAAATGGGCTCTCAGTCGAATTCTTCTGAAAAAATGATTTTCCATCATTTTCCATTGAGTGATTATTAAAGTGTAATAGACAAGGGCAAAAACTGAAGCCTTTGTTCAGTGGTTGAAATAGATTTTTGCTGAATTTTTGCCTGCTTAGATTTATTATTCGTCCATGAAGGTCAATTTTAAATCAGTAGATCTTTCGAATCTGCTTCCCAAAATATCGAAAGCTTCTATTGTCGCTGTTAAAATGTTATGTATCCGCCCAAGTGCATTGGTTGGAGGACTCTGATTTTTTGAGTAGCTTTATGTATTTAGAAGGGTTTGAGTATATGAGTAAATAAGGAAATAAATCCGACAGTATGAAGAAAAATTAAAAATCAAAAATATCCTAAATTTGATGAATTTATTATAAAAATCGACATTGAACAATTCAGTTGTAACAACTACAACCGAAACGTTCAATGTCGACTTTAATAATAAATTCATCAAATTTTGGATTATTTTGTTTTTTCAACTTTTTTCATATATATATATATATATATATATATATATATATATATATATATATATATATATATATATATAAACTTGCATATGTTTTTAAATCAGCAATTTGATTTCATAATAAAAAAAAAACATTTTTCAGATATTTGATATTCAGAAACTTAAAACACGACTAAATGCATGTTTTGTTATGCTGACTGCAAAATTTTGGTTATTCTTGCATTACTGTTTTAACTGTCAAGACCCAGAGATTAGTGGCATATTGTCTGTTTGTTCAAATATTTATGAGAAGTACTATATATATATATATATAAGTCACAGGATATCTTGTATATAAGTAGATGCCAATTTCAAAGTCACTGATTGTTTTTTTATTGTTTTTCTTTCTTTCTTTTCTCTTTCTTCTTGATATTTTTACTCTCTGATTAAACATTATCTACTGTTATCAATTTCATTTGAAGTACCTTGCACCCTATTCCCTCTGTTTCTTCACAACCAAAGGCAGAAAAACAGGTGATTTTATTAATTCCACTGCACCTGTTGTAAGTAATATCACTTAAAAGTACGCTCAAGAAGCCGGCGTTAATTTTTGTTCTGCTACTTTACACGTCTTTCCTTGAAAGGAAAATTTTCTGTCATCTTCCACCCAATCATTTTGGACTTTACAGTTAAATCTGTAAACACAGCTCGCTGGCATCTTATCATAACAAATAAAAATACACACCCATTTTTAGTCTTTCAAGGTATCTGTATCTTAGCGAGGTGGGAAGGTTTTCAGATTAGCAGAGGCCATTTTCTGCTTTCTTTGTTTTCAAATATAGAAACAAACTATACTCGGATTATTTTTTTTATTTATATCTGTTTACAAACGTGAACCTTGTGTGAGACAAGATCACGATATTGGAACCCCCAGTAACTTGCTAACTATAGCAGATCCCTATATACTTGCCCTTCATTTCCGTAAAACAAGAAACTTCCTTATGTTTGTTTTGTTCGTTTTTGTTTGTTTGTTTTTTTTTTTGTTTTTTTTTAGATAAAATTAAAAAGAACGCTATTATCTTCAATATAAACCTTTGCCTACCATTATGTCTGCTTGTCTTGCATGTCTATTGTTATTTATGAGATTACTTGACAGCAAAGAACGTATTGGGTTCTCATAGTAACAGTGGTCCTTGATGATATTGATGCTTCTATTTCGAAAAGTGAGAAAGATTCTAATTAGCATATCATTTGTCAATGATTTAAAAAAATAAAAATTCTGCATTCTCTAAGATAGACTGTATTGTTCTGAAATTCCTATATTATCGTTGTTCTAATAAAAACCTTGCTACAATGTGCCATTTTTATGGGGTTTTATGAGAATTTTTGCAATAAATCGATTGAGCATTTTCAGTCTTTATCATAAATCATTTTTTACTAGTATTTTTCATTTTTAATTTCAGCTTTTTTTTGTTTGCTTTTTTTTTTTTTGCTTAGTTTTTTCTTATTACAATTCCCTCTGAATATCATTTCTATGAGAGTAAGGAACGATACATATCGGAGACAATGAAAGGGCAAGATGTAGGTAAAACTCAAATTCATATTCACTTTTGCCTCGGGAAACCTGGTTATATGTACCAGCTGCCTTAACAACTAAACTATTAGAACAATAAATACTGCAGAAGCCTACATTAAACGTATAAACCTATCCTTTACTTGATTCCTCAATATCTTGATGCCAAGATTTTAGTTATTCTCTTTATACACTATTAAACTTTGATTTGTCTAGTGCACAGGCCACAGGTTCCTTACAGTTCCTACTGTTCTTAAGTGGCGACCCATCTAAGAATTGAACCGGCTCATTATTGCTTATCTTCAATGATCTGACAGAAACTAGTGCTTTCAACATGAATTTTCCATAAGTCAAGCATCAGTACTCATAAGTTAATTGTACCTGAATAATTAAAAATCAAAAAGGTGAAAGAAAATACTATTCAAAATTAATAATGATAATAATAATAATAATAATGATAATAATATTCAAAATTAATGATAATAATAATAATAATAATAATAATAATAATAATAACGCAACAAAATAGCAGCTGTAGCTTATATTGTGATAAAGATGAAACGATCAATCACATTATAAATGAATGCAGTAAGTTAGCATAAAAAGAGTATAAGACTAGACACGACTGGGTGGAGAAGATTATCCACTAGGAATTGTGCAAAAAGTTTAAATTTGACCAACAAATGGTATATGCACAACCCAGAATCCACCCTGGAAAATGAGACACACAAATTTCTCTGGGATTTTGAGATAAAAACGGATCATATAATCTCGGCCAAACGATCGGACCTTGTGATAGTCAACAAAAAAAGTGAACCTGCCGAATAGTGGACTTTGCCGTTCCAGCTGACCACTGAAGGAAAGCGAAGAGAGAGATAAGTACCTATACCTTGCTAGAAAATTGAAAAACTATGGAACATGAAAGTGACGGTGATACCAATTGTAATTGGTACGCTCGGTACAGTCACCAAAGGATTGATACAGGGACTGGAAGACTTGGAAATAAGAGGATGAGTGGAGACAATTCAAACAACAGCATTATTAAGATCGGCCAGAATACTGGGAAGAGTCCTGGAGACTTGAGAAGACTTTTCCTGAGAGAAACCATCAGCTAACGCTGGCGTGAAAAACTCTCAAAAGAGTAGAATAATAATAATAGACTCGCATAAACTCCTATGGGACTTTAACATACAAACGGATCACCTAATCCCGGCCAGAAGACCAGACCTCATAATAATCAACAAAAAAAAGAGAATCTGCAAAATTGTAGACTTTGCTGTCCCGGCGGACCACGGAATAAATCTGAAGGAAAGTGAGAAGAAGGATAAGTACCTCGACCTTGCTAGAGAATTGAAAAAGCTGTGGAACATGAAAGTAACGATTGTGCCAATTGTGATTGGTGCGTTAGGTACAATAACTAAAGGATTATTAAAAGACCTGGAGGACTTGGAAGTTGGCGGACGGGTAGAGACTATCCAAACGACAGCATTGCTAAGAACGGCCAGAATCCTGAGACGAGTCCTGGAGACTTGTGGAGACTTGCTGTCACTCAAACTCAGGTGAAAAACCATCAGCTAACACTGATGTGAGAAACTCTAACTGACTGACAATGCTTAATCTAAAAATGAAAATAGACAAAGAAATCAATTAGGTCCATTAGCTACCCTAAGAGAATGCACAATCTCTGTGTCAACTATGCTGACTTAAAACATACATACAGGGTGTCTTAAAATAGATGCAACCCATTAATATGATAACGATTTATTCTTTAATTATTATATCAGCTTCCAGGACATGCAATCTACTTTTTTTTCTTATCTCATTAATAAATCATTATCATATTAATAGATTGCACGTTTTTTTAGATTGTTTTAAATGGTTTTGTCTCCAAATAAATAGTGACGTAAAACATTTTTCCTCTCTTGTCCAAGTCATTGTGATCGAGGATTAATAGTTGTTATAGTAAACTATTTTCAAATCTGAAACAAAACAGAACACAGTAGTCGTGTTAGTAACCGTCACATGGGTCCCATGTATATTGCGACACTCTATATATGTACAAACTCGGCCTATGCACAAAACATATTCAAACTTCCCTCCAAGGTGCAGACATCTTTGTTCGGAGCTATCTCGTCATTCTTCTTAAAGAAAATCAGTGAAAGGTGACAACATTAAATCTTTTATTATTAGTTTCTTATATGATCTCCCTGAGCCCAAAATATTTTGGGCTTATGGTATTGCAATGTACAGTTGTTCAAAAATAAATATAGAAGACTGTAGCGAGTTTGTCTACCTTTGGCTGTAAAGAGTCATCTTGAGTTAGTGATGTCATACTCAAGGGTCAGTCATAAAACACTGAATAGAGTAACTAATCGAGCTTGATATAAAGGCACAGACTAGCAAATTCGGACTCTCATTTAATGTTGTAGTAAGTTTGTTTTTTAAATGTGGTTTCAAATAATAATAACTGAATGCAAACAATTATAGCTTTAAGTGACTATTCTTAATACAAGTAATCTATGCACAGTAATGTGATTTCAAATATTAATACTTTATTCAAGAATGAGCAAAGGACTATAATTAGCATTTCATAGTTATCTCTATTATATTGAGAATTTGTCTGATTAAAAAATGGCATTCAGTGTGAAATTAAACCCCTTAAAATTATCATGTTGTTCCAAACTGGATTTGGAATAGCTCTATTCTCTAATTCAGAATATTAAAAGCATATTACTCAAAAATTTTTACTATGAGGTGCTGTTTTTGCTGGATTTTGGTAATATATATATATATATATATATATATATAACATAGATATTACCATAGTGAACTAGAATTAAAATACCATGATACCGCTAATGGTTGGACATTTATTTCTGTATCTGCAGGGAAAACTCCGTCAATGCCGCCATAAGAGGTGTAGGAATGCTTCCAAGTCCTCGTACCTCAAAATTACTAAATTGTTTAAAGAAAACCCAACCAAGAATTATGTGTGTTTCATTTAATGGTGACCCCTAACAAAACATCGTCTCTTGCAACAGTCCCATCAATACCAGTGATGAATCTGATATCACCACTTTCTACAACAGGCTATTTTCCCTTGCTCGACACATTTCCAAACTCAACGTTCTAATAATCGGTGGAGACGTGAAAGCTCAAATAGGCAAAGATGAAAATGATAAATTTGGCTTACACCGAAATTTGGCTTTCCAAACAGAAATGGCGAATATCTAGATGATTTTTTTACTCGAAAACAGTCTTTTATGCCTAAACACTACATTCCAAAAAGGGAAGGAAAAACTATAGACTGACACCAATCCAAATAACGCTTAAGCACAGGTAGAATTTATACTCATAAACAAAAAGTGGATAAATAGCGCTCTGAATTGTGAGGCATACTTCTCATATAAAGAAGTATCTTTCCGATAAGTTACACCTGAGTCTACGCAGAAATAAGAAACATCAGTTAAAAACCACACATTATAATTAGTCCTCACTTACCAATAAAAAAGATATAAGCAATAAATATACGATAACTGGAAGAAACAAATTTGATACTTTTCAGGGCACATCTGAAAGACATGCTTCAAATGACGAATATGAAAACTTTATTACCGCCCATTTGGAAGCAGCACCAGAACACATACCAACTAAGAGCCAAATGTAGAGTTCCTAGGAGTCACAAGTAGATAGAAAAAAAAAGAGATAACTTTTTAAAAGTACCATTAATAAATAAAAAAACAAACAATAAATGGCAACACAGAAACTTAAGAAAACCCAGACAGAACTAACCAACACATGCTAAAAAGAATTATTAGAATGCATTCAACGTTAAATTGATAAAATTAGAAACTCTGCAGAAGACTGACAGTCACGAGAGCAAAACTAAAAGCTGCTAGCCAAGAAGAAAGACTTCAGAAATGGAAAGAATATTTCAAGAATCTGCTTTAAAATCTTCCTGAAATCACTGACAAAACTATCCAAAAAATTATTAATGGCCAACTAGATATCAGACTAAGGTAGTTTAAAGAGGAAGAACTTGACACAGTATTGAGAAAATTAAAAACAGAAAAGCCGCAGATATTGATGAAATACCCTCTGAAGTTTGGGAGACCGGAAGATTTGACAACATACTACTCCAATTGTGCAACGCTCTCTATACACAAAACACAATTGATGAATGGACGAAAAGGTGCATTCTTCCCATACCCAAGAAAGACAACTTTGAAATCAATAAAAAAACTACAGAGGCATAACTTTAACTGGCATAGCTGCCAAAGTCTATAATATTGCATCTCAATCATATCCAACCCGAAATCATCAAAGGAATACGGAGAAAGAATCTCGAGGTAATACAACTATTCTTTGATTTCTTCAAAATTTCCATACACAGAAGAAAGATGGAGCAAATACTACTAGTATATGGTCTTCCTAAAGAAACTGTTATCTCTATCATGATGATCTACAAAACATGAAAGCAATGGTTCACTCTCATGATGAAGACACATATTTAGTTGGTTGGTTGGGTGGTTGTTTTACAGCTTATCAACCCTTTTTGGGTCATTTAACGCCGAATTGAATTTTAAACAATTCAGTTTACTATAAGTATAGTTTTTGTTTACAAGCAGTTAAATGTCAAAACAGTTCAGTTAAATGTCAAAACAATTCTATTTCAAACAATTCATTTAAGCATAAGTACACAATGTCAAAAACAGTTCCATTTCAAACAATTAAGTTTAGCATAATAAATATACAGTTTCGTACTGTTTAAAAATCGTTCCATTTTAAATTATTCTATTTAGCACAAGTACACAGTTTAGTTCTATTTGAGCCATAGATAGGACCCTATCAGGTGCTTTCACTCTAGACCAGAATGAATCTGGGAGTGATGGCAATGAAGGGGTACTCTGCATTCCCCAAAGCTCCAGCATTACTGGAACCTCACCATCAGATTGTTTAGTGTTATATCCAGCACACTCGTTAAAGGAGGGGGGGTCTTACCTCTCTGCAAAGAAGAAGTCTGTGTATTTTACAGCCCCAATGGAGTGTGCAAGAAGACACAGACTTCTTCGACATTGTTGCTGGAGTTTTGCAAGGATATTCATTTGGACTGTATGTGTTTAAACTCTACTTAAACAACATATTATGGACATCAAAAGATCTAATAAAAATGGTTTTGCATTAAAAAGGGCAAGAAGCAGATTATATCCCACAGAAACTGTAACAGATGCAGACTATGCAGATGATCAAGCGCTCCTCACAAATACACCAGTCCAAGCAGAATCCTAACTCTATAGCCTAGAGCAAGCAGCAAGAGGCATTGGCCTCTATGTGAATGCAAATAAAGCAGAGTACATGTGTTTTAAACAAAAAAGAACCATCTTCATTCTAAGTGGCAAGCCTCTTTTAGTTTTACTAGTGGACCAGTTCACACATCTCAGGAGCAACATCTCACCTACTGAAAGTGATGTCAATATACATTGGCTAGGCCTGTAGAATATGCTAACAGCATCACTGCAGGGGGGTAAGACCCAACCCATAACAAGTGCCCTGAATATGACATTGAACTATCTGATGGTGAGGCTCCAGTTCTGGAGCATTGGAGAATGTGGAGTACCTCTTCATTGACATCACTCCCATGTCCACTCTCACCCAGAGTCATAGTACCTATTAGGGTTCTATTTATGGATCAAATAGAACTGTTTAACCATTTAACTGTGAATAAACAAATGACTGATGTTGAATTGTTAGTGTTAAATAGAAATACTTAAAACCATTAAACTATGTGCAAATAAAACTAATGGTGTTAGATAGCAATACTTGAACCATGTAAATGTATAAAAACAAATAATCAATACTCAATAGAAAAATTTGTGTTCGATAGGAATACTTAAAACCATTAATCATCTGCAAAAATTGAATTATAGATATTACATGGCAATACTTGAAACCATTTAACTGTATGCAAACAAATGATCTCTGGCTTGTTTAAAATGTTATCAACAAACTATTCATTTTTCAAATCATATATGTATAAACAGGATTTGGCATTAAATCACACACAAGAGTTGAAATGCCATAAAACCCAACCAACCCAACCATACACCCAGTGAGGGCAGGGAATTCTAATAACATTATCAATCATATGGAAATCTGATTAATCTGATAAAATAAAACAGGATTTCTTCCAAGCTGTTGCTGTGTCCATACTACTATATGGATGCACCATCTGAATGCTAACAAAACACATAGAGAAAAAGCTTGATGGGAACTACACAAGAATGCTGTAAGCTGTTTTGTATAAATCTTGGGAGCAATACCCCACAAAATAGCAGCTGTATGGCTATCTGCCCCCGATCTCACAAACCATCCTTGAACAACACATGGTGAGCACTTATGGAGTAGCAAGGACAAACTCATAAGCGACATTCTCTTATGGACTCCTTCTCATAGACATCCCAGGATTGGTCAACCCGCAAAGATTTACTTACATCAGCTTTGAGTGGACACAGGATGCAGCTTAGAAAACCTACTAAGCACTATGGATGATCAGAATGGATAGCAAGAAAGTCAGCTGAGTCTATGCTCACAGTATGACTAGATGATGATCACATATATATATATATATATATATATATATATTGAGAGAGAGAGAGAGAGAGAAAGTTGGTTGGTTGGTTTTACAGCATGACAACTTTTGTAGCCTAGTAAGTTGGGCTGTATAACACACCACTTGCATCTTTGCCGAGGAGTATGATGCCCCCGCTCCCAACAAGTACACTGGATATGACACCAAACTATCTGATAGTAAGGCTCCAGAACTGGAGCTTTTTTTTTTCATGCAATTATATAGTTTCCGGTACCAAATGATAATCCTTTGTAAACAATCATAGTTTCTTGTTATAATTCTTAACAAAAATAATTTGCATACAGTTATATTGTTTCAAGTTTTCCTATCTTTTATCAATAATTCTTAGAAAGATCTACTTGACCTATAGATGAGAACCTAACAATCTTAATGCTGTATTATTTAAACATTAAGAAGTCTAATTACAGTATGATGATTAACTTCTTTATTTTATTAATCATATAAAATTAATATCTATTTTTTACTAATTTTATACAATTTTCTTGCTGTTATGATCTAAGAAGATATTCATATTTATTTTAATAATTAAATTACATTTTTTAAATTTTAATAAGATGTCTGTGATCAGTTTTTATGATTTAATAGTAATAGAAAACCAATCCCCCACTTTAAGTACGGAGACTTTTAAAACAATCTAAAAACTGCTTTAAATGCACAAAGGTGATTTTTATTTTCATACCATTATATTCTGACATATGACATGTGTCTACATTGTTGGACTGATACAAAAACATAGTGACACATTTTAACATTATAAAAGATGATGTGAGAATATCTCTGCAAAGTTGAGTCTGTTTTCAGTCATTATTATAAAGATATAAAGGGTAATTATTTATCCTCTCATTGCTTTGAACTAACTAAAGAATAAACAACTAACACTGACAATGTCCCAAGTTGATCATTATTGAAAAATACTAATATTAACTGCTGACAATAAAATTGGGTTCATTTTGATTCTACATAATTTCTTCTATCTTTTTTTTATTACTATCATTTCAAGTCACCTGTTTTTTTTTCTCAAAAAACAAAAAAACAAAACAGAAAACAGAAAAATAATGAAAAAATAAAAGCTCTCCTTTTGGCCATTGTTATCATTCTGAGTTTTATGGTGTAGGTTTAATGCTGATAAATATAGATGTGAATGAATGTAAGCGAGCGGATAATAATCAGAGAGATTTGTTCGTGTTTCTTTATTGTGGGAATACTCATTTTTTATTTATTTTTTATTTTAACTGTTTTGCTTCTTTTTTTCTTCTTATGTGCACACATGAGACAGTAAACAAGGATGTGTATGAGTATAAGAAAATGTTTATATAATTGTGTTCAAAAAATATCAAGACTGAATCTGTATTTGCTGAAAGAGAAATGAACAAGGAATGAAATTTTAAAGAATAGAAGGTTAAATAATAGAAACAGTGAAAAGTGAACAAGTTGAACATTAAATTCATTCTTTGAGCTGTCTTGTTGCTACTACAATATTTCAGCCAGTTCATTATACAACCTTTATCAGGGGCACAAATACACTATCTATGATTTAGAGAAAAGTCATTATCAATTGCTTGACCTATTGATCTCATTCGTTTTATTATCTTCTTTTTTGTTACTACAATATTTCAGCCAATTCTTTCTACAGCCTTCATCAGGTGCACAAAGATAACTTTTTGTAATTTTGAGAAAAGTCATTATCATTCCAAGAATTGTTCAGACTATTGATTCTGTTCTTTTTGTTGTAACCACAATAGTTTAGCCAATCCTTTCATGGTAAGGGAAAAGATGAGGGAGAGAGAAATCTTTTTTTTTTGTTGTTTTTTGCTTTTTTTATTGGTAGTGCAAACCAGAAAATGGCAGGCAAACATGTTGGACCAATCAATATATTTGTCATCACTTGTTTTGTATATTTGAAACATTAGTATGTATATGAGTGTATTGATGTATATGTGAGTGTGTACATTGGTGTGAATGTATGTGCATCGGTATGTATATTCGGACATTAGTGTGTGTGCTTGTATGAGTGCATTGATGTATGTGTGTGTATGTGTATTGATATGTGCATACATACATTAATGTTTGTGTGCATGTATTAGTGAGCATGTGTGTGTGTGTGTGTGTGTGTGCGTGTGTATTATTGTATGCATAGTTGGATTGGTCTGTATGTATGCGCATGGATATGTGTATAGATGTATGTATGTGTGTATGGATGTATAATTGTTTTTGTGTGTGTATGCACATTATTGTGCACATGGTTACATTGTGTATGTATGTATATGTGTATGTGTGTGTGTGTGTGTATGTGTGTAATGGTTTTTCTATATATTTATGTGTGAACTATGTCACACTAACTGATCAAAAGTAATTTCTCAATCTCTTTGTTGCTCACGGTTCTCTCTCTCTCTCTCTCTCTCTCTCTCTCTCTCTCTCTCTCTCTCTTCTTTTCTCTTAACCTCTATCTTTTTTACTATTTCTTCTCATCTGTTTTTTTCTTACCTTTCTCATTCCTTTTCTACCTCTTCCCCTCTTTTTCATTCTCTTTCTTCCTTTCTCTTTCTCTGTCTCTCTTGGTTATTGGTATTTTTCTCATATCTTTCAACATAGTCTAAATGAATGATGACTGGTTTAATAACTGAATAGATATAAAATATCCAATAGCCAAAGATATTTTTAGAAAAGCTCTTTGATCCTACCCTCAATAAACTCAAAGCCCCATTCAAGGGTCCGGTACACCCAGTCAAAAAACTACTAATAACCAACAGTATGATATAGATATTTATAATCATAATTTTTGTCCACACAAAGAGAATAACATCAAAAAGAGGCTGACTCTAAAAAGAGAGTACAGTGGTACTTTATTCAGTTTATGACAAAAAAGACCAATGTTCAAGTTCTGTATTGGATTAAAGAAGATTCAATTCACATAGAAAAAGAAAAAGAACTATGCTGTTAAAATACAATTAAAATAACAGAGAAACTACAGTGGTCTAATAGGTAAGGCTGCTATCATGGTAAAACAGACATCCCAAGGAAATAGAGGATGTGGGTTTAAATCTAACTAGAGACTTATTTCCAACCTGCATTACTTAATTTTGACCATTGTATTATGGTTAGATTGTTGCACTAAAAACCAACTGAAATTAAGATGAAATCTATACTTGTTATAAAAATCCTATCTGATAAGGAAGAGTCAACATTTCTTCCCAACTTTTTTCTTTTCACTCTTTCTGTTTCTCTCCTCCCTTGCCTCTCTCTCTCTCTCTCTCTCTCTCTCTCTCTCTCTCTCACTTTTTCTTCTCATTTTTCTGTTTGTTTCTTTATTTCTCTGTCTGTAACTTCTTTGAGGATCAGGGAGTAGTATCTGGGTACCCTAATCAATCTATCACTCTATGAAACTTCTGTCTCAGATTAGAACATAGTAACCTTACCATCAGAAATTTAATTAGATATATTACAATTTTTTTATTTAAATCCAAAAATTACAAAAATTGAAATATAAGGCCAAACCGAGAAAGGAATGACTATTTTTTAAAATTTATTTCAATTCTTCTTTGAAAGGTTAAAGAACTGTTAGAAACAATGTGCCAAATGTGTTGAAGTTGGGAGTAATATGCAGAATAGCTTGTATGTTTATGTCTCTAAGTCCTCTCCATCTTAATTAAGCTGAGAACTCTTTAGCAGTCTCTCATAAAAACCTTTATATGTTTTGTTATTTTTTTTGCACTTTTTTATAAGTATTATATTTTACTCTCTCTGAAATAATAAATTTTTTTAAAATCTTTTACCAATAATAATAATAAACAACACAAAATAGAGAAGACATTTACTACTCTCTAATAAACTGCAGACTGTTCCCTGAAGGACAGAAAGGATGCCACTAGGGAACAAGATGATCAGGTGATCTACTATACATCGATTAACACATTCTCAAGGGGAACAAAATGAGACAAAAAAGTATCTCTGGCATAGACTGACTTCTAAAGGACATACGATATGGTCCTACAAAGCTAGATAATAGATTGTCTCAAAATGTACCAGATAGCCAACTAAGTCATTAGGTTTATTGAAAAAAAACATGAAAAATTGGAGAGTGGAATTGACAGCAGAAGGAAAAGTTTAGCTGAGGTGAAAATCCAGAGAGGTAAATTCAAGGGAGATGCACTGTCACCGTTACTATTTATGATAGCGATAATGCCACTCAATCATATACTTAGGAAATGCACAGGTAGATACAAACTTACTTAAGCACAAGAAAAAATCAACCACCTAATGTACATAAACAACATCAAACTGTTTGCTGAAAATGAAAAAGAATTGGAAACCCTAATACAAATGATAAGAATATACAGTTAAGATGTCGGGATGGAATTTGGCATAGAAAAGGGTGCTATGGTAATAACAAGAAGCTAAAAAAACAACTGACAGAAAGAATAGAGCTACCAAATCAAGAAAAAATTACAACATTTGAGGAAAAGGAAACTTACAAGTACTTGGGAATATTGGAAGTGGACAACATCAAACAAGTGAAAGAAAAAATCAAAAAAGAATATCTTAGGAGAAAGCAAACACTACTCAAAACCAAACTATTTAGCAGAAATCTTATCATAGGGATAAACACCTGGGCTATCCTCCTTGTAAAATACTCAGGACCATTCTTAAAGTGGATGAGGAAAGAACTTCAACAAATACACTGAGAACAAGAAAACTAATGTTAATGCATAAGATCTTACATCCCAGAGATGACATAGAAAGATTATATGGATCAAGAAAAAAGGAAGAAGACTTGTCAGCATTGAAGATAGTGCTGATATAAATGACACAATGATCAACAGAACAACAATAACTAGGAAACAGAAATGGAAATTAAAAAAATAAAAACATATGTGTGGATATATAAAACAAGCAAAATCTCTCACAAGAAAACTTGGACATGGCAAAGAATTGGACATCTTAAGAGAGAAAACTGAATTTCTTCTGATAGCAGCACAAGACAACGCCATAAGGACCAACTACATTAAAGTAAAAATAGATTAAACACAACAGCTAATGCTGGTGTGAAAAACACACAAAGAGTATAATAATATTAATAATAATAATAACAAGAGCCATGATAATAATAGTAGTAGTAATAAATAAGGAGAAAAATTGTAATCTAGTGGATTTTGCCATTCTATTAGATCATTGAGTGAAAATAAAAGAAAGGAAAAAGATTGACAAATACTTAAATCTTATTAGAGAGCTAAAAAAAAACTGTAGAACCTGCAGGTGACAGTGATACCAAATGTAGATGAAGCCCTTGGAATGATGCCCAAAGGCCTGGAAAGGAGATAGGGAGAATTGGAGATCAGAAGAATCAAGACCATCCAGACCATACCACTGTTGAAATCAGCTAGAATACTTTGAAGAGTCTTGGAGACCTGTGTAGACTTCAATAAAAAAAACACCTGTTAAAACTGGTGTGAACAACTTGCATGGAGTAAAAATAATAATGCTTCAATCTGTATATTTACATGATGGTTTTTAAAATAACCATGGTATTTCACAAGTACAGATGCTATACTCTGATCCTAGGCAAAAATAATATGAAGTGACACTTTGATCCAAAATAGAAATTCTTACATTTAGAAAAATCATTTATATGGGATCTATTCTAGTTATGCTAGAATAATTAATTCTGTATAATATGCATTTGTGTATAATAAGCACTTCTAACTTTTAGCTCCAAAATTCTTTAAAAAAACATCTTTTGCACTGACTTATTAGAATTTGTTGCTGATAAATTTAACATTTGTTCAATTTTTTATCCAAATCATACTTACTAAAAATAAGAAATTGTATATAGTTTATATTTATATAGGTTGCACTAAGTCTTTAAAAACAGAATATACATAGAATTTAGAGCAGACACAGACGTATGAAAATCAATAATAATAATGATGTTTATGATGATGATGATGATAACTGACAATGCTTCATCAGAAAAATAAATGAAATAAAATGTAATGTTCTATAAACAATACCTAAAAGCAATTGCAATAAACATGGTGCCAATGTATCAAGAGAGAAAGAAAGGGATATGTTCATAGAAGTGATTGAGTCTTCTATACTATCATAGTTGAAAAGGCAGCTAGTATAAAAAACAGGCAAAAAAAGATATGAATTTGAGTCTCACCAACAGGTTATTATTTATTATTATTATCTCAATACATGCTGTTCCTTGCCATAAAAATAAGTCAATTGAGTTGCAATAAAAAGCAAATAAAAATGAAAAGATGAAGGAATGTACTAGTTAGAATAATAACATGATTATACACAGCGTAGAAAGATGGAAACAGCAAAAGAGCAGCAGAGATTAGAGCAGTGGAGTTTCTTAAAGCAGACATACATCATCTCATGAGGCCTTCACTACAAAGCTATGATCTCAAGATGCAAAGTATTGCCTGTTGTTGATTGATCTGCAAACTGACCTAATCACAGAAGTAAGTGAAGTGTGCTATGACATTAAGTGCTTTAAAGATATTTTAAATGTTTACCCAATGTTCTAAGTCGGCTCATAATCAGCTTTATTAAATTATACATGCAACACATCATTTCATCATTACAGGCCTGTTCAGTACATCTCAAATATATATATATATATATATACACCTTCCCTTACTATTTCTCCCCTTCTATTTCTTCTTCACTAATTCTCTTTAGTTCTCTCACACTTTTCTCCTTCTCTCTCTCTTTCTCTCTCTCTCTCTAGCTCTCTCGTTCTCTCTCCCTCTTCCCATCCTGCATTTATTTTCTTCGATTTTTCTGTCTATTTTTTTATTTCTCAGTCTGTAACTTCCCTCAGGATCAGTGCAGTATCTGTGCACTCTAATCAATCTGATCATAAAATGATCAGTTCAAAACACTTGGATACCAAAAAATAATTTTCATTCAATGAATGAATATTGCGATGTTACCAGGTCATTTGTCATCACTTCTTTTGTCGTATCATCTTTTTTAAAATCTATTTTAAAAACTTCACAAAAATGTTTTCCTGATGATGATCAAAGGTTGAAACTAGTTGAGAACAATTAAAAAACAAATAACTACAAAGGAATATTTTTATTTGTCTTTTTACTTTTATTTATCTCTCTTTGTTCATCTCTTATATATATATATATATATATATATATATATATACAGAGACTAGAAATATTACTCTTCAATGATTGATTACCAGTAAAATTTTGAAAGTACTTCAGTTTTTTTTCTGCTCATTAAGCAGACAAATGAAGTATGATAAAAAGCATTGAAACTAAAGTTATACTTGCTGAGACAGATATGAATAATGAATGAAACATTAGGTTTCTTCAAAATAATCTCCTTATATTCAACACACTTATTCCAGTAAGTTTCCAATTGGTCTAAGCACCTCCTCTTTTCTTTTAATATCCATCCCCAAATCTATTACATTTCAGACACATTTTCAGTTTGAGAAAAAAGAAAATTTCATGTAAACTAGTTTTGGGGAGTATGGAGGGTATTGAACTTGCAGAATCTTGTATTTCACCAAAATCTGCAGATCAAAAAGTATTGAGAATTGATATTAATTTGTCTAGATATCAAGACAAATTATATATGCTGAAATGATAGATTATGGAGAATCTTACAATATAGAAATATGAGAAAAGTTGAATAAATCAGTTTTAAGTGTTGGATTTATCCAACTTTCCACATTTCCTTCATATATGCCACTCAATCACATACTTAGGAAATACACTAGTAGATACAAACTTACTTAAACACAAGAAAATTATATGTATGTATGTATTGCTGCACAAAAAGATATTTTAATGCATGTATACTCCTCTTTTGAGGGTGTGTCCACCGATCACCGAATAGTCACGGCGAAAATACGGTTAAGCCTACGAAAAAACGCCAAACGAACAGCGACTACCAAACACTATGACTGGGCCCTATTGAACAACAGAGATATAAGAGATAAATACGTATTAGAATTAAGAAACAGATTCGAAACACTACAAGAAAAGACCGAAAAAAGTACACCAAATGACGAATAGGAAAATTTCGTCAATGCACACCTCGAGGCAGCAGCGAAATGCATTCCAACAAAACTCAAAACTAAATATAGAGTCCCATGGGGAACTTTAGCGGTGAGAGAAAAACGTGCACTAGTGAAAATAGCCTCCAAAAACTATCGAAAAAACCCAACAAACACAAATGCCTTAAAACTAAAAACGGCACAATATCAATTAGCAGGCATATATATAAAGGAACAGACAGAATACATTCAAAATCAGATAGATAAGATTAGAGACTCGGTGGAAGATAGACAATCTAGGATAGCCTGGCAAACAATAAACGAAGTGAGTAGAAGAAAGAACACAGCCAAAGCAAAACTGAAAGCAGCAAACCAACAAGAAAGAATAAAACTGTGGAAACAGCACTTCGAAAACTTACTAGGAAACCCACCGAAAATAACAAATGAACCAATCACCAGAATAATTAGCAAACAATTAGACATTAAACTAGGACCGTTCACACAAGAAGAACTCGACTCGGTTCTCAGAAAAATTAAAAATAGGAAAGCTGCAGGGCTGGACGAAATTCCCCCGGAAGTATGGAAGACCAGACAATTTGATGACATACTGCTCCGACACTGCAACGCAGTATACAATCAAAATCCGATAGATAGATGGATGAAGGGATGCATACTCCCCTTCCCTAAAAAGGGGGACCTCGGATTAGCCAAAAACTACCGAGGCATAACACTTACATCCATAGCAGCCAAAATCTACAATGCCCAACGACGAAACCGCATAGAACCCAAAATCAACAACATACTTAGAAAAAACCAAAATGGCTTCTGAAGAAATAGATCCACGACCTCACAAATATTAACCATCCGTAGAATCCTTGAAGGTGTACGGGCAAAAAACCTACAAGCAACATTATTATTTGTTGACTTTACCAAGGCTTTCGATTCCATTCACAGAGGAAAGATGGAACAAATCCTACTAGCGTACGGCATACCTAAAGAAATCATAGCGGCAATAACGATTCTCTATAGAAACACTAAAGTAAAAGTACGATCACCAGATGGAGACACAGAATACTTCGACATTGTAGCAGGAGTACTACAAGGGGACACGCTGGCCCTGTACCTCTTTATCATTTGTCTAGACTACGTACTTAGAACATCGATTGACAAAATCAAAGAGAATGGCTTCAAACTGACGAAGAAAAGAAGCAGAAGGTACCCCGCAACAACAATTACCGACACCGACTACGCCGATGACATAGCGATACTGGCAAATACACCCGACCAAGCCGAAACACTACTGCATAGCAGCAAGCATAGGCCTCTATGTTAATGCACACAAAACGGAATATATGGGCTATAATCAAACGGGGGACATCTCCACTCTAGAAGGAACCCCTCTTAAACTAGTAGACAAATTCACTTACCTAGGAAGCAGCGTCGAATCAACCGAAAAGGACATCGAAACGAGGTTAGCGAAAGCATGGACAGCTCTCAATAGGCTATCGATTATATGGAAATCAGACCTAACCGTTAAAATGAAACGCAGTTTCTTTCAGGCAGCGGTCACATCGATACTGCTATATGGCTGCACTACATGGATGCTAACAAAACGGCTCGAGAAGAAGCTAGACGGCAATTACACAAGAATGCTACGTGCAATCTTAAACAAGTCCTGGTGGCAACACCCCACAAGACACCAACTGTACGGCCACCTGCCCCCTATCACGAAAACTATTCAAGTTAGACGAACCAGACATGCAGGACACTGCTGGAGAAGCAGGGACAAACTCATAAGAGATGTACTCTTATGGACCCCTACACATGGCCTTGCAAAAGCAGGATGACCAGCACGAACATACATTCAGCAGCTATGTGAGGATACGGGATGTTGTCCTGAAGACCTACCTAGGGCGATGAACGATAGGGAGGAGTGGCGAGAGAGGGTCAGGGATATCCGTGCTACCAGCACGATATGATGATGATGATCATTATATTATATATATATATATATATATATATGTGTGTGTGTGTGTGTGTGTGTGTGTGTGTGTGTGTGTGTGTGTGTGCATATAAATATATATATATATATATATATATATATATATATATAAATTCAAGGGCAAATTTCTCCTGTGGGCTTCCACAAATGGACACACCACTATTAGCTGACCAGCAAACACCTATATTCATCAACTCTGTGAGAACACTGGATGCCGTCTGGAGGACCTGCCAAGGGTAATGGATGATAGAGATTGATGATGATATAATCTGTTGTCATAATAGCACTTAAAATTTTCTTCATTGAAAATGTATACTATCTTCCACAGCATAAATATTCTGATGAGTTAGATTTTAACTCAAAAAATTATAACATTTAACATATTTGTTCCTATTTTGTCCCTATTGTACCATTATAATATAATATGGACGTTTGATTAAGTTAAATTATTTTTATCTTTTCTTCTTCAATATTAATGAATTGCCCAGTCAAGTTCAACACTTTATCAAAGCAATCCACTGTAATGGATGGATAAAACTCCTTGATGTCAGACTGTAAGAAGACACACTTACTTTTATTGCTGATATTCCTGAACAAGTCAATGGCTGCCAGTGTGTTCATCCATTGATTTACTCCTAGGCTCTGTCTTAATTCACAGCAATTTTTTCTAATATGATTTTGCTGATACAACCAATTTGGTTTTTATTTGGATTGATGAGTCTGCATTGTGGGTTGCATTTAAACTTTTCCTTATGATTTTTAAATTGTTATAAATGCTGCCTTTTTTTCTATTTTATTGATGCAATTATCAATATTCAGTTTAGTCACTGGATTGATTTTATTCTCCCATGTTTTGGTGGCCATTTTGTAAATTTTTGTGTTGGATGTGTTGATTAATTTTTATATAACAGAGACTCACATTCATTATATGTTTATGTTTATATTTTTATGTAGTTTTTTTCTTAAAAAACTTTTTTACACTCAAATGTAAATAATTTCTTGAAAGATCTATTTGATCCATTAGATGACCAGGACTAACACACAGGGATTAATATCAATGAAAGGGTACTCTACACTCCCCAGATCTCCAGAACAAGAGCCTCCCCATCAGATGCTGTTTAATCTCATATAGTGACCCTGTCAACTGGGCACTAATTTTTATATGCTATATTTTTGTGCTGTAATAGTTTCTAGACATACCTGCCTTAATAATAGACATTCTGTTTTCAATTTTGTTTGAAGTCTGTCTATTATTTTAGTGAATTTCAATTTTTTAATAATTTTAGTGGATTTCAATTTTTTAATAATTTCAAACATATCTATCTCAAAATTGATCATGTCTTTATGCTTTGGGTTATAGTTTTGTCTTGATACCAAGTTTAGCATCTGTTACTTCTTAACTTTTGTTGAATGTGACAAAATAAATTTTTCACTCAATTCCTTTGATCAGACTTTCAATTTTATCTTTGAATAAAAGTTTATATTTATGCATTCATATCTTCTACATTGAATAGGAGCTATGAATTATTATTAAGTAATTGCCCAAAATATAAAAGACATTTTTTTAAGTGCTCATTGCTCTTAAATAGATCTGAAGCCAGTTTGATATGAAGAAGGAAAATACAATTTGGAAAATCATATTCTGGTGAAGCATATATATATATATATATATATATATATATATATATATGAAGAAAATAGAAAAAACAAAGTAATCCAAAAGTGATGAATTTTAATAATGGAAAGTCAACATTAAAATGTTTCAGTTTTAATAAGCCTCCATCAGGACTTTAAGATGGTGAAAAATATTGCTTGAACAGCAATGGATGTTTCATTATAATAACAGGAAAAAGAGAAAATATTAATACAAAGAAAGATCCCATAACCACTCAAACAGTGTTCTTTATTGAAAAACTATCACATGATTATATATATATATATATATATATATATATATATATATATATATATATATATATATATATATATATGAACTATTCAAAGTTTCTCATAATCAATCTTCTGATGAGTATATTCAAGTACAGCCAAAGTTCTTCTGATATGCTTGAATAAACTCAGCTAAAGATCAATAGCATGAGACTCCAAATCACAAGTGGTTTTATTTTATATATATATCTTTACCAACCAAACCCTCCTCATAAGTAGGATGTGACACAAGTTCAATTTTTTAATTGGAGTCTAACAGATTTGAATTAAGCCTTTTCCTTCTCCTTGCCATACCAAAGTTAAAGTTAATAATAATAATAATAATAAAAAAAAAAAAAAAAGAATAAAAAAATAAGCAATAATTGTAATAATAGTTACTTTGAATTATAAATGATAAAATTATTAAGAATTGATAATTATGATAATATCAATGCTAATAACACTAATTAGAAAAGCAGTATTCATAATGAAAATATAAAAATATTAAGAAATCAAACAGACTAAATTCTAATTTTAGATTGAAATCAAATAAAAACTATAAAAAATTTTAAGAGAACAAAGTAAATTTGATATTATTAATGGTGTTTATCACCACATTTTCCTTGATAAATAAATAAATGAATAAATAAATAGAGAGATTTTTCTTAAAATAAAATAAGATAGGTTAATTTAATGACAAGATTTTAGTTGCTGAGGGTTTTGTGAGGTATGTGAAAATTCTTGATACATAAGGATACATGACAAAGACATGACATCCATTTTTGAGACTGACTTCGCGCCCATGTCTTTTTGTTCTTTTTTTTTTAAATGAGTTAGAGTCCATGGAAAAAAAAAAAATTTTTCCCTTCATTATGTGATGGCTATCTGAAGAAGCTGGTTTCTCTAATAGAGTTGCCAGCTGAAATAAATTTATAATAGGCAAATGATGGTCTGTTGAGTTTTTCAATTATATGGAAATTTGCTCAGTAAGAAATTTATATACTAATTATCATACAGTGAGCACTCCTAGAGATTTATAAAAATCCTCTCATATATTCCCGAATACAAACATTCCCAATTCATCTTCTTTAGATATTTGGCATTGTGATTAGAATGCTCACTAATGGTCCAGGAGATCAGGGTTCAATCCCAAGTCAAGTCTTACCAAAATCTCAAAAACTGGTACTTAATGCCTCGTTGTTTAACACTCTGCATTATAAGGTATGGATCAAGGATAAGAGAGCAATCCAGGGAAAGAAGTAGTGCCTTTCCTTACACCTTGGTGTAGTAGCTATTGAAAAGGGAGCCTTCAGGTCACCCTTGATAACAGTCAGCCAACTTATACACAATTGTGCTTTTTTGTGTGTTTTATCTTATGGAATTTTGATAATATGAATGAATGCATACACACCATCTACAGCATTACTTATAAGTATTTGAGTAAACATTTTATTTTGATTACAATACTATTTGTTTCAAGACATTTCATGGCAATATAATTTGGATCTTCAAGTGTAAAACTAAGGGATTAAAAGCAAATTGTGTTGGCTCAAATTCTTATGATCAGTATCCATATATACTGAAATAATGAACTCACCAATAAGCATATAAATAGGCACATGAACTCATACCATGTTTATGTAGAGAAAGAGAAATATTGACAGATTGAAATACGTAATGATTTGGTTTGGTTTCTTTGTTTAATGGCATATCGCTCTTTGTAGGTTATTTGATGCCAAAGCCATTCTCCTCGAAGAACAATAGTGGTGCTATTTAACCCATACCCGGGAGGACAAGGGGGTTCATATCTTTCCCAAAGGTATTTGCCTGAAAGTGAACGTAATAGCGTGACTGGAATACGAATTCGCGTACTACGATTCCGCAGTCCATCACTTTAACTATTACACCATGAGGACATCCCTGAATATGTAATGAATAAGCTGAGATAGATAGATAGATAGATAGATAGATAGATAGATAGATAGATAGATCATAAAAAGAGTCCATTCAAATATTGATGAAATCTTTGTGCAACTTACTGACAGCAAAGCTTAATCTAATCCAAAAGGCTGCTTTGTGTTGTAAGGAAATAAAACTATTCACTCTTAATATTATCTTATCAAATGCTAGCCGACACATAAAAAAGAAAAATCTCAAATTTCAACCATTATCGTAAGACACTTTGTTGCCTTATTTATCAATGTCGGCCTCATCTTGTACTACAACACCAGGCTCAAAATAGACATGCACAGACGAGATTCAACCAGGCACATTTTTAGCCTGGATTAGGCAACTGAACAGTGGTAAGTAGCATTTAATATTGAACAAATATTAAAGCAGCAACTGGGTAATTCAAACAAGAACATTTTCAATATCTGCTAGACAATAGCAAAACAAATTTCTCAAGAAAAGCAACAAAAAGAAAAATAAAGATTTGTAGTCATGGTGACTGAATCTTTTGACCCTGTAAATCCTGAGACAAAATTCTAACATAGCCACTGTCTGCAGTAAACAGACAATATCAGTTAGTGTTTCTTGGATTCTTACTTTCTTATGGTTTCTAAGAACAGTTCAAGTGGCCAGTGAAACCTCAATTCTTAGGAGAAACTATTGTACTATATTAGATTCTTCTTTTTGTTATTTGCTTAATCCTATCTTTTCAGAAGCAAGAAAGATCTTACTTAAAAGTGGCGATATTGCTTCTACTAAAATGTTAATTGTTAAATTTCAAAGGAAATTAATTTGTGAAAAATCAAAAACTTTTCTTGAACATCTCTCTATCTATTCCAATTTATTCATATCTATCGATTTATCTATTGTTGGATATGCATGTACCAGGCTTTTTTTCTATGTAGTCTTTTCATATTTTTTTATCTATCTATCTATCTATCTATCTATCTATCTCTTAATATTCATATACCTGGTTTCCTTATAATATCGGTTGAAATGTAGTAGGAAAATTATTATCTATAAAACTTTTGGGCTTCCCCTCTATTAAAGCCTCCTTCCCTTACTTCTCAGCTATATCTCTGTTGCACCCATTGTCAACCTTGTCAAAAGTCAATCATACTTTCAGACCCCCCCCCCGACTAATTTGTCCAGATACATTTTAGAAACAGGTTAAAATTTCTGTAATTTTTTTTTATTTTTACATAAATTTAATTTATTCCAATAAATTTAATATAATTGGAAAGAAATACTGTCAATTTTTTTTTCAAACTATGATAATTTTTAAATTTTCCATAATTTCTCAATAAATACTGAAAATATTTTTGTTGTAGTCATCTACTAAGGCCAGATATCATCATCATCATCATCATCATCATCTCACGCCATCAGCACAGATATCCCTGACCCTCTCCCACTACCCTTCGCTATCGTCCATCACTTCCAGTAGGTCTTCAAGGCTGCATCCAGTATCGCCACAGAGCTGTTGTATATAGGTTCTTGCTGGTCATCCTGCCTTTGCCCGTCCATGTGAAGGGGTCCACTGGAATATGTTGCTAATGAGCTCATCCTTACTTCTCCAGCAATGTCCCACATGTCTGGTTCATCTAACTTGGATAGTTTTCATGATGGGTGGTAGGTAACCATATAGCTGCTGTTTTGTGGAGTGTTGCCTCCAGGACTTGTTCAATATTGTTTGCAGCATTCTTGTGTAGTTGCTGTCAAGCTTTTACTCCATATGTTTAGTTAACATTCATGTAGTATATCTATATAGTAGTATCGACATGATTGTTGCTTTGAAAAACTGTGTTTTATTTTATTGGTTAGATCTAACTTCCATATGACCGATAGCCTATCAATAGCTGTCTATGCCTTTGCTAGTCACATGTTGATGTCTGTGTTGGTTGATGAGACACTGCTTCCTAGGTAGGTGAACTTGTCTACTAGTTTCAGAGAACTAACATTTAGTGGGGAGATGTCGCCTCTTTGATTAAAACACATATATTCCATCTTGTGTGCATTGACATGGAGGCCTATACCTGCAGCTGCTTGTTCCAGACTGTGTAGCAGGGTTTTGGCTTAGGCAGATGTATTTGCCAGAAGCACTATACCATCAGCATAGTCCACATCCATAATTGTTTGTGTGGGATACCTTCTGTTTCTTTCCTTTGTTAGCTTGAAACCGTTTTCTTTCATTTTATCAATAGCCTTTCTAATCATATAGTCTAGACAGATGATAAAGTGGTATGAGGCTAATGTGTCTCCTTGCAGTACACCTGCTACAATGTCGAAGCAGTCTGGGTCTCCATCCAGGGAGCAAACTTTTACTTACTGGCACATAATGAGGATCAAATTCAGTAATTGTGGTCTTTTAACCTAGCTTGCTAACCATGGTACATACAAGATACCCAGAAAATAGAATTGTAATTTGGATACAGATAAGTATTTTACACTAATGATCATAGTAGCTACCTAACCTTACTGGCTGAGATTAGAGAGTAATATCTGTTTCTATTCCTCAGCTGTGTTTTTATCCTCAAGGTAAACTTGACACCTTGTTTCTATTTTTGAGCAGAATGCTGAAAAAAAAACAAGATATGCTTTCACACATTCTAATATACATTGATAAGTCGATAAAAATTTAATAAAAATCACATTTGACTGAATAACAAGAGATAGAAGGGAAAAAAAGAAAAAGAGAGCAGAAAGAAGGAGAAAGAGTTGTAAAATGGGAGAAAGAGAGAGAGAGATGCTTATATGTGGTTGCCTTTTATCGAGAGACTTTAAGAGGTGAACACATAAAAGTCAGCAATCAGCCATGCTGAGACTGTTTAAATATTGAGACGTCATGTCATTAATTCAACAAGGGAATGAAGATGCAAGTCACTCTAACACTTGACAAACAAGTTAAAGGCAGGAACTGAAGAAATATTCTTTTGGGGCTCTTAAACACCCACCCACACACACACACACGTCATGATGGGCCATCTATCTCCCCTTACCCAAGTGCTTAAATCCTAACAAGGTGTCAGTCTCTCTTTAACAACTCTCGTTTCACAGTGGACAAAATTTAATCACTTGAGAGAGACAGAATCAAAAGATGGCAGTTGATGGAGTCACCATGAAATCTAATTAGAAGAAGCACAAAGTACTTCATCTTTAACAGGACAGCTTTTACCTGCAAACTGTTTCTTTCATCCTCTCTCATGCTTGAAATCCTTAAATAGTGTCAAAGTATTCACCTCATACCCATTATCAGAATGCAAACCAAGGTTATAAATGGAAATGCAGAAAAATGCATTTTGTGACTGCAGACAACAGGAAACTCCTAGACCACCTTCAAGAAGACTTCTGCTAAGAGCCAATATTTTTCTTCCCCATGACTTTTAAGATACTCACCAGGAATTTTTTTCCCCATTTTCAAGAGTTTCTAATGTTATGCAGTCTTTATTGATATTATCTCAAGCTAGAGTCAACCAAACATATTTTCTGTCTTTCCAAATTTCAGTCTGGAACCAGCTAAGTGTAAACCTGTGCAGAAATATAACTGCCAGAATGCATTTCAAAAGAGACTGCAGTAAATGAATCCAAAAGTTAACATTTGAAGCTTTTATTCTTTTTAATGACTAATCAAATACGCTAAATACTACCAAGCAATTAACTGACTTATACTTAATCCTCATTATTATAATTATTACTCAACAATTGTTAGTTCAATGAAAGACAAAGGCTGCAGTTAATTTCTTTACCTTCTATCATCTATCCTCCAAGAATCATGCATAATCTTTTTTTTTTCTCTTGTATTTTTTTACTACAATTCCTTCTTAACACACACTAAAAAGAAACTGCATTCATTAATCTCATTTAACATCAAACCTCAGAGTAAACTCTCTAAAAACTTTTGGCAACATTTGACCAATTCTACATTCCTGACAGGACTATCCTGTAAAATCTTATTAGATAAGATCTGAGTAACTTTGTACATGAAATGGAACCTTAAAACTCTGAGCCTCTAATCCTTTTCATTAATACTTGAGCCAAACCTACACATATGCTGGTCAATTATATGAAATAATTCAGTTTTGATTGATCTTAGAGGATTGCACTTTGGATAACTTAATTTCAATAGATCCTATTGAATGCTATAAAAATCAGGCTTATTCTTAATATGAAGTATTGGTCATATTTTTCCTCCTCTCAGAATTAAATTTTTGAAATTACTATATTTTATCTTATTATTCTTTATACAATGTAAGTGAATAAATTCTACTGTCTATTGTGTAGACATTAAAATGATTAAGTAATGTCACAGTATTTGCCTGCTTCCAATTATCTGGATGTAAATCAAGGTTATAAATGGAACTGCAGACAACAGGGAACACACATCTGCTTCGATTTTTGTCAATATAGACTGGCTATTCAGCAAGAATAATTTTGTCTTGAATCAATATTTTAACCTCCAATCCTTTTCATTTATAAAAGTAAAGTTGGCGATCTTAGTTGAGGGTGACCCGAAGGCTCTCTTTTCGATAGCTACTACACCGATGTGTAGGGTAGAGTGCTACTCCATTTTCTGGATTGCTCCACTTTACCCTTGATCTCCACCTTATTTTGCTGAGTGTTAAGCAAGGAGGCATCAAGTACCATTTTTTAAGTCTTTGATATGACTCGACCTGGGATTGAACCAGGGTCTCCCGGGCCATTGGCAAACACTCACATCAATTACTAAATTAGTTCATTTTTTTTATTGTTTTAGAGTATTCTGTACTTTAAATGAAAGATGTTCTCATAATATTTTTTGTAATTACCTTATTTCAACATTTAATCCAATGTTGTCAGACTATTAGAATCAAGCTTATTTGTAATACAAAACAGGATAAGTATTTGACATTTTTTACCCCAAATAAACAGATTTTTGTCCAAATTTCTTAAATGCAGAATTGTGATTATTAATTTTTAACTAGTTTTTCCTTCATTTTGTGTTACTATTTATTGTAACAATCCGGTCATTTTATACATTTTATAGTTACATAAAGAAGTAGCCTCTTAGAAGATTTAAACTTGGGAGCCTGTCTTATATGGATAATGCTTTAACATTTAGGCCATAGAAACCAACCTGTAGATATCACTGAAATTTAGTCCCATAGGTACATTCTCTTTCACCTAATTTTTCTTCCACCCACTTGGTGAGGCTAAGGATATGCTGACTACATCTCCTGCAGAAGAGTAAGAACCCTGCACCCAAAAAAGAAATGTCATGGAGATCTAGGGAGTAAACCTAAGCTTGATATCATGTAACTGTGTTCAAAACCTCTTAAGAAATAAGTACATGAAAAACGTAAGTATGAACAAACAATGAATGGCATTCCCTAACCTCTAGAGATGAAATAATCCTAAACTGGTTGACAAGCTATTAAATTCAATCAATTAACCAATTTTTCTTCTCATCATATTGTTTTGTCGATAAATTTGAGAAGAGGCTTTAACAATTCAATTTTTTCCAAACAAGAGAATTTCACTATTTAATCTTTTTAATGAAGGGTCTCATGTGCATATACATAGGCCAGAAATTGCTCAGATTCCCACAATCACAACTCAAATCATTCCCTTTTGGTGCAATGGGGGAGGTGCTGTCGTTGAGTTGGTATCCCTAGAACTAAGTTCATCTTGTTTTTCTTTACCACATCCTGTCAGAGGAAAAACAGATATCATAATCTTATCTCAAATGGAAGAGTGAATCCTAGTCTTTGATATATTAATCAAAGAGCATTAGATCAAAAGTGTCAATCCCAGAAAAAAGTACTAAGCTGATTTTTTCAAAAACGTTTCCTAATGAATAACATTATGTTTCCACCTTGATCTTTTTCAATAAGGCATCCAAGATGGCTGCTAAATCCTTAAAAATGTTCATTACTTGGTTATTATTCATCCAAGTTTTTTCATCCAATCATAACATATCCAAAATTTGTCACTATCTTACTTTGAGGATTTTCAAGATGGCCACAAGCCGAATCCTTTAAATGTACATTATTAATTCATTAATTATCCTAAACAAGGTTTTTGAATAGCAATTTATAATATCAAGTATGTTTAATAACATAATAAAGGTCTACCACTCTGACTGCTGAATAGGTTTGATTTTCAAGATGACATTTAATACATATTTTAATCTTTTTTATGACCTAGTTTTAATACTTTCAAAAATTCAGGTAAGCTGATTTTTTCAAAATGGTTTTCTAATATACTGCGCAATAACATAATAATAGTTCCCAGATTTCATCCTTGTGCGTTTCCAAAATAGCAGCCAAAATCCCTAAAAATGTTTATAGCCCATTTATTATTTATTCCACACAAGGTTTCTCAACAGTTTTTAGTAATATCAGATGTGCTTCATAACATATCAAAAGTATATGCACAAATCTTTAGAGATCTCAGAAAATTTCCAAGCCCTGTTTGTTTTTCAGATTTTGTTTAGCTGCCAGACTTCCTTAAGATTTTCAGCTCCTCTTTGGCTTATGAGTCACGTTAGTTTCTAATTTTAGCCACATAAGGATGGACATATCTGCAGAATATATATATATATATATATATATATATATATATATATATATATATATATAGTTGCGGCTATGGTAATATTAATACCAGTGTTTATTAAGAACCTCTTCACCAGAATGCAAAGGGACAGCTGAAACTCCCATATTTATGCAAGACAACACACCTAGCCACAAAGCTAAAACTGTGTTAAGTTTTCTTGAAGAGGAAGGAATAGCTGTTATGAAGTGGCCACCACAAAGCTCAGTTATGAATCCTGTAGAGAATGTATGGAAAATCATAGGAGAGAAAGCTCAGAACAGAAATCCTCAAAATTTGGATAATTTATAGGGTTTTTTTGAAAGAAGAATGGGAAAGTATCATTACCACCTTTTGTAAGAAGTTAATTGGTTCATGTGGCTGAATGTACAATGAGGTAATCCAATGCAAAAGAAAAATTAACTAAATATTGAATTTTTCTTTAGTTTATATATTGATCTAACAAGGATTTATGATGCGTTCCTTAACTTTTGACCAGGGCAAAATTTATATTTTTACTTTTTCAGTTGACTATTAATTTACTGTAAAAGAAAATTTAGAAAAGTTTATATGTAATAAATGCATATATGTTCCAAGTATATTTTGTGAAAATTTCATACACTTACAGGCAAATTTATTTCAAGTAAAAATCATTTAAATATTTGTTGTTGTTCCATTCCTGAACTTATGGCCGCTACTGTATATATATATAAGTGTGTGTGTGTGTGTGTGTGTGTGTGTGTGTGTGTGTGTGTGTGTGTGTGTGTGTGTGTGTGTTTACCCAAACCCTCCACTATAACCAAGCCCAGTCAGCTGAGGCCATAGAATACACCAACAACATCTCTGCAGAGAGGTAAGACCCCACCAACTCAACAAGTGTCCTTGATATGACACTAAACCATCTGATGGTGAAGCTCCAGTCCTAAAGCTTTTAGGAATGTGGAGTACCCTTCCATTGCCATTACTCCCAGGTTCACTCTGACCCAGAGTGGCTTCACCTGATCAGGTCACATCTATGGGTCAAATAGAACTGCTTAACCATTTAACTATATGCAAACAAATGACTGATGTTAAGTTGAACTGTTGGTATTACAATTCAATACTTGAAACCATTCAACTGCATATAAGACTATTAATGTGTGCAATACTTGAAACTATTTAGCAAACAATAGCAATACTTGTGTTCAAAGAAATTAACATCAATTCATTTGAAAAAAAGATTACCTACAAATTATTCCCTTTCAAATCATATATGTATAACCATTTAATTGTATGCAAACGAATAACTGATGTTAACTTGTTAGTGTTATGTAGCACTACTTGAAACCATTTAGCTGTGTGCAAACAAATGAGTTCCAGCTTATCTAAAAATGTTATCTATGAATTATTCATTTACAAATTCAATATCTCATACATGTATAAACAGGATTTGGCATTGAATAACCTAGAAGGGTTAATATGCCATAAAACTCAACCAACCAACCAACCTACCACAATCAGGATGCAACACAAGGTTATTTTTAAGGAGAGTACAACTTGTTTGAATTCTGAGTTTTCCTTCTTGAGAGATGTGTTACCTTACCAAAGCTAAAAAGCCCATCCTGTCCTACTATTTACCCATAGTTGGAGAGTGGTAAGAGATTAATTCATACCTTTCCCAAGGGCATTAGTGAAATGCAAACATCCCTGTTCAGGATTTGAACTTGAATCAATGATTCCATTTCCTAAGATGATAATCATTATTCTAAACATGCTCCTCATATATGTATAAATGCATATATCAAAAATGTAGGAGTATAAAATACTGTAACACTTATTGGTTGGTTATGTTTTATTGGTAAATGCATATATCAAAAATTTATTGGTAAATGCATATATCAAAAATGTAGGAGTATAAAATACTGTAACACTTATTGGTTGGTTACATTGTAGGATAAGTAGAAGTTACTAAAACTGAAAATGGAATCAGTCAACCAAATTCCAATCCAGCTGAAATTATTTTTTCTTTGTAAAAAAAATGCCTTTGACATAGTATGAATCAATTTCTTCCCATGTTTTCTCCCTTTGGCTAGACCCATTAACAGCATGACAAAATGATACAGACTAAAGGCTGTTGGGTAAGGACTAGCGCAAATCACTCTCCCATGACTACCTTATGTGTTTAGTTAACAACAATAATATTGACTCTACAGTCAACTTACCCTGTCAGAAAAGCTTAAAATACATTGACTTTGCTGAAGTGTAAGACCCCCTCCCACCAAAATAAAAGTGTCATGGGTATGACACCGAACTGCATCTGATGATGAGGTTAGATGGGTTGACATGCCATTAAAGTCAATCAATCAATTAATCTATAGCCTACTTTGACACTGTCAAATCACAATCAAAATGTCCCTGTCTCAAAGTTAAATATTTTGTGAATTTAAACCATCTAAGAATTTGAAAAAAAAAATTATCTTAATATATCACCTAGTGCCTTCATTTTAATTCTTTTTTTTCTTTCAATTTTAGAGCTTCTATGTTAAAATTTTATTTTTTACCAAATGAACAAAAACTTTGAAAAAATCCATCTCATAAAACTTGTTCATTAGCAACATGTTCAAATTAATTTTGTAATTAGCTCCCTTGATTGTTTGTTTATAGTGTTGTATGGAAATTAGACTAATTTTATCCAAGGGTTTTTTGCTTTTCTTTCCTGAGAAACCATAAACTACATCTTGTTATATTTGCTTTTAATAGGAAACACAAAGAAAATTGTTTTCCCATGGGTACATGCTTGCCTGTACAGTTTCCCAGTAATTTGTGTAATGACAAAAAATCGATTTTAACCTCAGTAGCAATTGAAAAATATCTTCATTTGGAAAATAGATTGTGATATAAAAATATCTAAATGGGAATATTTCTGAAATTTATTATTTATCTACAACAGACAACAATATGAGATTCTCACAAAACAGGTTGATACTAAAAATATTGATATAAAAACAGAAGTCAAAAGCTAATTACATTGATAAGAATATAAACATTTATTAAGAGTTTCAAAAAAAGTATTAATAAGCAAGGAACTGAATTATGAAAAAAATTGTTATTTTTCAAAGTTTTTTTTTTTATTTGGCCAAACACCTAGAACTATACAGTGAAAGTAAAACTTCTTTTCATATAAATTTCAACAAATAACATTGTTGGACAGAGCAACTTTTCAGCTACAAATCTCTATTAAAGTCTTGTGGACAAGGTGGAATAATAAATATATGAGGTGTGATATTTAAAATAAAAAAGTATCAAGGCCAAAGTTTTAAATTTCTCTATATTAAGACTGAAAATTTAAATGAAGATGGGTGTACAGTTAAGCAACTTATAGTATAAGATAATGATACCTAAATATCAAGATTTAATTTGTGTCAATTTAAAAATGCATACAGCAAAATAAAATCAAAAGAAAAATTTTATTTTATTCTTTTTTTGTTTACTGGTTACATTAATGACAAAATGTATTTTTACAGACGGATGCTTGGATTCTCTATGATTCTTGGGTCACCTTAATGCATAAGTGGAGGCACTCTTAGTTGAATGGTCATCATCATAGAAAATGGAATCAGAAACCCAAGTTCAAATCCTGGGCAAAACTGTTTGTATTTCACTTTATACTAAAACATTACCTTCTCTTAGATTGGTTGCCTTACCAAAGTCAAAGAATTCAGTCTGCCCTATGATTTACTACAACTGGGAAAAGAAGAAAGAGATTCATGCCTTTGCTAAAGGCATGAGTGTGAAGAGAAATGAAAATAATTTCATTCAGGATTTAAACCAGAGTCACTGTTTCCATTTTTTATAACAGTAACCATTTTACCAAACTCCTCATTTTACCACACACCACATTTTAGCAGAGTATTATGTTTATCACTGTAGCATGACCATAACCACCAGATGTCGCTGTGTTTGTGCAATTTTGCAGATTGGCTGTACACAGTAATCTGGAAGATCAATTTGCACCTGAAAATCTTTTCCTATTTTTGCCATAGATGCTAGAACTTTGCTGCAATGGCACCATCAAGACTGGAAATTTCGGTTAATGGTCATCTTTTCAGTGAAGCAAATTGAATTGATATTGGATAATGTTTAAAGAGATGTGTATGATGTCTGCATAGCTCGGATCATATACAAATTTATTGACTGGCCTTTCATATTTTGATACATGAGAAATAATATTTGAGCATTTTAAGAGACTTATGGTCTGAAAGAATAAAAATTACTTTATTTTATCATTAATTTTGACTAATATTTTTTCTTCTTTTTAATTTTAGTAGTTTTTGTCAAAATGAATTGCATATTGGAACCATATTGATCCAATGTAAAAAAAAAAATAACATAATGAATTAATACCATGAAAAATAGAAAAACTTTTCATAAGTAATTTTTATTGTTTATCTCACAGAAGAACTTCCTTTACACTGGTAATTTGGTTTCTTTGTTTTGTTTTTATGGCATATCAAACTTTGTAGGTTATTTAATGCCAGAGCCATTCTCCTAGAAGAACAGTAGTGGTACTATTTAACCCATAGCTGGGAGGATAATGGGGTTCATACCTTTCCCAAGGGTATTTGCCCGAAAGTGAATGTAATAGCACGACTGGAGTACAAACTCGCTTACTATGATTCCTCAGTCCATCACTTTAACCATTACACCACAAAGAAACCCCACCCACCCCCATAATTTGTCAGATTTTAAAAAATATTGGTTTTCTATGATTTTGGATTAGGATTCTATTTAGAATATGAATACAATGTCAAAAAATCTATGATTTTCTGACATCATGGGAAATGGAATCAGCAACCCAAGTTTAAAACCTGTATGAAGCATTATGTGCTTCACTTCATACTTTGGAAGAGAGATGAATCTAAAAAATCTAAAAACCCTTGCCTTGCTATGGGGAAATAGTCAGGTAGACTGTGTTCTTTAGCCTTCAAAAGGCCAACAATTTAGGATTGGTACCTACTAATCAAAAAGACACGTATAGAATGGCATTATAGGTGTTATTTGGACTTGTGTAACTATCCATGCACTTACAGCTGAGTTAGCTCAGTAGCAAGTAAATAAACCAAGGTAGAAGAGGATGTGGGTTTTAATCTTACCAGGAACATATTCTTTATTTCTCATACCAATGCCTTCTGATACTGTTCCTTACTATCATAGTAGTGATGACCATAGTGATGATAAAAAAAAAAACAACTAGAATTAGTTAAATCATTAATGATAAATGAAAAATGTTTATAAAGGTTAAAAAAGGTTTTTGCAAATTCTTTTGAGATTTGAATGTATAGTATGGTATTTCCAAAGAAGAAAACAATTACTTACTGATTTTTTATTCTTTGGTGTTTAGTCATAACAATAGTTAAAAGCTCTTATGTTACTGTTGATAACTTTGTGAAGAGTTAAAGTCTTAAAAATATTTCAAACAATTGAAACTCTTCTTGAAATTATTTTGTGTTGTTGTCAAAAATTGTTTCAGTTGAGAGAAAAGAATTTCCACTATGTTTCTTATGTTTCTGCATGTCTTTTACTTTCGCTGAATTGGAATTGTATTTATTAATGGCTTTTGTATCAGGTAAAGATGACTTGGTTTTTAATATGGTGGCCTTCACACAATAGTAGACACATTGGTGAAGCAAAAATCAATTTATCATGTTATCCAACCATGCTACTTGGATAGAGAAATTATATTTTTTGTGTCTGCTTTTTATATCTGAGTGATTTCCGATAGCAACAAGCTTGTTTCAATTGTAAAGAGGTTGACTGGATTGCTTTCAGTCTAGAGTAGATAACTAAATATTCTCATGTAAAATCATTTGACTGGTACATATATAAATAATCTCTTGAGTTTTAGCAGGAACTATACTGATATATATATATATATATATATATACATATATATAAACAAGTTTGATTAAATAGAATCGAATCCTTAGCTTAGTACTTTTTTCTGGGATTGACACTTTTGATCTAATGCTCTTTGATTAATATATTAAAGATTGGGATTCACTCTTCCATTTGAGATAAGATTATTATAATATCTATTTTTCCTCTGACAGGAAGTGGCAAAGAAAACCAAGGGGAACTTACTTCTGGAGTATTTTCTTTTTTCTTATAAAAGTCCTTATGTTTGTTTGTTTTTGTAACAATTTAGAAATTTGTTGATGATTTCTCCAAAGGAGCTATTTGTGTTATACTGAGTACTTTTGGTTCTTGTCAGAGCTGTTATCATGGTAATATATGTGCTATTTGTAAATTAAAATTGTTTAGTATTTAAACTAAATTATTATTTCATTTTTGTTTTTATTACTAAAGTAATACATATATATATATATATATATATATATATCAGTAACATCCAGTCAGCGTCCAAAGAGAGTGGGTGTGGATTATTCGCATATAGAATATATGTGGAATTTCATATAAATCTATGGGAGTCCTCGATGTATGGCTTTGTTACATATTTTTTCCTTCCAGATTTATATAACAAAACTCACATACAGAGCATATACAGTGCAATTAGAAGGAAACTCAAACCTGATTAAATTGTCATTATAAATTTATTTCGCCGGAGAATATCATTATACTCTCCATCTCAATATATATATATATATATATATATATATATATATATATATAAGAGAATTAGACATGCAAACTGATTTTGTGGACAGTCTATATATTTATTATGATATTTTGCCCTGTATAAGCTTCATAAGATAATAATGTGGAAAGCTCTAAAATTTTAAGGATAATATTGGGGAACTTTACAACTGGTCTTTGGGGTTATCATGGCATCATTGCCATGATAACCCCAAAGACCAGTTGTAAAGCCAATTGTGATGAAACTTTAAAAAGTGAGTAAGGAAAAATGTTAGAAATCGTACTTATGACCATTGAACTCCAGTCATGCTATTATGTTCACTTTCAGACCTTGAGAAAAGTATAGAACCCATTTATCCTTCCAGCTATGGATTAAATAGTATCTATACTGTTCTTATACAAGGATAGCTTTGGCATTAAATAACCCAAGGAGATTGATATGCTATTAAACAAAAGCACCAACCCAAATGCTAATGGCTAATTCTCTTGGATATTTTATCTTTATCTTCATTCATATATATATATATATGTGTGTGTGTGTGTGATGATGATGATGATACTATTCTCGTGAATAGATAGATAGATTGACAGTTATATATATATATATATATATATATATTTTATACCCTGTGTTGCATAATTGAAAAAGGGACAAAAGGCTGCATCCTCACTTTTCTTAAGAAAGGTGACCTCAGAATCACTAAGAACTATAGGAACATAATATTCATTTCAATCACCCGCTAATATTTAATATATCATGCTTCTCAATCCAACCTGAAATAAAGAAAATTCTTGAGAAAAATTGGAATGGTTTTCAGAAAAATATATTCACAAATTCACATATTGTGACAATTTGCTGAGGGAATACAGGCAAAAAACCTTGAGATAACACTATTGTTCGAAGGTTTCTTTAAAGCATATGATTTCATAATCAGGAAAAAAGATGGAGCAAATACTATTTGCATATGGTCTCCTCAAAGAAACTGTTAACACTATAATGATGCTCTACAAAAACACAAAAGCAATGGCTTGCTCAGCTGATAGCAACACTGACTTTGACATGATCACTGGAGTTTTGTAAGGAGATGCATTAGTGCCATATATGTTTATAATCTGCCTAGATTACGTACTTTGAACATTGATAGATCTAATAAAAGAAAATGATTTTACACTAAAAAAGCAAGAAGTAGATGATATCCCACAGCAACTATGACATACACAGACTACTCAGATGATCTAGTACTCCTCACAAATACACCTATCTAAGCCAAATCCCAGCTGCATAGTCTGCATTCTCTTCTAAATGAATGCAAATAAAACAAAATTAATATGTTTTAAAAAAGAAGTGTTGCGGAGGCCAGATAAATATATCGGTCCCCGCAAACTTTTTGAAATATAAGTGATTGACAATGAACTAGGCAAGAATGACAAAACAAGAGTTTTCTTCAAAAGGCCAAATTTTATCATGGCGAATCGCAATCGGAAAAGCGTACGACAAACAATCGCCGCGGTTAGATGGTGATCGTTAGAATGGGTTCTATTCGCTGGAGCAGGTCTGGACAGCTGGTACAAGACTGATATTCGTTGGATAGGTGGTCCCTTTTTTGGACTGGTATCTGCTGGTGAAGGAAGGTGTTTGCTGGTCCAGAATTGGTAGTTGCTGGTATCTGCTGGTGCAGGAAGGTGTTCACTGGTTCAGGACTGGTAGTTGCTGGTGTCTGCTATTGCAGGAAAGTGGTTGCTGGTTCAGGACTGGTAGTTGCTGGTGTCTGCTGGTGCAGGAAAGTGGTCGCTGGTTCAGGTCTGGTAATTGCTGGTGTCTGCTGGTGCAGGAAGGTGGTCGCTGGTTCAGGACTGGTATTTGCTGGCGCCTGCTGGTGCAGGAAAGTGGATGCTGGTTCTGGACTGGTAGTCACTGGTGGCTGCTGGTATTTGCTGGTGCAGGAAAGTGGACACTGGTGTCTGCAGGTACAGGAAGGTGGTCACTGGTGCAGAACTGGTAGCTGCTGGTATCTACTTGTCCAGGAAAGGCAGTCGCTGGTGCTGGACTGGCAGCTGCGGATGTCTACTGGTGCAGGAAGGTGGCCACTGGTGCAGGACTGGCAGCTGCTGGTGCAGAACTGGTAGCTGCTTCTGCAGGGAATTGGCCACCAGTGCAGGAGTGGTAGTTGCTGCTGCAGTGAAGTGGTCGCTGGTGCAGGAGTGGTTGTTGCCGCTGCAGTGAAGTGATCGCCAGTGCAAGAAGGTAGCTGCTGGCGCCGTCTCAAAGAGTATTAGACTTTCTGAATTACGCCTGAAAAGGGCTGTTAGATTGAGAGGCTGGTAGTTATGTCTGCTGCATTGTACCGTCTCAGGAGGTGTTTGGAAAGACTTTCTGAGTAGCCCTGAAAAGGGCTTTTAAGCTGAGAGGCTGGCAATCTTCCTGCATCGTCTGCGGCTGGAATTGGGACGTCTGCTTTAGTGGAAACCTTGAGCAGTCCTCATGGGCAGCTTCTACTGATTAGGCTTCAGTCGTAGAACGACCAGGGAGAAATCTGGCTTCCTCCCACACCCCTGGCTGGCCCCCAGCCCAACTGGTTCAACCTGGTTTGATACCGCTGCTTTTATAGCTAGCCTGTACCACTACACTATGTGGTCTATGTTGGGTGAACTTGTTTATTATTACTATATTATAGTGAGAAACTTCATTCTAATTCAACCATGTATTTTTAAACACTACCTATTTTGTCCATTTGTTGAGGATTGTCCTTAGAAAAACTGGCTGAATTTGATATTAAAAGAAAACGTTCTGTGCAGAGCAATATTAGTCCCTTATGTATAGTTCCTGAATACTATTGGCTGACGACATCAGTGACTCATCATTTTTTTAGGAATGGGGTTTGTTTTTTTGTTTTTGTTTGGGTTATGAGTAGTCGGTTGACTACGATAGAAGCTATCTCCACTTTAAGAGGCCAGTCTTTAAAATTAGCAGACTTCATATACCTTGGCAACATTATCTCATCCACTGAAAGTGATGTTAATATATACCTAGCAAAGGTACGGAATGCTACAGATAGGTGATTGATCATATGGAAGTTTGATCTGTCCAATAAAACAATATGGGATTTCTTCCAAGTTGTAGTTGTGTCAGTACTATGGTATTGATGCACCACTTGGATGCTTGCCAAATGCATGGAGGAAAGACAGGATGGGAACTACACAAGAATGCAACATGCTGTTTTTAACAAATCCTGGAAGCAACACTCCACAAAACTGTATCAGTAGAACCACTTGTCTCCCATCTCACAAACAATCCTTGCCCAATCGGCTGGGGCTGTAGAATACATCAACTGCTTCTCTACAGATGGTTAAGACCCCCACCATGAGTGTCCTGATATGACACTAAACAATCTGAAGATGAGGTTCTAGTAATGATGGAGTTTTGGGGAATGCAAAGTACAGCTCTCTGAATCACTCTGGCCTGGAGTGGTAGCACCTGATAGGGTCCTATCTATGGGAAAATAGTTGAACAGATTAGTCTAAGAGAAAGAAAACTCTGAATTCAACTTAGTATCACATCCTGCTCATACAGAGTCGGTCATTGGTTAATACATACGTCTTACAGAGCCAAAACAATGAAATTACAAATGAATAATACAGCACAGATACTTATTAAAACTTGCTTTTTAAAATCATGATGTAAATTAGATATCTCATGACTGTGATAAACAATAATTGTACATATAATACACATTACATGTTGAGAATGCATTCTTAACATATTACCTGATATTTGTGCTGGGCACCTCATGTAGTGTAATGGTTAGCAAGATTGATTTGCAAACCTGCAAGAGTGAGTTCGAGTCCCATTGGGTGCCCCATTCATTTGGCCTTGTGCTACATCTAAGCAAAATGCTTAGTAAATTACTACCACCTGATATTTGTGCAGTGTGATTTAGGCAAAAATTATTCACTTGATCCCAGGGTACCTTATACCCAGACAGCCACTTTGTCTAAAAGGGACAGGGTTGAATTTATTGCTTGGGACTAAAGGCACTCCTAAAGGGAAATGCTGAGGAGACCAAGCATTTTTTGTAAATGACCCTGCATGAGTTTCAATTCGTGCATGGCTCTCTACAAAAATTACCTTGTGTCATTTCTAGCTTGGTGGGAAGTCATAAAAATATCATGAATATTAATGATTCAACATGAAGATCAAATATATGAAACTTGAATCATAAGAGAACATTCCAGTGAGTTTTAATATCTAATATTAATTGCATATTGCTCTACCTAAAGAGTACAGGGTATTTTTCTTAGTTTTTACTGGGATTATTTTAACATGTGATTCTATTTTTTATAACACATGTGAACACACACACACACACACACACACATACACATATGCATATATATATATATATATATATATATATATATATAGTATTATTCGGTCCAGTTAAACCGGAGTTGGGAGTAATTCCATCAGGACAAAAAAAACCATTCAACAGTGAACATTTAAATTTTCCTGGTAAAGAGCTCAATGTAACTGACATTACAGAGCAATAATTTCTTTAAGAAAAAACAAAAACCAGTCACATTAGGATTATGAATTTATTTCCATCTTGTAATGGGTTTTGATATAAATCAAAAACACCAAAAAAACTAACAGGACTTCTTCAGATCTTATGGATAAAATAATTCAGAATAGACACAGGAAAGAAGGGTGTGAGGGGATAGAAGCAGGGGGAAGAGTTTTCTCCTCATTTAGCCCACTTCTGTTTTTTTTAATTCATTGCCAGTTGGAATTATTGTAAATAATTTTCTTTTTTTTATTTTTTAAATTCTAAATACATTTTGACTTAAAACTCCAGATTTAATACTTATTTAGATAAATACAACTGTATAATATATATATATATATATATATATATATATATATATATATATAAATATGTATATATGTGTGTGTGTGTGTGTGTGTGTGTGTGTGTGTGTGTGTGTATAATTTTCAAAATGTAAAATACTGGCCATAACTGAGTTTCATGCACAATAGGCTGCATGCGGCTCTGCTTAATTGATACATTGAGCACTTATATTCTTTTTATCATTCTGGGTTTTTGGACTATTCTTACTCATTTTAACCAATTTCTTGCTCAAAGCATTTATTCTACTGTATATTATATATATATATAATATATTATATATATATATATATATATAATATATATATATATATATATATATATATATATATATTCATTTGCCATTTCATATTATCTTTGTATGTTTCAATGGCACATTGTGTCTCATTGTATGTGCAGTAAATCTTTGCTGATTATAATTTACTGTCTTTCTCATTTTCTGAATCCTGAAATCAACAGGATATTAAAACTGTTTTACTGAAATAATAAATTAGTAGCAAAAAAAAAAAGAAAAAAAATGCCAGAATAATGTGATATAGCCTACAGCCTAGATTATATAGACAAGCTACAATCCTCAGCCCTGAATAAAATATTTATCTGAACTAGACTGGAAAATAATCCAATAGAAACCAAATGATAAAAAGGATAAAAAATAAGAATGACCGAAATTCTTAGATAAAATGTTAACATTATTAAGATGAAAAAAAAATTGGAAAAAATAATAAACATGGATATTCAGTAATAAAAATTACTGAATATTAACCCTTAGGACCTTGACCTCCAACACCCATGACCCTACCCTTGAACTTCTGGTTGTAATCTGTTATTTAGCTACATGTAAGGCTGTAATAGCTGGTCATTTTTATCTTGATAGCCTGTAAAGCTGTAAAATAATAGATTACAATATTTTGTTGGCAATAGCAATATAGAAATGAAAATTCCCTGGCCAGAATTGAGGCTACTTGGTAATGGCATGAATAAACCAGACCATGGCTCATATATCAGGGCAAATTTGATTGGTTGTATTGCTGCTAGGTAATAGCAATATAGAAATGAGAATTCCTCAGATGATTGCCCCGTCTGCTGGGGCTGTAGAATACTCTGACTGCAACTCTGCCGAGGGATAAGACCTCCCACAACGAGTGTCCAGATATGACACTAAACAATCTGATGGTGAGGTTCCAGTAATGCAGAGCACCCCTTTATTTCCATCACTCCCAGGTCCACTCTGGCCAAGAATGGTAGCACCTGATAGGGTCCTATCTATGGGTTAAATAGAACTAAACTGCATACTTATGCTAAACTGAATTGTTTGATATGAAACTGTTTTTGACATTGAAACTGAACTTATGCTAAACTAAATTGTTAAACTGTTTTGACATTTAACTGTGTGTAAACAAAATCTACACTTAAACTAGACTGAATTGGTTGAATTAGAACTGTTTCACTAAAATGAATTGCAAGAAATAGAAATGTTTTTGACAATTAAACTCTGTACTCATACTAAACTGAATTATTTGAAATAGAACTGATTGTTTGTATGAAAATGGACTTAGCATTAAACAACCAACAAAGGTTGATATGCCATAAAATCCAAACAACCGACCAACAATTCTCAGATGAATTCTTGCCACCTTGGTAAATATATTCTTTGGAAGCAGCATAAATACTACCTGCTCAGGTTCTAAGGGTTAACCACAACTCCTTTCAAAATTTTTTTCAATGATAAAATCATCATGATAGACTTGTAATAATCTATTCATTGTTGTTTCTGCTAAAGCCTCCATCATATTCTCTATTACAATTGAACACTTACACCTCTTACTAACTGCTAAAACAGGTCTAGGTACATGCTTATACCTGTTTACTTGTGTTATGATGACTAGATTTCAGAGTGTTATACCAGTAAAATCTCATCAAATATTATTATCATTAGCAGTATTTTCAACTACTAATTCCTTAGTCATGATAGTTTTGCTCCAACTTATTTAATTAAAACCTAAACCAATTTCAGGTTTGCACCCTCATTGTTCCCAGATGCCTCTAGGTGCTAATTTAACTTATCTTCCCTTAAACAGTTACCCACTCCAAGAAGTCTAGAATACACCAACTACATCCTTTGCAAAAAAATGAGGTGTCCAGGGTATTACATTAAACTACATCCGGTGATGGAGCTCCAGTTCTGAAGCATTTCATTGTTTTTACTCTCAGGTCTACTATGACTCTCCACCACATCCTCCATGTTCTCAATCTTCTCAATCAATTCCATAAAGCTTCATTTATCCACAGCAAAATATGCCTTTCTTCTGAAAAGCACCAAGCCATACAGATAAAAAGTAGTCTTTTTTTCTTTGGCTTTGTCAACAGGGCACAGAAAATACCAAACAGCATCTCTAGCAGAGAAGTAATACAAGATTCCCAGTAAAAAAAGACGTATCCTAAATATGACACTAAATTGCATCTAATAGGGAGGCTCCAATTCTGAATTTCTAAGGTGCATGGATGTAAAATCACTCCTTTATAGCCATTACTTCCAGGTCCACTGTGACCCAGAGTGGTAATACATGTTAAGTTCCCATCTATGAGTCAAATAGATGTTTGGGATAATGAAGTATTTTTCTGTTTAAAATGAGTGTGAAGATACATTTTTGAACTGTATATTACTGGAGACCCTAATTGCTAAACTGACTTTGGCATAACCCAACAAAGGTTGAGATGACATAAAACCAACCCAAAACTTTCTTTCTTCAGTTATTCATTTCAGTCTTTCTTTCTCTTTTTCCCCCCTTTTTTTAAATTCTTTTGTCTGCCAGCTTTTTTTTTTTTTTTTATATCAGAACACAGTCTCAGAGATTCTTTAATAAACATGTTGAAAAGCACAAAGCTCTTATGAAAGATCAACAGTAGGCTTTCTTTCTTTCTTTCTTTCTTCCTTTCTTTCTCATCAGTCTTTTTTCCTGATCATCTTTCTTTCTTTCTTTCTTTCTTTACTATCCATTTTCCCACTCTTTCTCTTTCTTTTTAATCAGTCCCTTTTTCCTTCCTATTGCTAATTAAAAAGAAAACAGGTTATCAAAAAAATAAGATAAAAAATTATTTATAAAACATAATGACTTATTTTCAATGTTATTTTTTTGTTTAACCCGTTTACTTTTTCTTTTTCTTTTAATAAGCAATTTTTAAAGCAAAATATTCAAATCAGATAATACCATAACCAAAAAATTGCTACCCCAATCACATATAAAAGAAACTTGTTTTTAGGGCGGAAAATTTGCTTTGAGCCAATAAATTGGAGAACTTAGAATCAGTGAGTTATCCCCCACTTAGGTAGCACAGTTAGGCAGGGGGTAATGTTTTTTCAACAATTGTAACAGCAAGGTGAGAAACACAGCTGAAATGAAATCAGTGACCTGTTCAAAATCCTGAATGAGTCTTTTTGAATTTCTCTTTAAGCTAATGCCTTTAGGAAAGGCATGAATTTATATCTTCTTCCACCAGCTATTAGTTGTTGGGCAGATTGGAATCTTTAACCTAAGAGAAGTAACCAGTCTTGGAGAAAGAAAATTCTGATTTCAAACAAGCTGTATTCCATTTTAAAATTTCAAACAAGCTGTATTCCATTTTAAAATTGGTCCTGTCAGTGGGAGAGAAGTTTGATAAATACAGTTTCTGAATGATCCTAATAAACTTATGGATATGAACTATGACTGATGGGATTCTTTAGCTTTGGTTAAGCAACCAGTCAAGGAGAAGGGAAAATTCTGAATTCAAACCTGCAGTGTTCTACTTAAAAACTGACCTTGTGTCACATCCTACTGAGAGGTTGGATAAATACACTCATAGATATGAATTAAAAAGCATTGTTTATATTTTTCTTTCCTTTGATCAAACTTTTAGGATAAAAATTCTTACTCCCCCTCATCTTTACTTGCGTTTGAATTCTTTTTCTGGAAATACTTTTTAGTAGTAGTAGTAGTAGTAGTAGTAGTAGTAGTAGTAGTAGTATAAGTGGTAGTAGTAACAAGAACAAAGCTACAAAATATCTTTATTTCAAGGCTAAAAATCTTTTTCTTCATTTTATTGTTTCTTAACAACTTGTTTTTCTTTATTTATTGCCTTCTACTCTTTCCTCTCATCTTTACTACAACATGATCTCAATGTACGTGACACAATTATTAGCAGATGTTATTCCAATAATTACTTGCATTATCCTTGGGATAAGTTCAACGAGATGCATTTCAAGAACATGTTCTTTTTTTTATTTCTATAATTCTTGATTTTTATTTATTTATTCTATTTCATTTTTTTTTTTTTTTGCTATTGTTCCGTTTAATTCATTTTGGCTTGAGAAATTTTTCAAATTATTTCCAGACCACAATATCTTTATTCCTCAAAGAAAATCTCAGCCATGCAATATACCCATTCATTCAATCAGACATTCATTTTGAGAAGAAGATTCTTTATCAAAATGGTGTACTTGTCCAGCAGTGCAGCATTAACTGCTTTGAGGCAAAAAGATACTTTTTTTTCAAAAACAAACATATTCCAATTTTCGAATTCCATTGTCATTTTCTTTTTTCTTTCCAATTCCTTTACTTTATTTTATTTCAAGCAGAAAAACTTGTCAAAAGATGAAAGATTTTTTTAAAATGTTAACACACACATACACTGACATAGACTTACACACATACACACACACACATATACAATATTGCCAAGAAATAAAGCATTTTGATAATTCTTAATGAAATGTTAAACTAAATATACTTGGATTTTATTCTAGTGGAATATTATGTGAGAAAAATGGATATTGTTAGGTATTATTTGTTACCAAACTTTACAATAATGAAACTCTATAAACAAAAAAATGAATATGTAGCAGTCTAAAAATAAGTACAACTCATACATTTATGCTATTTAAGTTTTTGTGATAGATTTTCAATTTCAAAAGTTTGGTGAGGAATAATACCTAATAATACCCTGTATCAAAATGATAAACACCAGAATGTGCCCTGAGTATGACACTAGATGACATCTAATGGTAATGCACCAAGTTCAGGAGTTCTAGGGAATTTGGGATCACTATTTCATTGCCATTACCCCCTAGACCAATCTAACCTTCAGTGGTGGTATCTGTTAGAATCCCATCTATAGATCAAAGACATCGGTCTAAAAACTATTACTGTTCAATTAGAATACTTGAAACCTTATAGCTGTGTTCAAATTTATTTTTAGTTACTTGAAACTATAATTGTTGAAAAATTATTATTATTATTATTCCTTGTGAATTTTTCACACTAATGTTAGCTGGTGGTCTTTCATCGGAGTTTGAATGACAGAAAGTCTCCTTGAGTTTCCTGCACTCTTCTCAGTATTTTGGCAGATCTCAACAATGCTTTAGTTTGAATGATCACAACTAGTCCTCTGATTTCCAACTCTTTCAACTGCCTTATCAAAACTTTAGGAATCATTCCAAACTTGCCAACTACAATTTGTATCACTGTCACATCATTATTATTACTAATAATTGCTTTAAACCATATAATTACTTGCAAAAAAAGACTAACTTCAGCATTAAACAACCCAACAAGGGTGGACCTGCAATAAAATCAACCAACAAAATGCCACCAAGCCTTTCTACCAATATTCTGAAATCAGTGGGGTAGTTTCAACAGTGACAGGTGTTAAATTTAAACCTGTTTGACTGAGATTTTTTTTAAAAAGGCTGGAGTCAGCATTAAATAATTCAACAAAGGTTGATGTACTGTAAAATTAACCCACAATAACCAAAATGTCTGTACCAAAAAGGCCTCGGTTTGTCCCAGCAAGATTTCAAGGTACCAGGTTAAGTCAAAAGATTTCCACATTTTTCCGAATGATTTTTAGCAACTTGTTTTCTCAATATCATATCATTAATTTGATGCAACTTATGTAATCATTTCTGAGTTCTTTCTTCTTTATTTTCATATATAACATATAAAACTTGTTTATTCTTTATTGCCATTAATAAAGGTTGATAATGAGTAGTGCAAATAATTGCAATTTGAACCATTTGATGCTAATGGTAGAAAAAAGGACAGTGGCAAAAGAAAGTATTGATGTGGCTAGCCCAGGAACTGTCAATGTCGGCTCAAAACTCATTTAAATGTTTCAAGGAAGGTGACACCTGCCTTGAAGACAAACCAAAGTCAAGAAGAACTTCTGTTGTGGAAGATGAAACCTTGCTTAAAGTAACTAAACAAAAGCCAAGCTCATTGTTGGTCCTTTACAAAGCACTACCAACCAACACCTCCATAAACTTGGTCCTGTGAACAGAAATTGAAATACTCAAAATACAAAATATGAAATAGCTTGAAATATTGCAAAACTTTTGACTTACCCTCATATTTTGCATAATATATAATATATTGATTCTCAAATATGCAAAACCTATTTTAGCTTTCACTAACTCTACATTCAAATCTCTGTCATCAAATACATATGACCAATATGCTACACCAAAACCTCATGTCTGCCCTCACAAAATAAAAAATTTCCCAACAGGAACTAACATATTTGAATTTTTGTTCAATGGAAGGCACAAAAAACAAAAATGAAAAACAAGCTTCCTGCCAAAGTGAAAGTCCTCTGTCACCATCTTAAGCAAAAATTCTCCTAGACAAAGAAACAAAATTCAAAAGCAGTGAGTCACCAATCTTTTTGATATAACTGGTAGCTAACAGCAGCCATCTTGCCTTGTCATTCACTCATATTATGCTGTCCGTAAAAAAAGACAGTCGTTTGAAAAGAACAGAAAGAATTTACCATATACCTTTTTTTTTATCAGTAAACACTTGAATAGTTGAAGCCACTCATTTCACCCCACAGATATTAACTGATGCAAATTCAGGTGCATTGATAAGTTATATCTATTTCCCAAAAAAAATTTTGTATTCTTATTGATCCCATATGGAAGTAATAACCCAAGAAATCCAATGATCAGTGAATTTTATTCCTACAATTATTGGATAAAATTTCAATTTCAGACAATAAAATTGTTAATGTTAAGAAATTGAAAACAAATATGTTTAATGATGAGATACAAGTCATTTATATATATATATATATATATATATATCCTATACTCCATTGCTTTTTAATAACCTTCTCAGACCATCAGAAGAAAACATCATTTACTGTACCAACTCTGCTGGCGCTGGCTTACAGTAATTTTTTTCAATATGCTTTTCTTTGCCCTTCTTGGAGTTTCCCTTGTTTATAACTCCATAGTTACTTCTTCTAGTATAAAATTGATTGTCCCTGACAATAGTCTGAAGAGACGTGACTGAAAGAAAAGATCCTCTTTTTAAGGATTTTAATTTGCTTTTATGATTTTAAAACATCTTTAATATCATGCACTTGTTTTTAAAGTGATATATATATATATATATATATATATATATATATATATTGCAATAAATCATTTAATTTTTTCATTTAATTTTTTTATTTGAAAATATTTTTTCAGGTAGAACATTAAACATTGCACTGCCCTGATGATAGTTGGATAGATTGAAACAATATTTATATATATATATATATATATATATATATATATATATATATATATATATATATATATATATCATCAGGTTAATATTCATGCTCTTACCAGTTTACAATAATAATGATATATCAGAGTGTTATACCAGGTAACAGGTAAAATGGGTTGAGCTCCCTGCTCTTGCCTATTTCCTGGTGTTATCATAGATAGATACTATAGAGTGTTGTACTGGATTTGGTTTGGTTTGGTTTTATGGCATATCAACCATTGTAGGTTATTTAATGCCAAATCCACTTCTATACATATAAACAGTTCTATTTCAAACAATTCAGTTTAGCATAAGTACACACTTTAGATATCAAAAGCTGTTCCAGTTCAATTCAACTGAGCATAAGTATAGCCAGAGTTTTTGTAGGATGATTTTAGCTGGAGAAGTTGGTTTGTTAGTAGCAAGGGAAAGTTTGTTTGTTAGTGAGGATAGGTTGTAACGTATGTGTGTTTACTTTGTGTTGTTTCCTCACTGAGTGTTGTAAGGCCCTCGCTAAGTTTGTGAGAAATAAAAGGAGGAGGAAGAAGAAGTAAGATGGCGATAGTCGAAATGTGCTTTTAGAAATAGGTTTTTATTTGCAGCATGGAATATTGGGTTTGCTTTTGGTGCTGCAAGACTCATGAAGGGTTGTGAGTATTGAGACGAAATTGAGTTATGAGAAGTTGAGATGGCAGCGTATGTCGTCAGACGTGTGAGGGATTGTGTTTGTTGCATTTGTACGAAAGACATGTTGCAGTTGTAGGAATTGAACTTTGGATGTCACCGTGAGTTTCATGTCTGGTATTTGGGGAGAGTAGGCGTTATCTCCATTAAGGTGGCCCAGAGGTGAATTGAGAGCTAGCGCGTTGAGAGCGGGATTACGCACAGATCGACATACCAAATTTTGGGGTGACATAAAGTTGTGCCTGTGTGAGGCATGTTGAATGCATCTAATTTATATACAACTGGGATTCCTTGTAAGGAATCCATAAATTAGATGGGTTCCCTCGTGTATCCATGTTGCTGCTGCTGCTATTTTAGAGCCACAGTGAGATGTCTGCACTGGGCGGCATTGTCCAACAAAAAAGCATCGCTATTGAAGAACGGCCAGTGGGACGTCTGCACTGGGCGGCGTTCTCCAGCCAAAGAGACTGTGTTTGGCAGCTTACAAGATTTGGTGGCCGGAAATGAAGATCCAGGTTGAATAGGATAAGTCATCCTGATTGGGTGAAATTAAGTGTCGAATTAAATTGCGCACCAAACCAAAATAGGAAATTTTTCCCTTCTCTACATGAGCACTCAGTTTAGTTCTATTTGACCCATAGATAGGATCCAAACAGGTGCTACCACTCCGGGCCAGAGTGGACTTGGGAGTGATGGCAATGAAGAGGTACTTCACATTCCCTAAAGCTCCAGCATTTACTGGAGCCTCACCATCAGATTGTTTAATGTTATATCCAGGACACTCATAGGGGAAGTCTCATCCCTCTGCAGAAATGCAGTCGGTGTATTCTGCAGCTTATTGGGGGAAGAGATGGATTCAGTGTATTCTGCCAACCGAGTCAACTGGGCCATATTGTACTGGAGAAGGAAACCCTTTTTAAGAAAATTAACATTTCATTTATTATTCATTTCATTTCATTTATTATTCATCATATTTACCCAACCCCTCCGCTCGGGCAGGATATGACACAAGGTCAATTTTGTAAGTGGAGTTTAACAGGTTTGAATTCAGAGTTTTCCTTCTCCTAGACTAGTTGCCTCACCAAGGCTGAAGAACCTAGTCTTCCCTACTATTTACCCATAGCTGGAGGGAGAATAATTGGATTCATACCTTTCCCAAGGGTATTAGTGCTATGTGAAATGCAATCAGTCTCGTCCAGGATTTGAACTCGTGTCGCCGTGTCCATTTCCTGCGACGATAACCATGACACCACAGGCACCTCCTTTTTTTTTTTTTACCTCCGCTCGGGTAGGATATGACACATGGTCTATTTTTAAGCAGAGTTTAACAAGTTTGAATTCAGAGTTTTCCTTCTCCTAGACTAGTTGCCTTACCAAGGCTGAAGAACCTCGTCCGTCCTACTATTTACCCATAGCTGGAGGGAGAATAATTGGATTCTTACCTTTCCCAAGGGCATTAGTGCTATGTGAAATGAAATCAGTCTCGTCCAGGATTTGAACTCGTGTCGCCGTGTTCATTTCCTATGACAATAACCATTACACCACGGGCACCTCATTTATTATTCATTTTTGTCTTGATAAATACATGTTCAATCATGTTATAATTTGAACACACCTCATATGTAAGTGTGAGTAGTTAATAACTACTCACAACTAGTTCTGGAGAGTGTGGAGAGTGTGGAGTACCGCTTTATTGTCATTACTCCCAGGTCCACTCTGAGTTACAGTATTTGTTAGAGTCCTATCTATGATTCAAATAGATGTTTGAAAATAATCAGTATTAGATAAGAATACTTGAAACCTGGTAATTGTGTGCAAACAGATGATTATTATTTAATAGGAAGAGTTACTTAAAACCATATAATTGCTCAAAAAAAGACATGAAGTAATCCTACAATGGTTGACATACAATAAAACCAACCAACCCACCAACCTTAATGAGTTTTTCTAATTCTTTTTTCTAACTAATGTTAATTACTTGTCTTGTTTGAGACAATATCTTACAATCACCTACTTGTAAAATCTAATGTCAGCCATGTCTCTATATAAGCACAACTGTAAATTAAAAAGATATTTTGAATCTCCAACCACAGGTCACTTTAACTCCACAATAACTATTCTGACTCCCTGAGAAAATTTAAGCTCAAAGCACCTAACCATTCCATCATATCTAATCAGGAAGTAGACATTATCATTTTTTTAATGAAATACGATTTAAAAGAAAAAATATGCACATTTTGGGGTGAAATGAATGAAGGAAGGTTGAAAGAAATTAAATTGACTTTACACTACAGAACAGATTTGCCCCAAGATATACTTTTGGCATATTCATAGTAGTTTTCATATTTGATTCTGATCAGGTAATCAAGTGTTGCCCAGGATATATATATATATATATATATATATATATATATATATATATATATATATATATATATATATATATATTTCCGTCTAAATCCTAAGTTGATGTTCTTTTTTTATTTTAGAGGATTAGTTTTCAATCATCAATCTCCCAAATACTTGGAAACATGTCTTACTGAAGGTGACATGGTGTAATGAATTCTCCTATTCCCCAAGCGATGGATTAGATAGTACCACTACTGTTCTACGAGAATAAGTTTGGTATTATATAACCCATGAAGGTAGATATACCTTTAAAAAAAGAATTGTTTCTTGTAGGATTCTTAAACTATAAATACCAAGCATCTTTTTCACATGGATCATTTTGCTCAATGGATAACAATTTAATTTTACACACATTTAAGGTGTGCTTAGTGTAATGGTTATCATCATAGGAGATGAAATCAGCAATCCAAGTTCAAATCCTAGATGATGTTGTTCACATTTCATTTTGCACTAATATCCTTGGAAAATCCATGAATCCAATTGTTTCCATCCTAGCTATGAGTGAATAGGGCAAAGTGAGTACTTTAGTTAGGCAATCAGTCTATGATAAGGAAAACTCTGAATTACCCTACACAACAATGTGGAGGGGTTGGATAAATATGTATAAAATTAAGAATGTTTCTGAATGTCCAAAATTGTCTCAGTTTGTTCCAACAATTTTCAACTCACACTAAGTTTTTAGCAATATCAACAAAATGTAGACTATGACGTGGATTGTGTGAAGAAACAGATTTCTGAATTGATCATTGTTTTAATAGCTTTATATTAACAACATAAATGGATAGATATTTTAACTATATAATTCTATTGTTATCAAATAAAAAAAAAATTTCCATCTTGTTATCAGGGGAGGGATAAAGAGATACTATTGTTAGGCTGTGTTTATAGTATCGAGTGGCTCTGTGGATAGATAGATACTTCCTTTAACCTATAAATTGAAATATGATAAATTTCATGAAAAAAATTACAAAACTTAGTGCTTAATCTGAAATATTTTCCAGCTACTTAGAATATTTAGTTTGCTTATATAAAATGTGATGAAAGTTAAATGAGATAAAGTTTTGATAATGTCAATGGACATATTTTTTTCTTGATTATACTAATGATATCCTTTATCACAAATAAAGCAGACTTAAATATAATAACGATTTTTCCCTAAACTTTAAAATCTACTATTGAATTTCTACAGATAGTCTGAAGTAGTCATGAAATGATAATGGCTCTTTTCAAAATTATAGAAGGTATTTATTTCTGTCATCTCTCTCTCTCTCTCTCTCTCTCTCTCTCTCTCTGCATACTCTTCTCCTGCCCCTACTTTCTTTCTCTCTCACCAAGAAAGGAATAACCTACAAAAATGCTTATCCATATATTTATCTTCTACTTCAACATATGTGGCACACTTTTCTCATGTCTTTTTAACTCTTCAAAAAAATCAAAATATTATCTTTTTGGTTTGTCTGAGGACTTTTCAGCATCTCTTTATATAGAGAATTTGTTTCATTAATTCATATATGGCTTGCTTAAATATAATTCCTTTGTGATTTCTTTTGAATTGAAATTGTTAAGTTCATTTTTTTTTGTTATATTTTAGGCTTAAATTCTTAGTAAATTCTTACAAAGATCTGTCCCTTTCACTTCTTGTTCTTAATTTTTTTTTCTTATTTACACAGGATTGAATATACTGATGAGCATTTCACTGGTAAGTTGAAAGCATTTTAATATCTCCAGTAGCTCTAGACAATTTTTCATCCCTTCTCCAGCACAGATGACAAGTGTTGGCATATCTTTCTCATCAGAACTCAATTTACTTGAATGTTATAGATATGTCTAAGTGAAAAACCCATTACTTCATCTAAAAAAACTATTGTTGGAAACTATAAGTTGAAATTTTATCATTGTTCTAATATGTGTTTTTTCATGTAAAGTCTTTTAATTCAGCCTCTTGTAGTCTGACCTTTTTTCATCTAACCAAAATTTTATTCACATTTACTGTTTGCTTGTATTTCTATCCATCCATGATAATTTAAAATCGTTGGTATATAGTACATGGATCAGAATTTTTTTTTATCTTACTGCTTAACCTAACCTAGTTGTTCTTCTGACTGAACACATTAGAAAATCCAACTATGTGATTAATCTAATCGAGGAGTGGGGAACCTTCAGCCTTAACACCCTATATAGTTTTCTAAGCCATCAAGGGTGGCCTTCCACACCTTATCAAAAGATCAATTAAAATCAGGCATCTCTACTTTTGAACCTGATATCACAACAATTTCTTGAAAAAAGCACTCTCAAAAAAGTCATTAAGAATTTTGTCAAGTTTTTCTTTAAAAGAGTATGAATTTATCAAATTAAGACTAACAAAAATTTCAAACATTAGATTTTATTTGAATCATTGTAAAATTTTATTCACCCCCATTACGGATCTAATTCATCTCTGGAAACATGAAAATCTTTGTATAAGACTTAAGAATTAGGATTACATCATTACTTCCATACCTGTCATCCTTGAATCTCTGGGATTATCCAAATATAATTCTAAATGCTTTGTTTCAGATTTGTTTTTCTTTGGTAATGATTACATCTAGTTATGATAAGTTTACATCAATTATAACGATGATTCCCAAAGGGGAGATAACTATCACCAAATGAAATCATCTGAGATTTTTCTGGGAGTAATGGTAGCCTACAAAAAAATCATTTTTCATGTTTTAAGAGAGGTGCTAAGAGTATAAAGTTTCATGCTCTTTTTTTGGTTGTGAATAATAAGCATGACTACAAATCTGGGAAGAGATGATTTCAAAAAACAGTTAGGGAACCATTGGGCTAGAATTATTTTTTTTTAATTTTGTAATATTTCAGCAAGGAAGCATTATTGATCATAGGTTAACCCTATAATTCTACATTTAAAATTAAACTCAGATGACACATTACTATCAGCCGTGGTTATCATCTTCAGATGACTGATCATTATCTCCAGATAGCCTGTCTTCTTTCGATGATGATCTGTCACCTGCATCTAGCCCATCAATACCAGATATCTCATAATATACAAATATCCCATCATCTACAGATGACCTGTCCTCTCCAGATAATGACTCTACATCTCCAGATGATGATCCATCTGCATTTATATATTCTATCATATCCAGATGACCCATATTTATAAGTATTCTCCTCACCAGACATCATTTTTCTCTATTCAAATTTTTGCAAGAAAAATTTGAATCCATAGCTTTCTTTGCATTTTTACCTTAGCTCAATTTCTTCATTAAATTGACATCTTCGACTTGTATTTTTACATCAATTATTGTCCACTTTTTTCAAGAGTCCAATTTTACCTTTATGAACAATGTTTTCATTTCGCAGCATGGGATTCACTTCCTTCATTTACTGAAGCCATAACTGGGGTTGAATAAAGGAAAATAACATCAATAAATGCAAGAAAATAAGCTGGAATTGATTGCTTGTGTTTACAAGTATATAATAACATATGAACAGTTCTTGTGCAACCGAAAAATGCTGAGCAAGTTGGTTTAGTAGCCCAGGAAATCTGGAATTGTGGTTACCATGGAAACTTGAAATAAGTGCTAGATTGAAGGTAGTTTGATGAGTGAAGGTCTGTTGTATTTGAAATCACTTATAAGATTAGAATTAGGGTTCTGTCTTTAAGTTTCATTATATGGTAATAAAACAAAATGGGAAATAAATACTTGGTCAATCAACTTTTCTCATCTATCAATAAGCAAGATGCTGTTATATTCATTGCTAGCAGGAATCACATTACAATCCTATTCATTTTATTTCATTCTTGATTTTTAAAAAAATGAGCTGATGTTGTTTATATTAGATCATGAGAAACTATCTTCTCTTTTGATTCTTATAACCAAAGAACAAAGATTTCTCTTCTCTAAAGAAGCTGTTTTTCACCCTTTGAAATTATAATGGCCAGGGAAATTTGAAATCAGTACCAGATTACAGATAGTCTGATTACTGAAGGTCTAACTTTATTTGAAATCATCTACAAGACTGTTAAGGGTTTGTCTTTTAAGATTCTGTGAAATGAATACTTGGTAAATAAACTTTCTTCATAACTACTTGTCAATAAGCAAGTTGCTTATATATCCATTTCTAATATTGTTATTAAAGTATTCTTCATTTTAAATATAGAAAAACAAGCAGGAATCACTTTACAAATATGCTTCACTGAATAAACAGATTTAATGCAACCAAAATAATGTGTAGTGGAAGGGAAATTTCGTATTTTGGTTTGGCGCGCAATTTAATTCGACACTTAATTTCACCCAATCATGATGACCTATCCTAATCAGCCCGGGCCTTCCTTTCCCAGGCAGCAGCAAATTGGGTAAGCAGCCAAACACATTCTCTTTGGCTGGAGAATGCCGTCCAGTGCAGACGTCACACTGGCCGTTCTTCAATAGCAATAGCAACACTCTTTTTAGCTGGACAACGCCGCCCAGCGCAGATGTCTCACTGGGGGCTCTTAAATAGCAGCAGCAGCAGCATGGACACATGAGGGAACCTATCTAATTTATGGATTCCTTGCAAGGAATCCCAGTTGAATATAAATTAGATACATTCAACATGCCTCGCACGGGCACAACTTTATGTCTTCCCAAAATTGGCTATGTCAACGCGATGCTTTTATTCCGCTCTCGACACCTAGCTATCAATTCATCTCTGGGCCACTTTAATGGAGACAACGCATACTCTCCTCCCAAAAAATACCAGGCTCACGAAACTCACGGTGACATCCAAAGTTCATTTACTCCAACTGCAACATGGCTTTCGTTAAACTACAACGAACACAATCCCTTGCACGTCCAACAACACGCGCTGCCATCTCAACCTTCTCAAATTCTCATAACTCAATTTCATCTCAATACTCACAACCTTTCCATGAGTCTTGCAGCACCAAAAGCAAACCCAATATTCCATGCTGCAAATAAAACTTATCCCTAAAAACCTTTCGACCTTCGGCATCTTACTTCATGACCTTTCCTTTAATACCTAACAACAATTGGCAAGGGACCTAAGAAAACTTAGCGAGGAAACAACTCAACGTAAACACACAAACATGTTACAACTTCTCCTCACCAAAAACCCTTACTAAAACACAACAAACTTCTTGTCACTAATAATAACTATTTCACCAAAGGCTAAAAATGTATAAAAGTGATGCAGTATCATGAGAAATTTTAAATAAGTGCCAAATTAGATGATTTATTGATTGATTGATTTTAATGGAATGTCAACTAATCAAGGAATGTTTTACACCCGTGTACATTTATATATACATTTTTTGTAGTTGATTCTGAAGATTTTTTTTTTTGCATAAATTTATGAATAATTTTTCTACTGATCTATCTGACTCATATATGGTACCCTAACAGTTTAGAGTGGTCATGGAAGTAATGGCATTGAAGAAGTATTCCATTCTCCTCTGATCTCAAGAATAGGAGCTTAACCATCAAATGCAATTTAGTGCCATACTCAGGACGGCTTTTTTTGAGGAGGTCTCACCCTCTGCAGGAGATACAGTCAATATATTCTTAGCACCACTAACAGGGCTTCTATATTTATGTAGTAGCCAGAGCCAGATAAGTGAAGGTTTTTCTATATTACCTTCTACAAGAAATCAAGATAATGTTAACTCTTAGAATCCTGAGCTCCCCATACCTGTAGGCCTCAACTCTAGGCTGCTGGCTGAAAAATATCTGAAATTGTAGAATATCTGTAATAAGCTCTAACAGCCTGTACTGTTATGGCAGCATTGTTGTGAGGGTTGTACCAATGTTGAAAATGGTATTCTCTGGTCAGAATTCAAGTTGTCTGAATATATCTGGGCACAGATGCTGGCCATTAGGGATCGAATGATTAATAATCTTGAGAAGTGTTTGAAAACTAACAAAAATCATATATTTAGCTGACTGAAGAAGTAAATAAAATTCACAGGCTTGAAACCTTTTTTTTTTTATTACTGACTTTTTAAAATTTATTTATTTGTAAGGTTTTAAAGAAACTTGATATGTCTTGCATATTGAACTGCTTGGTTAATATGTTAAATAGCAAGCAAATTCAAGCCTTAGAGGTCATTCTCTACTGATGGGAATTTTAAACCCCACCTCCTCTCAAAGATCATTTATTTATAGAAAAACAAACTTATATTGAAGTCATGATTGGTAGTTGAAAGTTTGGCATCTGCTAAATCATAACAAACTTTAGATGATGGACTCTAACAAAGACCATGACTTGTAACTTGATATTAGGTCACTATTTCCTATTTAGTTCATTTTTTATTTGATCAACACAAAATGCTGGCTCCCTTGGACTGATAAACTGATTAGTATCTCTGTGTTTGATTTAATCTCTGTGATGAATTCAATCAACATTTTTTTAGACTAATGGTCCTCATGAAAAATATAGCTGACACATAGCTGCAAAACTAACCTGATACACTTCCTTTGAATTATCCTATTATATTCTGCTATTTAAAAAAAGATAGTATCTTGCATATCTAGCTGGTTACTTTTTCCTTTTTTTCTTTCTTTCTCCATACAATGTTACATACAATTTCTCTCAAATGAATCTCTACAGTACTGGCAATTTGTAAATATAGAATTTGTGTTATCATCATATATATGGATATAAAAGATACATTGATATGAAACATGAAAATTTAAAAAATCACAAGGGTCACACAGGGATTAATGGAAAAAGGCAATACAAAGAATAAGCAATAGAAAGAGATCAACATAGATCTGAGAGCAGATTAAGGTAAGAGATATCATAGAAGTTACTAAACAACAAAAATAGAAGTGAGCAAGAGGCATAGCATGAAGGAAGAGTAAAAGATAGCACAAAAGATTAGCAAAATGGTACTCAAGAAATAACAAGCATAGTAGATGGTTGGTTTTATGGCATTTCAACCCTTTTTGAAGTATTTCATGCTGAAGTCAATTATGGTCTCCCTTGATATATATATATATATATATATATATACATATAAAAATATATCTTTGCAATCATTTTAAACATGTAAACACTTTATTTTTAGTCGCAACATTTAGCTTTTAAGAGCCAATGTATTAAGAAAGTTCACAATCATTTTAAACATTACTTGAAACAGATCTATTTGACCAAAAGCTGGGACCCTAATAGATACTATCACTCCAGGTTTGAATGGACCTAGGAGTAATGGCAACAATGGTGATTCCACATTCTCCAATGTTTCAAAACTGGAACCTCACTAGTGGATGCAGCTTACAATTTCACTTTCTTTATTTAATGGCATATCAACTTAATGGGTTATTTAATGTCAAATCCATCCTTGTAAAAGAATGGTAATGGTGCTATTCACCTCATAGCTTGGGTGATTAAGAAAGTTCATCTCTTTGCCAAGAGTATTAGCCTGAAAGTGAATGTAATAGAGAAACTGGAGTTTGAAATTACTATGATGTTGCTGTCCAGCATATTAGCCATTTTCATGAGTACTACCCAACTCAAACAGAGGCTAGTGTCATACTCAAGACACAGAAGCATTGCAAGGAAAAAGAACAGATAGATAGAGAGATGGGATTGAGGATTTTGCTGGTAAGACAGGAGCAATGACTAGCTCAGCCAAAGTCATAATGGATGGAATAAGCAAAGGATATTTTGTCCTGCAGCAAATTCAAATTTGCTGCTACTGATATTGATTCAAGTTAATAGGAGGAGGAGAAGAGGGGAAGGGTACACAGAATATTTAAAAAATCATAATAACAATTTTAAAATTTGTTATTTAAATCAGCTTCTTTTTTACTGTTTTCATAACTTTAAAATCAAATAATTTACAAAATTAAAAACTATATCGAGTACTCTAGCTACTATCATTCTTTTCATCAATTATATATTTCGAGACAATTATTCTTTGATGTTTACAAATTAATTTAGGACATAGTATTAAAAAGTATCAAGACTGAAGCTTTATATTTACCATGAGAAAAATCAACAATGAATGAAATATCATTTTTCTTCAAACTAGTGAACAGAGTTTGTGTTCACTTTTTACTAATGCCCTTCAAAAAAAAAGGCATGAACAATATACAATTGGTCTGCATGGCAGGGCAAGGCCCATTATTCCTCATGTCTCAGACCTTGGGGAAGACCTTAGTTCTGTAGTGTACTATGAAAAGGGTTGGTTGGCAGGTTGGTGGGTGGTCAGGTGGATTGGTTGTGTTTTACAGTTTATTATTCCTAGTAGGTTAATTTCTGGTTATACATATATATTAAATATACATGATTTGTAAACAAATAGTTTGTCAGTAATAGTTTTTAAACAAGCAAGAGTTCATTTGTTTGCCTACAGTAAAAAGGTTTCAATTATTGCTAATCTAATCTGAGTGATTTTATTCAACATTATTCATTTATTTGCACAAAGTTAAATGGCTTCAAGTATTGCAAAGCAATACAAAAAATTCAATTTAATAGTCATTTGTTTACACACAGTTAAATGGTTTCAAGTATAGAAAATAATTAAATATTTCTGTTTGACTCATAGGTGGGACCCTAACAGATACTACCACTCTGAGTTTGAGTAGATCTGAAAGTAATGGCAATCATGAGGAACTCCACATTCCCCAAAGCTCTAGGACTGAAGCCTCTTCATCAGATAGTTTAGTGTTATATTCGGGACACTCGTTGAAGAGTCTTATCAGCATATTCTACAAGCACCACCCAACTGGGTTGTAAGAAAAAAGTTTGGTTTGGTTTGTTTGGGTTTTATAGTATATCAACCATGGTAAGTTATTTAATGCCAAATCCATTTTTATACAAATAAACAACTCTATATCAAACAATTCAGTTTAGCATAAGTATATAGTTTAAATGTCAAAACCGTTCTATTTCAAGCAATTCGGTTTAGTTCAAACAATTCAGTTTAGCATAAGTACAGTTTCAATGTCAAAAACAGTTCTATTTCTAACAAGTCAGTTTAGTATAAGTGCAGAGTTTAGTTCTATTTAACCCATTGATAGAACCCTATCAGGTGCTACCACTCCAGGCCAGAGTGGACCTGGGAGCAATGGCAATGAATAGGTACTCCGCATTCCCAAAGCTCCAGCATTACTGGAACCTCACCATCAGATTGTTTAGAGTCATATTCAGGACACTTGTTGAGGGGGTCTAACCCCTCTGCAGAGATGCAGTTGGTGTATTCTACAGCTCCAGTCGACTGGGCACTAAGAACAAGGATATAAATAAGATATATAAAGGATTTATGTGTGTGTGTGTGTGTGTGTGTGTGTGTGTGTGTGTGTGTGTGTGTGTGTGTGTGTGTGTGTGTGTGTGTGTTTCCAGCTTTCCAGCTGCCTTTATAAAAACAAGAGAGGTGGATGAAATGTAAGCATTCCTGAAAGAAGACTTCTGATGTCTTAAAAATTGGACTTCAATCGTTTGAATCAGATTGATGTACTCCATAACTGAAATACAACATCTGACAAACAGAAATAATCTAACCATGAATCTCACAAGCAAGATATATAAAATATATATATATAAAGTTTGATCAACCATATCCACACACACACACGTGCACACACATACACACGCATGCACACACACAATTATGTATAATTCCTCCATAAACAGACTCAACTGAAAAGAGTTTTTTTCCTTCTGTTCTACAGTTTCTATTTCTCTTCCTTTATTGGGTCCCACCTTCATCAGCATGAAAGGGGAACATGCACTCCATAACACATGTCATTCCTGGCACATTTATAACAACCTACATCTGTCTGTATTGACATCTGAAAGTACACTGAACAAGTGCATGTTATAGTAAGATGCACAAAATATACTATCTCTCTCATGATATATATATATATATATATATATATATATATATATATATATATACTACAATTATACCATTTATTACTAAAAGTACATATACAATTCCTTAAAAACATTAACTTCTATTCAACAAGAAATCCAAGAGAAAAATATCATACCTAAATTTTATTAATGCATAAAACCACAAAGGAACAAAAATACAAAAAGGAAAGTGTGTGTGTGTGTGTGTGTGTGTGTGTGTGTGTGTGTGTGTGTGTGTGTGTGTGTGTGTGGTCAATAGAAATGTAATATGATCCATTTACCTATTTGGCAATGTTCCTTTGGTTATTTTGGTCATAACCAGTTATTAATAGACATGTTTGTAATTTATAAAAGCTTTCAACATTATGTTCTATTTTATGTACATCAGTTTTCATACAAGTACATTTAATTAACAAAGACACCTGGATAAGTGCATCCACAAAATATACTATTCTTTCATTTATCTATCACAAGACATTATCACGCATACAATAAAACTGTCAAAAAATTTCCCCAAAGTTAATCTTATTTCTTGGCATTCCTATGTTTATTAGTTTTTGTTTAAATCTGTGAAGCTTTTTAATACTTTTTTCTTGAAGGTTTGGTCATAATGTACTGCTTTTTGCCCTTCTGATAATCAGACCTTGTTTGACCCTCATTGATTTTTTGATCAGTTTCTTCTATTTTAAAGCAAAATTTGTGGTAAACCTCTCAGACTCTCTTAGAGTCTGAGGCTCTAACCATTCCAAGTCATTTTCAGTTCAGTATGTGTAGTCAAGTAATGTTCAGATTTTTTGTTGCTTTTTTTTTGGTGTGTTCTTAATTCTGTGTTAAATCGAAATTTATATTCAAAAGATTGGAGTCATATTCCAAAGTATTGTCCAGCACCAATTCTTCTTCTTCTTCTTCTTCAACATGGCCAAAGTGCTTCTGATGTCCTCTTGGGCACACTGCCTTGAACTACTCATCCTATACAAAGCCAATCAGTCAGCGTTTTATAGATAATTGCCAAGGATTAATGAAAATTTATTGATTAGACACCAACAGATAAACTAGTTGGTGGAAAGCATGGGTGTAGTCTTTGCAAACATTAATTATTTGTTGGTTTACTCATTCAGGCTTATCTTGGATAGAATTTGCTTTAGTTTCATTTTAGTGGCACATAGCTGCCTCAGAGCAGGAAGTATCTTATCATTAAAAGATGGAGTGCTTGAATAGACAAAATGTTTGTTAGACTTATTTAAGAAGTGGATAAAGCAGATATGGAACTAGAAAGGATGATTGGCCCTAGAGAGTTTCTAATCAATATTAGAGAGCTGAGGTACTTAAATTTGACTGTTGTTTGAGTCTAATTTAAGTTGTAAATTGACATTTTTAGATTGTACAGAAACTTGCTGATTTTAAGAATAATAGGGATGTGGTATTATTATCCTGAGAGGATAGCCTGTCTACCTTGATGGTATTCAAAATATTGACTTTTATCTTAGATCAAACATTGATTACTGACACTGAAGCAAAACCTAGTGTCATTTTGTCCATTATGCAAAATCTTATAACAACTCCAATCTTATCACAGAAGATTCTGTGAGTACAATTGGATGGGGGTAATATTTCTCAAGATACATTTCATTGTCATGAATGAAAGATTGTTGTTTACAAAAAGTCAGCAAGAAAACTCATTAAAGATGACCTTCATTTCCTATGCAATTGACTACCACCAGTGGACAACACAAACATGTTGAAAGGGAAATATGATAACAATCTTTCATTCATAACTGTGAGATATATCTTGCAGATCATGGCTTCCATTCTATTACACTTTTGAAGTGTTTAGCATTAAGAATGAAGCTGCTATAAGATTTTGTTTAACAGAAGAAAGGATACTGAATTTAGTGTCAGTAATCAATCTTTGATTTTTGATAAACGCTGCTGATCCTTTTGGGCAAAAAACCCCCCACAGAACCATAAAGCTCAACTTTTACTATAAAGAGCCTCATCTTACTTCTAAAACCTTTTTTGTGTAGGCTACATGGTATTGTTTTGTATGAGATTGTGCCTGTACAGTATTGTCCTCATCAGTTATCTGCAGTTCTGTCACATAAGTGAAATATTTTTTTAGATCTTTGTTCACTGCTTAGGAATTGTCTTGAACCTCTGACAATTTAAGAAGATACAAAATAAATGATTATGTCTGAAGATATCCTATCTGCTTCTTCACTGCTTTCATTACTGTTTATGAACGTTTTTGAATTCTTAGAAATACCACAATGATTTTAAAATAATTTTTATTCCCGTTTTTTACTTTTCTTTTTTATCATATCTCATCTCAAGTGATTTCATGGTTTTGTTTGGTTTTGTTTTGTTTTGTTTGGTTTGGTTTGGTTATATGGTGTTCAACCATTGTAGGTTATTTAATGCCAAATCCAGTTTTTACATCTATATTAGATATATATGATTTGTCTCTAACAATTCAATTCAACATTAGTTATTTGTATGCAATTTAATGATTAAACAGTTCTATTTCAAACAATTCAATTCAACATATCAGCAAAGTTAAATGGCTTCAAGTATTGCAATGTATCTCAAACAATTCAATTAAACATCAGTCATTTATTTACTCTTAGTTAAATGGTTTTAAGCTCAAACAGCTCTAGTTCAAGCAATTCAATTCAAAGTCATTTGTTTGCATAGAGTTCAAATGTCAAACAGTTCTATTTAACCCATAGATAGGACCCAATCAAGTGCTTCCCCTCTGGGCCAGAGAGGACCTGAGAACAATGGCAATCAAGGAGTACTCCACATTATCCAAAGCTTCAGCATTAGTGGAGCCTCACCATAGGATGGTTTAATATTATATACAGGACACTTGCTGGGGGGTACCCCTCTGCTGAAATGCAGTCAGTGTATTCTACAGTCCCAGCCGACTGGGCTGGAGATTTCATATGTTTGTTTTTTGTTGTTGTTTTTTCATCTACCGTGTTGTTCTAGAAAAAGTATATTCGAAGTTTCCTCATATGTCTCCAAGATAGATTGTTCAGAAATAAAGATTAAATTTTTAAAAAAAATGTATTTTTAATAAAAATATACCTTAAAATCTAAAACTAAAGGCTATGTTTAAAACTTGATTTTTAATAATTAGGCAAAGACTTTTATGTTTAAGAAAAAGTTATGTGAATACCAGTGTATTACATTAAGAAATAGTGAACATTCTTTCGCAAATACCTTATCTCTGTCTTAAAGTAGAAGATCATGTGGAAATGAGAGCTACTTACTGATCTATTTATCTATCTATCAAGATAGATAGATCTGTTCTTACATCGAACATTTCTTTTCAGCAAATTAGTTTACCATTTCCCATTATATGCTAATTTAAACATTTTTAGCCTTTTCTTTCTTCGTTTTTTTTTTACTTGACTTCTTTTTCTCTTTTTCTTTCCTGTTTTCTTTCTTGGAATTCATTTTCTGTCCTTTTAAGATCATAGGTGCATTTTGAACCATTTGCTAAATGATTTTCCCAGAAGACCCGAGCTAGATCTGGCTTGTAGAATTTAGTAATCGTACGTCGAGTGGATCGCTTTTATTTACTTTTAAAATATCTGTCGGTGATGCAGGAATGTATACTATATAGATATGGGTCAATTGATTTCAAACTGAATTCCAGTTTGTTTGGGTTTTTTGGTCTTTTTTTTTCATTATTTCTAAGAGTATCCTTATTCCCCAATGTACATTTCATATATCATTTTCAAAGTTGCCAAAAATCCGTTTCACATTTTAATTCCTGTTTTGAAGTCACCTTATAGCAAGTAAAATTCATATATAAAACAAATTGGAAAAAAACACCAGTGAAAAGATAGATGCATAACATGGTATAATGGTTGTGATACAGGTTATAGCATTAGAACATATATTTCAATGAAATCCGTTCCAGATTTTACAAGGTGGGCAACCTGAAGCCCTTTTTTGTGTAGGTCAATCCGAATGACATTTTTGGATTTCTGAAGGAGGTAGGACTGTACCAAAATATTAATACTCCACAGATATTTTACAAATTGTTCTTCTACAAAGAATGCTAGCAAAACTTGATTTTTCTCCCAAACTTTCTACAAAGAATGATTATTTTATATATATATTTCTGTTGGCATTAAATGACCCACTGAGTTTGATGAGCCGTAAAACAAACCAAACCAAAAGAAAACTTTTGAAAAACGGTGAATTAGATTCTCACTGGATGTCCCACATTTTGGCCTTGTGACGTAGTCACTTTTATTAAAATTTAGAATAATTATCAGCATTCAAAGGACTCAGACAGGCAGTACTTATCGATATTACTTATCGATATTATTTACAGATTGTTAGTTGGTCATTTTTAAAAATAAAGGACGTAGAATCGCTTTTGCTGATCTCACTGATAAAATAAATCGGGAATTCTTCTAAACTGTTACCGTATCTGTACTACCGTATGGCTGCACTCCTCGGACTTAAACGAAATGCATAGAGAAAAAAGTAGATGGGAACTACTCAAGCATACACTGTCCTTGAGTCGTTCCAGTCAAGCTTTTTTCCAAACGTTTCGTTAAAATCCAAGCGGTGCGACCATGTAGTAGCTGATACGGCTACAACTTAGAATTATTCGGTCAGAGATGAGTGAAAGCGACTCTTCGTTCTTTATATTTAATAATGGCCATCTTAAAACCTATATGTAATATGGTTAAGTACAGCTCGTTTGAGCACACTCTTTTTTTAATTTTCAAATGTTGATACGTTGTCAATGAACATTTTTTTTTAAATGGCTTTCTGGGTTTCTTTTGAGGGATAAATCAACTTTGTAAAGTTGTGATTGTTTCTTATTTGGTTGTCTTGGATCTTTTTTCTGGATACCCGATTTATTGTCAATATCTGAAAAGAATTCTGCTGACTGCTTCGTACTTTTGAGCGAGGATTATTTTCGGCGAGATAAAGAAAGGGAAGCAATGAAAGAATTTCACGGAACAGTTCAGAAAAGCTTTTAATTGGATAGGAAATAGTGAAAGAAGTAGAAAGATTGAAATGATGAATGAGCGAAGACAAAAGTGATGAGAATAGAGGACAGAATGTGAAATAGCAATGAAAAAGCAAGCAGGAAGAACTTCCATGGCAGATTTGGCATTCTGTAAGGATATACTATAGCTGTTACTATCATTGTTGCCACTTTAATAAATTCTAGTCTAATTAGTGAATAGGAGATATAAATGGCCAATGGGTTAACGGAGTGCAGAGTGGAATCAGAGAACCAAGTTCAAAATCCAGTTTGGACAGTTTGGATTCTTTTTATTCGAATACCCTAAGAAAAGGCATGAATCCAGTCTTCCTTAACAATGGATAAATAATTAAAAAAGCTTTTAATTTTGGGCTTTCAATAATAGTTTCACTCTTTACTGCTGATACCATGTGACCCAGTTACTATGTAACCCAGTACAATTTGTTTCATGATACTCGGAGAGGAGTTGGGCATTGCCTTATAATCTCCAATACTTTCGGCGATGTCATAAAAAGACATCTTCCTGAGCATGGCACTCGGATGATCTTATAGGTAATGAGAAATATCTCATTCAGTTAATGATGATGATGATAATAATAATCGTTTTCATTTATTATCATCATTATTATTATTTTACTCTTTGTGATTTTTCCCACCAGCGTTTTTCACTGAAATCTGAGTGACAACACGTCTCCTCAGATGTCTATGATTCTTCCAAGTATTCTTGCCAATTGAAATAGCGTTGTGTTATGGACGGTTGTGATTCTTCCTCTTATCTTCAGTTCCCCCAGTCTCTTTACCAGGATTTTCAGGACTCTTTCATTGGCATCAACCACAATTAGTATCACCTTCACGTATAGTTGTTTAGGATGGTTTCTTTTGGGGGTTCTTTCTTGGTCAGGGTAGATTTCTCCCTCGTCATCCATTCGGAAATTCTCGATCTCGTAGGTGTTTATTCAATTGCTGAAACAATCAGTCGTGGATGGACGGGATTTTTAATAAATCAGAATCCAGGTATCCCCTCTGGACCTAGTGTCTTTCAAATTGTGACTTTCTTGAATGTTATTCTAAGTTAATCCTGGTTTATTTCAGCCTCCGGTACTTTTTCAGTTTCTTGCAATTCATTTTTATACTATTTAACCATTCGGCCTTTATCCTTATTATTGTCATTATTATTATATGTTTTGCTAGTTTTTCACACCATTTTTAATTGATGATCTCCATCTGAAGACAGAGAGACATCAATTCTCCTCACGTCTCTAGGATTCTTCTATGTATTCTAGCTGATCTTAAAATGCTGTTGTCTGTATGGTCTTGATTCATCCACTGATCTTCAGTTGTCACAGCCTTCTTTCCAAGTCCTAAGGAATTGTTCCAAGCGCACTAATTTCGATTTATATCACCGTCACCTTCATGTTCCACGGCTGTTTTAACTCTCTGGCAAGATCCAAGTATTCTTTAAATCTTTTGCTTTCTTTTATTTTTCCTCAGTTGTCCGCCGGAACAACAAAATCCATAATATGCTTTTTTCTTCTTGTTAATTAAAACTAAGTCTGGTCTTCTGGCCGGGATTCGGTGATCCGTTTGTTTCTGAAAGTCCCAGAGAATTTTATGCGTCTCATTTTCTAGGACAGATTCTGGTTTGTGCACATACCATTTGGTAGTATAGTCAAATTTTAATTTCTTGCACAATTCCCAGTGGATCACTTTTCTTAGATACGAGTAGAGTCAGTCTGCAACTAGAAGGGATAAGAGACCGACGCAGAAGGTATACAGATGCAGAAGAAAGAGTACCTGAGATACAGAGTGCCGAAAATCTAGTAGTTAGCCTTTTTAGTGAAGGGAACTACGTAGCCAAAGTGAGGGCACAAGAAATCGTCATTCTATCACACAATTTCCTCCTCTCTTTAAACAGCATTTACTCATTTTTTTTTTTTTTTGTCTCAGTGGAACCGTCTTGGACTCACGCATTTCGACTCGACTTGCTAAGAAACAGCAAACACAACGTGGGATAGGGGTTGTATTCCCACATTATCAACTTCCGCCTAATCATTATTATTTGTACTCACTGAGTTTCGAATGGAATAAGTAAAACAACTTCAAAATCTGGTTAGAACACTAATGCTCTTGAAATAGGCATGAATTCACATTCTCCCTATTATGTGTAAACAGTTAGGCAGTTTGAGCCTTTTAGCCTAAAAGAAAGGCAATCCACCCAGTGCATTTGATTGCAGATCAATTCATGGTTTGTTCATTGCTACTTATACCTCGTTTTTTAACCTTGACAGAGGGGGTGGCATAATTTGTTAAAGCGTAAGTAAGATTGTGCCGTGTTGAAATTGTCTTTTTTTTAATTACCCCGAATTTGTCACCAAGGGGTTCAAAGATAAGAGAAGGAGGTTAAAGAAAACATTAAATGTTGCCGTCTAAGACTGTAGTAGCCCCAGAATTTTCAAAGGGAAGTAACGAGAAAGAAAAGTAATAAAAAGGAGAATGAGAACAGGAAAAGAATTCTCAACGTTTAAAAATACAATTGACTATATTTCAGAGTCAAGCAAACACTTTTATCCCAGTACAAAAGGAATTTATTTCAAAAGAAATAAATATAACAAATAACGTTCTTGCAGGCCCAGCACTAATTTTACCGAGCAGGGTTGAAAAAGCATTCAATTTAACACAAAGATATATGGAAAGAATTGGACAAGCAAATTGACTTACTACTAGTCGTGCAGATACAATAAAATAGTTTTACGATGCGACAACAATTTCTCTCGGATAAAACTTACATGGTTTCTGAACAGAAAGTTCTCTTTTTCACTTTTATTTTTCTTCTGTTCAAATTTCTGGCTTCTTGCAGCTATAGCCCTGGGAAAAAAACTTCTTTACTTTTCTTGTTTGATGTCTCCTTTTCAGCGTGGCCGTCAAGATGAGTTTTAAGGAAGGAGCTCAGTGGAATTTAACCTTTTCTGCTAAACTTTTACCACACTCCAAGATCTGAACTGCTCTCAGTCCTTTGCTTTCTGAAAAAATATATATCCCAAGACTTACTCGCATTGATTTGGGAGAACTCCAAAGCTTTTCTTTTTCCTTCAGAACGAAACCAATTCAAGGTTTCTCTTCTTCTACTGTGAAAACCGATTAACTCACTCTTAGATAATTTACACCGTTCATTGTAGACCGATGGAGCCTGTAGAAATTATTTAGTCCTTGCACCCAAAATTTTCACTGGCGGACGAAAAAACCCACCAAGTTGTTTGTATACCCTCAAACGGACAGTAACGGTCCAACTTTTTAAATAAGCCAATGACAGTTGACCTATTTATAACGGCCCGATTTGCCAACTCCAAAAGTTTTCTTTAACCTGATTAATTGTAATAAACTTCTTTTTTTATTCCTACATATTTACTTTTCTCATTCTAAAACATAAATGATTTAATGAATAAAACAATACTATACTTTAAAAGTTACAGAGGTACAACTACCCGGGGTTCCTGGACCCTCGGGCCGACCCAGAAGGTGGAGACAAATGATACTTTTCTCGGATTATGTAAATCCTTTCATGAGTTCCAATTCAAACGTGTATTGAATTATGATGATGATATGATGAAGTACTGAAAAGTTCTCAACCTGACTAGGAAGAAAATAACCAGGAATCATGAAACGTACTTTATATGCCCTATATGTGTCCTAAACTTCAATATACATAGCAAATTGTTTCTTAAATTTCTTTAACCATGCCAGACCCACCATCTAAAAACAATTGATAAATATGCGTATTTCCTCCTTAGTTGAACAGAATTTTTCAGTTCTCTTTTATATTAGCAATGACGATAATAGGAGCAACGAATATTATGATCATAGTAATAGTGATAATGGTGGTGGTAGTAGTGATGAAGATGCTTTTGACAATGATGATGGTGATGATAATGGTTGTATTTATTCAACTCCTTCCCCATGAATAGGATGCGAAACAAGGTCAGTTTTTAAGCAGAGAACAACTGGTTTGAATTCAGAGTTTTACTTCTAGTCCAGTTGACATACTAAGGTTAAAGAACCCAATCTACCTTACTATTTACTCATCGCTGGGTGGGAGGGGGGAATTGTTGGATTCATCTTTTCCCAAGGGTATTAGCTCAATGGGAAAAGTAAACAACCATGTCCAAAGTCTATTTCCAACGATGATAACCATTACACTACGAGCGTCTCTTATTAATGTGATGATTGTAGTTATAAAGATAATGAATTCAGTTTTGATAATAATACTAATATTGATGATGAGCTGATAGGTATACTGACTGTTAGTGTTCGAATCCAGCCAAAAGCCAGGATTTTGATTTTCTCAGTAATCGATCTCCCCCTCCTCTACGCCCACTAGAAGACTGACAGCTAAAATCTTCACTAAAATATTCACTCCATTCTCATGCTCCAGCTAAGCCTTGTATATATTGATAATATTGGTAAATTTGATTTTGTTCATGATGTTGATAATGATGACAGTCTTATGTGGTACTGTCTATGTTCCTACTGAAGGTATCAGAGCCATTCCAGTGCCGTTCAGATCAATAATGGTAGCCCTTACTGGAACCGACCTCCTCATCAGTATGAAAATATTGGCTAGATATGGGCTACCGCAGACACGCTTCCCATATTCTACGCTGATTGAAGTTGCATTCGTAACTGTAAGGGTGGCATAGGAAAGGGGAGACATGAAGGAAGAGCATAGGCTCTTACTTGATGCTTGGCACTGAATTAGAAAAAAAGGACTAAGAGGGAAAGAAGAATGGGTGAGATCGGATTGAGGTAGGGTGGTAGTGGTAGGAAGTAGAAGAGGGAGCAGAGAATATGCTATCATCAACTGACCTTCTTCTCGCGAACACGCTCCCTCACTTTATCCAAGTTTCCAACTTCCTTCATTATTTTTCTTTTCTCTTTCTTTTTTTCTTCACTCTTATTTGTTATTTTTCATCAATTAACTTTTTTTAATTCTTCTGTTTTTCCTTCATTCTTCTCTTTCTCTTAATTCATTTTTGCAAAATTTTCTCTTATTTATTATTTGAATTTTTCATTAATTTTCTTTTCATTTCTTTTCTTTTCTTTCCTTTTTTTTAGATTCACTTTCTTCTCTTTTTCTCTCTAATATTTCTCTCTTTATTTCTTTGCAGTATTTTTTTTTTTCTAACTTTTATTCTTTTATTCATAAATCCTTTTTTGGTGGGGAAGGGGAGCTTTCTCATTTTTAGAAATATTCTTTCTTTTCTCCCTATTTTCTCTTTCTCTCTCCTTATTCTTTGCCGCTTCTTTCTCTCTTTCGTATAACTTTTCTTTCTTCCGTTCTAACTTCTTTTCATTTCTCCCTCTCTCTTTCTCTTTCTTTCTCTCGCTTGCTCTCTCTCACTCTCTCTCTTTCTCTCTCTCTCTCTCTCTAATTGCTTTCTTTTCTCTTTCCCGTTACTTTTCTTTCATTCTCATCACACACTCTTTTCTTTCTTTCTTTCTTTCTTTCTTTCTTTCTTTATTTATTTATTTATTTATTTATACTTTCCTTTCTTTCTCTTTTTATCGTTACTTCCTTTCTCGTATTTTTTAAAATGTTTTCACACCTTTCTTTCTTTCTTTCTATTCTGCAACGTCTCATTCTTATTTTTGCTTCTCTTAATTTGCAATATTTATTTTTCTATCATATTGCATCACTTTCTTTTCTCTTTCTTTTTTCTTTCCTCTTTTCTTTTATCTTTCTATTTTCTGGCCTTTCCCTATCTTTCTTCCTATCTCATTCATTCATTCATTCTTTATCTTTTACTTCCTGTTCTGTATTCATTACTGCCAACATTTTCCTATTTCTCACTTTCTCTTTCACTCTTTCTTTCCTTCCTTTTTCCAGTTGTTTTTATACCTTCTTTTCGCCGCACTCATCTACTTTCTGGCTGTATCCACCAAATCACCCATAAGGAATCCGATTGCCTTGAATTTAAAGCCTTCCATTCGGGTGAAAAAGAATTTCTAGACCAGTAGAAATAAATTCTAGAGAAAGTGGAAACAGACACAAACATAAGACACGGGAGGTCGAATCTGAATTGCGCATGCGTCTGTGTGTACTCCAAAAGTGCACGTGTAGAGAAGCAAGCAAGTGCACGTTGTTGTGCAAAGAAACAGTTGTGTGTTTGTGAATGTCTGTTTGTTTCTGGGGAGGGCATATTAACGTGTAGGTTAAATTTTATGTATGTGCGTACACAACGTTTTTTTTTTTTACTTTAGTGTACTACATATAAATAAATAATACGTGATACATACTGACGTGCGACAGTGTACTTTAATTCAGTGATGTGCGGTTTGTTTTAGTTTTTATCATCATTATATAGATATGTTTGATGGTTTGGTTCGGTTTCAGGGTTTTTTTTAAGTACTCTCTTCCGAAGAGACTCTTATAATTGCTTGCCCTGCATAAGACTTTGATTTTTCTTTTTTTCTTTTTCTTTTATTTTTTATTTTTTTACAATAGTAAAAAAGGAGTCCTTTGCGTGCTGTTGGTGGGGGGCATATATGCACGTAAAAATGTTTGAAATTTAGAAAAATATACTTTATTAAAGATGAATAAAAATGCGTACGATTAATGATTTATTCAACTCTAGAAAATAATCTTTTTAAAAAAATGTTTTTTTTAAACTAAACCATTTTCGGTTTTTTGTTATAAAATATAGATACATAGTGACAGTAAATTAAATGTTATTGTTAAAGACATTGTCTTTTTATCCCCCTCCAGACTCTGTGTGTGTGTGTGTGTGTGTGTGTGTGTGTGTGTGTGTGTGTGTGTGTGTGTGTGTGTGTGTGTGTAACCCATGAAAAACGGTACATCATAGCGAGATTTTTTAATGTAACACGGTTAAAATGCTCTCAGAAAATAAAACAATTTCCAGCCCAATCTGCAACGAAATGATAATTTTGTGGGGTTTGTATTCGTGCTTAACTTTATATCATCCAAATTTTTATCTTGATATAACGGAAAACTATGGAACGCTAAGAAAATAAGAAGAATTCTTCACTTTCTCTTGAATAGAAGCATCAGAGTCATCATGGACTGCTGTTACAACATCCATCAACGGGAACCCAACCGGTTCGCGGATCGTCTGCAAATCAATAAAAATGTTTCTGTCGGCAAAGTAATAATGTCAGGAAAAAATACGAACCAAAACATAAATAAACCCCTAAAATAAAGGCTATGTTTAAAAGAAAAAAAGATGTACATTCCCCCACCCCCACCATTTTTGTGAGAAAAAATATAGGTAATTAGTTTCACACGAAAATCTCAATTTGCCCAAACAAGGTAAAGGAAAAAAAAAAAAACCTCAGTGATTTTTATTTCTTCTTATGGTAAAATATTTTTAAAGAATTTCAGAATAGCACTTATCTTCTCATATTTACAAATTATTAAAAATGTTTTATTTTTAAACTTAATTAGGTTCGCATTTAGATGAGTGGACACGTTCTTCGAGAACGGACATGTGCTTTTTCGTGTACGTAGGTGTGTATGTGTATGTTCTTTGTTGGGATAACTATGTACGTTTGCTTACAAGCTCTTTACGCGTCACTTGGTATAAATAAATGAAATGTATAAGCTCAGAGTACGCGATACTATGTACTCATACATTTAAGACACACTTCTTGTTTATCGTATGAAAATAAGAAACCAAAAAGAAGTCTGTGTGTGCGCAACACAATCCCTGCCTGTGGGCAATATATTGTAAATTTATGTTAATAAACTAACGTAACATGTATATGTGTACGTGTAAATTAAGTGTGTATTGTACATAACACAACATAAGTCAATGTATATGAGAAAGAGGAGAAAGATATGGTAATTACCTAGTTTATGGGTGCGGCAAAGAATATTAACCTTAACCAATTTCAAATTAATTAATAATTAACATTAACATACCATAAATATTCTTGACACTTTATTAAGTACATAATTTTTTAAACATAAAAATAAATAGATGAATAAGTTAATAAGTAGTTTTTAAAAAACTTTTTGAGTATGTACCATATTTATAGAGTTTGGCACTTGGTTGACGACATCGTGATGTTAATTAAATAAATACAAAGTAGGTTACCACGGCCATAAATTAGAAAATTACACATAGTAGATTAATTTATTCATTTATTTATTCATCTATTCATTCATTAATCAATTAATTTGTTAATTTTAACATGATTGAAGAAGTGAAATCCTGTTACAGAACTGGCACCACGTAACCAAGTACAAAGTAACCTGTTGCATGTTTCTTAGAGAGGAGATGGGCATTGCCAAGTAAATCCCAGTGATAATAATGATATCACCAAACATCAGAGAAACTCAGAGTTGTTGGGATGATTTTATCAATTTGATTTTTTAAAATTAAATGAATTCATTCAAAATGCATATGTTGTTTTCAGAGCCTGTTTATGTTTGATACGAGTATACATTGAATGTGATGTGTACTAAAAACAAAAACATATACATACCACAGACCTACTCGTGTTCACAGTGTACTCTTGTGTACACCGAATAATATGCTTCGTGTTTTTGCAATGCGTGTTAACGTGTTTAAGTTTACAGACCTTTTGTTTATTTAAAAATTAAAATGATTTGTTTAATAGATAGATAGATAGATAGATAGATAGATAGATAGATAGATTCCGTGTGATAGAGAAGGGAGCTAAGTACGAAGGAAAAAAGGAAAGCAAAAACAAAGATAGAAAAGGAAAAGAAAAGTCAAGGAAGTAAAAAAAAAGAAAGATAAACAAAAAGAGGAGTAAAAGAAATCAAAAAGAAAGAAAGAAAGAAAGAAAGAAAAATCACCAAAACAGAAAGTAAAAGAAATGAAAGTCAAAAGAAAGGAAGAAAGAGAAGAAAATAAAAAAGAATTAGAAAGTAAAGAGAAAAGAAGAAATGAAGAAAGTAAAGAAAAAATAAGAAAAAAGGAAAAAGAAATAAAGAAGAAAAGCAAAGCAAAAAGAAACAAGAAAGGAAAAGAAAGAAAGAAAGATAAGCAAAATAAGATGACTAAAGGAAAAGAAAACGAGAGAAAGAAAGGAAGGAAAGAAAAATAAAAGATGAAGAGAGGAAAATGAAAAGAGTTGAAGAAAAAAAAAGCAAAAACATACGTGAAAAGGAAACAAAAGCAAAAGATGGAGGCGACTTTCTTCTTTCCCGCCTCACACACACACACACGCGGGCACTCTCTCTCTCTCTCTCTCTCTCTCTCTCTCTCTCTCTCTCTTTCGTTCGTTCGTTCGTTCGTTTGCTTGCATTTCAACAACTGCTCATACTGCAACACATCATGACACTGGTTGTTATACTTTGCCGCCAAACCCATGTCGACTTGACTATTGCTAGTGCTGCTACTCCTGCTATAGCCACTATCGCTGCCTACAAATGAAAACCATGACAGTGCCGCCACAGAACCATTTCCCAGCTTAGCTTTCTTTATTAGCATCTTCTACACCTTCTTCAATGTAGCCTCTCACTACTTTATTTAGCACCCTGTCTTTATTCCACAACGTTTTTATTTTACTCTCTCTCTCTCTCTCTCTCTCTCTCTCTCTCTCTCTCTCTCTCTCTCTCTCTCTCTGAACGCCTAGACCCTACACGCCCTTTCTGATTCTCTTCTATTCAACTGCTTCGATGTTCAACGCGTGACATCATCAGAGTTAAGGAATTCCCTTTTGTCAGCTATCAGGTGGGTGCAGGCCACGGCCACATCTGCCTGTTGTTTGCTGTGGAATCGGAATTTGTTTTTATTTCTCGTTTTTATCTACATTAGAAGAAAGAAAAAAGAAAAAAACAGTGATGGTTTTGTTGTTTCTTGTTGTTTACAGAAACAAACAGAATCATTTTTGAAAGTTTGGATGCATATTTCAACAAAACATCGCTGTATACTATTTCTTCGTATTTTTGTGTATTGTATGGACAGTTTCAACATTAGGATGTTGTGATTTTTATTTTAATCAAGCTCCAGTGTGTGTGGAGACATTTAATTTCCTTCACGTAACTTAAACCAGATCTATCTATCTATCTATCTATCTATCTATCTATCTATCTATCTATCTATCTAAGTCTGTTGCTTTTCACCAATCTGTCCTTATCTATCTATCTTTCAATTTATCTAGTTCATTTTGTCTCCTTCAATCAACGTCAGTTAGTCTCTCTTTCTATTTCTCAGTCTATAAATTTCTATTTATCTCCTCTCTTTTTCTTGTTTTATTCTATTTATCTCAGTATATTCGATTTTATCTATTTATTATTTCCTTTCTTTTTTCCTTTTTCATTTTTATCAATCTCAGTCTCTTCATTTCTATCTACTTATCTATCTCAGTCTGTTTATATTTGGTTGTTCCTATCTATCTATCTATTTTCTTTTTTCTTCCATTCTCAAAACTTAAACTTTATTTACTTTAATCTTTTCTTTCTTTCTTTCTGTATTGCTTGATTTGCTATTTTCAATTATTTCTTACACACACACACACACACACACACACACTCTCTCTCTCTCTCTCTCTCTCTCTCTCTCTCTCTCTCTCTCCTTACTTTTCTTTCAAGCTTCTTTCTTTCCGTCTTCTTTTTTGCTCTTTCACCTCTCTTTTTTTATTTTTTTATTTTCCCTACCCACCCTCTCTTCTTTCCAATTTGATTTTTTCTACATTCCTGCTCTCTCTCTCTCTCTCTCTCTCTCTCTCTCTCTCTCTTCTCCGCTTACCATTTTACCTTCGATTTTAACCCCTACTGACTTCAAAAAGAAAAAATTAACCCCATCTTTAACCCATGCATATGTGATCATCACAGTAGTATCATCGTTTCTACAAGGAACCATTGCCCGTAAAGGAATAACCATTTTATTGGAACGATACTAAGGGTTTCTTCAACTTACAATTGTCTGCTTGGGCAGGAGTACAACCCACAGCACGTGTTGGAATACAAGGAAATTAATTACCTACAAGAGGAAGAATTTTAATGGTAAGATAAAGGATATTATCTCTTTTACTATATATGGCAAGTTTTTTTGTTTTGTTTTTTTAGTTTTATTCTTATGTTTATGATTGCTTGTTTATCTGCAAACAGAAAGCCCATTCTTTGAATTCCAACACTTTGGATTTGAACCATAAATCACTTATAATTCCATTAAACAGAGAAAGGGGGTATTTGTGGTGGGGAGAGAAGGAGACATGCATTTGTAAATCTGAGGAATGTCTAAAACTTGCAACAGATCCTGAAACTGATTTTTTTTTTTTTTCGAGGATACTTCAGTAACACCCAATATCTTCAAACAAACATCTCTCGATGACTAAATGGAATAGTCCGGTCTCCCTTTTCAACACTTGGTGATCATGGCTCTCTACATCTTCCTTTATTCTTAAACCGTGCATCATTGAGTGTTTTCAGAAAACTAAGTTTTGCTTAGTTGGACTTTTACCTGCTGAAGCCCTAAGCTATATGAAATTGAAGGCCCTTCTCTAAAAAAACTCTTATACTAATGTTAAAGAAAGAATTATATATATATATATATATATATATATATATATATATATATATATATATATATATATATACATTTTGATAAATTAGTGTTCAAGAATGAAAAAATATTTTAAAAAATCAGGCCCCGATGATGTGCGGTCCTAAGATATAACTTAATTCCACCACTGCACACTGATTGCTTACTGTACTTTCTATTCCAAAGTGGTCACATATCTAACTAGTGAGCAAACCGTTCTTAGGGAGAGATCGTGAAAGGGTTTCCCATTTCCTTATGTACGGTTTTAAATTCAGAGTTTCCTTTTCCTAGACTAGTTGTCTACCATCATGGCTTGGAAGCCAAATCTACCCTGTTATTTACAAATACTGTGGAGAGAGTGTATTCACGCACTTTACAAAGACATTACAGTGAAGTAAATAAAAAGCTTTGATCAGAATTTTAACTTAGCTCCCCAATTTTATTTTCCACACCAAAAACAATGGGCACCTGAATTAATATTTTTACAATACATACATAAACCTATGCATATGTGTTGATATATTTGCTTTTGTTTGCATATGAGATTATGATTAAAAAAACAAAACAGTCAAGATGGAAGCTGTATTTACCAAGGCAAAAATAAACAATGAACAAATTGTTAATTTCCTTTAAAAAGCCACCCTTGGAAATTCCTGCATGTTTTACATTGGTCGAAGCACATCTGAAATGCTTTTTTTGATATGGTGTGAAAGTGTATCCTCGTATTTAGTTCTCCACATCCTCAAATCTTATATATGGGGTGAACTTTCAGTTTAGGAAACAAGAAAAAGTTACTCAAAGCTAGATCTGGTTACAAAGTCCTGTGTTTTGCCAAAATCATTTTGTTCAAAAAGTATCAAGACTGGCTTTATAAGTTTTTTCAATTTGTCTAAATGATGTCTAAGTTTCAAGACATCAACCCCTTTTTTTAACAGCCCAGTCAGCTGGGGCCGTAGAATACACTAACTGCATTTCTGCAGAGGAATAAGACTCCTCCTAAAAGTGTCCTGATATGATGCTAAACAATCTGATGGTGAGGCTCCAGTAAGGCTAGTGCTTTGGGGAATGTGGAGTACCTCTTCATTGCTATCGCTCCCTAGTCCATTCTGGCCCAGAGTGGTAGTACCTGATACGGTCCGATCGATGAGTCAAATAGAACTGTTTGACATTTAAACTGAGTGCAAACTAATGACTTATAATAAATTGAATTGTTTGAAATAGAACTGTTTGATTATTTAACTGTGTAGACATAAATGACTGTTTAATTGAATTGTTAATGATACCTAGCAATACTTGGAACGATTTAACTTTGTTAATTCGTGTTTATAAATCATGTATATCTAATATATATGAATAAACCGGATTTGGGATCAAATAACCTACAATGGTTGATATGCCATAAAAACCAAACCAAACCATTTTTTAAAGTTGCTCAGCAGTACACACCTTCATTTGCATTTTAGATTTTAGAATTAAAAACATTTAAAGATTCTCTTTCAATACTTTTTCATCTTACCTCGTATGAAGAGAAACATATTCATATTTACAAATGTGTATGTTTCTAAAAAAAACCTTATCTGTGGTTGGTTGATTAGTTGGTTGGTTGTGTTTTATGGCATATCAACCCTTGTAGGTTATTTGATATCAAAAACTGTTTATATATGTATATTAGATACATATGATGTGTAAACTAATAGTTTGTTGGTAACATTTTTTAAACAAGCTTGAGCTCATTTGTTTGCCCTCAGTTAAATGGTTTCACTTATTGCTGTTTAATACTTATAATACTATTCAACATTATCTATTCATTTGCCCACAGTTAAATGGATCCAAGTTTTGCTAAGTAATACTAATAATTAATTTTATCAATCATTTGTTTGCACACAGTTAAATGGTTTCGTTTATTACTATTTATTGTTTGCACACAGTCAAATGGTTTCAAATATTGCTATTTATTGTTTGCACATAGTTAAATGGTTTCAAGTATTGCTATTTATTGTTTGCACACAGTTAAATGGTTTTTAGCATTGTTATCTAACAGTAACAATACAATTTAATATTAATCATTTGTTTGATCACAGTTAAAAGGTTCCAAACTTAGTTAATCAATGAACAGGTCTATCTAATCCATAGATGGATCCCCAAAAGGTACTAAAACACCGAGTCAGAGTGGATATGGGAGTAATGGCAATGAAGGGATACTTCACATTCCTCAAAACTTCAGAACTGGAGCCTCATCATCAGATTGTTCAGTGTCATATTCAAGACACTTTTTTTCGTGGGAGGGGGGTTCTAACTCTCTGCAGAGATACAGTCAGCATATTCTACAACCCCAGCCGAATGGACTGATCCTATCAATATAGATATCTATTTAGTAAGTGCTTTCTTTTGCTTATCTTCCACTACTTTCTGTTTCATAACAAGTTTTGTCAACTTTGACCATTGGTTCAGTACAATTTTTGTCAGTGTTTGTTTATGAAGTAGATATGTGGCTGGATACTCTTCCTGAAGTCAAATCCTCCAGGAAAGTTTGGTTCGAATCCAGTTTTCCTTCTCCCTGACTGGTTGCCCAACCAAGGCTAGAGGACTCAGTCTACCCTGCTATTTACCTGGGAAGATGAATTTTATCAAGTATAAGGCAGTTAGTAAGGATTGAATTTGAGAAAGGAAGAGATCTATGAGACAAGGTTACTAACTGCTACTACTCATTGGGGTACCCAGAATATTAACTAAACTTTGGCTTACTGGAACACTCACTGAGGATCACACTCACTAGACTAGCTATTTTTGGTTAGTTTTAGTTTTTCTTTTTTATCAAACTTCATTGGTAATTTAATGCCAAAGACATCCTTAGTAGTTGTACTATTTAACCCATAGCTAGGGGGATTCATCTCTTTCCTAAGAGTATTTATTCAAAAGAGAATGTAATGGCATGACTGGAGTTCAAACTCACTTACTAAGATGACACAGTCCAACACGTTAGTCACTACACCATGGAGACTTCTCAACTAGATTTTTTTATTCATCCCACCATTGTAGATGCCCAAATTATAAAACTTAATACATCTCTAAATACAAAGACAGAAGGTTAAAACAAAATGGTAGTGATGGTTTTCAAGGATAGTTTACTAACTGTTGTTCCGTGGTGAGGCCATCAGTATTCACTTAGTTTAACTTAGTCTGGCATAGGGCAAAAAGACTAAGGAATCCAGTGGGGTTTGAAATTACTACTGTAGTAGTCATTTATTAAGCTTACCTTAATTTAGCACTAGACTAAAGGCATAGGGTACCCAGGGAACATCAAACTCACTAACAATGGCCTGCAAATCTATCTTGCTAACCAGTGACCAATGAATCTGTAAAATCACAACTGACTGCTATTTGTTGTGTACTAGATCAGATAGTTCTCTCTCTCTCTCTCTCTCTCTATATATATATATATATATATATATATATATATATATATATATATAAAGTTGGCAACTCAAAGGGTCCCTTTTCAATAGCTATTACACTGAGGTGCAGGGGAGGGCACAACTCTTTTACCTGGATTGCTGAACTTTACCCTTGATACATATTTTATAATGCTGAGTGTTAAGCAAGGTGGTATCAAGTACCATTTTTTGAGTCTTTGATATGACTTGACCTGGAATTGAACCCTACCCATTAGACCCATAATCCCTATAATAGCTCCATGTATATAACAGTATATCAACAAAAATACTACATCATAGCAAGATTTTTATTAAAACAATACACTTTTAAAAAATTCTATAACATAGAGAATTAAGCAAATTTAATACAAAACTGAATAAACTATTCTTGTCAGTTATATTTTATGAAACATGGTTAAATAATGATTTGCTATCTAAATAAATAAAATAAAGTTGGCAACTATAGCTGAGGGCAACCTGAAGGCTTCCTTTTCATTAAGGCTTCCTTTTCATATATATATATATATATATATATATATAGAATAAAAAGAATGAAGATCTTATCTTATTAGTTTCATTGGTTTTGAATAGAATCAAAGACACAATCGCCCAATGAAACTTTAAACAACTAAATTCCTTTTAGTTTTATACTCCTCTAGTGCTTGTGATGGAAAGGTTATTGTCATAGGAATTGGTCATGGCGAACTGAGTTCAAATCCAGGACAAGGCTGATTGCATTTTACATTGGGAAAGATATGAATCCAACTATTTTCCCTCTTGGTTAAATTGTAGGGAAGACTGAACTCTTTAACCTTGGTTTGGAAACTGATCTAGGAGAGGAAAACTGAATACAAAACTATAAAACTCTTTTTAAAAACTGACCTTGTGTCACATATGGAGGGGATTGGGTTAATGTATTGACTGTTTTGATGGCCAGGATGTGGGGCACTTTTTGATTTACAAACACTTTTAAGAGAATTTTTTAATCTCATCTGTATATATATATATATATATATATATCATCATTATCGCCATCATCAAAGCATACTGAGAGCATGTATTCCTTTGACTCTCTCTCGCTATCAATCCCTATTGATGATAATTGATCTAGGAATATCCTATCGACAGCATCCAGTGTCCACACAGAGCTGATGAATGTAAGTTTTTGCTGGTCAGCTAACACAGGTGTATTTGTAGAAGTCTATAGATGAATGTTTCTTATTACTTCATCCCTACTTCCCCATCAGAACCCAAATGTTTTGTTCATCTTACTTTGATGGTTTCTGAAATGGGAGGTAAGTGACCATACTGCTGCTATTTTATAAGCTGCTACTTCCAGGATTTGTTCAAAACAGTATGAAGCATCTATGTGTAAATCCCATCTTGCTTTTTTCTCCCAGCATTTCATTAAAATTCAAGTGGTGCAATCACACAATAGTACTGACACAACTACACCTGAGAAGAGTTCCCATTTCATCAGAAGCCAGGTTTCCATATGGTTGTTAACCTATCTATAACAGTCAATGCTTTAACAATTCTGACATTACTTTCAGTAAATGAGATATTGCAACCAAGGAATGTAAACATGAACATTTACATCCTACCACGAACTAACAGGTACATATGCACACACACGCACACATACACACATAAATGTACGTAAAATCTTTGTATACAATTATACGTATGTACAGATATACACGTATATATATATATATATATATATATAATGGAAATTTTACATTCACATACACCCACACTCTCCACACACCTGCCCACACACATATATGCAAAATCTATGTTTTAAATCATATATGTATACAGACATATATGTGTATATATATGTATCATTAATAGTGTTCCAAAGGCTTGCCATTTAATGAGATGGCACTATCTTAATTAGGAATACATGAACTCTGGTTTGGTTTTGTTTCATTGTTTTATGGCATTTCAAACTTTGTGGGTTATTTGATCCTGGGATACTATTTATTAGCTAGGAGGATTAGGTGGTTCATATTTTTCTGAAGGATATTAATCTAAAAATGAATATCATGTAATAATGCAAGTGGAGTTCAAACTGACTTACTTCAAGGCTGCAGTCTGACACTTTAGACATTATATCATAGGAAATCTCCCTTACATAAAATCTGTTTTTTATGAGTTCATGTACAGACCAATATTGGTTATATATATATATATATATATATATATATATATATATATATATATATATATATATTTGATTATTGTATATTTAGCCAGTTCTCATTCTTTGATGCAGATATCATTAAAAATGACTGATGAGGAGTATCTTTCAAGTTTTTTTTATTTAGTTTTTCTTGTGTACATTCAAGAGATATATCTTGGGGAATTTTCCAACAGCTTATCCATTCCAAGTACTTTTAGCTTGTCTATAAGCTATTTTCAAGGAACGTTACAAAAAATTATCATATCAATGTTTTGTTTATTGTATCAGATTTCTTTTTTCATGTTGATCTATGTGCTTTGATACAAATTTATAAAGAAGTTCTGATTGCCAAATATGGCCAGTGCATTATGGCAATAATGATAATGATAATAATAGTATAAACTTTCCTGTCTTAAAATTGCCTAATGAACATTATTTTATATAACTGACATGTGGCCTTGGTCGGCTGGGTAGGTTGTACCTACCCTGGCTAAAATTATATAAAAAGTAAAAAGTTCTCGATTCATTGTAGATGGACTGTAATAATGACTGCCTCATCATTTCTGCTTTACAATTCATAATCATCATCATCATCATCATCCTCATTAATTCCTCATGGATTCCTTTGATTCTCTCTCATCATGTGTCCTCCTCCCTTATCAGTTTTGGCAAGTTCTCTAGACGACATCCAGTGTCCACAAAGAGCTGATGAATGTAAGTTTTTGCTTGTTGGCCATCACTTGTGGGTCCATGTATAGAAGACGATAAGACAAGTTTGTCCTTCCTTCTCCAGCAGTGCCCAACATGTCTTGCTCATCTTACTTGGAACGTTTGTGAAGATGGGAGGTAAGTGACCATACAGATGCTGTTTAGTGGGTTGATGCTTCCAGAATTTGTTCAGCATTCTTTTATAGTTTCCATCTAGCTTTTTCTCTATGCATTTCATTAAAGTCCAATCAGTGCAAGCATCTGTATGGTTCTTATTTTCATTTTATCCATAATCCTCTCATGACTTGCAACCTAGACTTTCAATTATACATGCTACAGTGTCTATTTCCATGTGCCATGACAGCTGCTATAAGCTACATTTGACTATAAGATAACAAAAATACTACATAAAGACATTTCTGGCCCAGTTGGCTGGGGCAGTAGAATACACCGACTGTATCTCTACAGAGAGGTGAAACCTCACCAACGAGTGTCCTGATTATGACACTAAAAAATCTAATGGTGAGACTCCAGTAATGCTGGAGCTTTGGGGAATGCAGAGTACCATTGCTCCCAGGTCTACTCTGGCCTAGAGTGGTAGCATCTGATAGAGTCCTATCTATGAGTCAAATAGAACTAAATTTATACTAAACTGAATTGTTTGAGATAGAACTGTTTATAAGTATAAAAATAGATTTGGCATTAAATTAACCTATGATGGTTGATGTGCCATAAAACCAATCTAAAACCTAAAACTAAGACATCTTACAGTTGTCATGATGATTGGTGTACCATTTAATAAGTTTAATTATGTTTTTGAGTCCATAAAAACTCAAGTGAAAATTTTGTAAAAGTTGATAATTTTTTTTCTACCCCACCTCTGTATCATTAGAATATTATCATTATCATTATGACATGCATTAGTCTCGCAAAACTATGGATCTTTGTTTGAATCTACACATGAGCAAGGATGTAAGAAAGGCTGTCTATGCAGCAGATCTCCTCTCTTCATGACACCAATATTGTCATGTCAAAGAGAAGGGCAAGGTCCAATACAATTTGGCATTAGTGTCACCACCACAGAAGTTGCATGAATAAGGTTCAGTACAACAGTGGACTCCCTTAGAGACTCCACATCCTGGTTTTGCCACACAGTAAATTACCTTGCCAGTCTTTCTATCTCCTGTATTAGTTGCCTTTACCAAGGCTAGAGAGCTCAGTCTATACCAAGAAAATATAGTATTTTATTGACAGCTTACTTTATAAATGTCAACAGACTGACTACCTGCAGTATATACTCATGGCACATCCCTGAAATATATATATAACTGTAATTTTCATTTTCATTCTGACAGATTTACTTCCATATTTATACATATATATGTGTGTGTGTGTGTGTGTGTGTGTGTGTGTGTGTGTGTGTGTGTGTGTGTGTGTGTGTTTACCCAACCTCTCTGTATTAGTAAGATGCAACACAATATATATATATATATATATAGCAGCATTCAAGGATTCAAGGTGTAACAGTTACTATCATAGGAAATGGTTACAGTGACCCAAGTTCAAAACCAGGACAAGGCTGTTTGCTTGAATACTCTTGGAAAATATATGAATCCAACTATTTTCCCTCCAGCTATGGGTAAATTGTAGGGCAGACTGGCAACTAGTCTTTAAGAAGAAAAACTTTGAGTTAAAACCTGTAAAACTTCATTTGAAAGTTAACCTGGTGTTACATCCTGTTCATAGTGGAGGGATTAGGTAAATAAATATATGCATACAAGTATATCAGTTCATTTCTATCCATTCCTATGGGGGTGTGAGGCGGTGTAGAGAAAGTTTATTTACTCAGATTTCCTAATAAATGCAGGTTCAATACAAAGTCATTTCTATTGATTGGAGACCCTCTCTATGTATGGATGGATGGTGCCAAACATGACTGAGTTCCATCAGCACTTCCATTTTCAGGGAACCCAGATATCGTTTATTGACCCTGACCTTACGATTTTTTAATGCTATGGAGCTGGTACTGCCTTGGTGAGGATGACTTCCAGAAGATGAGCCCAGTAATTGTATGTGTATAGAGAAAGCAAGAAAAAACAAATAACTTGGTCTATCATAGTGTTTACTGTGCTGTCCATAGATGATTCTAAATGGATGCTCAGAAAAATGTGTCCTTGTGTCAGACAAAGAAAATCTTAGTAAATATATATCAATTATCTTTACATGCTTGTATGTACAGCTGCTTACAAGAACATTTCTCAAGGCATTGGGTTGATTTGAATTGTAAATATATTTCACTGTCCAAGAGCAAAACTACCTGTTTATTGATCAACTTGTTTACACCTGCCTCTCTGCTATTTATCAGTTTAAATTTCTAATTATTTACCTATTTCTATCTATCTATCTATCTACTTCAGTCTATTCGTATGTATCTGTGTATCTATTTGTCATTATATCTATCTATCTATCTATCTATCTATCTATATATATATATATATATATATATATATATATATATATATATATATACACATATCTATCTACTTATCTATCCATATCTGTCTCTCCATCTACATATATGCATATAATATTATTTATTTCTCTCTCTCTCTCTCTCTCTCTCTCTATATATATATATATATATATATATATATATATACACCAGCCAGATTTCAATCCCAGCTTCAAAAATCTTGCATGTCTAGCTACACTGAAGAGTTGTAATACTACAAAAAGTCTGTCAGTGGATGACTATATATATATATATATATATATATAGTAATTTACGAAGCTCTTTGCTTCGATGTGGCACAAGGCCAAATGAATGGGGCACCCAATGAGACAATATATATATATATATATATATATATATATATATATATATATACACACATACTTCAGTCTTTTCATGTCTATCTATCTATCTATCTATCCATCAGGGCCTTTCCATCAAGCATCTCTTCATACATATATATTATTTTTTCTATGCATCAATATTCCTTTTCTTAGCATATATCAGTTATATTCTCTGTATGTTTGTCAACAACCAATAAAATGTTGTTTATGCCTCTCACTTACAATCTACTTACCTCATAATTTTTATATTAGTCATGTTTCCTTTATCTTTTGATCTGTCTATCCATCAATATGAATGAATAGCAAAAATTAACATACATTATTTATTTAAAAATTGAATTATATCTATCTACCAATCACTCTCTCTCTCTCTCTCTCTCTCTCTCTCTCTATATATATATATATATATATATATATATATATATATATTGTGTGTGTGTGTGTGTGTGTGTGTGTGTGTGTGTGTGTGTGTGTGTGTGTGTGTGTGTGTGTGTGTGTGTGTGTGTGTGTAATATGCATAAAGAACATGATTGAATTCTGATTAAAGTGACTAAAGAAAAAATGGTAAAGAAAGAAAAAGATAATATAGAAAAGAAATATGGGTACTAAATAGGAAAATCAATCAATTAAATTTTATTGATTTTATTTTCTTTAAATAAAAGATTTCACGAGACTTAAGCAGTCAGTCTCAAATTCAATTACCTTTTCCATATTTTTTTTTTCTAGATCCTTTCTGCAACAAATGTAAAAACAGTCAACGAAATAAATATTCATTTGAGTGCACATTTTACGTTTTCTTATTTCACTAATACCTAAAGGAAGAAAAAGTAAACGAAATCTTAAAAAAAAAGAAAAATGAATAATTTTCTTTTTAATCTTAATATCAAAAATTCATTAATTTCTTTCGCATATACCTGTAAATCCCCAACTATAATAAAAATAAAAATTATTCATTTTTTTTTTTTGTGATAATTTTGTCAGTCTTTCAGTGACGTGTTTTCAACTCAAATTTTCAAATTTATCCCAGTTAAAAATAAGGTTTTCTTTCCGACTACTATAACAAACAGAGATGAGAGCACATGTCATGCATTATACTCTGCACATGTAGTAAGGAGAAGAGAATGCGGAACAACGGCTAGGCAAAGGCAGAAAGAACGAAAGAGAAGAGACGTGTTCGCCTGGCATTGAAAAGCAAAACAAGGAAATAATGACACTGGAATAATTTTGGCTAGGAATGTTATAGATTTACAGTGTGTGTGTGTGTGTATGTGTGTGAGAGAGAGAGAGAGTGAGAGAGAGAGAGAAAGAGAGAGAGTCATGATGAAAGAATGAAGGCGGGACCCGAAAATGTGTTGTGTTATTCAACTGTTACACTGAGTGTAGTAGCAGTAAATACAGAAAATGAAATGCCAATCTTGGCTTGTTTGTACTATAAGGTTTAAGGTAAGATTGACTTAGTCAGGTACAAGGTCATTGTTGTAGGGAACAAAATAAGAATTGAACTAAAATCAGAAGTGATAAAACGAAACCATTTTTTCTCATTCATTTAGGCGATTATTAGATTTCGAAATTATTTAAACCAGCGAATGAAAAGGGCGGGAAAACAACACGCTGCTTGCATTAATCGATAAGTAGTTGATTATTTTGGCAAATATATTGGTTACTTCGGTACTATGTGAATAGTGGACTCCCTTCAGGAATGGGAAGAATGTACGCAAATAATCTGTGACGTCACTAGTGATGGTATATTTTTTATATAATAGTAATTTGATTAACCAACAACTTAAAATAATTTTAAAAACCTATGCTGTTGCTTTAAGAAAATGGTTATTCCGAATAAATACTTATTTTTAAAACAATGGAAAAATAGTTTAATCTTTGGTAAACACATTTTAAATAATCAAATCAAAGATTTTTAAAGATCAATTTAAAACACTTTAAATTAATTTCAAATTCTAATTTTAAAAACAAACACTTTACCGATAAAATACTTTTAAAAAATAAATTAAAACATTCTTTTTAAAATTTAATGTGTGACATCATACAGAAATATGCAGAATTCTTCGGTTGCCAAACAGCTTTGGACATTTCCTTTTCGCTTTAGTTTCTCACGTGGTTGTCTTGATAGTAAATAATAACGGTACTTTTTAATTGCGTTTATTTGAAGAAGAAGTAAAAGAAGAAAGTTGGTTGTTTTGTGTGTACATAAACGTTTACATAGGTTTGCTTAATTGTCAATAATATTAATAAGATTATTGAATGATAGTGATGCGCCAAGTTCACAGAAGGGATGTATGGTACATCAGCCACGCAAATTTTGCATTGACAGTCCTTTTTACGAATTAAAGTAGATTGAAAATTATGTACCACAGAAAAGCACTTCACGTGTTTTTGTTTATTTTTGTAATTGATTACTGAGTGTCTGGGAAATCTTCATATTTTGTGTTATAATTATGCGCGTGTGCGTATACGCTACAATATATTTTCTTTTTTTTTTTTAGAGAAATGTTTGCGCGTCTGATTATGCGTGCTTGTTAATGCGCATGCGTATGTATTATTAATCGAAAAAGCGCTTTGGGAAATACGAACAGAAAACACAATTTAAAGTTATTTTAATGTGTGTCATGAATTGTTTTATGAAACTGCTAACCGAAAAAAATATTTGTTGTCGAATATAAGATATATATGTTTTGGTTATGCAACTCAAAAGTCAGTCGAGTTGATCTAGTCCGGCATCTTTAACAAAAATATGTCGCTCGTTGGATCAAGGAAGCTGTGTAGCGTCAATAACGATAAAAAATGAAATAATCTGACACTCATCCTTAACCTTAAAGCCCTTTGCAAGATTTTTTTAATCTTTTGTCGTTATTTATCCTTTTTCTGGTACATGATAAACGCGAAACTTGTCGATATTTACTTCCCAAAATGGCGGGCCGGCTTGATTGTGTTGTGATTGACAATTGAAAACTCATTTGGGGTTATTTATTTATTTATTTGTTTATTTATTTATTTTAACTTAGCGGTGGCTCCATAAAACAGTTCCTGGCAGTAGTGCAAAACTTGATATCTCTTTTATTTTGTTTTCTTGATTATTTCCCATGAGAACGGAACTAATGTGTTATTTTAACCCAGTTTTACTCACGCGGCAAATATTACCCACTTTAAATTATTACATAAGGGTTACTGTTTTTTAGGAAAATCCTTTTTTATACAGATTGACGAAAAGTATCATTTTATTTTCAGCATTTACTGAAAAAAGCAAAAAATTAAACTATAAGCTCTAAACCGTGTAAGTTATTTAATTTAAATAACAACTGTATAGCTTTTGTTAATTGCATCTTATCGAAAAATCAAAATACTCAAGTGTGGTCATCTTTTCCTTTCTGCGCCAAGTAGAAAACGTAAAGGTTATAGCATTTAATGTGAAGTTGTGCAACAACAACAACAAAATGTAAAGTTAGTGTACACAAGTTAGATAAGATTTGTAGCTTTCGTTTTTATGTTCCCATTAGAACATAAAACTAAATATATTGAAAGAATGTTTCCCAGCGGGAAGCGGGAAAAATGAGCTTTTACTATTTCAAAAATAGACTAAATCATTCGAGACTGATAGTTTGTTCATTACGTGGTCAGACGCATATATTACTTGAGAAGTGATTACATTCTAATCACGCTGGATCAAATTCAGCAGTCAATGGTGTCTGTAAAATAATTACTTAAGAGTGATTTTTAAAAAATAGTATGATATTGACTGAAAAAGCTAAAACAAAAATATAGTTAAAGAATTAATTATATCAAATGACATAAAGTCAGGGTCTAATTTACATTAAATTACATAGTAAATTGGACGTCACTCAGGTGTCATAAAAACGGACACAAAAGCAATGTTTAATCATGCATAATACGTATATTTTGTAAACTGAACCCCCCATTTTCGGCCACCACACTGAGTCCCACTTTTGCTTTTAAAGTTGATTTTACTCAGAAATCAAAAATTCCCAAAGAAATCTAAGTCATAGCTGACCTGTACACATGAATAAAAAATGATATTTTCAATGGTCCGAAAATTATGTTGAAAAGCGAAGTTTGAATGACTGACCATCATTTAAAATAGCCAAGGATTATCTATCTATCTATCTATCTATCTATCACAACCTATTCATATACTTACATTCTAGCTGTAGACATGCAAACTGTAACACAGCAAAAAAAGAAAAAAAAAAGGACGATTAACATTTGGTCACACCATTTAGAATGATTTAACTTAAACTTTAGGAATAAAGCGATTTTCAATTCAATTTGCTGTTCAATAATAATTTTTTGGTGCTCGTATTTACATTGACTGTCATTTTTTTTATCTATACCTATATAAAATTGTTAGGGATGTACTTATGTATGGGTGACACTATATATATATATATATATATATATATATATATATATATATATGTGTGCGTATGTGTGTATGTGTGTGGAAAAATATGTGGGAATATTAGTTGTGTGTATGTACATAGAAGTATAAGCTGACATCTTGGGTTTATCGATATTTATTTATCATGCTAAATATGTTGATTTTATTTCTGAATATGCAATAACCAGCTTGATATGATCCTGGTAAAGATGCTGTAGCTGCTGGTATTTGGGCTGAGGCTATTTTCCCCAGACAGATAGCATGCATGGATGTGTTTACAAGATGAAGCACATTCTTGAATGATTGCAGGAACTTTTTCCCTCACTCTATAGCTTATTCTTTTTTCTCTTCGATTCCTTTTCTCTCTCTCTCTCTCTCTCACTCTCTCTCTCTATATATATATATATATATATATATATATGTATGTATGTATGTGTGTGAATGTATGGAAAACATATATCTAAATGTATGTATATGTCTGTTTTACATATATATATATATATATATATATATATATATATATATATATATATATATATATTAAAGCAATGAAAAGACCCAAAATTTTATTCATTATGAGAATAAAAACCTAAAAAGCAAAAAAAATGGTGACAAGCGAGCTGGCCGGTTGCATCCTCACTCAACTGAACTAAATCAAGGAAAGTATAAATAATAAAACAAAAAGTATAATTAATAAAACAAAAAAGATGAAAATATTCATGAATACAACAGTGTTTTTTTATTGCTTTAATTAAAATTTGGAAGCCCCAATATATATATATATATATATATATATATATATATATATATATATATATATATATATATATATACACACACAAGTCCTCTTCTGAATTTATCCTATTAGATATGTGCAAAACATTGCAATATAATTATTCACCAGCATCCCTTTGTTGTATTCATCTAACCCCTCCACCATGAACAAGATATGACGCAGGATTAATTTTTAAGTGAAGTATAGCTGGTTTATGTTCAGAGTTTTCATGCCTTACCAAGACAAAAGAGCCCAGTCTGCCTTACCCATGACTGAGAGAAGAAGAGCTGGATTCATGCCTTTCATAGAGACATTGATATGAAATAAAAACAAGCTGCTTTTCCAGGATTTGAACTTGGCTTACCAATTCTATGATGATAACTATTACACTTAGCATACTTCCAATGTCTCTCTGTTGCTGAGTTCTGATTTAATTATAACCCTAAGTTAGGTGTACAATCAATGGCTTCTGAGATATTACAAGCAGTTAATCATATCCTGTTATATGAATATGTGTTAACTCACATAGTAATAATCAAAATGGTGATATTATTCAAATATTGATTGGCACTTCTGCTCAGGATCAGAGTGTATTATCTGTGCACTCAACTGAGTGTTAAAGTATTGCTCTCTGAAGCTTTCTCTAGGACTAATGTAGCTTCCAACCAAAAATTTGAAATAAAAGTGTAGTATCTGTTCCTCTTCTTTGGGATATATATAAAATAGTAAAAATAAGATTAGAAAAGTAAATATTTTAATATCCAAATTTGAATGAAATTGTATGGACAATTGACTATTTTGTATAATAAACTGATGATATCTAGTTAGTGAAGGGAAACTATGAAACCAGTCTTGATACATTTTGAATGAAACGCTTTTGGTGAAACACAGGATTATGTAAGTGCAACACCCTCCATACTCATCAGACGTAGCTCTATGCAAATTTTTCTTGTTTACTAAACTGAAAATTTAACTCAAGGTTAGGATATGAGGATGTTGTGGATATAATAGAAATAGGATGGTACAAATTCAGATCCTATCAAAAGAAGTGCTTCATGGTTGATGGAAAACTGACTAAAATAAGTGCAGCAAATGCTAAGGGGGACTATTTAAAATAAGTTAACATTTCATTCATTACTCATTTCTTTTTTAGTAGATATGGCTTCTGTCTCAATACTTTTTGAACACACCTCATATTCCAAATGGAAGCTTCTCCTGATCTTCCAAAAAACAGCAGCAAACTTGGTCAGAATGAACCTGCTAGTCTACAAAAATGCACATAAGAACACACATAACTGATTGATAAAATATTTTTGTTTATTGATGAGTGCAAGAAAAGAGCATTGCTGTTAACTTTGGCATAAGCTTCCTGGATTTAATGGAATAATAGAGATCAGTGAATTGAATCTTGACATGGTGAGTGTATATCAAAAGAACAATGGGAGGTCAGGTATTAATAGATTTTGATTTGAAAAGGGCATTCAGATTTTTAGATGATTGACTTAAGGTATAATGAAACATATATATATATATATATATATATATATATATATATATATATATATATATATATATATCCTTTGAATTTTTAAAGCATCGTAACTGATATATGATGGTCTTTCACTTTTGAGCTTTATTTCGAGGGACAAGTCACCACCTTTAGAACAATGAAATCAGTTTTGGGCTGTACAATCAAATGTTTCATTTACTAAATTCTCCAAGCAGCTCAGCAGTTTTGAGCCCTAGTTTAAAATAATACATCAAAATTACCGGAATCTTAATATTTGTATCAAACTATAACATCCGAAACAAAATGTTCAGTTGAATAGTATTGATTATGACATTGTTTATATAATAATAATAATAATACCAATTATAGTCAGAGTTTTGGAACTATCCCAAAGAAACTTGGAGAACTGAAGATCTGAGAAAGAATTGAGACTATCCAGACGATAATAATAATGAGATTGACTAGAATGCTGGGAAGAGTCCGAGAGAGCTGAAGAGACTTGTCTCTCAGACTTCAGTGGAGGCCACAAGTTATGACTGATGTGGAAATTTATATAGAGGATGATGATGGTGATGATGATGCTTGTGTTATAGATTATCTTTTGATGTGTATATAAAATTAGTGACAGTTGCTAGATGGAGAACAGGGGAGTAGTCACTCACCTGAAATCCATTTTTCAAAAGTTGAACCTTATCAATTTTTATTCTATTGACTTGGAAGAACTTGTTGGATTCATTACTTTATTTGACTAGACCTCCTTGTGTTTTGAACTGTGTGCTTGCTTTCCTGTGGTACATTGCTGGCCACAGGGATCTGGAGAACAAAAAAGAAGCCATGATGTTATAACCCCCTCACTGTTATTGGATGGTTCCATTAAGTTTCATTTTTTCATATCACAAGTCACAATCACTGATAAGTCTCATACATAGTGCCACTATTACTGAAATATTAAATCAAGGCAGTTCTACATGCTTGTGAAATGACATGTTGATAAAAAAAACAGAAATTTGTATTATATCAATCTTATCATAAAAATGATGTACTTCCTTTAAAGCTGAATCTTCCTTGTGTTTTGATTTTGGTGCAAATGAAAACAGACAGTCCCATGATAAAAAAAGACAAAGAAAATTTTTTTCAGAAATATTTTTTTTGTTTAGCATTCAGAAGACCTTCTCTATTGCAGCTTGTCAGATTTGAAAAAATATTGATTTTTACTGATTTTAGAAGAATGTGGACAATTGTCTTCTTCTTGGTTTTATTTACAATTGTCAACTTTGAAATGTTGAAACTTTGGTCCCACTTCTACCATTAAAAAATTTCCTCCTCCTTTTATGAAATAATAGATGTCTATCCAAAAATCAGAGATCATTTCAACAGAGTAATTACCTTGTAAACAGGACCCCCACTTCTAACATCAATAAAAATCAATATTTTACAAGACTGGCAAGCCACAAAAACAGAGGTTGGTCTTCTGGAGGCTAAACGATGAAAAAGATTTCAAAAATAATTTTCCAGATTTTTTATGGTGAAAGTATCTACCTTCTTTAGTGTGTTGAAATATAAAAATGAAGAATGTACTTGAAATTATTCAGTATGCAACTCAACACCTTTTTTATATGTTCACTTACCCTAACTTTCAAACCTATTGATACTCCAATAAACTTTTGATTAAACCTCTCTAAAAGCAAAAATACTTTGATACACCTTGATATATAACCTCTATAAAACAATTACTGATGTGGGTTTATTTTCTGTCTCACTTTTCATGTCACTATATGATGATGATTTTATCAAAAAAATGCATTTCATGATCTGATGATGTACAAAAAATGTTGAATTTAAGGAATAATAAAAATATAAAAAGTCATAAAAGCAAAAAAATTATAAAACCTGGATACTTGTGAATAATATCCCACTGAGCAAGTAATATACAAAAATTACCTATAAAATAATTCTAATATTTACCATTGATAAGAATAGATTTCAGTTATATTTTTTCTTTTTTACTGAATGGTTATATTTTAGTCCCAAAAACAATGTATCAGCAATCAGCATAAGTTACCATTTTCTTAGTGGTTAGGGAAAGACTAAAGAAATATAGCTGATAGGTCAATTGTAAGGAGTTGAAAATGTAGGTTTTAAATGTATATATTTAGTTTTAAAAAAATGAAGATAACAACTAAAACTTACTCTTATCTGGATGGTGAATGTTAGTATTACATTCCTGAATAATTTTCTTGTTTATTATGACTGACATTTCTTTAGCAGGATATTCTGAACAAGTATCAAAAATACTTTTGTAGTCAACAGAATGCTATTCTCCTAGTGAATTGCAATGCAAATTTAAAAAATATGAGGATCATTAAATAAGTTTCCAGACTTTTTTCGTATGAACACTTTTATTGATAGTACACACATGAAACTCTAGTCCCCTTTGAAGTAATCTCCTCCGGCTGCAATGCACTTGTACCGTTCCAACAACTTCTGGAAGGCCCCATGGAAGTCCTCTTGTGTGAGCATGTCAATGACCTTCATCACAACCTCTTCCATCTCCTCAGTTGTCTCATAACTACAGCCTCTGAGCTTAAGGAATAAGCAAAAGTCACAGGGAGCAAGGTCTAGACTATAGAGAGGCTGAGGAACTGTCTTGATGCCCATCTTGGTCAAATAGTCTGTGACAAGGATGGAGTTGTGGACTGGTGCATTGTCCTGGTGGAAATGCCTCTGACTCGATTTGAAGAGAGCTGGCCTGTTCCGACAGAATCTCTTCCTGAACTCCCTTAAAACCTCAGCATAGTAACCCTAACTCTAACCCTCACCCTTTAGCCAATCAACTCTGTTGTATTGACTTCCTTACTCCTCCCATTCCTCACAGACTTTCTGCCTTCCTTGAATCTCTTTTGCCACTCAAAAACTGATGCTCAATTCATGCAAGATGGTTGAAAAGCAGTCTGAAGCATTCCATATGTTTCTGTGGCATTTTTTCCAAGTTTAAAACACAATTTTATTGCATATCATTCTTCTAAAGTGTCCTCACGTCCAGATTGCATTTTTGAAATTCACCAGCTGTGACAATCAGGCTTTAGTAGGGTGTATTCCAATTCTCGCTGTAGCTGTTCATTTAAACCTGAAATCATAAAAATTGGTCAGTTATCTCATAAGATGTATAGCAATAACATAGTGAATTTTCAAGAGTCTATGACAATTTTAAATGCCAGTACAAAAATAGTCTGGAAACTTATTGAATGCACCACATATGTTTACACTATATGTTGTTTAATTTCTTTTTTTAAAAAAATTTCTTATAACAATTCAAGTACTACCCCTAACAGAAATTATGGAATTAGAACATATAGAAGTGATTCATCTTGTTTTTTTTATTTAGCAGTAAATAAACTGATAATACATAAGACACAAAACATTTTTTATTTAAGAGCTGAACATTCTGGCTTCTTATTCCTTAAGCAAAGCAATGATGCTGGAACTTTTGTCTGGTGCCTTTCAAATGAAACCAACTCACCAACCATTAGATCATACTTAAATTTTATTGTTCTCAGGCAATATTTTCTTCTCTCACTTGGAGTTTAAACATATCCCATCTGTGTTTCTTATTAAAAGATCCACATTCTTCCCACTTCAATCAGTTGAGATCCTACAAAAATTTCATGCTTATATCAAATGTGTTCTTCTTATACCCAAGTGAAAATCCACCCACTCACTATCAGATTACTGTTGCATGTCAGTCTGAAGTGACTGACACAAACAAGATGTTATTGCATGTTAATTGGACAAGTATTAAACCCACATTTGTTATTTTAAAGAACTGTCTTGTAGAAGCAAAAAGGTGGCATCAGCATTAGAACTATTTACTATCATTCCTTCATAATCTTGAAGATACATGTTATTTCAGAATATTTTATCATAGTTTTATTTGCTGTATCCAAGATGTCATAGTATTTTTTGAAAATCTAACAATGAATAATTTGACGAGACTGATCAGGGTTTATTAAACTTTTTATCTGATGTTCCCCTTGTATCCAAATTTAATTTTCATTCACCTCTAAATAAATTAATTGAATATTGTTGACATTTTTTCAAAGTCTCACTGGACATCATCATGAGAGAAGTTGATTTTTTAAATGTTCTGTTTCAAAATTTGAATTTTTACAAAATACTGAAAAGTTATAAATGGAATATTGAATGATATAATAACACCCACCTATTTTTGGTAAAATACAGAATTGTTTAAACATAGCACCCTCTACCTAATAAAATTATGAAAGTTAATATTTTAATTTTAAAATCTAAATGAACATATTCACTGCCAGACTTGATACATTTTGAATAGAATTGTATAAGTGCAACACCTTCTATATTCATCAGAATTAGATCCCCATCTATGAGTAAAATAGATGTTTGAAAATTATTATTATTTGATAAGAATACTTCAAATCATATAACTGTGTGCAAATTATTTGTATAAAGAATATAGTTGCTTGAAGTTATATAATGTTTGCAAAAAAAAATAATTTACTTTGGCATTAAATAACCCAACAGAAGTTGATATTCCATAAAACCAATCAACCAACCAACCAGGAAAGAATTTGGTTAATTCTACTCATTTTATCTTGTTCGTCAGCTGACAATGGCATTGTTAATATCTGGGGGATATACACTGCCCTTCTTTTTGATCAATTACCTTTACAATTATTAATGAGAAATATTTTCTTTTAATGGTAATTAAGTGTAATTTTAATTGGGACTTAACTGACTTATATATCAGGCTGAAGCAAGAGTTTCCTGTGCCATCTCTTGTTCAATATTAGAGAAATCATAGAAGTGCATCTTAAGCTTAATCAGTTCTTTATTGTCTCAGCTCCTGTCAACTGTAGTGGAATTAAAACCTTGAAAAACTTTTTAGAAGCAAGTAAAATGGGTTCTACAAGAATTTATTCAAAAGTAATGTCTCTTGTAATTTACTAAACTTGCTTTATCTGGTACACAAGCCTCAGGTTGTTTAAACAATTGATTAGTTGATTGATTGATTTTAATGGTATGTCAACCTGTATAGTGTGATTTTATCCCTAAACCTAGCATTTCCCTAGAAATTCCTGACAGACTCTCTCTCTCTCTCTCTCTCTCTCTCTCTCTCTCTCTCTCTCTCTCTCTCTCTCTCTCTCTCTCTCTCTCTCATAACCAATTTCAACCATTTGTAATAAAAAGAGAGTTACATTTTTATAAACAATTATTATTATTCCATCATTCTGCTATACAACAACTCTTAAGGAAAATAAAGAATTGAAAATGAAGAAATCATTGCTAAATACTGTATAACCTAAAATTGTGAATCACAAGCACTTTAGATACTTTATCCTTTTGACCTATTCACCCATCCCATTGTTCCTCTTCCTGAACTTAGGTTAAGATTTAAGATGGCTGTTTATTTATTTTATCTTATTTTTATTTATGCCATCTTTCAATCTTGCAAGACTCTGGATCTGTGTCTGTTTTTTTGGTACAGGCTTGAGCAAGGTTATATGAAATGCCAGCAATTGCCTATGCAACATGTCTCCCCTCTTCATAACACTGATGTTGTCCAAAAGAAGAGAAAGGTGCTATATTACTTAATGTTAGTGTCACTGCAAGATTTGCCAGAATGAGATTGAACATAATATCAGACAACCTTAGATACTCCAGAATGCCACTCCATTATGGTAGGTTAATCTGCCACACTGCTTAAGGGTCTGAATTCAGAGTTTTCAATCTCCTTCATTGGTTGAGCTTAGTCTACCCTATTATTTTTTTATCCTATTTTGAAATAGATGAGATGGATTTATACCATTTCCAAGGGCATCAGCACAAAGTGAAAGGCAAACAGCCTTGCCCAGGATTGGAACTTGTCCATTTCCAGTGTCAGTAACCATCATGAGGTCTATGCATTTGAGTTAATTGTTTTTAATAAAAACGGCAAGCCCTTGCTATGATAACTGAGCCTGTTTTCTTTTTTTTGCAAATGAGCTCATTAATACAAGCAGAACTAAAGAGAAAGAGAAAGATACACTGGTCAGACTCAAAATCAGGCCAATTTTGTGTTAGAAACTTAATGGTAAGCAGTTCCGAAAAGACAGACCCATATAAATATATTGTGGAAAATGGTTTATGGATTTTAAATTCATTGTTATTCAAGTGTATGTAACATTCATACTTACTTGAAACTTGGATATTTCGCAGAGAAGGCCACAAGGAAAGGACGAAGAATAAGGATGTATACCATGGCATGACAAACTGTGAAACATGGCCAACAAGGATCACTTTGTGAGCCATCATCAGTGAGGACATTGGGCTCTTTGAAAGGCAAAGAGCAGCTGTCATCAAAGCTAGGAGGAGGAAATACCGCTACTCCAAAGTATCAATCTCACACTGTCCTCAGCAGTTTCTTGTAAAGATTGGCCTTCTGAACCATCTGAAAATCTACTAATCCTCATGCATGTAGTGAGAGAGAATGATCAACATCCATAAACACTGTTATAACAATCTTCAGAGTTAAAAATAAGAAACTCATTTTTACTGTGGAATATTTATCAGCAGAGCCTACAATACATTGTATCCCCTACTGAGGAGTAAGATGCACTTCCAAAGGGGTGTCCTAGGTATGATATAAACTGCATCTGATGGTGAGATTTTGGAGATCTGGGGAATGTAGAAGACCCCTTCATTACCATTACTCCCAGATTCACTCTGACCAGGAATGGTAGTACCTATCAGGGTACCATCTTTGAGTCGAATAAATCTGTTTAAAAATTATTTGTATTCAATTGGACTGTGTGCAAAAAATATGTTTTGAGAAACAACTATACAAAAAATATAAATATGAATGTTGAATGAATATGATTCTCTCACCTCTAAGCATGAAATAATCTTAGGTGTGTTAGTATTCCATTAAAATCAATCAGTCAGAATAATATCATTTGAATTCATAACCCTATGTTTTGTAGGTGAGTAACAATACTTTTTGACTGAAATAGAATCAATTCAATTTAATTTTGTAATTAACAGAAATAGAATTTTACCAGTCAGAATGTGTAGTAGCTTCTTTGTCAGTACCAAAATTTACACCCAGTGGGGTAAATTTACTCCAGGTTATGAAGTGCTGACCTAATGAGGATCTCATGGAGAAAAGGTTCTTCCTTTTCAATGTAAATTTTTCATTACAAATACAATAGAAATAACCAGGTTGGTTTGGTTTGGTTTCTTTGTTTAAGGCATATCAAACTTCCTGCCAAAGCCATCTTTGTAAAAGGACAGTAGTGGTACTATTTAACCCATAGCTTGAGGGATATGGTTGTTCTTACCTTTCCCAAGAATATTAATTTGAAAGTGAACATAATAGCTTGACTGGAATTTGAACTGACTTACTTCAAGCCTGTTCTAGAACACTTTAGTCATTACATCTAGGGAACTTCCCTCTCAAATAAACAGGACAAATATTTGCTGCACAATTCTAAGCAAGTAGCTTATTTCAATGACATATTAGATGAGAAAAAACATTTTCCAAATAAAAATGTGTGTGTGTGTGTGTGAGATAGATAGATAGATAGACACATACATACATACATACATACATACATACATTCACAAATACAAAGTTACCTTCTTTTAAATCTGTAAAAAGAAAATGTCACCACTTGGATTTAAAAAATATCAAATATGAAAAGTCTAATCACTGACAGGCCAAAGATGGTTGATAGAGAAGTCATTGGGAACATGAGTATTTAGGCAAATAACTCCCTTATAATTAGCTTCACATGTTACTCAGCATGTCAGGCAATAGAAAAAAAAGCTGTTACTCTCACAATTAACCTTGACGAGGGTCAGTAACAATTGATAGATAGATAGATAGATAGATAGATAGATAGATAGATATGAAAAGACTGGGATAGAGAGGAAAAGGAAAAGAAAGAAAAAGAGAGAGAAAAAATACATTAAACAAATGCAAAGGTTACTTTTTTTAAGTGGTCTAAAATTCTAAAACAAAATGTCACCATTGTGATTAGAAAAAAAAAAAAGAAAAAAAATGCTGTCAAAAAGTCTCAGATAAATGCATCAGGTAATTATTTTGTTGCATTTATTGGGTCCACTCATTCTAGCACACTCTACATTTTTGAAATGATCTCCATCTTGTCTAGTCACATGACTAACACCTGAAAAATAAGGAGATACACACCTTCCAAAAACAGTAAAGGAGTAAGGAGACTGAAGGATAGAAATTGATATAATGGGGGTTTCAGAAAAGGTGGGAGGGTGTACGAATTTTAATTTTTTGTAACTCTAAGGTGAGGGAATAAAAGGAAAGTGAGGTGGGGCTGAGAAAGACATTTGTCATCAGTTGTAAAATCGATTATGTTATTCCCTCTCCCAGAGTCTGATGCTACTCCTTTTGGTTAGAAAGGTTCAAGTGTACCAGAAAGAGATTTGGAGGGTGTGAGTTAATGGGAATATGAAAGGCCTGTGGGGATATACCAGAAAGAAAGACAGAGGATGGTGGTTGAATAGTTCAAAGATGAGACTTTCCTTTCCTATGCTTTTCTGAAGGAAAGGGTTTCTGCCCTTCCCTGCATATGTGATTGATCAATACTCATATTTGAAATGAACCAATCAGGTCCCAACAAAAATGAGAAAGGATTTTTCCCCTTGGATTTGGATTTCTCTCTCTCTCTCTCTCTCTCTCTCTCTCTCTCTCTCTCTCTCTCTCTCTCTCTCTCTCATTTGTTTAAAATTCTGTCAAATTTTCTTTTAGATTTATTCCATTTATCTCTCCTATCTATTTAAATTCTCTTTTCCACTCCTGATTATTTATTTAATCTCCCTCTCTCTCTCTGTCTCTGTCTGTCTGTCTCTCTCTCTCTCTCTCTGATTTATTTAGAATTCTCTATCCGATTCTCTCTCTCTCTCTCTCTATCTATCTATATATATATATATATATCCACACACATACATATATATACATGATACATTTAATTTTTTTCTTTCTCTCTTGCTACTTTTATATTTTACTTAAGACCATTTAATTTTTCTTTTCTTATATATATATATATATATATATATATATATATATATATATATATATATATATATATATACATACATATATATATATATATATATATATATATATATATATATATATATATATATACATGTGTCAAAATTATTCATTTATATTTAAATCTTTTTAGAATTTACAACTTTAAAACTAATTTTCATTCTTGAAAATCTGTTTCTTTGTTAACTTTATCATATATATATATATATATATATATATATATATATATATATTTACTTTTTTATTTGCTCACCTTAGAATCAGTTCTTTATTTCTTTCTCCACCGCACTTACCTATTCATGCTACACTCCACCTTTTCTTTAATCACAATTCATCTATTTCTATCCTTCAGTCTGTAAAAATATATATAAAGCACACACACACACACACACACACACACATATATATATATATATATATATATATATATATATATATATATATATATATATATATATTGTTCGTTTGGTTTTTTCTTATTAGCTATATATTTTTTCCTATTCTCATTAATAACATACTCCCTCTCCATTATTTCAAATTTTTTTCCTGCTTTCTTTTCGAAATTCAGTCTGTCTTTCTAACTTCATTTTCCCATATCCTCTTACTTCTTACACTTCATTTTTCCCTAATTATTAACTGAATGGGGAATACATAATCATAAGTATTTTGAGCTCTGAAAAAAGCATTAAAAAAATTAAAAACTATTCACATTTCAACTGTGTATCTGGCCACATGACCTATGATTTATAAGTGCATATAAAAAAATTTATTAACCAATTTGAATTAAATATTTCAGGTTTGCAATATGAAAAAGTATGACATAAATTATTCAAAAAATAGTCTATACTGTCTTTTAATCATAGATTCTGTGTAAAAGGTGTTTATCGGTTTTGTTTACCTATTTATCTAAATTATTTCCCATCCATATCAACTCACACAAAAAAATAAAATAATTTTAAAGAGTAAGTCTATGTATATGTTGTAAACTAATATGTTTAGAATATTTTTATTAATTATCTATATTATATACAAGAGTGGACTGAAAAGTTCATAGGCAGAAAAGTTCATATACTGACATCATATCTGCTATTGATGACTTTTTTTAGACCAATGAGACCCAAGTATTGTTACACCAATGAAAGAACTGTGAGGACCGCAAGGGGACGTATGTTAAAAAATAAATCTTAACTAGTCGCATTCAATAAGATTATCAGCCTTTGAACTTTCCAGCCGACTGTATACTTTTCAGCTGGCCCTTGTGTCTATCTATATATATATATATATATATATATATATATATATATATATATATATATATATATATATATATATATATATATATATATATAAAACTCCACTGCTAACAGCAACAAATGAAATCTCCAACACTTACCAACAGTTAAAGTTGTGACTTTGCTGATTTATCTTTATATATATATATATATATAGTTAATAACTATACAAACATAAACAAAGTAACACACAGGAATGATATTTAATCATAATTACTTATTATTTTTTTCTTAACTTGTTTCATTCTCATGAAAAAAATAACTGAATTATTCCTATATTGATCAGCGCTTATGTCTGAAATTAGACATAAGCGTTCAGGGTGTAACATAGTAGTAGGAAATGGATATGGTAATCCAAGTTCAAATTCTGCTTGAGGCTGATTGCATTTTTAGCGAAGGGTGAATTTGTTTTGTTTTAAGTGGTAATTCCTCGCCAAGTTTTAAGGTAAATAAATGGAGAGAGAAGAACGAAGATGTCATGAGGTTTTTATGATGGTTTTTAATGGCAACATGGAATAAAGGGTTTACGTTTATACTGCAAGTCTCGTAGGAAGGAAGGAAGGAAGGAAATAGTTATGGAGTTGAGAAGGAATTTTAGCAGCTATTTGCCTGAGTGAGATGTGCGTCACTAGGTTAAGGCATTGTTGAATGTGTGAGTGAGATATGGTGGCCATAGGTGTAGCAAAAGTCGTGTTTGCTGCTTGGGGACAGTAACGTTGTTGTCGTCGTCTTGTGTGGTCCTGGTCGTTTGGGGAGAGAAGCGTGAATGTTTCCAGAAAATGTTGCCCAGGGATGAAGTGGCTGGGTGTCTGAGCGGAATTTTGCATTGCAGTCGACATAGCTAAAGTTGAAGGCGACTTAGAGTTGTTCCTGTGTGAGGCGGATTGAATTCATCTAATTCATAATCAACTGGGAACCCTTGGTCTAAAAGAATAGACTCAAATTAGATGGCTTTCCACATGGTGTCGTGATGCTGCTGCTAAAAAAGGAAAGCTTCTGAGGAAGAGAGTGTATGACGGCTTTTCCCCAATTTGGTGCTGCCCGGGAAAATGGTTCGGGTTGAATAGGATAAGTCATCCTGACTGGGTGAAAATATGTGTCGACCCTAACGGTCAAATTAATTAACGTGCCAAGCAAAAATATGAAGTTCTTTCTGCTACACATTTCACATAGAACTAATAGCCTTGGGAAAGGTATGCATAAAACTATTCTCCTGAATAATAAAGCAGAATGGACTCTTTTGCCTGGGTATGTCAACCAGTTGAAGAGAAAGAAAACTCTGAATTCAATCCTTTTAAACTCCACTTAAAAATTGACTATCCTGCTTATGTGGAGGGGTTGGGTAAATACATATGTCTGCAAACAGAATATCTGTACGTTCTTCCTCAGATTAAAATATAGTATCTATGTATTCTGACTAGGATTGAATTGTTATATATATATATATATATATATATATATATATATAAAATCGGCTCATTTGCCTAGCGGGTAGAGTGTTCGCCAATGGTCAGGGAGACTTGGGTTCAATTCCAGGTCGCGTCATACCAAAGGTACTTGATACCTCCTTGCTTAACACTCAGCAATATAAGGTACGTATCAAGGGTAAAGTGGAGTAATCCAGGGAAAGGCGTAGCGCCCTTCCCTACACCTCGGAGTTGAAACTATTGAAAAAGGAGCCTTCTGGTCGCCCTCCACTACGGTTGTCAACAACAACAATATATATATTACCGGCCATTGGACTAGTGGGTAAAGTGTTCGCCAATGGCCCAGGAGACCTAGTTAAGTCATACCAAAGACTCAAAAAATGGTACATGATGCCTCCTTTCTTAACACTCAGCATTATAAGGTATGAATCAAGAGTAAGTGGAGCAATTCAGGGAAAGGAGTAGCGCCCTCCCTCTTTTTTTGTTGATTATTATAAGGTCTGGTTAACTAGCCAAGATTAGATGATCCATTTGTCTCTCAAAATCCCAGAGGAGTTTGTGTGTGTCATTCTCCTGGACAGATTCTGGGTTGTGCATATACCATTAGTTCATATGGTCAAACTTCATTTTCTTGCACAATTCCCAGTGGATCACTCTTTCTGTACTAAATTGCTGCATTCACTTATTATGTGATTGATCATTTTGTCTCTATTACCACATAACTTACATCTGCTGTTTTGTTGCATATTCTTCTTCTTCTTCTTCTTCTTATTATTATTATTATTATTATTATTATTATTATTATTATTATTATTAAATATATCCCTTTTACGTTTTTTTATTTAATTGATTGAACAAATCCAAAAGAGTGAGAAATCAAAACATAAACTATAATAAGACTACTAGTACCTCCTGTTGACTTTGATGTCATTCAAATAATTGTTTTTTGTTTATTTTTCTTATTTGTAGCATTTACTTTTTTGTTATTTATTTTATTGTCTTTTTGTTGATTTTTGAATAAAAATTAGTTATTTATTGAGAGAGATGGTTAAACTTTTTATTAAAATCATTTTGCACTAAGATAGGCTATATTTCTTTTTTTTATTCTTTCTTTCTTTCTTTCTATTTTTCTTTTTTTTACCCAAAAAACCCCAAAATTTTCTTTCTTTGAAAAATCAGTCTGTCCTACCATAAATTTCTGGTGATAAGCACTCTGAAATAAACTAGATGTGGGTTAATAGCAAATATGACCCAATAACATTTTGATGGAGGGGGATTTTAAAATTCATTTTTATTCCTTTAGTATTATTATTTGAGCTTGTTAAAAAATAAAAGTCTATAAAAAAAGAGTTGCACAATCCTGCAGAGTTAGTTCAAATTTATCATTTTTGTCTTTCTGGCATTAATAGTTTCTGCATAGACATTTCTCAAATATTCATCTATCTATCTATCTATCTATCTATCTATCTATATATATATATATATATATATATATATATATATATATATATATAAGATAAATAGGGGAATTTTCTATTATTTTATTTCATTCTTATATTTCTATACTTAAAGTAATTGTTAATAGAATGTTTTCAGTATGTGAGCAAATGTAAAATCGAAACACATGTTGGCATAAATAACAAATAAATGATAAATAAATCTTCATCCACACCAAATATATATCTTTCTTCTGTTTAATTTTCTACATATTTGTCTGATTCACTTCATTTCTCTCTCTCTCTCTCTCTCTCTCTCTCTCTCTCTCTCTCTCTCTCTCTCTCTCTCTCTCTCTCTCTCACACACACACACACACACACACACACATATATATATATATAAGTAAAATGCATTTTTTAAAAATTTATGAATAAAATACTAGTTGTTATTTTTTGTTATTTTATGTACTCATATGTCTATTTACAATTCTTGTCCCCTTCATTATGAGTCTCTGATCTTAAAAGTAACTAAAGAACAAAGATGTTTGATCAAACAATTCCCTACACTTCTTTCATGTTTACTGTGAACCTACATTCACTCCTCTTGAAGAAAAGAAGACCTTAGTAAAAAAGAATTTTTTAAAAATATATTCCTTATTTGTTGCCTTTAATCAAAGTATATTAATATGTAATAGATGACAGTAAAATTTCCATTGAATAAAAGAAATCATGCAATTTGATTTTTTTCTTTTATCCCAAAGCTAATTGTGTCAGTAATACTTGCCTTCATTCCTAATCACTGACAATTCTTTTGCTTCCTGATATTCACTGCATTTCTATACAATATATATATCTATTGAGAGAAAGAGGGAGAGAGAGAGAGAGAGAGAGAGAGAGAGAGAGAGAGAGAGAGAGAGAGAGATGAACAAGCTGAGATAAGTTGGGAGTAATTTCCTTTCGTTATTTAATGCAGTAGGATTTGAAGCAAAGAGAAGTACCAGTTTTCCTTAAGATAGATAGATAGATAGATAAAGTTTGGAATAAAATCTGATGCTATGTGAAAAGGAAAAGTAGTGCAGAAAATTGACAAGTTTCACTATATGTACAGCTTCTTCAGAATTGATTTTATTCCAAAAAAAACAAAATGTACTTGTGACAGGAGGGAAAGAAGTATTAGAGTTTCTCTCTCTGTCTCTCTCTCTTTCTATATATATATGTGTGTGTGTGTGTGTGTGTGTTTACTATAATTTTATATATATATATATACATTAAAATGAATTGGTCCACAAGTGAATTTGCTTTTAGATCATTCATTCGTCTTTAACACGTTTCTAACATTTCACGTCATCTTCAGAAAGTAAATGGCTTATTTGAGTGTTCCCTTTGGTTTTTATACTGGTGACTGTTTTGATAGGGTTGTGGTTCTTTTTAATTCCAGGATTTGTGTCTGAGAATATTTAGTTTGAGAAACACTCACAGTATTGATTACTGATTCAAAATATATATTTTTGGGGAAAAAAAAAAATTGACCTGCTTTTTCCTCCTTGTCATGTGTATATTTTCTTTTTATAGAATAAAAGTTGTTCTGAAGATGCTTACCTTGCTGTGAAACATTTCAATCTGAATTTTCATACTATCTTCCTTTTCTCATATATACACGTTTATAAATGAAGGCATGGATAGCAAAATCATTGAAGAAAATGGACTGTGGACCTATTCATCAGTGTTGATGAATGAACATTATTTTCCCTTTCTCTCTCTCTATATATATATATACACACACACACACACACACACACACACATATATATATATATATATATCATCATCATCATGTCGTGCTGTTTGTATGATCTCTCTGACCCTCTCTTGCCACCCGTCTCAATCGTCCATTGCTCTCGGTAGGTCTTCTTACCAACATCCCATATTATCACAGAGCTGTTGTATATAAGTTCTTGCTGGTCGTCCTACCGTCCATGTGAAGGAGTCCACAGAAGTATGTCGCTTATGAGTTCATCCTTACTTCTCCAGCAGTATTCTGTATGTCTGGTTTGTCTAACTTGGATAGTTTTTGAGATGGGTGGTAGGTGGCCGTACATCTGTTGTTTTGTGGGCTGTGGCCTCCTGGACTTGTTCAATACAGCTCACAGCATTCTTGTGTAATTGCTGTCAAGCTTTTTCTTCCGTACATTTAATTAGCATCTATGTGGTGCCTCCATATAGCAGTATCGATATGACTACTGCTGGGAAAAAACTGCATTTTACTTTATTGGTCAAGTCTGACTTCCATACAACCAATAGCTATCAATAGCTGCCCATGCCTTTGCTAGTCGCATCTTGATGTAATTCTCAGTTGATGAAATACTGCTTCCGAGGTAGGTGAAGTTGTCCACTGGTTTCAAAGGACCACCCTTTAATGTGGAGAGTCACCTCTTTGATTAAAACATATGTATTCTGTTTCATCTGCGTTGACATGGAGGCTTATGCAACCTGCTGCTCGTTCCAGACTATGTAGCAGGGATATGGCTTGGGCAAGTGTATTTGCTAGAAGTGCTATGTCATCAGCATAGTCCATGTCTGTAATAGTTTGTGCAGGGTATCTTCTGCTTCTTTCTTTGCAACCATTTTCTTTCATTAAATCTATAGACATTTTAAGTACATAGTCCAGGCAGATAATAAACAGGTATGGGGCTTATGTGTCTCCTTGCAGCACACCTGCTACAATGTTGAAGTAGTTTGTGTCTCCATTCAGTGAGCGGACTTTTGTATTTTTATATTACATCATTATGGCTGCGATGGTTTCTTTGGGGAGGCCAGAAGTATTTGTTCCATCTTCCCTCTGTGTATGGAGTCAAATGCCTTGGAGAAGTCGACAAATAATATAGTTGCGTCAAGGTTTTTTGCATGTACACCTTATAGAATTCAATGGATAGTCAAAATTTATGATGTCATGGATCGATTTCTCCAAAAGCCATTTCGATACTTTCTCAATTTTCGGTTCTATGTGGTTGCATAGTTGAGCATGGTAGATCTTAGCCTCTATGGATGTAAGTAAGTAAGTAAAGATGGCGACCGTAGTCGAGGGTGATCTGAAGGCTCCCTTTTTAATAGCTACTACACCGAGGGGAGGGCGCTATTCCTTTCCCTGGATTGCTCCACTTTACCCTTGATACATTCTTTATAATGCTGAGTGTTAAGCAAAGAGGTATCAAGTACCATTTTTAAAGTCTTTGGTATGACCCGACCTGGGATTGAACCTTGGTCTCCCAGACCATTGGCGAACACTCTACTCACAAGGCCAATGAGCCAGTTTTATATATGTATATATGCTCAGAAGAAATAATTAAGACCCATGATACATACTCACTATTTATACTTTCATTCCTCTGTTTAATATATTTAGTACATTATTTCTTTAAATATTTCTTTAAAATCGTTAAGAAATAATAAAAATCAATCCCTTCTCCTTTATCTATATTTTTTCATGGTTATATCTTGGGAGCCAAAGAACACACTATGTTTTACCTCTGTCATCTTTAAGAACACAGATGGTTTCAAAGACCAAAGCCTGACACACACATATGGTTGAAGAGGGGGAACCACTGCCTATCAGGATAGAAGTAGACAGTTCCATGACGCCCATCACTAGCAGCAAAGAGACGTTGGCAGCATCCAGCCTTGAAGCCATCTTAGTTAGGACAATTATATATATATCATACCCATTCTGTTATGAAAAGAAACATCTGCTGTTGCGATAAAAGCCTTCATTAGATGATAACTAATGAAAGTCAAGAAAGGTTTTCATGCCAGAGCATCATTACCACTAATCCAAAAACTACCCCAGCCATTACCTTATGATACCACCAGACTTTCTTGGTTTTTCCATTACATCACAAGAATGGCATATGAAAATGCATCCTTATAAAATATATTCATTATTTCCAGTCTGTACTGTTTATCAATAGCCATAGAATGACAGTCTGAGTAGCTTTGATAAAAAGCAACTAAAATTAAGGGAAAAGTTAAAATAATGGTTGACAATACTTCAGCTAATAAAAACCAAAATAAAGTTCATTTATGTTGAACATCAGTTGACATCAATTGCTTTTAAAATAAAATTAAAAAAATAAAAGAACAGCTTGAAGAAGAAGGTTAATTTCTTGCTTCAAAAAGATACAAAACATTAGAAAAGTCAAATGTGGACCAAATCTTACCTGTTCAAATGAAATAAATTGAAATGATGACAGTGCTTATTGAGAAGGTAGTTAATAGTAATTAAATGGAGTGGGGGAAGGATGCTAGGAATTTAACAGCCATTTTACTTGTATTAATGGAATTCATAGATTCTATTATCTTTATAACACACAAATATTTTGAATTCATGGTTATTCACTATTTGATAACCTGATTTTCTCTTTTTTTTTATTTTTTATTTTTTATTTTTTTTTGTTTACTTCTTCATTTTTTCATTTTTCAATAATTTTTTCATTTTTCTTTTTTGTTCCATTCCATTTCTCTTTTCCTCTTTCTTTTACACTCATTCATGGTTTTTCTTTGCTTTCTTCTCTCTTTTTACCCATCTTTCTTCCTTTCTTTCTTTCTTTCTTAATCCTCTGGTATCTTTATTTCCCTTTTCTCACCCATATTTCTTTCTTTCTTTCTTTCTTTCTTTCTTTCTTTTCAGCAATGATTTGAATTTCCCTCCCTTCTTTCTCCTTATCAGTAACGTTTTTCTACATTCCTGTTATCTTTCTTTCTTTCTCATATCTTTTTAAGCATTCCTCTTTTAAATGAAAAGCTAATCATTTGGTTTCTCATTTATTCAACATCTGTTAAAAGAATTTCACTCCAGCCAAATTCTAATAACTGTCATCCTCAATCCAGCTTCTTGTTCCCAACATTCTCTCCTCCATGCCATATTTCTTTGATTTGGAAATTTTTAGTATTTCTTGGTACTTCTTGACACAAGATTCCAAAGTCTTTTTGGTTTGGTTTGATTTGGTTTGGTTTTATGGCATATTAACCTTTGTAAGTTATTTAATGCCAAATCCTTTTTATACATATATATTAAATATATGATTTCTAAACACATTTTGTAGATAACATTTTTAAATGAGCTTGAGCACATTCTTTTTCACAAAGTTAATTAGTTTCACTTATTTCTATCTAATGTGAATAATTCTATTTACTATTAATTATTTGTTTACACACAACTTAATGTTTTCAAGTATTGCTATGTATCACTAACAATTTGATTAAACATCAGTCATTTGTTTACAAACAGTTAAATGATCCAAAAGTTCTTTTTCAAATAATTCAGTTTAGCATTAGTTCAGTTTTTTGTTGACATACAGTTAAATGATAAAACAGTTCTATTTCACACAATTCAGTTTAGCATAAGTACACAGTTTAAATGTCAAACAGTTCTATTTGACCCATTGATAGAACCCTATCAGGTGCTACCACTCCAGGCCAGAGTGAACCTGGAAGTAATAGCATTAAAGGCATACTCCACATTTCCCAAAGCTCCAGGATTATGGAAGTCTCACCATCAGATTGTTTCATGTCATATCTAAGACACTTGTTGAGGGAGGTTTTTTTAGGTTTTTTAGAGTTTTTCAAAGTGCTCTAACTACTATTGGAATTACCATCACTTTCATGTTCCTCAACTTTTTCAGATCTCTGGCAATATCCCAAAGATGACAAGTTCTTTTCTTCTTATTAATCAATTCATCTCATTTTCAAGAACAACTTCTGCTTTTTGTATATACCATTTGTCATTATGATCAGTCTCTTGCACAATTTCCTGTGGATCCCATTTCCCACCCAGTCATGCCTGCTTTTGTATTCCTTTTCTACCAGTTTGCTACATTTGCTCATTATGTGATTAACTGTTTCATCTCTCTCTTCACACAGCCTATACTTGTTATTCTCCTCCATATTATCAATTTTTGCTTTGACATAATTAGTCCCTAGTTTGGGCTGCTATTTATTGAGATTTGGCTTAGTTGCCTGAATTTCTGAGACAAAGCTTGATGATTTTCATTATTAAGGGTTTTCGGACTATTGTCTTCATCTATATTGTTATTTCCACAATATTTCGGCTGATATGTCCTCCAGCCTTCTTCAGGTGTTTGTTGAACTCAGGAACCTACACGGTACTTTTTTGTTACTCACCTGCAGTCAGGATTGAACCTGAAACCTCCAGATGATTGTCTCCTTAGAAGCTTAGGGAACTGCAGGTGAGTAACAATACAGGAATTCCTAACACTTGTACCCAGTTATGGTTAACGGAATCAGAACAGGTGACTCCCCACTTGGATTCAATAAAGGACATAGTTCGAAGTTCCGTGTAGGTTCCCAAGTTCGACAAATACCTGAAGAAGGCCAGAAAACATATTGGCCAAAACGTTGTGGAAAAAACAATAAAGATGAAGACAATAGTCTGAAAACCCTTAATGATAAAAAGAGATTTGGCTTCTCTTTTAAAATCTTTTCAAGTCCATGTCATCTCATTTGCAATTTCCTTCGTTTGTTGCTTGAAGTATCTGTACAGTTGTTTTTCTTCCCATTTTTGTTTTCTGTATTTTATGATTGTTTTCCTATTTTTCCTTAAGTTATTACTGTAATTATTGCTGTTACTGGATGATATGATAAATCTTTTTGCTCTTTTTAAATATTATTCAAGCCCCTGAATTACTGTATCACACAATTCTCAATGTTGGTAAGCTATCTTCCTCTTTTTTTCATGTCATATAGAGTCTGTTTATGTCATCTTTCAGGTGTAAAACCTTTATGCATCATCATCAATTTCCTTGTTCATTGGTCCATATTTCTGTGTTCTTCTCTTGTCCAATTTAAGAAAGGTGCGGAGTATCTTTCAAGCAAGACTGCTAAGGTATTTATTCCTTTGATTAAATTTCTGCTGCAGATTTTGGTTTCAAGAAGATTTCTTTATCTTCTGAGGTACTTCTTGCTTTTTCTTTCATCTTTATTTACTTGATGGCGTCTGCTTCTAATATTCCCAGGTATTTGTAATCCTCTTTCTCAAAATATCTTATTGAACCATTTTATCACTTCTATTGTCTCTCTTATTCTTTTTATTCATTATAAGCTATGCACATTTTCCAATTCCAAATCCATTTATATATCCTGGCTGAAAATTCCTCTAGTTTGTATAAGAGCTTTTACATTCTTGTTAAATGTCTTGATATCATCACTGAAACAAGAAAAGTCTGATGTCTTAATGACACTGATCACAACTAATAGTCAATTTTTATCCTTTGCCCTCACATATGCATATGAGCTATCAAGTTAATGTGACCATAATTCACATTCTATTCCTATGGAAAGATAGTAAGGTATCAGATTTAAGTATTGTATCTGTACACATGGAAATCTGAATAAATGTTTTACAAAAAATAGAAATAATTAAAATAAGACAGAATAAAAAAATCAAAAATTAAGATTCATAATTAATCATTATTTAATAATCAAAATTAGGAAAAAATAAAATAATAAAAAATTAGAATTGATATATATATATATATATATATATATATATATATATATATATATATATATATATATATATATAATTCAAGATATTAAAAGGGCCACAATATTAAATACTGGTGATGAGTCAGGTTGGTTGGTTGGTTGGTTGGTTGGTTGGTTTTTATGGCATATTAACCTTTGTAGGTTATCTAATGCCAAATCCATGTTCATACAAATAATGAGTTCTTTTTAAAACAATTTAGTTTAGCATGAGTAGACAGTTTAATCATCAAAAAAATTTCTATTTCAAGCTATTCAGTTTATTCAAACAGTTCTAATTCAACCAATTCAATCTAGTATAAGTATACACATAATTAAATGTCAGAACAGTTCTATATTAAACAATTCAGTTTAGCATAAGTACAGTTTCAATGTCAAAAACAGTTCAATTTCAAACAATTCAGTTTAGCATAAGTACACAGTTTAAATTGAAGTACACAGTTTAATTGGCAAAAACATTTCTATTTCAAGCTATTCAGTTTAGTTAAAAAGTTCTAATTCAAACAATTCAGTTTATCATAAGTATGCAGTTTAGTTCTATTTGGCCCATAGATAGAACTCTATCAGGTGCTATGCTACCACTCCTGGTCAGAGTGGACTTGGGAGCGATGGCAATGAAAGAGTGCTCCGCATTCCTCATAGCTCTAGCATTATTTGAACCTCATCATCAGATTGTTTAGTGTCATATACAGGACACTCATTGTGGGTGGGGGGTCTTACCCCTCTGCAGAGGTGCAGTCAGTGTATTCTACTCCCCCAGCTGACTAGACAATGATACATCAGAGTTTCACATTCAATGGATTTGTATGATTATCAAATGGATTACAGTACCTGGTCTAGGTTGTTTGTTTTTATAGCTAGTTTTTGACAAGTATCATGTGAGAAACAAAGAGAGGAGCAGCAAAGAAGGAAAGAAAAAGAAAAATATTAAAGAAGAAAAAAATAATAGTATTTACTTTCCTTCTCCTCATCTTTACTCTCTTTGTTTCTTGACTTCAATACCATCTTTTGCTGTGAATTATGCAAATTAGTCTGTGGAGTAATTGAAACAACAGGAATTTGTTTAGGTGTCAACACTTTGATACAAGCTCTGTCTTTCTGTTAAATAACTTACTGGCATCTGGGTACTCTAAAATGCATAGACTTTCTTCAAAACTTAACCTGCAACCATTTTCAGCACATTTATAAGTTTTATTATTTGCTATTTGACTATTGGTGACTTTCTTGTATCTTCATTAATCCTCCATATATGGCTTACCAGCAGAGTGATATTACTATATATCCTATATATATTATTGGAAACATAAATTGTCCAATTTCCTTTTTTTCACATTGATGAGAACTGCTATGCTAGGAAAAGTAGAGAGCTGTTTAAATGACATCAGCCTTCTTAAAGAAAGTTCACTGAAAAACACAACACATTTTAGGAACAGGTTGTTGAGGTGGGACATAGAACAGACAGTTCAACAAAAAGGGAGAGTTTAAGGCGCAAGGAAATGTACTCCTTTTGTCATGTATTATTAGACTTTGTCAGGGTTTGTTCTGCTTTTTTAGTCTACATGGTTCCTGAGTTTACTTCATTTTCAAATTTTTGCTGCCAGCAGCTTTTTGGGCTGCTGGACAGGGTTCACCCACTTGTTGAATATAAACAAGGTTTCTTACCTTGTGTTCTTAAAATTTATTTTTCTAGTTTCTGTGTTATTGCTGTTGTTCATCATTGTTCTTAATTTTGCCTACTCATTTTTTAGTCATGAAATTCAGCCACTGCTGTAGACAGTGCCTGGCTTGGAAAATTGATATGGCTTTAAAAGATAGCCTAATGGCAGGATATGGTTGGTAACAATTTGGTTTTTCATATTTTGTCTTTATTTTTGAGGAGATATTTAAGTTTATACTTTTCAAAATTAAAGTCTTCATTTGCATATTTTATATCATATACTGTTTCAGACTAATTGATTTTCCTATGTATATATGTATACTTATATTTAGATATATATAGATCACTCTGTGTTTTGATTGGTGCTTATATCTATCCAAGCATAAATATAAAAATTGATTCCACATCTTGAACAAAGCTGTTGTCCAGACAAAATATTAATTTTTTTTCCCCAATGGTCAATAGTGAATAGTCAGACAAAGAAATGGTAAAATTGTAGAAGGTGGAAGAAAGAAAGAAAGAAAGAGAGAGAGAGAGAGAGAGAGAGAGAGAGAGAGAGAGAGAGAGAGAGAGGGCAAAGTTAGAAAACAATCGTTTACTATCCGAATATATCTGTACTGGTTTCCAAGTTCTCTCAATCGTTTTTTCCATTATAGATGAATCTAATTACAAACACCAGTTAACCCATCAATGAAATCTTTACAAGAGAAATGGTCATAAATTCTTATCATTGGCCAAATAGTCAACCAGCTACAGGTCAATGGCTTGAAGTCTCTGTAGATGGGACACAGTTTATAACATAAGTTGGTATTAAAAACATTCATTAACTTGAGGTCTGGGGGTTCTTTGTGTTTAAACATGCAAGCACAACATCAAAACTTATTTCTCTTGTGCTTTTATTGTGAGTATCAATAAATACATAGTGTTTTACAGAGGATACAACCCTTAAAGATAAGAGGGAAGAATTTCCATTCACATAAATTATATGCTGCAATATTAATCACATGGCAACTATGTACTCAGAGACAGTATTTAGCACTTGAAATGAGTGAATCATGCGCTAGCCTCATTGGAGCATCCTTTCCTTGGTGTTGTGTTAGTGAATTGTTTTGCAAATAAACCTTACAAAAAGGTAAGATATGAAATTAATGTCTAAATTTTCTAACAATATTGTGTTTAGTTGATAAGTTCTATGAGACTGAGAATGTACTCAGTTAAAAGAACTCTGGCATGTATTTTGATTTATATGCAGAAATTTTCTATGAGGTATCCAAGTCTTTAACTCAACCAGAAAATCTCTTAGAAAAATATTTTTATAAGATTATAAGATGTTTTTGGGTTACAAAGAAGTTAAAATTGTTTAGGTATAAGTTGTCATGAACTTTGCTGTCCTTTTTGTAAAACTCTCTGTATGTGTATGCATATGTATGCATGTATGTGAGTGTGTTTCTCTCTCTCTCTCTCTCTCTATATATATATATATATATATTATTTTTTATTCCTAACTGCTTTAGACCATTATCATTATTTCAAGACTGATTGACTTATCGATACTCAGTATTAAATATTATGTTATCGGTAGAAACAGTTAGATCTAAAAAAAGCAGAAATGCAGGATTCATTCACCTTTTCTTCCTACCAAGGAAAATTTAATGGGTTAACTTCAACCATTTTTGAACCACATGAACAATGTTTTTTACTTCTCTGAACCTAGTTTGTTACAAGGCCTTATCAGTGGAGCACCCTGTAAGAATCAATCTTACTGGCAATAACCAGTATGTTTAACATGCTAACTAAAGTGGATTCCCTTATATTTGCATTTTATTTTCATAAAACAGAGAACCACTGAGTTTTTTTTATCATATGTTAATATTTTATTTATCATGACAGCTACATAAAATTACAATAAAAGCTACTGTATTAGATATAAATTTTTTATCTGTCATTGTTTGAGTGTTTTCCTCTGTCTGCTGTTCTTTATGAGATTATATGAAACAAGGCATTAATTTGTATGGATGTAGACATTCTTTCTTTCTTATGATCTATCTTCTCTCTTTCTACCGCTATTCTCTCATTTTTTTTCTTTCCTTCTATATCTCTTTTTCTTTATCAGTTTGTGTTCCTCTACCTTTTCTTGTTATCTTATGTTTTTCCTCACCTTTAACATTTATTCTCACAGCCTACTTTCCTTTCATACTAAACTGTTAACATCAACTAATTTGGAAAACTTCACAAGGATCTTTTATTTCCTTTGGAATTTTGAATAAATGACTCATGGCAGAGCAGACACAAAATCGCTTTTTTAAATATTTTCTAGTTTTGGATTGTTTTATTTTTTCATTTACTAGCATCGTTCTTTTCATTAATGATGGGATTATTTATGTACGGATCGACACTTCTTTCTGCGTATGGCTTGAGATGTTGGCATCAGTTATGTGGATGATTTGAGAATTCAGAAGTAAACTGAAGAAAGAAAGAAAGAAAGAAAGAAAGAAAGAAGAAAAGAAAGTCCTGATATTCCTTTTTTCATTCTGTTTTTTACATCTTTCTCTTTTTCTTCTTTTTTTATGTTCTTTTTTACCTCTTGTTTTTAGCAAACTTAGTAATTTCTGTATTTTTTCATCTTTTCTTTCTTTACTTCTTATTTTTTTTACAGGTATACCCTGTTTTCACAAAAGTTCATTTCATAGCACTTCATTTTGACAATAGACTAAGATAATTACAGGTTTCACTTGCTATCAAAAATGTGTAAAGTGAAGAAGCAATTACTGTTAATTTATATCAGAAAAATATCTGGGCATTTCCAAAAATTAAAAAAAAACAACTATGTCTGCCTGCTTCAATGTCTATCTTCTTCATCAATTGTTGAGGTTAATGAGGAAGGCTTGAAATACAATAATTACTAGCCTCACACATTTTTCTATTTTTCTAGTTTTAGTAGGAACTCAAAACATTGTGCAAACTTACCCTAAAATTTTGTGTTTTTTAGAATTTAACTTATCTGCAACCATTGCAGCAAAAATCTCATGCTAGGCTATTTTTTGGGTATGAGAACACTCAAAACTTTTTTCAATATAAATCAATGGTTATCGCCTCTTCACCTTACACTATTTCAGCTAACAAAATGTCTTATAGAAGCTCTCTAGTTTTGAATTACAGGGAAACGTATAGTGAGTGCAAAAATATCCAATTTCTTTGGTCTTTGTTCAAAATTTCATTAATTTTGAAACTCTATAACTTCTCCTGTAACCTGGTTTGGTTGTAGGGGTGCTACTTATGTAGCATGTCTTGGACAAGAATAGCCTGGCAGAAGCCATCCCTCTCCAGATATACAACTGGTTTGAATTCAGAGTTTTCCTTCTCCCGGATCAGTTGTCATACCAAGGTAAAAGAACTTTGTCTGCCCAACTATTTACTCACAGGTGGAGAGAGAATATTTAGATTCATACCTTTTTCAAGGGTATTAGTGTGTTGCAAAATGCAAATAGCTTCATTCAGAATTCAAATTTAGGTAGCCAAGTTAAAATCCTAAAAGTGTCTCCAAAAACTATAAATTTCTTAAAATTAACTTTTTACAATGTGTCAGATACTTTTTGGCATTTACTGTATACAGCTTTCTTAACAATAATGTAAAACCTGATTTACACTTTTTTCTCAATTTTTTACTCTCTTGGTAAATTTTTTCTTCTATTTTTTTAATCTCTAATACTTTTTCTGTCTTTAAGTTTCATTTCCTTCATCTTTTTTTGTAATGCCTTTTTTTTATTTTTTTATTTTTTATTTTTTGTCTGTCATATATCTTTATCAAATCTAACTACTTTCATCCTTTTTATATCTCTTTTCTTTCTTTCTCAATTTTTTTATCTTTATCTCTGCTTGCCACCTTCCTTTCTTTCCCAGCTTTTGTCAATTTTTAATTCCCTCTATCCACTCGAGAAAATCCTTTCAAAATATAACTGCAGAAAGATCTTTGCTTAGCCCTAAAATATTTTAAAACCATTTCTTTCAGTCAATTATTTCCTTTATTAATACTCAGATCTCTTATCAAATCATGTGTACCCTCTTAGAGATGACATAAATTTTTACCTTTTATTTATCATTTGATTTGATATCCTTTTTTTTTCAAAGGTAATTTCAAATTAAGTTGACCTACAAATAATATCAATTCCCAATAAAAGCATTTCCTTTTTTCATTCTCTCTTTATTTTATAATAAGTTGACCTACAAATAATATCAATTCCCAATAAAAGCATTTCCTTTTTTCATTCTCTCTTTATTTTATAATAATCATAATGAAGAAGTTACATAATGGACATTGTATTGTGTTTGCTTATTTGACTTGAATATCTCATAAAATTTTCATTACATTTTAAACGATAAAATTTCAACCGTCTGTTTATAAAATTATGTTAACAACTTTATGATTTAGAACTGCTTATGAGATATCTCAAAAGAGATCTTTTCATTTTGGCTCTTCTTATTCTGATCATGAATCAGTAATTGCAAGATAATTCATCGATACAATGATGAAGGCAGTGAAACCAATGATAGTCCTGAAGCAGTCAATGAGATATTTCAACTCTGTAGATTTTATATATTTATATGATATCACACATTGATATTGATAGTTTACAGGAATAGAACAGAAAAAGGATGTTAATTTTGGAGTGGGAAAATCAGGAATGTTTTGATTTTGAAAGCACTCATAGACAGCTTTCATATTTGAATTAGTTTATCTATTTTTCATCTATTTATTAGTCATTTGTTTCCTTATTGTTCTATATCCAGTATACTTATTATTTCTTTACATATTTATTTATTAGCCCTTTATTTTTTTTCTTATTGTTTAATTACCTGTTTACTATTAGTTTCTTAAAAAAACATGTACTTGGTCTTTTACATGTAAACTTTTTGATTGCTTACTTATAAATCATTTAACTATTTACTAATAATTCATTTACTTATTTATTTATTATCAACTGGGGGTTTTCATGGCATATCAGTATATCATTGTAGGAAGTGGACTTGGCTGAAGTGGATTTATATTTCATATAGCATTAATACCTTTGGGAAAGGTATGAACCCAACTATTCTCCATTCAACTATGAGTAAATAGTAGGACAGACAAGGTTCTTTAACCTAGGTAGGATAACCAGCCTAGGAGAAGGAAAACTGAATTCAAACTATACTTGGTGAGAGATGGGCTCTGTCTGGTTATTCTTGCCCAAGATACACTATATGTGTTGTGCCCCACAACCAAACCAGGTTACCGGACTAATGGAAGATTATCAAATATGATTTTTTTTTTCAAGTAAGTTGGCCAACTGTAATTGAGAGTGACCTGAAAGTTCCCTTTTCAATAGCTAGTATACCAAGGAATACTCTTTTCCATGGATTTCTCCACTTACCCTTGATCCATACCTTATAATACTGAGTGTTAAGCAAGGAGGAATCAAGTAGAATTTTTTGAGTCTTTGGTATAACTTGATCTGGGATTAAAATTGCAAAAAAATATTTCAATCTTTAATTTTTTCATTTTTCAAATCAATTTTTAATTTTTAAATTGTAAAACCTACTAATGTGCTTTCAGCAAGACATGCGAGTTATATTTAAATAATAAGCAATAAATACTTATTTTAATTTAAGATATTTAAAAAATACCAAAAATCACCAAATTAACTGAAACCTAAAGACTGGTTTCTGAGCCATTTTGAACAGAGTTTTATTAAAACCCATCATTTCAGTATTTTTTTAATCTCAAAGAAATAAAATCTTGCTATCTATTTATTTATGGAAAAAAAAACTATTGATATCTATTCAACCCATTATCCCCAAATCAAATCAATATTTTCCCAAATAACAATGTGGCCACCAAGTGTTCTGTCTTCATGGCATTTCAGAAAAAAAGTTAATATTTTTTGCCATTGACTGGTATGTAGTGTTTTCTTTTTTCTTATTTCATTAGATTGTTGTAAGCTTTCCCAAATATAAAAGGATGATAACTGAAAAAAAAAAGAAATATGCATTTTGATTGATAAAGAAAAAGAGATACAACTGCAATATGGAACAATCAATGCCCAAAGAAATGCTTTTGCAAAAAAATCTATTTATTATTCAATGAGGATTTTCAACTTATTTTTTCAACTTATGGATGTTGTTGAGAATAAATGCTGTTGTGTGGAGAGAGAGAGAGAGAGAGAGAGAGAGAGAGAGAGAGAGAGAGAGAGAGAATGAGAGAGGGAGAGAGAGAAAGAGAAAGAAGGAGAGAGAGAAAGAGGGAGAGAGAGAGGGGTATGAACAGAATGAAATAGATAGATAGATAGATAGATATGTGGATGGATCAAGAATTTTGATGTGAAATTTTCACTGTATATTGTTTAATCAAGAAGATTAATTTAATTAAACAATATAGAGAGTATATTAAAAAATAAATGTTGATTGTGCAAATATATATGCATATGGAAAATACATGACTAGAAAACTTAAATTTTATTTTCACATCATGTTTCTACAATTCTGTCAGACATTATATCCAATGTAATTATTTAAGTTTCAGACATATATATATATATATATATATATATATATATATATATATATATATATATATATATAGGAATTTATAATATACTAAACAATTTGTGAGCCTTTTGATTTCCCATTGTAATAGCATTCCATCTATGCTGATATTGATGTTTCTTTTAAGTGTAAAAGTTTTGATCTAACATTCACAGATATCTTCAATCTGTAACAGTGGGGATTTAGATGTTTTAAAAATAAACTTCATTACAAAGGATGACCCTGCAAAATTATCTGTCAATTGTAAATACCCACTGTCCAATGTTTTTAATATTCTGCTATTTTTCTATAATGTTTGTTGGGTTAGAGATTTAAATTCAGATTAAAAAATAACCTTGTCTTTAGTTTTTAACAAAACCTGTTTAAGAAAAATACTCCTGCTTAAATAGAGCTTGTATATATATATATATATATATATATATATATATATATATATATATATATATGTGTGTGTGTGTGTATATGTATATAGTAGCTCTCCAGTTGCTCATTATATTATTGTACTCATCAGTTTAGTTGGAGATGTGAACCGCTTGATTACTTATACAAATGATTTCTTTTTCATGGTGAAGGTTTGAGTATGACCAGCCATACTTTTTGGATGAAGTGATAACAGAAGAATGGCGCACTAATTTTAATTTGGTTTGGTTTGGTTTGGTTTCATGGCACATCGACCATTGTTGGTTATTTAGTGCTAAATCCTATTCATACATATATATCAAATATAGGATTTCTAGACACATTTTGTAGATAACATTTTTAAACAAGCCTGAGCTCATTTTTTTGCACATAGTTAAATGGTTTCACTCATTTCTATCTAATATGAATTATTCGTAAATAGAATAATGATTTGTTTACGCACAGTTAAATGTTTTCAAGTATTGCCATTTAACACTAACAATTCAATTGAAACATCAATCATTTACCTACACAGATGATCAAACAATTTCAAACAATTCACTTTAGCATAAGTCAGCAAAGTTAAATTGTTCCAAGTATTGCTATGTATCACTAACATTTCAATTAAACATCAGTCATTTGTTTACACACAGTTAAAAGATAAAACTGTTCTATTTCAAAAAATTCAATTTAGCATAAGTCATTTGTTTACACTCAGTTTAAATGTCAAACAGTTCTATTTGACCAATAGATAGGACCCTTTCTGGTGCTACCGCTCCAGACCTGAGAGTAAAGGCAGTGAAGTGTTACTCTACATTCCCCAAAGCTCCAGCATTACTGGAGCATCACCATCAGATTGTTTAATGTCATATACAGAACACTTGTTGGGGTGGGGTTTTTTACCCCTCTGCAGAAATGCAGTCAGTGTATTCTACAGCCCAAGCTGACTGAGCGGGGTGTGCTAATGTGCCTCAAATTCTTCTCCTCAAGTTTTGAATTTAGAATTTTTCCTTCCCCTTGACTAGTTCCTTTATCAAGGCTAAAGAACCCAGGCTTTGCTACTATTTTACCTAAGCACATGAGAACGAAAGAAAATGCCATTAATCTTGTTCAGGATTTGAGCACAGCTTGTCAAGTCCACTTCCTTATAGCAATAACTGCTATGCTTTATGCACCTTCAATTATATGTTAAAACTCTTTATATATATATATATATATATATATATATATATATATATATATATATATATATATATATAAGTTGGCTGACTGTAGTCAAAAGCAACCCAAATGCCCCCTTTTAAATAGCTACTACACAAAGGTTTAGGGGAAGGTGCTACTCCTTTTCCTGGATTGCTCCACTTATCCTTGATCTGTACCTAATAATGCTGTGTTAAGCAAGGAGGAATCAAGTACCATTTTTTGAATCTTTGGTATGACTCTATCAGGGATTGAACTTTGATCTCCAAGACTGTTGGTGAAAACCCTAACCATTATGCCAATTGTTGGAAATTTTTTGCTTAAGCATTGTTTGAATATTAAGGATTATTTGGTTCTTTTATTTTTTCATAGAATTTAAAATTATTAATAACAAGAGTCATTGTTGTCTGATATTGAGATATCAGAATTACTTCTCATTTTCTTTCTTAATTTACAAAGAGGATTTTCTGAATTTCCAAGATGCTTGAAAAAATCTCAAAACTGTCTCTTCTTATTCTAATTCTAGAATAACAACCCAAATATTAAATAGAATTTTATATTATCTTTTCCTCTTGTGACATTTCAAAGATTTGATTTCTTAAGAGATTGACTTGTATTTTTGTTTTTTCTCACTTAATCAGGCATGTAACCAATACAAAATAAATGAGAGCAAAACAAGCAAAGAAATGAGCCTTTTATTTTGAAGGACATTGGGCCTAAGAATAAAAATTCCACCTCCTGGTTTTACTGGTATTCAGATAACATATTATTTTCTTTCTTTCTTTCTTTCTTTCTTTCTTTCTTTCTTTCTTTCTTTCTTTCATAATTAATTGATAGCATTATCGAGATACATTTGCATTGCCATTATAATAGAATCTTACATTATTTTGAAAGAAGAGCAGGTTGTTTCTGTTGGTAAATATTTAAATACATAAAGCTATATTCATTGTTTAATTCAGCTCTCTTCTCACCTCCACTATCACTCTGTCTGTCTGTCTCTCTCTCTGTATATATATAAATATATATATATCATCGGTATCATTATTTTTATGTAAAAATTAATATTTTCATTCCTAATTCTTTTCCTTGTGGCAAATGTCACAGACACTAGTTCAGTAAAAGAAGATGTTGAGTGACATTAGGTAAGAGGCTCCACATTATCATCCCAGATTGTCCCAGCACTGGTGAAAGTAGAATGTGGCACATGAAAACATTTTATTGGCATGTAAGAGATAAAAGTTACTGTTAGTCATTGAAAAATAGAACACATTGTCTTTAATAATTTTTATTTTGTACTTATCTTGAAAAATTTAAGGAAAATAATTCTTGCTATTTTTTAGAAGAGTTGATATTTTCCATATTAATCCCTATTTATCATAAAACCCAAATTATCATTAATTTGATTAAAACAAAGAAGTTGCCCAAAAAGTCTACATTTTACTTAGCTTTTCAGTTTTTTTAATTCCAAAGTGCTTCTCATGAAACTTTCAGGATCATAAGATACAAATATAATAAAAGTTATAATCTGATGAGCACCCATCCTCAAAAATGTCTGCTACCCAAGCACCTTATAGTTTATTTTCTTTATATTTAACATTAGCAATAACATCTAAAAGAGACAAAAGTGTCAGTGATTGCATTAAGTATAAACACCAGTCAATGCAGGTATTTATAAAGCTTAGTTTAATAGAGTACAATTTTGGGGCACACTGTAAGGATCAAACTCACTACATCTATTTAATGTAACCTTTGCTTAGTATGGCTCAAAATTACAAAAGAGGAATAAGTAGTATGGCAAGACTTCCACTGATGTTAAAAAAATTTAGTTTATACATTTATTATTTTTATAATTATCTGCTTAAATCCCTGAAGGTTTCTTGCACATATTTATCCACACAAAACCTCCATTTCATCCTTAATTTTACCATTAAAAGTGGTAATTTTGTCCTATATTAGGTCATTCCATCATTTTAGCAGTTGTCCTCTAGATGTTCTATTAGTAAAATTTTTCTTGTGGGAGTGCTATATGTGCACATTCACCCAATGTGGGTTAATCTGCCTCCACATGTTGAATTCAGGTATTCATGTGCAAAGTTTATTGGGATTAATGTCCAAAGGTGGTCACCTGCCACATTCATGTGCCACTTTGTCGGCAACTGTTTATCGATCTCCTAGACAAGGTTTCTCCACAGTTGCCCGGCTAATCAGTCAGGGCTTCTCAAATCACTCACAGAGACACTTGGATAGCTTGCAGGCAGGTACACCAGTAATTAGCAAGTGGCTTGTGATGGAATACCTATGGACTCTGCTGCCACCAGAAGCTGCTATATTTTGGGTGGACACAGTTCTGGATTTGTGAACACTGGAATGTTTATAGCGCTGAACACTCATTTTCACACCCTTTTCCATTTAGTGTTAACCAATGCTGTGACATCTATGCATGGAGGGGAATTTGTGTGATAGAAGTGGAAAGTTTGCACACACCATAATGAGCTATTTTGTTGGTCAATGAGAGTTCATTCCCAGCTACCCAATGCTGGCTGTGCTACACCTTAAGCACCAATGTTATGTTGACTATCCAACCACTTAGGTTTAATCAAGTCATATTTTATTCTCTTTCACCATAAAGTAATTTGTAAAATACAAATATTATAAAAATGATAATATGACTCTAATAAAACTTCCTATGGACACATAGGATTATTTTTACAGAAATGTTATGAATCTTGGTTAAAGTGTATCTAGTTGTCTGTCAATCATAAGTTCAATTCCTGGGCTAGATGCAACAAAAAAGTCATATATTTTGGTTCAGCGGATGAGACAGACAAACAAACAAGAAAGAGTTAACAGTATGAAATATCCTCTGAAACTGTAAAATGAGATGAGAAAAATTTACCCCCATGAGTTGAATAAAAAATTTGATTTGAAATTCTGAGAAGGTTACTTGGACAAACACTGCGAAAAGGCTGGATAGTACAATGGCTGAAATGTTGTGGCAATTTAGGAATGATATTGTTGTTATTTTTAATGAGGGAAAGTTTGTTTGTAGCGAGGAAGATGGTGTAACGTGTTTGTGTGTTTATGTTGTGTTGTTTCCTCGCTAAGTGTTGTTATTCCCTCACTAATTGTTGTTAGGTATATAAAGGAGAAGGTTCAAGATGTCAAAGTCGAAACGTTTTTAAGAATAGTTTTTTATTTGCAGCATGGAATATTGGGTTTGCTTTTTGTGCTGTAAGTCTCGTAGGAAAAATTGTGAGTAAGGAGATGAAATGGAGATATGATAGAGTTGAGAAGGTAGCGCGTGTCATGGGACGTGCGAGGGATTGTGTTTGCCGTAGTTTAGCGAAAGCCATGTTTGCCGTTGGAGAAAATGAACTTTGGAGTCACCGTGAGTTTTGTGTGTCTGGTGGATTTTGGGGAGAGGCGTGCATTGTCTCCATTAAAGTGGCCCAGAGGTGAAATGAGAGCTAGGTGTTGAGAGTGGAAATAAGGCATCGCATCGACATAGCCAATTTTGGAGGTGACATAAAGTAGTTCCTGTTGTGGCGTATTGAATGTATCTAATTCATATTCAACTGGGATTCCTTGGTCTAGATGATATAGATGCAAGGAATCCATAAATTAGATAGGTTCCCTCATGTGTCCATGCTGCTGCTGCTGCTGCTGTTGAAGAACAGCCAGTGGGACGTCTGCACTGGACGGCGTTGTTCAGCCAAAGAGCTTGTGTTTGGCAGCTTACCCAATTTCTAACCCTGCAGCTTACCCAATTTCTGCTGAAAAGGAGATCCGGGATGAATAGGATAAGTCATCCTGATTGGGTGAAATTATGCGTCAAATTAAATTGTGCGCCAAACCAAAATACCTTCTGCTACAGCAATAACAATCAAGATGAGGATAATAATCTGAGTAAAAGAGCATCTCAACCCAACAATAAAAATGAATATATTAAACCTTATGCAACAGTGTCAAAATCATGGGCATACACTTTAGGCAAGGAATGACTTAACATATCCACCACCACTGACAAAAACCAATGAGTTAATCTTCAACTCTCTGATTAGGTCTTCTTGCTGAAATGGATTGATTGACTGATTGATTTTAATGGTATGTCAACCTGTCTAGGGTTATTCTATGCCTAGAGGTTAAGGATTTGCATTCATTGTACATTATTATTTACATTTTTTAGATGCATTTGTGGTGTAATGGTTACTGTTGTAGGAAATGAACATAGCAACATGAGTGAAAATCCTAGACTAGGCTGTTTGCATTTTATATAGCTCTAATACTCTTGTGAACAGCAGGAATCCAATTATTCTCCTGACAGCTATGGTTAGATAGTAGGACAGACTGTTCTCTTCAACCTTGGTATGGTAACCAATCTAGGAGAAGGAAAAACTCTGAATTCAAACCTGTTAAACTCTGCTTAAAAATTGACCTTGTGTCACATCCTGCTCATATGGAGGGGTAGGTAAATATATATATTTACACTTTTTGTGTAGTTGTTTCTTAAAGGCTTTTGTACTCACAGTTCTATCAAATACAAATAATTTTAAACAAATCTATTTGACCCATAGATGAGACCCTAACAGGTACTACCACTCTGGGTCAGATTGGAAGTTGGAGTAATGGCAATAAAGGGTTGCTCCACACTCCCTAGATTTCCAGAACTGTAGCCTCACCATCAGATGCTGTTTAGTAGCATACCCATGACACCCCTTTTTAGGGAGCTCTTACCTCTCTGCCGTGAATACAGTTAGCATATCATAAGCCCCACTAACAGGCAGCTTCTTACCGAAGTTGGGGGATTGTCCAGTGGCTCACAGTTGCTTACTATACAAGTGCCAGCAAGTACAGCACTATCTCCATGGATAGAGTGCTTATCATATTACAAGGTTTCTAGTAAGATATATTCTGAATATATTCTTTTATCTCCTTCTCATAAAAGTGGCAGCCAACATTCTCGATTAAAAACGTTACATAATGTCCTTTAATGCCCTTTTAGGTTTTTGCGTGTAATTCTGTTTCCAAATCTACTCATCAAGCAGAAATAATTAGCTGTGTTTATGGGACTGACAACACCTCTTGTCTTTAATTGGCTACTCCAACCTGAAATTGCCATTGGACAATTCTGTTTAAAGAGGCAGGAGACTCATTAGGCAAAGGATGCTCCAATAATCCTACAGTTCTGTTCTTTCTCTTTCCCTTTTAAATTTATTATAGTAGCACATTAGTAAGATGGTTACCTACTTATGACTGTGTTAGGAGATCATTGAGACTATATTCTTTAGTAAACAACTACTTCAAGTGTGATGGCTTGGTTTTTTTTTGTTTTTTGTTTTTTAACTGTTTTGCAATTTTAGAAATAAATATATGTAAACCAATGACATTTATAGAAGAATCTATTTAAAAAGTAATAAGTACACAAGGCCTCTTAAAGTTAAATATGAACACATCCAGAAAAATTGAAAAGTTTGAATTTTCCAGAATAAAGATTTTTAAAAAGATTTTTTTGGAAGAAAAGATAAAAACCAACCACAAAAGTACACAAAATTATTCAAGAGATTTGTTCACAAAAACGTTTTACACTATTTATTTGGTAATCTATTAGGATCTCAGATGCTTAGAGTTATGCCTCCAAATATTCAGATATTATCAGAAAATGGTAATTTATGGAACCAAATATAAAGGGAAAAGTTCTAAAAGAAATGAGTGTTTGAGTTTTTATTCTTTAAAACAGTCAAAAAAAAAAAAAGAACAAACTCTCAAGTATTTTCATAAAGGAATTAAAAATATTTATTACTTTTAAGATTGTAAGTATAAAACTTAACTGCTCTGAAAATGGTTACCCAATCCCTCCACCATGAGCAGGGTATTAAACAAGGCCCGTTTTTAAGCAGTGTATAACTAGTTTGTATTCAGAGTTTTCCTTCTCTTTGACTGGTTGCCATATCAAGGTTAAAGAGCCTAGTATGTCCAACCTATAGCATGTGAGAGGATACTTGGATTCATACTTTTCCCAAGGGTATTAGCACTATGAAAAATGCAAACAGCCAAGTCCCAAATTTGAACTCAGATCACTGAGTTCATTTCCTATGATGATAACCATTTTTCCACAAGCACCTCCTGGTTAAATCAAGTAGATGATTATACCTGGATCAGAGTGTAGTTTATGGTGTTTATATAACTTCTCCACAAAGGGCAGGATGTGACACAAGGTCAAATTTTTAGTTGGAGGCCCTCACATGCATGGATACATGACTGATGGAAGTGGTAAAAATTACTGGGCTTTGTCAGCATTACCCTTATGGGGGTGAAGAACTCAGGCATCAGACAATGTAAGCGATCCTTTCCTTTCTTAGAAGAGGAGCAGGTGCTGCTGGTGGAGGGAGAGGTCTGAAGCCCAACACTACATTATTAGGCTAGGTTAGATGTGAACAGCCCTTGTGTATAGAAAAGTTTTAAACATAAAAATATAAATACATATTGATACACATTGCATATATATATATATATATATATATATATATATATATATATATATATGGATAGATTTTCTTAAAATCATATTTATATAGGGTGATGTAAAAGTCTCTTACTATTTTAAAAATTGAACAACTTTTGCAAAAAAAAAGAAAGTGAAGAAATTTTCCTTTTTATAATATTCATTTTGCCACTTGCAAATTACTTTGAACTAATTGTGGATTATAATTAAAAAAAGAAATCGAATAGATTACCAATTAAAAAGTTATTTATTTTCTAAAATGGTAGTGACTTTTACACCACCCTATATCAGAAAATTTACATGAAAAATATATAAAATAACTTGAATATATGAAATTCATGGATATAAAATACCAGTAAATAGAGGAAAAGCCTAGATATGAAAATCACTTTAAAATTAAAAAATGGTTCCTGTAGACTTCAGCCAGTGGTAGGATATGACTAATTGAAAGGAAATATGGCTCTAACATAGGCTGAACTGAAACATTGCAAAAGATCATAAAACTCATTTAAGAAGGTAATTCACAGGGGAGTGTGGCAAAAGATATTAGTTGTTCCCAATCAGTAGTATCCGAAATTTAATCTAAATATAAAAGGAATGAGGTGGTTTAAAAAGGGAAACATACAGGTTGACCACTAAAACATCAAAGTGTCCGGATAAAAAAACTCAAAGCTATGTGCCTTGAAAATGGAAAATATACAGCAAAACAAAGGAAAAACAAATAGGTCAAAACAGGAGTCAATGCTTGTGATAGAACTGATTGAAATGGGATTTACAAATATGAAAACCAGTGCTAACAAACAGAAATAAAATATAAAATTCATAAATAAAATAATAAAAAAATATTTATAAATAAAATGTCATATATTTAATGGAATTAATCTTGCAACAGAGTAAAAATTACTATATACTAATATTTCCATAAACTTATTGAATGTTGAAAAAGTGATTTAATGTGTGTGCTTATGTGTTGTATATATATATATACATATATATATATGTATATATATATATATATATATATATATATATATATATATATATATATATATAAGCAAATTTCTGTAAGCCTTAGATAAGTATTTGTAATTTTTATATTTTTAACTCAAACCAAACTACTCAATTTTTAAAAAATAATTCTGTCTGTATTTCTTTGCTTTGAATGATTAGAATACAACTTCATGTATAAAATACAAATTGTTAAATAGATTGATCTGATTAGTATAATTGTTACCCATTTTTTCTTTTCTTATTGTGTCTTTACAGATAAACATAAAAGATTAGTAGACACTCAGAAAAAAAAAGAAAGGCCCTCTCCTTGTGCAATAAAAAAGAACAAAGAATAGATCTGTCAAAATGTTAGGCTAAAAATTAAAGCAACAAAAAAATCGATATCAATAGTCTGAACAATTGTTAGGATGATGTTTGTGTTTTCATTAGAATATATATAAAAGTGTTTTCCTTTTTTAATCAACTAAGAATTTCCATAGGAATCTTGTCAAGAGCTCCACTATATATTTTTAAACTTACATAATGATCTCCATATAGCATATGATCCTTACTCTTTTAAATGTTTTTAAGTGCTGGCATTCAGATTATTGTTTACTTTGCATTTTAAAGCCTCTTAATTGACATTTGATGGTCATCTAATTCTTCAAACATTTAAACCAGTTGGGGTAGTGTGGTCAGATATTGTTTCATTTCTTTCCACTTCCTAAATTCTAAGAGCATCCTAAACAGATTTGAGGCTCAGTTTTAACTGATATTTTTAAATTGTCAGAATTTTCATACTCCTATCCACGATTTTAACATCAGAAACAAAATGTACAGCTGAATCGCATTGATGATGATGAATTAAAGTCACATATTGTCATTGCAAGTGATAACTAAGCATATAGAATTTACATTTTTAAACAGCAAATTTATGCAGTAATTCTTTACTGATATTAGACAGTGGCTGTATGCAATTTGCATATGAAGGAATAGGATAAATATATAGTTATGTTACTAAGAGGATGATATTAAAAAATCATGAGACCACAGACGGAAACTAGGATAACTCAGTTGGTAACATCATAAATTCAGAAGCAAAATTATTGCCGCCTGTAAGTATAATGAGAACAGCTATTAAGAAGTCCAAACCAATTGAAAAACCTTCCTTGTGGTCATATTATCTCAGTTACCTGGTTAATATTTCTGATCAGTTTCAGGAAAACGTAAAGCTAAAAGCAACTTTGTTTTTGTTAGGTCTAGTTCAAAGTGCAAGGGCGACAACTCTTCTTATTTCACTTCATTATGGTCTGTTTTAAATTATCGAATACGTTTTTATTCTTTAAAAGGGCCAATAAAGAGAAAAACAATTTTTTTTAAATTAAGGATAAACGTATCAAAATATAGGTGTTGTCTGTGAATATGAATTTTAACAAATTAGAAGGACAAATTATTTGAAATTCAACTGTTGTTTGATGTTGAAACCATGAAAAAGTAGTGTCATTTTATTTTAGAACATGGCAAGAAAGTCATAATAGCCCATATTAAAAGCATGATAACGGTAACCTGGAACCAGTCGTTTTTAGACCTTATTTTTCTGATACAGGTTGTTATACAAACTTTTTTTTATTCCCCAATAATACCTGCATTGGTAAAATAAAGTCTAAAAAGTTTGACTTTCAGTTACCCTTACCTGGAATATTAGTTAACTTAGTGTTAACTTTTGAATTAATAAGATGAGGAGAATGTTCGGCCAACTAAAATAAATACAACTTTTTGAGTTGATTGCTGATGGAAAGTCAGGCATCATTTTGCTATTGTATTTATGTAGTAGACAAGACCCCCATCTAATTCCCATAAATTTCGAATGTTACAAATTTCCTGAGTTGAAAAAGTTCTTCTAAATAGAAAAAACAAAATTATTTACAAAAAAAATATTAACCAAAAAAAATTATTTTTACAAGCAGGACTGAACATATGCTATTAAAATCTTCCTTGTAGTTAAATGATGATGAAGGTTTATCTTTGATGCACTGGTGAAAACCAACTATTTCTTTTCTTTATTTTTAGTTTTACTTAAACAACAAAAAACATTTTAATTGTTTATAAATGTTGTAGCAGTTGCTTTGATATGAATATTGAGAAATTGTCACGAGTAAAAATTACCACAGAGTATAAAATCAATATACATTTAGTATACATGTTGATATTTTTATATTATGTAAAGAAAATGTTTTACATTCAAACTTGAAAAGAGATAACAACATGACTCATGCAAAATGAATTAACAACATTTATTACATTGAAATATATGCAAATAATACAAAATAAATGATGGATTCAAGAAAATTTTTCTATTCAATAATAATCCTTTTAACCAATTACAACTTCAACTAACTATTCTTTATAAAAAATAATTTGAACATGGTTTCAAGTATTCATATCTAATATTAATAATTCAGATACAATTATATGATTTCAATACCTATTCCTACTTAATAATAATGGTCATCATCATCATCATCATGGCATGCTGCTAGCACAGATTTCCCTGACTTTCTCACACTGCTCATCTCATCTCTATTGTCCTTTGCTCTTGGCAGGTCTTCCATGCTACATTCTGTATCAGTACAGAGCTGTTCTAGCTGGTCGCCCTACCCTTGCTCATCTGTGTGAAGGGGTCCACAGGAGTACACTGCTTATGAGTTCGCTCTTACTTCTCCAGCAGTCTCCCACATCATCATCATCATCATCATCAAAATAATAATCTGAAGTCCCACCACCTGACGCAGTTTAGTGTTCTAACCAGGACATGATGTTATGTGAAGAAAATGTTTTATTTTCAAACTTTATAACTATAAAACTTGTGCAAGGTTTAATAACTGTACTGGTACTTGTGCCACAAGTACATATATCCAAGCTGCTTGAATTCTGGAAATTCTCATTCATCATAGCTATTACCAATAGAATTACCCATTAGAAACAGATTATAATGTTGGTGTTTTCTCTCCATTTGTGATACAAGTTATTTTTGTGTTCGAGCTTTTTTTTCCTGTTAGAAAAATCTTTGGTGATGGTAGCAGTTATTTTTTTCAGAAAAAATATTTTGAAGTCTGTCAGAGCTTTCCTGTTAGAAAAATCTTTGGTGATAGTAGCAGTTATTTTTTTCAGAAAAAATGTTTTGAAGTCTGTCAGAGCATTTTTTTTCCTTTCTAAAAAATGTTTTATTACTACCAGTAGTTTTTTTCTTTCATTCAGTGTCTTCATTTTGGTGTTTTATGCATTTGTATTTTTCTAGCGGCTAGACTTTTGACATATGTGTCTCATATATATAAAATATAATTGTAATTGTAAAGATAATTTCCATGGCATTTGTGCTTTCCTTCTTATAAGGCTGAGTTCAACTATCCTAGGTCTGTTACTGAATAATGATATTTTACATTTTCAGCAACTTTTCATTCAGGGGTCTATGCAAAGGGCATGGATGGATGAGGAGTGTTCAAGATTCTGAGAGTTAAATTAATATATGTAGCATCATCCCTAAGTAAGTAGAGTTAGCAAGTACAGTTAGGCAGTGGATAATGATTTCAGAAGTGATAATGTGTGACAAGCCACTTTCAACACAGCTATCATCAAATCAAAAAATGAGGAGAGCATAGGAAATAAAGAATTAGTTTCTTCTAAACTAAAGATTCTAGAATTTTCATTATTTTTAGGGGAACATTATATAATCAAAACAGGTATTATTAGCAATTATTTATTACCAACAAGGAATGGAGTAGCAGCCTCCCCTACACCTCAGTGTAGTAGCTATTGAAAAGGGATCCTTCTGATCACCCTCGACTATGTTTGCCAACTTTTACTTATTTATTACCAAACTCTTCAGCATTGAAACTCTGTAACAAAAAAAATGAATATCTAATAGTCTAAAAGTAAATATACCATTTATATAGACATATGCAATTTCATTTTTGGTAAGAATAATTATTAATAATTTTAGCAAAGATTATCTTTAATCTTCTTAATTCTTGTTGTTTTTTGTTTGGTTTGGTTTTGTTTTATTTTGCAACTCAGTTGGGTGATCACTTTTACAACAGTGAGGAACAGTATGCATTGGAAACTAAAATAAAGAATAAGTTCCCATGATGCAATGCAAAATCTCTTAGCTTACATACTGAAACATCTGGCAGATAGAACCAAGTTCTATGTCCCAGATGTTTTGCAATGCTTCCCAGAAGTCAGCATCTGATAGGGCAGATGAGAGATATTTGTTATAATGTATTTTTCTACATTCCTTATACATACATAAACATGACATACTGAAAAAAACGTATACAGTTCCCATTTAAATGATGTGATACTTATTTACAAAATGAAGTAAATATCTTGAATAAAAAATATAAGAAAACCTTGATTAACTGTGAAAACATTGGGTTCCCATTGTAACAGCATTCCATAATGATATTAATGCTTCTAATTAGGAAGGAGTGAAAAATTTTAATTAGCATTTCATGGTTAGAATCTTTCACTCCGTCCTAATTAGAAGCATCAATATCATTATGGACTGCTGTTACTATGGGAACCAAATAGTTAATAGCATGCCAAGATGATATTGATGCTTCTATTTATCAACAGTAGAAACACACAGCCTGACATACAAAACAAACAAGAATTGTGCAAATTATATAAACGCGAAGGTGAGGAGATCCCTTCTTTTTGATGAATTCGATATGAGAAAATGAAAAAAGATCAGCGAAAAAAGGGAAATACTTTACAATCAAGTAACGTAACTCTACCTTACTTAACATAGACTTTTTAAAGTTCTCTCCCTTTGAAAACGTTCTTATTGTAATAATTTTAGTTTTTTGTTTGTTTGTTTCTGTTTGTTTGCTTATTAGTTTGTTTCGTGACCATTTAGGAATTTCTTTTAAAATTATGGTAAGATTTTAATTCGTTTTTAAACAAAAATTTTCTTATAAACAAGATATGGTATTGATATTTACAAATATATGATTTTTATATTTTTCTCTAAATATTGTTGTAAGTACATATATACATATATATATATATATATATATATATATATATATATATATATATATATATATATATATATATTCTTGTGTGTGTGTGGATAGATAGATAGATAGATAGATAGATAGATAGATAGAACAAATTTTATTTTACCTCATGTAAAAGAAATATTTAAAATAAACAACCACTAACGCCTCACTAACGCCTCACTTTGGTGATAAAAAAAAAATAATAGATTAGTCTAAATATTAAACAGTTTTAATTAAGAAATAAATATACACATTACACTGATAATGGTTCTGTTACAAATTGAAAATACTTGGCTTACCATGAAAGTCTCCTTTGGAGAAATCATTAACGAATTTCAAAATCATAACATCAAAAAAAGACATTAGGACTGTTGAAAGATAAAAGAAAAAAACTTCAAAATAACAAGGATTCCAATTTATTCAACCAAACCTATTTGAATATATATATATATAAATATATATATATATATATATATACACGCGCACACACACACACACACACACACACACACATATATATATATATATATATATATATATATATATATATATATATATATATATATATATACTATCTATCTCTCTATCTATATATATTTTTCTGTAATATTATATACCTTTGCTGCCCACAACTCCAAAAGAAACAACTGTTGTACCACAAACAAAACTTTCATCAGTTGAGGACTCTGGTGTCTGGCCTTGTTTCAAAAACAAAACGTCATTACCATTAACCAAGAGCTTGCTAGTACAATGTTAAAATACCACCAGACTGTTAGTTTTTCATCACATTCTAGGAATGTCAGATCAAGCAGTCTCTTCATTTCAGCCTTTGTTGTCTTCACAACTTTCCAATAATCAAACATTAATTCAATGATGTCAGATTTGACTTAACTGAGAAAATGACATGTCATTACACAGAACAATAATAGAATTTCCATAAAATTCATGTACAATGTCAGTGTGCAAAATTTCAATAATAAATCATTGAGTTAATGATGTTAATTTGAATTATCATCAGATTCATTGGATGGTTTGGTTTGGTTTCTTTGTTTAATGGCATATCAACCTTGGTAGGTTATTTAATGCCAAAGCCATTCTCCTAGAAGAACAGTAGTGATACTATTTAACCCATAGCTAGGAGGAGAAGGGGGTTCAATACCTTTCCCAAGAGTATTTGCCCAGAAGTGAACGTAATAGTACGACTGGAGTACGAACTCGCTTACTACAATTCCGCAGTCCATCACTTTAACCATTACACCACGAGGACACCCCCAGATTCATTGGAAAGTCAAGACAACATTTTAAATCATTAAATTTCAAATAACTATTTTTCAAACAACTATTTTTCAAACAAGTAACTCTTACAAATAAACAAAAAAGAACTCCTGTGTATTTTAGACTAACTCCAAACTCTTTTTAAACTGATAACCTGTAGAAATAAATAAAGGAATCTTATGCAATGTGAGGAACTCTTAACTCTGGATCCTTTCAATTGATTTCCAATCTTGGTATGAGATTTATGCTGTTATCAACACAAGTGAACCAATTTTATTGAGATGGCTCTGCATTGTTTACTGATATAATGATATTATATTAACCCACATTAAATTGGTAGATAGATAGATAGATTTTTTTTTCAAGAACAATTTCTTTCACACTTTTTATGATTATCAATTAAGGTTTGGTTTGGTTTCTTTGTTTAATGGCATATCAACTCTTTTTAGGTTATTTAATACCAAAGCCATTCTCCTAGAAGAACAGTAGTGGTACTATTTAACCGATAGCTGGGAGGATAGGGGGGTTCATACCTTTCCCAAGGGTATTTGCCCGGAAATGAATGTAATAGCACGATTGGAGTATGAACTCACGTACTATGATTCCGCAGTCCATCGCTTTAACCATTACACCACGAGGACACCCCCCCTATAAATTAAGTAAAATAAAAGTTTGTATTTCTTATTTATATTGTTAATTGTTTTGGTGTTTTTTTCTTTTTCTGTTTTTTTTTTCCTTTTAATTTTTCACTTTCATTAGTTCTTTTGTTTTTGTTTATTTTAGTTTCAAACAATTGCAAAAATTGAAAATAAACTAAATTTTGATAAACATGTTAGAACACCAACTAAATTCAATGTAAAGAATTAAAAAAAATGAAATAATAAAGAATATCAATTACATAAAATTCAAAAGAAAGAAATTATCATCACTCAAACTAGAGAGGTAGGTTATTTTAAATTATATATATATATATATATATATATATATATATATATATATATATATATTTGTAAACATCAAAAAGATTCAGAAACATCTGTACTTACGCTTCAGTGAAGATTTACCTCCCTTGGATTTGATAACTTTTCGATGAATTTTCAAAAATGGCTAATTACAAATAACCAGAAAGCGAAGACATCTGGGTTTTGTTTTTTATTTCAGCGTTTTCAGCTACTATAACATCATGATTTTCAGGGGGCTGAATGTTCCTTTTAATTCATTGTATTCTCGCCTAACCCTACTGAAAAAGAATTTCATTTTATCATTTGATATATATCATCGTATCAAATATTTTTAAGTACTAAAATAAAATAAATAACTAGAATAAAAAAGATGAAAAATAACAACAATTATTGTGGATAGTTGGCTGGTGGGTGTCTGCATAGGAGAAGAATAAGTCATTTACACCCTACTTTCGATTAGGCAATCTCATCTAGGCTGATGGTGTGTGAAAATTGAAACCATATAAATAATAAATATTATTCATAATTTTTCTAAAAAAGTTCATCAGGAATTCCACACAGAATGCAGGATTTCTTTGGTTGTTAGTACAAATGTCCAGTTTAAAAATCAATCATTTGAGTTTCAATTACATAGAATATTACCTCAACTTTCATCAACTTACCTTTCAACCTTATCATCTCATCATACAATGATTCATTATTGAGATTTTATTCACTGACTTCTCATGTGAATTTCCCTTATAAGCAAAATTATTAAACAAAACTGATTTTATTCACACCAAGTATTGACATCACATCATTTTACGAAGATTAAACCACATTTGATATTTTTTTCAGTCTTGTATTTGCTCTTTTCCTGTCGATGTTTTGTTGTTTTTTATTGACTGCATTCTGCTTCCACAGTGTCCCTTGCACCACACAAACTGCTTCCGTTGCTGATTCCCCTACTTACACACACACACACACACACACACACACACACACACACAAATATGTCACTTATTTGATTTGATTTTACTTGCAGCTATAAATGTAAACAGCTTTCAACTTTTGCAGTGACCCGCTACACTCTTGTGATTTTTGTGAACTTTGTCCTGAAAAATGTACAATATGAATGATTTGCCCTGAGGCTGAGAACAAGATTGGATTAAATTTAATATCGTCAGACTTTGCTCTTTTGTCACCTTTTCATTAAGCTTAGATCTTAAAAGAGAAATTTCATCTTAGGTTCTTGATTGAATTGGATATTTTTAGAAACCTATTATCATCATTAGGATACCATGCCAAGTACTTTCCCTTAAGGGAATCTCTAATGACAATGAAGGTTACTTGTCAGTTCTCAATACGTGACTAAGTGTACTGGGTTACATGATAATAGCAGCTGGCAGGTCTTTGACCTGACCTATATGTCGATAGAAATATCAATAATTATTTTTTAGGGGGGTGCATGCATGTGTGTGTGCGTGTATGTGTACACGTAGGTGATAGACTAGACCACTCACAAACCCATAGGGTTCCCTCTGTAACACCAATCTATGATATGTTTCTATTAATGTTTCTATTTCGAAAGGATTAAAAGATTCTAATTAGTTAGTATCTCATAGTTATCTCCCTTACATTGAGAATTTGGATAATTAAAAAATGAAGTATAGCACAAACGAAGACCTCCAACACGCATACATAAAAACAGTCATTCATTTGCAAATCAGACTTAAAACTGCTTCCATTTTTATTTCATTTATTTTCTTTCTTTCTTTCTTTCTTTCTTTCTTTCTTTTTTATTTTTTTTATTTTCCCTGTGAGAATATTACTCTCATAAAAATCATGCTATGATGTGCTATTTTTACTGGGCTACAGTTACATGCATATCCAGGTACTGAACTATTTATTTAGCATATTTGGAACTGGTTGTTGTCCAGATTTCTGGATTTGCTGAATTTCTGTATACAGATTTTATATATATATATATATATATATATATATATATATATATATATATATATATATATTTGAATTATAAAAAAACACAATAAAAAGCAAAAAATAAAACTATTTGACAGATACAAATTAATACACTTCTAAAGGAGTTGCAATTAATGTAATAATTATCATTGAAGGAAATGGAATTGATGTCCTAAGTTCAAATCTTGGATGTGCCTGATTATGTTTCACTTTACACTAATGCCCTTGCGAAAGGCATGAATTCATCTTCCCCTCTCTACAACATTAAGTCAATAACTAGCCTCTTTCACCTTGATACAGCAACTGGTCTAGGACAAGAAAAACTCATAATTCAAATTGACTGTACTCCACTGAAAATTAACCTTGAGTCACATCCTGCCTATGACTTTGGGATGAGGTAAATACATACACTTCTAAAGTAGAATCTGTATGCTTTTTATTAATCAATTAAAAAACCTTAAAATACCTGCATAGAATACCTGTACCACTTATAATACTGTAATATTATAAGATTGGTTTGGTTTGGTTTGGCTTTATGACATATCAACTATTGTAGGTTATTTGATGCCAAATTCATTTTTATAAATATAGACAGTTCTATTTCAAACAGTTCAGTTTAGCCCTCTATAGAGATGCAGTTGGCATATTCTACAGCCCCAACTGACTGGGCTAAATATTATAAGAGGAAAATTAAATGAAGAAAAGTAACATAATTTTATTTAACAGACACTCAATATACCTGTACAGGAAATGAAATATATTGCTCAATTTTTCACAGAAGTGTATATTCTGGGTACATAAGTGAATTCTACTCACCAAAGATTGTAAATTTATCATAAATATTGAGCACACTCATGTTCTTAAAAACCAAGTTTAATTAAAAACATTGTAAATTTTGATGAAGAAAAGTGTGCTCCTCCAAAGAGGAGAAAACTATTTGTTTTTCTACTGCTCTAGATAAAGTTTAGTTTCCGAATAAAATTTTTACACCTTTTTCTGCTGGGAAACTGGCACTATAAACACTTCCTTCTAGTTTTTATCTTAATTCACAGGTAAAATTCATTTTCTCTATTGATCTGGGATAGTTTTAGTTTTAAATTAACCTCTTGCCTAATGATCCACAGTAACTTTTAGTGAAAGATTTGTGGCAAAGACATCACCTAAGAGAATATGATTTCCAGTCTAATTTCTGACACATTAATAAGAGTGTATGTTCCTTGTTTTCTTTTTCATGGTGAGTTTACTAAGGTTTACCTTTAGGAAGTCTAAATTAGCTACTACTTAGCCAAGAGTTTTGGTAATAAGGAGATAAGATGCAGTAAATGAAGAGAAAGAATGATGAGAAAGTGCGGACAGGTATAGATAGAAACATGAATGTATGGATTGACCAATCAGGATTACAGTTATCTAAGGACCAATGAGATTCTTATTTACCCAGAATCTGAAGAGTTTAAGATCATAATCTGTTAGAAATCACTCATCAAGGAGTTTATTCCATATTTCATATTTCATGCTCATCTTAATAATAACGATAATTTTTCAACTGATAATTATTTCATACTTCCTCTTATTTATTTAGTTATTTATTTGCAATGAATAATAATACAGATTCTATAGAGAGAATGTGACTGGACTTTAAACTTAATGTCTGTCAAAAATGGCCTTTAAACTAAAAGCAAAACAAAAAAAGGGTTAAAGTCTGCTGATATTAAATTTCACCAACTGATTTTTAAAAGAAATTTTTTTGTTATATGTACAGTTCATATGAGAGAGTTTTTTTGTAAAGGGCTCCAAATGACAAAAAAGATATTTGAAGGAAGTATAAAAATGTCTCAGAAGTTCATTATTCTTTTATATTGGTTTTAACTATTAAAAATAACTCATTTCTATTTAGTTATCCAAAGTTCCTGTGTACAAAGTGCTAGCCAAAAGTTTAGAGAATTTGATCATAAAAAAATTGTTTGTCCAAACATTTACTTTGCTCAGAACACATTGAAGTAATTTCTTTGTATACATCAATTCCATGGTGTGTGTGTGTGTGTGTATGTGTGTGCGCACGTGCGTGCATGCATGTGTGTGTGAGCATTTTTTTGTGTTTTCTCAAGATTCAATCCATTGCTGAATCACAAAAACCTGTGCATACATCATTCAAAATTCTTTAAACTTTTGAGGAGTACTTTGTATGTCAAGATGAGATGAATATTTTTATAAGTAACAAACTAACCACAAGAGGAATATGTTTTTTTTATTTAGTAAAAATCTACTAGATAAACTTACCAACTAAACTAGTGCTCTATGTCAAATATAAAGAATTTTTTCTTATAAAAAAATCAAAAATACTATAGACAAGAAACAAGAAAATAGACAAGAAACCTTTTATCTATTTTTCATTCAACTTTTCTTGTTTCAGTATTTGTCAAGAATATCCCACTGATAAAATATATGCAGTAATGTACAAAAAATTATATAGAAATGTAATACATTCACCATCCAGATAAGAGTAAGTTTCAGTGATTATCCTCATTTTTCGACTGATCATTTACATTTAAAAACCATGTCTTCAATTCACAACAGTTTACCCATTGATTGTATTTTTTTGATACCAACCAAGAAGAAAATGATGATATATCATTTGTGGGACAAAAATATAACCGTTCAGTCAAAAAAAAAAAATCAAACATATGACTGAAGCTTATACTTATCTGGATGGTAAATAACATTCCTACATAATTCTTTTGTACATTAACTCTGACACATCATCAGCATGGTATTCTGGACAAGTAATCTGTTTTATTTCCTCAGGAATTTATATAAAGATTAGAGGGGTGTAAAGAAAATGAAAATTTAAAAAAATACAACATCCCTTATGTAAGACATTGTTACATAAGCAGTTACATTAATAGGTTTTTCATAATTTTCATAATTCAAATCTTAGCACCTGAAAAGAGAAATAATTCAACATGTCAGTTTTATTGGAAGACAATAGAATGTAATTCTAATTCTTCATCTTAAAAATGATCAGAGGTTGATCAAAGGTTGGCCAAAAATACTTGGACTATGGAGAATTATAACTCTTCCTTAATCTTCATAAGGAAACAAGAAAATATAAATTGAAAAATTAAGATATTCCTTGAAAACAAGGCTTATTGAATGTGATAATTGAATTAGACTACTGCCAATATATATATATATATATATATGTGTGTGTGTGTGTGTGTGTGTGTGTGTGTGTGTGTGTGTGTGTGTGTGTGTGTGTGTGTGTTGTGCATTTGTATATATGTGTGTGTACATACATGTGTGTATGCATATGCGTGTATACATGTGTGTGTATGTGTGTGAATAAATATATATGTATATTCATATATGTGTGTGTGTATATGAATATGTGTACTTATATATATATATGTGTGTGTGTGTGTGTGTGTGTGTGTGTGTGTGTGTGTGTGTGTGTGTGTGTGTGTGAATATATATATATATATATGCATATGTGTATATATATTTATGTGTGTTTATATATATGTGTATATATATGTGGATGTATATATATATGTATGTGTGTGTATATTTGTCCTTATATGTGTGTATAGGTATATGTGTGTGTGTGTGTGTGTATATATGTGTGCATATAGATATGTGTGGACATATATATGCATATATACATGTGTATATATATGTGTGTGTGCACGTATATATATATATATATATATATATATATATATACACACGTGTGTGTGTGTGTGTGTGTGTGTGTGTGTGTGTGTGTGTGTGTGTGTGTGTGTGTGAACATATGAAAAAATATGAAAAAGATATATGTGTGTGTATATATATACATATGTATAATGTATTTATATATTTAAGGAACTCAATAGAGAAAATTAAATTTTTATGTTATGCATTGAGGATAGCTCCATCAGAAATGAAATTTTAATTTGAAAAAATAAAGTTTATATATGACAAGGAAGCAAGAAACTGCTCTCTCTCTCTCTCTCTCTCTCTCTCTCTCTCTCTCTCTCTCTCTCTCTCTCTCTCAAATAGATAAGAATAGGTGATATGTTGTATCATCAATTTACAGCCAAGTCTTTACTCTATATCCACTGTCCTAACCAAATTAACACCAAAGGAATGTAAGATATTAAAAGACTTAAACTATAAAAAGTGATACAAAACATGTCATATAATGAAATCCAAAACCTAACCAACACAGATATCTATAAAAAAAATTTTAACAAAAGAAAGCGGCTTGATTCTTTCTCCCTTGTCTCTTGTATATTTCATTTTTTGCAAAATAAAATCTAATTTCTGATTGAGCCATCCTTATGATAAAATATGTCAATTAATTTTCTGCATTGTCTTCCTTTTCTTTTACCATTGGATTTTATTCCAAACCTTATATATATATATATATATACACAGACACACAAGAGTGGATGGATAAATAAAATCCATGATGTGATATCACTTATAGTGAAAACTGAAACATGTTTGAACATGTATTTACTTGAAGATAAAATAATATATAAAACCAGGTGCCTGGGTCGATAATGGCATAAATCTGTGGCTGAGATTGTAAATAGATTAAACAGAATCAGTGTCAGGATTTTACCGCATCATACAGGATTCTTTTGTTTGTTAGTACAAGTGATCAGTTTAAAAGATAATCACTTGAACAATACAAAACATTGTCTTGATTTTCCAGTTGAGTTTGACGTTGTTATCTCTTTAATTAATTTGAAACTTACATCATTGAATAAATATTTTGTTGCTGGACTCATTGACATTGATTGGAAAGTTGTGAATATATATTTTGTGTAATTGAGGATCCTAAATAAACTGATTAGGATAAATCTATTTTTCTCATTCTGTAGGTGCCCAAGGAGATTTCCCACCATAGCAATACTGAGAAACTTACATCAGTGTTTAATATCAAACTTCATTCACCAATAGATTGCACACTGTATTGGTACCAAACATGCTTAGTGTCTGTCCAATGTATGATAGCATTGAGTAATTGTTTTTATTAATCATGAGTATTATGTCTGAGTTACACATAAAACAGTCATCAGTGATAGATTTTTTAATTCTAGAACCCTGCATGCTCATCAACACTCACAAACATTTGAAAGCAACTTATGACAAAGGTTGTGTAGATGCCTGTCAGTCAGTTCAAAATGCTAAAAGCTGCAGTTGAGGCAAATTGAGTATGTTTGATGTGCAAAGACCAGGATGACTGATTTCCATGACATGCAAATAGAATCAAAGAAGTGTAGATGTCATAGCTCAGGAAAAAGAGATTGCTTCTAAAGCTGAAGTTTAGTCCAGAATAAGTGTCACATAACAATGGGATGATATTTTATCTGGTCTAAAATTTGTTTTATTAGATTGGAGATCTTATTTATCAAGAAAAAAATGTTTGATTGTGTAACAGTTATCAACATGAAAAACTGAATCGGAAAACCATATTTTCATTCACTTCATGCTAATTTCCTTAGGAAAAGCATGAATCCACATCTCCTAGCTATGGGTAAAATAGATACAATGAATTCCCTTGTCTTGGTGGTGGGTAACAAGTCTAGAAGGACAAATCTGAATTTAAATTTTGGATTAAAAAATCAATGTAATGTTACTCAGGGCCAGCCCCAGCCATTATAAAAACCCTAAACAGAATTTGATTTTCCTCCTCCCTAATGGCTTAAAACAATATTGACTATTGTCAATGCTTGTTTGCCTTTTCTACTCCTACTATAAATCCAATATACCCATTGTCAATTTTATACGTTTATATTATACCAATGTCAGTCTGACGTATTTTTATTTAAAAAATCATAATAATAATAATCATGTATTATTGGCATGACTCTGGGAATCATGAAATACCTTTGGCATCCATCAAGCCTTGAAACAACTAAATGTACCACTTATACTTTGGATTGGCTATGATGTTAGCCAAAAGTTTGAAAAGTTTGAATAAAGTGAGTGTTTTTTTTTCACTGTCACTTTCTCTGACACTTCCCCAGATATTTTCTGCATCTTTTAAAATTACTCAATCAAGAAATAAAGAATCTCATTTTCGTTTACTTCTTTCTTGCTTTCTTTATTAGGAAGCTATTCAATGCCTTAAGCTTCCAGAATTTTTTGACAATACCTTCTATCTTCCAGTTTTCATTATTAAAAAGAAAATGTTATCCTTACTTATATATTTGTCAATTCAAAAGTTAGCTATATTTATTTAATTTCTTAAAAATATCACTATAGAAGTGATGACCTGAGTAAGTTGTAATAAAAAGCCACTAGAATTAGTAAAGTAAAGGATGATATTAGTTAGAATTATTAATAATAATTATCTATCTATAACGGACTAATTTGGTATTTGTATGTTGCAAAAATTATGCATTGTATCAAGAATTTGTTAGTTCAATAATATTAAAATGCTCTAAATTAGAGAAGAGAGCAAATTACAATCCAATTTGCTGCTTAATAAAAGTAGTATGGAGTCTGTATTCATACTCACCCAAATCATCTTTTGATGAAGGCTTTCTTGCCTGCACAGCTGTTGCTTTTATGTTTATTTTTTGCATCATATATATATATATATATATATATATATATATATATATATATATATATATATATATATATGCTAATTATAGAGTACTTCCATGTATTTATTTGTAATCAATTATCATAGAAATTCTGTAAACAGGATGTGGCTTAAGAACAGACTTAATGGCTGTCAAAGGTGGCCTTTAAGTAATTAAGATATTTTTTTAAAATATGTATTTATATACAATTTCTGTTTATGAGTACAATTCTTCATTGACAACAAAGAAATATTTAAATATCTCTAACAGAAATTGCTATATTTATGTTATGAAGCATAGGAAAAAATCTAATCATTTTAAAAATTAACTTCTTTTGAAATTCAATTTCATTTTAAATTAAATTAGCTTTTACTAGATTCTTAAACATATTCCTCATTAAAAACAAGGAACAACTGGTTTAGATTATTTTAAAGATGTTACACAATAAAAACACTTCTTTTGTATTTGACATAAACAGATGTCTTTGTCTTTTGGGGTCCTTTTATTTATTTATTTTTTTCATGCACTTGACATTGCTTTAAAATCAAGGAGCCAACACAGAATTCATGAGGAAAAAAGGAAAAAAAAAAAAAATGGAAAATTTTGAAACTATTCCAATATGGACATTTTAAATGTTGGACAAGAAAAAATAAATGGGTCAGACAACACTGGAAATCATAGTAAAAACAAGAATTTTTTAAAACTACATCAGATGGAGAAAAAATAAAATGGAGGCATATAGACAATATTTAATCATTATCCTGGTTGAAGAAAAGAAAAATAATGAACAAAACTGAATATTTGAACTTTATTCCCGAGTGTTCACCAAAAATGAGAAAAATAATTTCCAAAATATAAAAAAGGAATTTTTCTATCTCAGAAATGCAAAACAGAGCAATACCATCGTTATTTTATATTTTTCAATTTACTGAGGTTATTGAAAACAAAAAGAAAAAATGAATGAGAAGGAAAAAGGAAAAAAATTCCTTGAAAAACTATTATTTGTCCACCATTTGCCTCTTAAGGTTGGCTTTTTAATTTTTTTTAAGAAAGTATACGTATAAAGAACTGCAAACTTGTCTTTTTTTACAGACAACTTGCTTTGTAGCTTCTCAACACGTCTATTTGTCAGCTAAAAAATACACTGCTATTCTTCTGTATGCCACAACAGCGTCTCTTTGTCCCATTTCTTTCAATTCTGCAAATATTCATCATTTGCTGGTGTGTAATCCGCCTCACCTTCTATCAACATCTATTTTTCCATAATCATCATTAAAAAAAAAAAACAAGCTAATTTATTCCCTGCTTGCTTATATTTAGTTTAGTGGCTTATTTGTGGACCTCCTTTTTACTTATAATTTTATATGTAAATTTTGTTTTAAATTTTAATTATTTATATTTTTGTTCTTACTGACATTTTATAGGTAAACATATAAAAAATAATTCATAACTGCAAAGGTGGCACATGGAAAAATGTTGAAACTATTTCAATACGGACATTTTAAATGTCAAACAAGAAAAAAAAATTACATTTTTCATTTATAACAAATATCTTAAACATATTCCTCATTTAAAAACTAAGAAAAAACTGGTATAGACTATTTTTCAGATTTTATCCAATCAAAAAACGTTATCTTTGTATCTGAGATAAATTTTAATATTTGATGATTGATAAAAATGTATTTTTTAATTTAAAGAAAAATTAGTGTTTTCCTTTTGGCACAAAAAAATTTATAAAATGTTCATAACCCCTTCCCACAAAAAAATATAGAAATGCTTATAACCAACTGTTGTTGAAAATCTTAGAGCAGGGTTGGTAAACATATGGCATTTATGCCTAAGATGACACATGCTAATATTTACTTGTATGAAACAGATAAGTTTTTGTGGGGAATTTTAAAAAAATCTTTTCCTTCAATAATTTTTATTTTATACTAGTGTATATTAGTGTAATTTAAAAGCTAACTTTGTTTTTGTTTCATTTGTCTGTTTTTAGAAGGGTATATTTATGATTTGGCCTAGGGGTTAGAGTGTTCGCCAATGGCCCGGGAGACCTGGGATCAATCCCAGGTCGAGTCATACCAAAGACTCAAAAAATGGTACTTGATGCCTCCTTGCTTAACACTTAGCATTATAAGGTACGGATCAAGGGTAAAGTAGAGCAATCCAGGGAAGGAGTAGCGCCCTCCCCTACACATTGGTGTAGTAGCTATTGAAAAGGGAGCCTTCAGGTTACCCTCGACTATGGTCGCCAACTTTACTTACTTATTATTCATAAATTATTAATTTTTAATTCTCTTTTTAAAACCATTGATATTGATAATTTTTTAAACACACTTCCTAAAACATTTTTTTTTAAAACATTTTTTTTTCTGTTAATAGTAAAACAATAAATACATATAAGTACTAAAACTGTTTCTTTTTCTGAAAAAAAACCCCTCTTATTGTTCTTTATTCATTAACTTCCATTTTATAAATTATTTCTTATAAATGAAATGTGTAATACCTAGGACTCATCAATTCAAACAATTCAGAAGTTCTTAGTAGTCTAAAAATACCTCTTTAAGAAAGCTTTCAAGCATTTTCTTCTCTTTTTCCATTATATGATTTGTAAAATACAAATACAATAAAAATGATAATCAGCTTTAAAAATTTTTCCTATGGGCGTGTGAGAGAATTTTTTCAATAGATTATCTCTAATGTGAGCACACACTCTCAAAAAGGTTCACCACACACTGGGTTAAGGTGAAAAATTTGATGATAAAAATATTTTTCTCTTTGATAAATAAATTTCACAAAAATCTTACCATCATAATTTACTGATTTGATTATTAACCAATTTACTTAACTTATAGTCAAATGCTTCAACCATTGCATCCTCCATCTTTTATAGTAACCCTGTAGTATAACTAGAGTGTGTGCCACCTGGGGCAGCTCTTGAGTTTGTCATTCTACACAGCATATACACTACGTCCAAAGAATTTGGCCACTCTCAAAAATTTTTATTTCTCATCCTAAAAATGTTATTTTTCATGAAACAAGTTAAGCGCCACAATGCTTTTATTTATTATACTAAATACAAGTTTTCCTTAGCCATATTAAATACAAATTAAACTAAAAAATCACAAAAAACTTCTTAAACTTTTAATTCATCAAAATGACCCCCTTTGTCCACTATCATAGTTTCACAGATTCTTGACATTCTTTCCAACAAATACTGGAGGTAAACTGTAAATATTTTTGCTCAGCTTTCCTGCAAGATTTGCAAGAGTTGCATCACACTTGTGGATTGTTTAGCTCTGACTTTTTGATTAAATCCATCCCATACTGATTGCACTGGCTAAGACATTAGTTGAAGGACATGCTGTTCCTCTTTGCTTTTAATGTACCTCTATTTTATTATTATGCTTTGGGTCATTATCTTCCATGAGTACAAATTCTTGAACTATAAGCTCTGTTCCAGATGGTGCAGTATGCTGTGATAGCTGGTCTAATTCAATTTGCCCTTAACTTGGTGCAAATTCCAGACTTAGCAATTGGTAAAAGCCCCCCACACCATAACAGAGCCCCCTCCAGTCTTCATAGTTGGTATGGTATAAGAGGTTGCAGCTCTTTTACCAACTCTTTGGTACACACAGACCCTCCTATGTACCCAAAGATTTTGAACTTTTATTCTTCTGTCCAAAGAACTTCATTCCACTGCTCTATTGTCCAGTCTTTATGCACCTTGGCCCACTGCATTGCAAAACAATGTCAAAAGGCTTTAGCAATCTCAACAGTGGGTTCTTGATAGTAATTCTACCATATAGGCCAGCTTCACTGAGTCTTCTCCTTACAGTGGATGTTGACACATTTTTTCCTGACATTGATTTCATTGTACAGTGATGTTTGGAGCAGTCAGCCTTCTGTCATGCAAGCTGGTGACTCTGATGGAATTGTCCTTTGCATAGGTAAAACAGATAGTATCTAGCAAGCAGTAATTTAACACAATTCAAGTGGTAGTATAATGTAACTTTTGGAAAACATTTTATTCATTTATAAAAGAAGAAAAACACCTTCAAATCAATCTTTCAAAAGATATCTGATTCAAAGTTACTGAAGAAGACTTGTATTTAGTATTATAGATAAAAACACTGTGGTGCTTAATTTGTTTCATTAAAAATAACATTTTAAGGATGAGAAATAAACATTTTTGAGGATAGCCAAATACAAGTAAGTGGTTGTGTATATATATGAATAAATTTTTGGTTTGAAATCCTGTTGAGTAGTAGGGTGTAGCTCTGTTAAACTCTGGAAGAAACTCTCTATTGGAGATCATATTCCCTGATGGAGAGTTTCTTCCATTTTTTATTTTAATACAACTTATACAGGCTTATACAGCAGACCCACAATTGCCAATCCCATGTTACTCTACTGCAGTAACCTTTATTTATTCCTTGGTAATATTTCTAATTTAATTCATACCGTTGTCTATCTCATCTACTGTATCAAAGTATATTGGAGAACTTAACCAAGAGATTGAACACACATTACAAGAATGAGAACAATCTATCTCTATGAATTGATTAAAAAGTTCAGTTTGAAATTCACAGGATGTTATTGACTACAACAGACACCTATAAAAAACAGATCTTATAACAGTTGAAATGTTCTGATTATAACAACCAGGAAGTATCTAAATGCATCTGTGTATTATAATGATAATTCCTCATCTCAAAGATTCATTCAATTAAGTTTTCAGTTCAATACAAAGGACATTAGTGTTTATTAGAAATATTAGTATCACTTGTATCAACTAAGAGAATCCCCAAGTGATTACTGCAGGTTCACACACACACACACACACACACACACACACACACACACACACACACACACACACACACTGTTACACACACACACTGTTACACACATATGCATGTACATACCAATACATAAGCATAAATATATGCATGAAATACACATACGCATTGACGCACACTTACATATGTATGTATGTATATGCATGCGCATACAATTGTACATGTACACACATGCACACACATAGACACATATATATTCATACTAATATATATGTATACATACACACATGCACATTTTCAATGTTATTTTTTCTTTGATAATTCTATTTTGTTTACTTGCCTTTAAAATTTACATTTTGAAATTACTGTTGCCTTTTTTGTTGTCATTGTTATTATTTTTATTGCTGCCATTATTATTATTATTATTATTATCATTATTATTATTATTATTATCACTTTTATGATTTCCTTTATTCTTTTTGATCATGTGACTGTTTTAATTTTTTTGCAAGAGTTTTTTTGTTCCTATGCATGACATATTCTGCAGACTGGCTTCTTTCCAATGTAAGCAAATAATGCAAGGTTTTTTCTGTTAAGAAAAAAAAATTGTTGCTAAAAATGTTGCTGCATTTTTATTTCACATATTAATTTATATAAAGAAAATTAAAGCAATACAATAATCTATGAAAATGAGGATAATGACAATTGTTACTGGATTTCCATGGGTACAAATACTACTTTCTTATTCTAGGTAGAAGTGCCTGGGAGTATCATGTTTCTCTTATGAACAACATACTGTTACAACACTCTGATTCTAGACCAAAGTGTGCATCCATGTAAATGATCCCATCAATTTTTACTGGAACTATAATAATATCCTAATATATATATATATATATATATATATATATAAAGGGATATCTGACATTGCTTGGGGGTGGCAAGATAAGTGATAAAGTGTTTTAATGATATAATTTTAATGAAATATATATATATATATATATATACACACACACACACACACACACACACACACACACAAAATTCTATCAATACAGAAATATGAACATTACATAAATACTCAACAAAAAGAGTTTTCAAGAAAGTAGATCATTCAGATTCATTTTTCAGATCCTCTTTATGTGCAAGAAATTAATCTTTTGCAAATATATAAAGTTCTTTTTTCACTGCTTACTTGTGAACAGCTAACATGTAGCTGGCCATGTAAAAAAAACATGAATCTAGCTATCTATCACACCATTTTTAAGTAAAAGAAAATTGTACTTCATATTCAAGTCTCTGTCTCATTCTGATTGACTTGAAATGGTATATTTTACTATGCAATGACTGGAAATGGTATATTTTGCTATGCAATGACTTCCAGTGATCTCAGATGACTTTACATGGATTATTTGGAGCCTGAGGTTCAACTAGTATCAATGTAAAAAAAAAAAACTGGTACCTGGGACTTTCAATTTGGCTGTGATCCTCTGACAGACATGTCATTTCATATGTTTCCTGAATGCATTAATTCTAAGTGAATGTTACAAGCCTTAGCCAACTGGTAACAGGACAGAATGAAAGGATGTAGATTCATGCCTTTCTCAAGATCATTTGTACTAAGTGAATACCAGCAGTCTCGAACAAATTTATTACTATTTAGTTTTCTATACCAATACCTATTACTCCTACCCACAGGTATAATGGTTATTATCTTAGAAAGTGGGTTCAAGGATTCAAGTTTCTAAATGAAGCTATTTGCTTTCACTTTGCATTAATTCCCTTGAAAAAGCCATGAATCTATTTCTTCTTCATTCTGGCAATGAGTAAATATGATTGATTGATTGGTCTTAATGGCATATCAACCCGTCTAGGGTTATTTTATGTCTAGAAGTTATGGAATCATGTTTATTGTACATTCATATATACATTTTTTGCATAGTTGTTTCTTTGTGCACAGTCCTATTGAACATGAAAAACTACTCAATTTGAATCATATTTAATAGGTCTTACTACTCTGGTTCAGAATGAGTTTGGGAATAATGCCAATGAAGGGGTTCTCCACAATTCCTAGATCTCCATATGAGTAAATAATAGGATAGACTGATCTTTTTAGCCTTGCTACAGTTACTGGTCTTAGAGAAGGAGGACCCAATTCAAATTAGGTAAGTAAAGTTAGCGACCTTAGTCAAGGATGATCCAAAGGCTCCCTTTTCAATAGCTACTACACAGAGGTGTAGGGGAGGGCATTACTCCATTCCCGGATTGCTCCACTTTACCCTTGATCCGTACCTAATAATGTTGAGTGTTAAGCAAGATGGCATCAAGTACTATTCTTTAAGTCTTTAGTATGACTTGACCTGGGATTGAACCCTGGTCTCCCGGACCATTGGCGAACACTCTACTCATTAGGCCAATGGACTCTGCTGAAAATATCAATTAGGTATTGCATTCTGCCCATGTGGAGGGGTTGGGTAAATGCATACCCACATTAACATCACCCTTTGGCTCATTTACTGACTATATTTACTGGTTGGTTGGTTGGTTGGTTGGTTGGTTGGTTCATTGGTTGGTTGGTTTTGCAACATGTCAACCCTTGTTAGGTTATTTTATGATAAAATCAGTTTAACAATTATGATCTCCAAATATTTATGGTACCAAAATGAATCTTTACAGTCATTTTAAACAGGTAAATACTTCATACTCAATTGCAATATCAATGTTTTTAAGGGTCAATATATTAATGTACTTCAAAATCATTATCTCAAATAAATCTATTTGAACTACAGATGGGACCCTAACAGGTACTACCACTCTGGGTCAGAGTGGAGCTGAGCAAAGCAGGGGTGACTTTATACTCTCCAAAGCTCCAAAACTAAAGTCTCACTACCAAATGCAGTTTAGTGACATGCACAGAACATGCACAGGACATGCAGATAATGCAGTTGATGTATTCTAGGCTCTTTTGACTGGCCAGAATAATCATCAGCAAAATTTGACTCCAAACTGTAGTGACACAGTGAGTCACTCTTGTTTAATTTAAATTCTGTGTCCTTGCAAGACATTGATTAAGTGATTTTTGGTTTTTTTTATTCATAAATATTGATATATTAAAAACACCTGTGACTTCATCTTGAAATCCAATGGATGACGCATTAAACAGATAATAGAACTTCTCAAAAGACTTTTAATGCTAATGTAATGTTCTACATAAGATATCTTGCAATGATCCTAGCACTTCCAAATATTTTTGAATACTGGCAGTTGGGTTCTTATCTGTGTCATATTTTAAAGGATCATAATTGCCAATTGATAGCCATTTAATTCAGGGCTTTATTTTAAGAGACTCTTAAACTTGTTTTGGGCCGTATGGCTAAATACTGTTTAATTCCTATCACTTCCCAATTTCAGTGAGCATCTTCAGAGGCTTTGAGGTGCAGCTTCAAACACATCTTTCAAACTCTTAAATCATTTAAAGCTCGAAGACACACTAAAAATTTTATATGCCAATTAGATTATTGGTCTGTAATTTTTTAAACAAAAAATATTGTTATATTATTCCTTATAATATTGGGGGGCTTTGTTATATCATTTTCCTTTTATTTTTATATTAGCATAATTCCCATAAAAAATTTGAGTATTATCATTTAAGTATAGATTGACATTTTTGCCTAGAGTCAGAGTATCTGTGTACTTTGCCTAGAATAAAGAGCTACTTCCCAGCCCTCTGCCAAGGATCAGTGTAGTGTCAGTGCACTCTACTAAATTTGATATTTCCATATTAATTTTAGTGTGCTGTTCCAACAGCTGCAAAACACTGGCATAGTATAGATTTTACTTAAATACTTACAAAGCATATATATATATATATATATATATATATATATATATATATATTAAGTTTGACAGAAGCTACAAACAAAGAAACACACAGAAAAATCACACTGTTAATTATTGTGTACTGGTTCCCATTAAAATGCGGACATTATTGGTACTTCCAATTTAGATCTGTGCTCTCTGCCTAGAATGAAAATGTAGTATCTGCCAAGAATCAAAGTGTGAATTCTTGACAGTTCTGCCAAGGATTAGAGCATAAATCCTGAATCCTTATGCTAGCATCTGAGTGTAGTATCAGTTCCTTATTCTCAGGAGATAGATAGATTGATAGATAGATAGATAGATGCATTGATATGATTATAATAATGAAATTATAAAAGTACATCATTGCTCACATATGAAAGAGGATTCTATCCATCAAACAAATAAATCTATCACACCACTGTAGTAGACCTTAGTCGAAGGGATGAACTTGGCTTCTTAACCCTTAACAAGCCAAGTTCATCCCAGCAGGACATTAGGAAAAACTTCTGAATGAGAATAATTACACAAAAAAAAACAAATGAAAGGAGAAATCAAATCTATGCATTTCTTGTATTTTAAGTTAAATCCAAAATCTATTATACCAGGGTCTGTTAAATCAAAGGTTTATATATATATATATATATATATAGTCATCCACAGACAGATCTGTTTTGTTCTATCAGAACTCATCAGTGTGGCTAGACAGTATCTTCCCGTAGCTGGGATCGAAACCTGGTTGACTCAAACGTCAAACCAAAGCTTCTAACCATTCAGCCATGAGGAGATATTAGCTATATATATATATATATATATATATATATATATATATATATATATATATATATATATACGGCGCATAAGCAAAGACGGTGTTTAACTCAAAAAATAATCATTTCTTGTGTAAAATAAATATTAGACAAAACAGACTTATTGATGTACTTTCAAATATACATATATATATATATATATATATATATATATATATATATATATATATATATATATATATATAAACCTTTGTTGAGTAATGAGGTATAAATAAAAGAATAAGATGAATGAGATTGATTGTATTATAATGACGAGTGCTCAATATCAGAATAGACCATCTAAAAAGCTGGGGGTTTAATATTACAGTAAAAAACAACATTGATCAGAACTATAGTTTCAAGCAAGATGCAACTTTCAAGTAATGCCTGACATGATCTTCACAGGATCGTTGTGCTGGGCATAATCTTCTGTAGCTCATACCAGAATTTATAAATTGCACACTAAAAGAATAAATAAGTTAGTAAAACATACAAATAAATATTGAGAAAGCATTTATTAATCAGGGGTAGGGTTAGATAGCATTTATTCTCTCTTTGGATTTTGTGACCCTCTTTAAACTTCTTGTTCAACAGTTTGTCTGGGTGGGGAAAACATCAATATTCTCTATTTTTCCTCCAAGCTCAAATTGCAACTTTACAAAATTTATTTTTGCCACCAAATTCCTGCCTGATAATTGTGTTTTTTTGTGTTGTTTTTTATTGTTTTGTTTTTTTTTCATTTAAAAAAGTGAAATTAATAGTAACAGAGAGATAATAATGATTTTAGTTTTGATGCTGTCAATGTATGAGTAGTTTATTTTATCCATTGTTTATAAACAACTTTTTTCAAATATCATTTTTTTCTTATTCGTTGTATATATATATATATATATATATATATATATATATATATATATATATATATAAAGCAATAATAAGATGGAGTAAAACTAGTGATGATATATATAATAACAATAAAAAATTTCAAAGAAATAACTTTAGACTGTGATTGCTAATAACAAAATTTTCATACAAATTCAAGTATTCTTTTTCCCTGTCATAGATAGTTCCTGTTTCATTTGGTTGTGGGATGTTCAGTTGAGGATTTACCTGCTTATATGTAAAGTTCATCATATCTTTGCGTTTGTTTGCCCTTTCACAGTTGGCAATTAATTTTTGCTGGAGCTTTTTATTGCAACAACTATAAAAAAAAGATACCATAATGATATCAATAAAATGCTTCATTTGAAAAGCAATAACAATAAGAAAGAATAAAACTAATAATGAAATAATTGTAAGAATATCAAAAAATAACTTTAAACAATAATTCAAACAATAGATTCCTTACAAATTTGAAGAATTTCTTCCTTTTATGGATTAGTTATGTTACATACAGGTTCTTTTCTGTGAATTGACTTTCAACCCTGGCCATACATTTTATGTGACTGTCTTTTCTGCATTACTGTGACAGACCATGACTAGTGAGCTAAGTATTTACTGGTTGTCCCATAATTCAGGTCTTGTGCCAAAATTAAGCTAAGTATAATAAATAAAAAGCACTTCATTCTAATCTAAGTGTTGAAAAGCTAGTCACACAGATCAATTAATACTGAGTATTGAATTCGATCCTCATTAGATGTCCTACTCATGTGGGCAGGTGCCAAATCAAAGCTATACCTTTAAAAGAATTATTTCCATACTTCTAGCCTTGTGCCAAATTAAGTTGAGTATCGTAAGTTATAGGTGCCTCAGTGGTATAATGGTTAGCTAAGCTTGGAGACCATTGTTAGTGAGTTTGAATCTTACTGGGTTCCCTATATTTCTGGCCTTGTGTTACAACTCAGCTAAATGTAAATGACAGTGTACTTCACATGTTGCAATGGTTATTGAGCTACACTAGAAGAGCATTGTTAGTGAGTTCAATTCTCACTGGGTTCCCCATATTTATCCAAACAAGTATTCTTATTTTCATTGTCTTCACATAAGGATTTATACAGCTGTATGATCTCTTGGCACATATACTTTCCTCAACGCTGTTTTTAGTACCACTGTGTATTCGCAGAAATGAGTAGACAAAAAATGAACAAAATTTTTATATTTACAAAATTGGTACAAGTCTGAATGAAAGTATAAGTTTTTTTTCGTTTTTTAACCTAAAAAGCTGATATTTGTAGTGCTACTAAGAAGTACATAAACTTGGATGCTTGAACTCCGGCTGGGGAGTCCCCACTTTATTGTTAAACAAGGCTGTTAAATAACAGATAACAGTTTATGCTTTCAGCAATTTTTCAGCCAGGAACCAAGTAGAGAAGCCACATGCCTAGTGGGGATCAGGATTCTAAGACTTAAACTGTTTCACCAAAACAATGTTAAATTGGTCACTAAAAGGTTAAGAAGATATGGTGATGAGATTGTCATATGAATTTACCTGACTCTTGCACCATGATCAGGATGTAACACATAGTCAATCTTGATGCAAAGTACAGCTGGTTTGAATTCAAAATTTTCCTTCTTCTAGACTGGTAGTCTTACCAAGGTCAAAGAACCCAGTTTGTCCTACTATTTACTTATAGCTATAGAGAGAATTGATGGATTCATACCTTTCCTAAGGATATTAGTATGAAATGAAATGCAAACACCTTCATCAAGGATTTAGAGATGAAATGATAAAAAAGAAATTTTGAAGATTGAGTGAAAGGAAAAACAGTCACTTTCTTCAACATTTCAGTTGTTCATTTAAAGAAGCTATTTAAATGCAACTTGCATTGAGATCAAGGAATATCAAGAAAGTACAGATCAGATTTGCAAGAGTTGCTTAGTCAAGTTTCAGCTAGAAACTCTTGGTTTAATGGTACTAAGATGTGGGGCTTCTCTGAATACTTTTGATGGAATAATGATAGAAGAATGATAGACTAGCAACAATTCACTCATGGGGAAGAGATTGAAGAGATGAAAACAATTCTTTGTGTATGTATAGATAGCATGAGTGTCAATTGCTTACAGATTGTTTGCTCTTCTCTGGATCAACAGATTCCTTTCATTTTTAACTAGGAGGAAAGGGTTTGAAAGTTAGAACCTTTTAGATGCCAGGGATGAAAGGGTTACTACAAACCATACAGGGCCTTTTCTTTGAATGTAATGCTGATCATGTAACAGGGTTGCCAGTTAGATATATTCCAAATATTATCTTATACATACACACCCTGGAAAAGTGGCAGCAGACACCCATATTTGTTACTTTCCTCTTTGTTGTTCTAGACAATTTCTACTGGCCTCTTCTTACACACACACACACACACACACACACACACACACACATATATATATATATATATATATATATATATATATATATATATATATGAACAAATCAAATAGCAATTATATCTTTTATAACTAAAGATTGAAGAAAACAGTTGCTTTTTTTAGCATACTCTTTGGAAATTGCTGCATTGTCTCTTTTTACCTGCTTGATAAAAGTCTATGTCTGTTAAATAATAATAACTATAACAACAACAACAACAATAATAATAATAATAATAATAATAATAATAATAATAATAATAATTGAATTCTTGAGACTGTGGAGGCTCAGCACCAAAGTTATACCCATTATAATATATTCACTGGGCACCATACCCTAGAAATTTACAACGTTCTTCAGGGCAACTAGGTATTTCATATAATATTGACTCACTTCAAAAGTCAGCAATCCTTAGAACAGCACATATTTTAAGATAAATACTTAGTGGCTAAAGTTCTTGACCTGATACTGAGTTATGAACCACAATGTTGTTGTTCATAGGAATACTGTGCAAATCAATCAATCAATCAATCAATAATAATAATAATAATAATAATACTAGCCTAAAGATCAGAACTAGTGTTAAATAATAAGAAAAAAGAACTTGCAATTTAGTAGATTTTGTCGTTCCAACAGAACACAGTGAAATTTAAAGAAAGCAAAAAGATAGACAAATTCTTGCACCTTACCAGAAAACTAAAAAACTGTGGAACATGAGAGTGACATTGATATCAATTGCAGTTGGTGCGCTTGAAATAGTCCCTAAGGGCTTGGAAAAAAATCTTGTGCAATTGGAAATCAAAGGAAGAATCAAGACCATCCAGACCACAGCATTGTTAAGATCAGCTAGAATTGAGAGACAAGTCCTGGAGACCCGAGGAGACTTGCTGTCACTCAGATTCCAGTAAAAGATCACCAGCTTATGCTGGAGTAAAAAAACTTGCTAATAATTATAATGTTGTGGGTATGTTGTTGAGGAAGTGAACTGATATATTACCATAAAATTTCAAAAGAAAATATGTGAAAGTGACTGTCATTCAAGTAGTTATGAGAGAACCTGAGTTTAATTATAAGATAAGAACAAATACAAAGACAAATGTAGATATTATAATGCAAAGTATGTTGTTGTATAATGTGAGTAGAAATGCAGTAGATAGGTAAACTACTATTTAAAAAGATTTTCAAGGTGATCTTTCCATTGAAGGCTTGGCAGTGGTTTCAAATAAATCTCTCCTCTCCCCATTTCAGCTACACCTCTGGTATTTAGAAATATCTATGTCAGGAGAGTTTGGGTGTCATTTGACTTTAGTAGTAATAATGATCCAATTTTTGTATGTATGTTGACACAGCAAAAATTGCACATCATACCAAGATTATAGTTACCACAATAACATTAAAATGTTCAAACTTTTAGGATAAAGAACTTTCAAATTCAATTTTCAAATGATAAAAAGATAAGAACTGCATTTATATTTATCATGGTTGTTATAATTTCTCAAGACTGTTAAAATGATAATTATAAATTACTAATCCTTATTTATTCTTTTTCATTTTTATTCTATTTTTTGGGGGAGGGCAATTAATTCGAATATAAATTCTGTAAATAGGAAGTAAATTGACATTAAGTTTAATTCCCACCCCCATAGATAGCGTTTAAGTGAATTTAGTTTTGGTTTGGTTTGGATAAGTTTGGTTTTATGGCATATCAACCATCGTAAGTTATTTAATGCCAAATCCTTTTTATACATATATTATATATATATGATTTGGATTAGTTGGGTTTTATGGCATATTAACCATTGTAAGTTATTTAATGCCAAATGCTTTTTTTTTTACATATATATTAAATATATGATTTCTAAACACATCTTGTAGACAACATTTTTAAACAAACCTATGCTCATTTTTTTCCACACAGTTAAATGGTTTCATTTATTCCTAATACAAATAATTCTATTAACTATTTATCATTTGTTTACATGCAGTTAAATGCTTTCAAGTACTGCTATTTAACACAAACAATTCAATTAAACATTGTCACTTGTTTACAGACAGTTAAATGATCCCAACAGTTCTATTTCAAGCAATTCAGTTTTGCATTAGTTATTTGCACCTAGTTTAAATGTCAAAGTACACAGTTTAAATGCCAAATAGCTCTAATTGACTCATAGATAGCACCCTATCAGGTACTACCACTCTGGGTCATAGAAGACCTGGGAGTGATGGCAATGAAGGGGTACTCTGCATTCCCCAAAGCTCCAGCATTACCAGAGCCTTACAATCAGATTGTTTAGTGTCCTGGGGCTGTGGAATACACCGACTGCATCTCTACAGTCAGTGTATGCTATAGTCCCAGCTGACTGGGCCAATAAGTGAGTTAACTATAATAAAAATAATAGTATTTACCAATATCACTATTTTGTCTTCAGAAGTATCATAGTCTGCATAATTAAATAGAATGCAATGTTATCATAGAAGACAGGGTATTGGGTAAGGTGCAAGAACATGCAGGAAACTTGATGTCACTTATTCTGCCAGACTCACTGTAGTGTCTAATAATCTAACTATACAATGAACAGAACTTTTTCTATTTGTTTCTTAGTTTGTTCATTTGTCCATAACTTCTGCCCAGGGTCAGAGAGTAAAATCAGAACCTGTATCATTTCTGTATCATTGCTGGTTTACTGCCAAGTGCTTAAGGCATCCCCTTAAGGAGAGATGCTGACAGGAGTAGGACAATTTTTGTATCCACTCCCTATTGAAGATTAGGTAGAGCATCTGCATCAAACTAAATTTGTGTCACCTCCTGCAACTTGCAGAGGAGGGGAAGGTAAATATTCTCTGTACCTGTGGAAATATAATTAAAATACATTACAAAAAAATTAATTAAAATGTTAAAATAATCATCTAATTATACACTTGTCTTTTCATATTTTTTATTCTAAGAAAATATAAGATTTTATTCTTTTCAAAATAATGACTACTTTTATCATGATATCTTAGCATTTTTTTAAATAATCATAAGATTTCTGCAGGTACAGAGACTACATTTTGATCTTAAGCAGAGTGTACAAATACTACACTCTGATCTTAAACAGAAGTGTTGATCAATAAATAAAATCAGCCAAAAAAGGGAAGAATAATACTAGTTAATGATAATAACAAAATTATGCAAAAACTACGAGATTAATAATCATTTATACATTAATTCGCTTTTTATATCTATGTACCTCTGGTTCATGTGTCATACTTTCAATTATTAATATACATGGGGTACTATTTACCAACCCCTCCGCTCGGGCAGGATATGACACAAGGTCAATTTTTTTTAAGCGGAGTTTAACAGGTTTGAATTCAGAGTTTTCCTTCTCCTAGACTAGTTGCCTCACCAAGGCTGAAGAACCTAGTCCGTCCTACTATTTACCCATAGCTGGAGGGAGAATAAGGGGGTTCATACCTTTCCCAAGGGTATTTGCCCGAAAGTGAACGTAATAGCGCGACTGGAGTACGAACTCGCGTACTACGATTCCGCAGTTCATCGCTTTAACCATTACACCACGAGGACACCCCTTTATTAATATACATGGGGTATCGGTTGCTTTTGGGAAATTAAACACTTTAACCAAGTCTAAGAGAATATATATATATATATATATATATATATATATATATATATATATATATATATATATATATATATATATATAAATCCTGGAGGAATTATTTTCATAATATCAGCTCTATCTCATGTATTGAGCACTTTATTACGTTTTAGCTTAGGTAATTCTGTCGGTGTTTTTTCTTTTGACTAGACATACGTGCTGTTTGATTATTTTTCAAGAAGCACGTGTGTTTTTCGTCTTTTCTTTTTTTCAACATTTTTCTTCCCCAGATATTGATTTGTAGAATTTGCAAATTGTACAATCTGGGTTTTTTTTTATACCAACAGAATTATACATTTGATATAAAGATTAAATATATATACACACACACACACACACACACACTCTTATATATATATATATATATATATATATATATATACATATATATATATGAGAGTGAGAGGAGGGTAAATATGGCAAATTTGGATGGAAGGTAGAAAGGAGAAAGAAGGTTGTAGAAGAATGAGAGACCAGAGAGGAGAGTGAAGAAAGAAAAAGTAGAGAAGCGAAAGATTGAAGAAAGAAGATTTAAATTGGCAATATTGAAATACAGAAGAATTAAAAGTAATTGTTTTTACAAATTATTTTGCTCTGGTGTCACAGCGAGAATGTAATAAGTTTACTTGAAGGGCAACCAGAAGTAGCCCGGGTGAGAGGAAGAACATCATATATAACAGTATAATAAGAAATGTGTTCAATAAGATATTTCTTCAAAATTTATTCATTCATTCATTCATTTTATTTGCTTATTTTTACTTAGAAGTGTATCTTAGTAAAATGTTTACCTGAATAGTGTTTCGTAACGTTGCAAAATGAGTCAAATGTAAAGGAGAAATATGAATATTTTCCAAATTTTTTATTTAAAAAATTCAGATGTTTAAATGAAGTGAAAGGTAACAAACTTTTTAAAAATGTATATTTCTAAAGATTTTTTTAAAAATAAAAATGTAAAGATTTGCAAATTAAATAATGTTTATGTCAATGCATTTTTCATTCTATGATTCAAGGAAGATTTTCTGCAAGAAGGAGTGTTGCGAGTTAAATTCTCTCAGAATTGTTAGAAATATCAATATTTTCTCATGCAAAAATGTTTTTGGTCTTGATATTCATTTAGAAAGAGTGAAAGACAGTAAATTATTATTATTATTATTATTATTATTATTATTATTATTATTATTTACTCCATGAGTTTTTCACATCAGTTTTAGCTGATGGTCTTTCACTGGAGTTTGAGTGACAGTAAGTCTCCTCAAGTCTCCTCAAGTCTCCATGACTCTTCTCAGTATTCTGGCCGTTCTCAATAATGCTGTAGTTTGGATGGTCTCCACTCGTCCTCCTACCTTTAGGTCCTCCAGTCCCTTTAATAACCCCTTGGTGACTGTACCAAAAGCACCAATCATGATTGGTATAATTGTCACCTTCATGTTACATAATTCCATAATTTTTTTCAATTCCTTAGCAAGGTCAAGGTAATTATCCTTCTTTTCACTTTCCTTCTGTTTAATTCTGTGGTCAGAGGGACAGCAAAGTCCACTATTATTATTATTTCACACCTAGCTAGTTTTTCTCACCAGTTTTAACTGGAAGGTTTTCACTGGAGTTTGTGGGCAATGTTTTGGTAGTTGGTTGATATTCTAATATAGTCTGTTAAATATTCCTCTCTGTGTGTGCACATGTGTATATGTAACTCACACGAATATTATAGAAAAAGACTAAATATGAAAAGTGTTTTGTAGACTATAAAATGTATGTTGACTAAGTATTTCATGCAAGGTATCAACATACAGAAATATAGCAATGTATTCTCGGAGGAACGTGTCTTCTCCCATGTTGGTTATTTGTCTCTTTCGGGATTTGACGAAATTTCTGAGGCTATGTTTGAGACTGGAACAAGTCTAACCTAAAAGGCAGAACAAGAAAGAAAAAGTTCGCAGAATGTATACGCACCCATGTTACGCATATTGAGTCGTGTCTTACTAAGTGGTAAGGTCAAGCTGTTTCTGAAAGAAATGAAGAGAAAGAGAGTGCTGTCTCTGGAAGTCAAAATGTAAAAGAGTGAGTTTTTGGAAGACAAGAGTATATATTGGCAATCTTTGTCGTGTGGTCGGCTTCAAATGTGTGCGATAGAATCAAAGGTGCAGACGTAGTTGTGAGCACAAATCACGTGACTTTCCTGACCAATAGGTTCCCGGGACTGATTAGTTTACCGACATCCACCATCTTTGTTTCAAGTGGTATCATGGCCATTTTAAAATATAGGAGTATAAATCCTATAAGTCTGAGTGACAGAAAGTCTCCTCAGATCTCCAGAACTCTTCTCAGTATTCTAGCTGATTTTAAGGTTGCTGTGGTCTGGATGGTCTTGATTCTTCCTTTGATCTTCAATTTCTCTTGTCTCCTTTCAAAGCCCTTAGAGTTCCAAGGACAATTATTATCACTGTCACCTTCCTGTTCCACAGCTTTTTCAGATCTCTGGCAAGATCCAAGTATTTGTCTATCTTTTCGCTTAATTTCATTTTTACCCTGAGGTCCTCTGGAACAACAAAATCCATTATATTACAAGTTCCTTTTTTTTTTCCATGATAATTAAAATTAGGTCTGACCGGAATTGCATGATCCATTTGTATCACAAAATTCCAGAGGTTTTTATTGGTCTCATTTTCAGGACTGATTCTGGTTTGTGTACTTATTTACTAAGCTTCTAACTTATACGTAGCAAAAGGCCATATGAATGAGACAGCCAATGAGACTCAAACTCACAAGTGAAGGTTTGCTAGTCTAGCTTGCTAACTATTACTTCATCTGAGGTGCTCAGAATTCTGTTTTATGTATATACCATACGTTAGTATGGTCAAATTTTAATCTCTTGGGCAGGATGTTAAGCTAGTAAAAACAAACTATAATTTAATAAACGTCATTGAGAGGGAAACGTTAATGAACGTCTGGAATCCATTTGCTTGTACTACAAATGTAAATACAATATGATTTTTTATATTTTGATTTTCCAGTGACCATAACAATAATTCATTTTTAAAAAAGTAAGGGTAAATGGCTATCATTTTGGTTTCTTGTTTGATGTCTTCTTTATCCAATAAAATTTGAAAGAAAAAAAGATTTAGTTTAGGTAACCCAAAGGACACCTTGCAATAATCCAGTTTAGCAAAATACTTCAATGTATATTGAAACCCTCACCAAAATTCAGAATTTCCAAAAACTTATAGATTGAAACATTCCCCTTATCACATTTACCCAACCCCTCCACTTGGGCAGGATATGACTCCAGGTCAATTTTTAAGCAGAGTTTAACAGGTTTGAATTCAGAGTTTTCCTTCTCCTAGACTAGTTGCCTCACCAAGGCTGAAGAACCTAGTCTGCCCTACTATTTACCCATAGTTGGAGGGAGAATAATTGGATTCATACCTTTCCCAAGGGTATGTGAAATGCTATCAGTCTTGTCCAGGATTTGAACTCGTGTCGCCATGTCCACTTCCTACAACAATAACCATTACACCACGGGCATCTCCACAACACATTCCCCTTATAGGCTGAGTTTTCTCCTTGGTTAACAGAAAGAAATTGGTGACTAAAGGTCTAGCTATCCTTAGTTATGTTATGTTCGACAGACAGACAGACAAAAAAGACATTAAATGAACTGTGGCAGTAGTTATTTACTACGCTGAACTTAGTTATGTGTAGTGGTGACTGTTTTATTGTTTAGTGGATATGTTACTCTCCAATTTGTAGTGAGTGAGTGTGAATGAGAAATACAGTTATGGCCAGTTGAATGAAAATAGGGTTGTTCGCTCGTGTGTGTGTGTGTGTGTGTTTACATGTTAGTAAAGTCTATCAAATAAATGGGTTCATAGTTGGCCGAAGTAAAGAGGATAAAAATTTTGTCTTTACTTACATACATGGATATGTGTGTGTGTATATGAGTGATGGACCGTAAGTATGGGTCTTTGCTTTCATTAAGTCCGCACGTGTGTTTTCTTATGATCTTGGCGACAACGTGTAGCATTGATAAAAGAAGGTCGCATGCCCTTTCCCTTTGAGTCTTATGACGTGGCTCTCTGCTGTCCGTTCATGACCTCTCGTAGTCGATAAAGTCTTTTTGGTAGTGGACGGAATGAACTTTTGGCCGTGGAAGGAATGAATTGAATGTCCTGGTTGATTAAATTCGTTATTTATACTTTTGGGGGTCACTAAAGTGGATCAAAAAAATAGTTTTATTGCGGGTCCTAAAATTCAAGCGCGTAGACATTGCTTGACCAATCAGATTCGTATTTTTATTGTTTTAGAGCCTAGAAATTTTCTGTTAATTAGTTTCTGATTCGGATTTTCTAGAATGTTCTTATTCTATGTTTTTAGCTGATTGGTTGAAAAATATAAAAATGTAACTTTAATGTTAATGCGATTTTCATCTGAAATTTCAAGAATGTTCTTATGTATGTTTTTGTGGTTGATTATTTTAAGACTAAAAAAAACGTGTATTCTATATATGCCACTAGGGTAGAAGTATAAAGCACTCGGTGAGAATCGAACTAGTAATGAACTACTAGCCTAACTTACAAACTATTACGCCGCATGAAACGCCTATAAAAACCAAACGGGGCACAAAGCCACAAGTAATAATTGATCAGTGATATGTCGGGCCAAACATATAAGAAGTATTTGCTTTGATAATTATTAACCGCCGATCGTTACTTCTATCACAAAATTTAACAGATTCTATCAAATTATGATAATTTCTATTTTCATTATTAAATTATTTAGTTTATTATCAACATCCAAGAGCTATGATCATAAATATTGAATTCAGCTGGAACCAAAACAACTTCGGGCAATAAAAGCTAAAATCGCTGAGCATACTGGCCCATTTTTCTTTCTTTCTTTCTTTTTAAGTAAATGAGGGAATTAGATACTTTGCGTACTTGCTGACTGTAATCTGTACCCACATTTACTCCATATTTCATGGAAGGTATCATATCATTTTATTATGGAAAGTACTACGAATTGAATTTTGCGTATCAGGGGTACAAATTTTTGAAGGCTTTCAAGTTTTAAGAAACTTGAAAGCCTTCGAAAGCCTTCATTACTCCTGTGAGATACAATTAAAATAAATAATACATTAAACTTTATAAATATATCTTTAATGTTGTCCTTGATAATTTTTATAGAGTTAGTAAAGCGTACCTTGCTTCTTAAAAATATGTACCACTGTATTACCATGAGAGAATACCTCTATGGAATTGGAGCCAGATTATTATGAAGGTCAACCCGCTTTTAAAAACAAAACAAAACAAAACAAAACAAAAACAGAATTTTAAATACGACTGGGACTAGTGGATAATACGCAACTATCTCAGCAAGGATTTAGATCCTATTATTATTTTTCTCCTTGTTAGTTTTTCACACCAGTTTTAACTGGAGGGGTTTTAACTGGAGTCTGAGTGACAGAAAGTCTCCTTAGGACTCTTCTTAGTATTCGAGCTGATTTCAGTTGTACTGTGGTCTGGATGGTCTCGATTCTTTCTCTCATCTTTTGTTCCTCCAGTCTCTTTTCCAAGTCTTTGGGACCGTTCCAAAGGCGCCAACTATAATCGGTATTATTATCATTATCATTTTACTTCCTGTGAGTTTTCACACTAGCGGTAACTGGTGGTCTTTCATCAAAGTCTTAGTGACAGCAAGTTTCCTCGAGTCTCCAGGACTCTTCTCAGTATTCTAGCCAATCTCAACAATTTTATAGTTTAAATGGTTTTCATTCATCCTCCTATTTCCAACTCTACCTGTTCTCTTTCCAAGCCTTTGGAAACCATTCCAAACGCACCAATTACAATTGGTGTCACCGTCATCCTCATGTTGTTTTAAAGGCATGTTGGATTTTTCGAACCTGGGATGCTTGGTTCATTTCCTAAGTAGATAATAGTTACACCATGTGGGTAGTAAAATAAGATAAAACCCTACCCGATAATTGGGATATTTAAGTAGTACCGAAATAATATATTTTTAAGGCTTGTTGGATTTTTTAATACCAGACAGTTTTTTATTATGAGGTTCAAGCAGTTATGTGGTTTCAAGTAACTAATGGTAATTATTTGTAATCAATTATAGCTTCAAGTAACTATTTGTTATACTAATAATCTATACACAATTTTACGGTCTCAAGTAACTATTCTTATTCAATAATAAAAGTAAAGTTGACGACCTTAGTCGAGGGTAACCCGATGGCTCCCTTTTCAATAACTACTACACCGAGCTGTATGGGAAGGCGCAACTCCATTCCCATGATTGATCCACTTTAACCTTGATCCTTACCTTATAGTACTGAGTGCTAAGCAAGGCGGTATTAAGTACCATTTTGAGTCTTTGGTATGACTGGACCTGGGATTGAACGCCAGTCTCTCGGATCATTGGCGAACACTCTACTCATTAGGCCAACAATATTACTATTTTTATTTGATGTACACAGTTATATGATTTCAAGTATTCTTTTCTATTACTAGCCGTTTTTAAACAGGTCTATTTGACCTATATATGGGATCCTAGCTGGTAATACCACTCCGAATCAGGAGGGGGGAATCTGGGTGTATTGACAACGAAGGGGTAACTCCACATAGAGGTTCAGAACTGGAGTCTCACCCCCAATGCAGTTTAGTGTCATGCCTAGAATACCCCTTTTTTGGTAGGAGGTCTCATTCATCTTTAGGAGATACAGTAGTGTTTTATAAATTATTATTATTATTATTGTTGTTGTTGTTCTTGTTCTTGTTGTAGCAATATCAGAACATCTGTCCTATGATTGGGATTTTAGGCTGTATTTAAATAATAATAATAATAATAATAATAGATAGATAGATAGATAGATAGATTAGTATTATGTAGTAATTTACTAAGCTTTTTACTTAGATGTGACACAAGGTCGAATGAATGAGGTACGCAGTGAGATTCGAACTCACTTGTAATAGTTTGCTTGTCTAGCTTGCTAACCATTGTACCACCTGAGGTGCCCAGTAGTATGTATGTATGTATGTACATATTTATTCAAGCCCCACACCTTGAGCAGGATGCGACACATGGTCAATTTTAAGTGGAATACAATTGGTGTGGAATTCAGAGTTTTCTTTCTCTTAGAATGGATGCTGTACGAAGACTGAAGAGTCCAATTTGCCCTATAATTTACACATAGCTGGAGTGGGATAAAGAATAGTTGGATTCATACTATTCCCAAAGCACTATGTGAAAATGCAATCAGCTTCTCCCTGGATTTGAACTTGGGACGCTTGGTCCATTTTCTACGACAATAACAGTTACACCACGAGAGTAGAAAAATAAAATGAAACCCACCCAAAAATTGGGATTTCAACCAGTTGTGCTGAAATATTTGGTGGCCATAGCTTTAGCCGACCATAAACAACGACAGATAGACAAAAAAGACGTTTGGTGAATTGTCGAAACTTTATGATTAGAAATGGCGATGTAATAATAATTACAATAATAATAGTATATTGTTATTAGTAGTAGTTTAGTGTTAGAAATGGTCAGTCTGCTTTTTCTTTCTTTCTTTTTTCTTTCTTTCTTTCTTTTTTCTTTTCTTTTTTCTTTTTTTTTTTTTTTCTTTTGCAATATTTTGTTTCTCTTGTTTTAACCCTTTCATCATTTTTTCAATTAGATATTTTTCTGATTATTTTTCGTATTATTCTTTCGTTTGTCTTTTTTTTATTGTTTTTGTTCTCGTCATCATCATATCTGATATCGCATATGTTCACTCTTTCAGGGATGTAACGTATATGGAGAAGAAAAGGATTACAAGACTTAACTATCATTGAATCGAACGCAACTTCAAATGGCAAGCAGTGGTCCCCCGTCTGTCTTGGACAGACGTAACCCCAACCCTGACAGCAACAATCTAGTTGTTGATAGAATAACGCGACGACGTAGCCCTGTACGTCCTATTAAGGGAGCAGGCTCTGATCAAATCGTCCCGCGTATTGCGCAACCGTATCGGACAAGCTTCTCGGCTGTGGTTTCACTACCTCGCCACAACAAACTCCCGGATGAAGTAACCGCCGCTAATATGACCCTAGATAAACTCCGCACCGATCACGGTCAATTAAAAAGTGGCCGCCGAGGCGTCAGCCCTAGGCACGTAACTTACGATACCACCGTTAAGGTGAGGCACTCAGATACTGAAGACAGCCTCATGACTAGCCTCAGTGGACAAGATTCGAGCTACAGTCCGCTCGAATCACCTAGGGACAGTTCGGACATACTGTCTCCGCTTTCTGCTATGTCATCTGAATCAGAAAAGAGCTGTCCACAGCTTCGATCAGGCAGCCATGAAGTATTGAAAGGAATTCGTAAAGGCTATGATAGTGCTTCTGTTGGTGCCGGGGATCGTCTGACCCCAAATCACAACGTAGGTTTCCTCACCCCGGGAGGACCAGGTTCAGACAGTAATGTCAGTAAAACGAACATAAGCAAAGATTACGTTTATGATAGAACTATAAGTTATAGAATGGCAATTCAAGCACAGTACTCTGATGAGGTTAAAAAACTCGCTGAAGCGAAGGTGGAGGAAAAAGTGCTCGAAGAAGGAGCACAAAGTTCGACCGACGATGCGAGCAAAAGTGAAATGAGTTCACAAGCTCCTACTACACAAGGGGCCGCTCCCATCGCCGCCTCCGCCACAGACGCCAGTTCCTCAGACTCCAAACGCACCGAACCGCATTTCTTGAGTCACGCCAAGAAATCACTAAGTACCAGTGTCGGCAATTTCTTTCGACGTCTATCGCCGAACGTTAGAAGAAGAACAAAACATAAGAAGAGCTCGTCTAATGAAGGAAGCGCTCAGAGCTTGAACACCAGTGACTCTTGTTCCATTGAGAGCGATCCATCCGGCCATCCTTTCCACCGTTCGAACAGTAAAACCCGAAGATCCTTCATGAAGTTCTTCGGAAAGATGCACAACCGGAAAAAGTCTCACAGTTTAAGGTCCGTTGGCGACAACAAACCTACAAAAGAAGACGAACTGGACTGCTCTCAGTCCCAAGACATTAAACAATTCGATTCTTCAACCCAACGCATACTGAAATCAATCGAACAGAACTCTATGTCGGACAAGACGATCTACCAGAAATTCAAGGCAAAGCAACCTTCTACTACTGGAGGCGACTCGAGCAGCAAGAGTCAGGCCGTGCGTCCTATCCAAGCTACAAATAAAGCGCTGTGTAGCAGCCCCACGGAGCCCAACCACACAAATAAAGAAAATGAACTCAAATTATTGTCCCTCCCTCTGAAAGCGTCAACCCCTGATAATAAAAATGCACCTCAAACCAACCTGAGCCCCCAAAGCACGACAAGCACAGGTGGGGCTGTGTCGTCCTTGTATGCCAACTCCTCTCTGTCTGACCAAAACCAATCTGTCGATGACTTCTCGTTGGCTGTACACACGCCAGGTAAGTTTCGTGTGACCTTTGCGCTCGCTTGTTTTAAGGTATCTGTTTATTCATTCATTCAACAGTTTACTAATGAATTTCTGCTTCTACTTAACCTTCTTTTTCTTTCTCTTAAAAAAAACGTCTGTACTGGTAATTTTGCTTTTACATAATTATTCCTTTATTTCATTGTTATTTGTTAAAATTTCCCATGAGAGAGGGTCATATGACTTTTATGTGATCATCTGTTGGAAATACCGGATTTGATCTGAGAAATGTGGAGGTGTAAAAAAGAAATAAGATCAGCATCAGGTAGCCTTACCACAACGCCCCAGGCGGCACCTTCCCCTCTTCTAAAGTGGTAAGGGTTGAGTTTTTTTCAGGTGCCTGAGATGCCTCAAAAGGGGAATACCAGTGGAGCCAAATTACTTGAAGACTGTCCGCCCCGAGTAAGATTTGCTTCTTTCAGAGTTCCAACATTAAATCGACCTTGTGTTATATTTGGCTGTGAGGAGTTGTGTATATATATATATATATATATATATATATATCAATGTGGTTAAGAAATATTCAGAGTATAGGAGAAATTTGTCATTATAAGAATAAATTACAACTCTTATTTCTTAATTCCCCTCTACACACACACACACACACACACACACATATATAAGAAAAAAGGAAGACAATACTGAAAATTAACTTGACATGCTTTACAATTGGGTTAGCTTCATTGAAAAAAAATGTTTTAAAGATAAAACATTACAAAGCATCTCATTTCTTTCATCCTTGTCATGCATGCACTTGATTATAGCAAAATAAAATTCATCTATTGGTGACACTAACCTTTTAATTACACATATCAATTTGATTTTCTATATTGTATTCCTTTCCTCTTACCATTGGATCTTATTCAAAACTTTACCCATTCATAATGATATCCAGTAATGTCGTTAAGAAATATTTGATGATACTGTCTACATGAAACTTGTCATCATATAAATGTATTTTTAATTTCAACCACTCAATTTTCGTTTTTCAGCACTATCTCAACCTATTTCATCATATATATATATATATATATATATATATATATATATATATATATATAAAGGAATGACTAAAAGACATGAAATGTAAATGTTATTCAGCTTATTTATCACTCTTGGCTCATCAATTCTTTAGTTTCTTTAACTCCAACAAAAAAAATTTTAAAATCAATTTAAAAATCAAAAAAAGAAACTGTTTTCTTTTAACTCTTACAAAAAATTCAATAAAAATTCTAAAAATTCATCTTCTTAGTTGGGCCAAGAACCTTTCAGCAATCCCTCATACATTTTTCATAGTTATCTCTCAGGAGTTGAGGAAGAGGATGTGTCATGGTTCTATCATTTTAGGGTGCACAGATGGCTTCGAAGACATAAAGTCTAACATGCGCTAACAGTTGCAGATGTTTTTAAAGCAACAGATACCATTCTATGACTCTGATTGGAGCAGCAGAGAATGGTGATGGCAGTGGTCAACCTGGAAATCGGATCCTGACATCCTAAAGATGTACTGGATGAATCTTTCAAAGGAAACATTTTAAAGATTCCTGGGTGTAGATTTAGTTATTTTAGGTTGACTCTGATGATATCCTGAAAGATTTTCCTTAGGTATTATCAATTAGAAGTGTCATATGTTATCATATAAGATCTCCCAATTATAATTGATATTGAAATATTATTGTTACATAGGATAATCATGAGAGACTATCAGCCAATAGATGGAAGCAAACAAACTGTAGGGTGACCATTTAGTGAAGAAAGCAATCAACAACAACAAACTTCTTCAACATAGACCATAAATGTTAATTTTCTATACAAACCTTATAACTTTGTAACTCAAGGTATGAAGTTGTATTTTATGTCCAGGAGCTGTGAGGTGTGATGCAGACATATTGATGTCTACTCTTTGAGCCTTCATTTCTGCATCTCTTTCTGTTTTTTAAATCTTCCTTGACTCTCTAACAAACTCTTTAGATTGCTACAATTTTCAAGTTTGTGACTTCTTGGTCTATGATTTTTTTCAACTAAATCAGCAAGTTTGCATATATACATATATCCCAGCGGATGTAGCAACAAAAGCCTGGGAATACTCATATTTCTAATACTGAAACATTTTGAATTGGAGTTTTGAAATTCCTTTTAAATATATACATCATTCTTTATATAGGTGTCAATAGGTGATCTTGACACTTTTCTTTCCTATTTCATTTAACCACATAAAGAAAACACTAACTTGCAGGTTATATTGTATCCTAATGTTATAGTTGATATTAACATAAGTGTTGTGGGTTATTCAAGTTTGGAGTTTAATATTACTAAAGGGTCACTATTCTTTGTAATAAAAAAAAAATTTCTCATTGCTTAACTATCACCTAATGGCAGAATTTCAAAATAAGCACCCTAAATTTTTTATTTTTGATGTTTTTAGCATGAATTTTTTTTTTTGTTTATTATTTTTTAAGCAGCACAGATTCAGATTATAAAAAAATGTAAGTTATTTTATTAAGTCTTACAAGAGGGTTTTGATTTTAGATGTAAGTACACGCAAAAAAAACCCCTGGCCCCTGGCTTTGATTCCAGTATCATCCTCTCCCACATGATTATCTGCCATATGTGAATAAGAAGGTTCAAAATAAGAAATTGAATATCACAAAAGAGTTGTGCTGTCATCTCTGTGGGGAGTGACAGTATTTGAAAGGAAATACTAAAGTCTGACACCAGACATAAACTCAGGGCTGTTTTAGCATAAACATAGATTGCAAAATGAAACCCCTCTTAAGATTTGTTAAAATAACTTCATGAATAATTTTTTTACCATATAACTTTCCATAGTTCATTATTTAAAAATCTGATGAAATGTATGCAAAAAAAAAAAATCAAATAATAATGATAATGATAATAACTTTTGATACCTTATTTGGCTTATAACCATTGGGTACATGGAAAAATCTTCTGTTCACATTGCCAGAGAAACAATTGCAAAAGATATTCAACAGAAAAAAAATCAGTGAAAGATCACTTGATAAAACTACTTTCTGCCTTGATGATGGCTTTAAGAATGGTTTTGATCAGACGGTTCTCATTCATGGTAGCCATTGTGATTATGATGGTGGCTTTCATCTAGTCCTCAGTATTGTAAGACCACTGGACATTACTTTATTTAATGGCATGTCCATCTTGACTCTATCTACCACAGATGTAGTAATCCAGAGAATTTAAATATAGTGACCTAGAAGAGACCACATGAGAATGAAACAATCATGAATATCCTTGTCCAGCCAGTTGTTATATAATTATAATTCATAAAAAAAAAAACTCATTTTTTCCTATTGTAATTATCTCCATTGTCATACTAATTCTGTATCATCACATGGTCAAAAATAAGGGGTACTTTAAAGTTCTCAACCCAACCTCAAAGAAATTGACCCTGAGCTATAAAACATACATATTGATATACATTAATACTGAAATCTGATACATCATTTCTCAAGATTCTTTAATTCTTTTTCTTCAAAAAGTCTTTATAATTTTTTAAGTCATTCTCTTCTTGATTGTCCCAGAACCTTTTCAGCACCCCTTATATGTACAAGTTCACTATTTTTTAACACTTCACTGTATTATCTTCATAAAGTTAGGAAACACATGACCAGTATATTTCATGTGAAATTTATAATAATATAAAATTTATCTAATTAGTATTACTTTCAAAAAGAAGTTTTACAATGGCAATTTTGGAATCAGACATTGTCTTTGAGTAAGTACTTATTATCCGACTTAAAGACAGGATTTGGGGTTGAGTAAAACCAAGGGTGGAGGTGCTGACAAAGCATTATAGCTGTAAGTAAATAATAGTTATTAGAACTTTAATTAGTGAGTAGTTAGTACTTGAATCTAAATCCTCAAGTGCTTCGAGATTTTTAATCAATGAAGTAAATTGCTTTGAAGTTTTGCTGTAGACTTTGTGTTTCTTTTTCTTTCTTTTTTTCTTAAACTTGTTAAAAGACTGAAGTTATTTATATCTATAGTCTAAGTGACCTTGTATAAAACTTTGACTTCCACAGCCAAATGTTTCCTTCTTTCTTTAAATTAACAGTAGAACCAAGTTCCTTAAAAATCTATTTTAATTTGTTGTACTCATTCAACTGTTTTTTAGTCTCTTTTGTTCTTATATAAATAGATGTGTATACATATTAGCTGTAGGCAGTACATATTTTAATCATTCAAATTGTTAATATAATGGATATATCTATGAAATGCTAATTAGAATCCTTTAATCCTTCTTAAATAGAAGCTGGTTTAGTTTATTTTATAACATTTCAACCTCTTATGGATTATTTAATGTCAAAATTAGATTCATGATTACAATCATAGCTACGTTTTCAATGTTCTATTTCAATTTTTTTTTAATCCAATTTTTTATTTGACTGTATTAAACCTGTGTTTGTACAGTTAAATGGTATTAATTCTTATCTAATACTAATAATTTATACACAATTTTATGGTTTAAAGTAACTATTTCTATTCAATGATTTTAATGATCATTTTTACATACAATTATGTGGTATGAAATGTTTTTTTTATCCAATGCCAATAATTTTCAAGCAATTATATTGGTTTCAAGTAACTAATAATTGTAAACAATTATAGCTTCTAGTTACTATTATTAATAAAAATAATTCATAGTCATATGATATCAACTATTCTTATCAAATACAAATAATTTGCATACAGCATTCATATCTAATACTAATTATTATATGGTTTCAAGTAATTATTTATATTCAATAATAGTCATTTTTTGGCCAACAGTTATAGGGTTTCAAGTAAATTATAATCATCCTAAGGTAACAATTATAGCCTCAAGTAACTATTCTTAATGCAAATAGTTTGCACACAGTAACTTGGTATCAAGTATTCCTATCAAATACAAATAATTTTTGAACAGATCTATTTGACCCATAGATGAGACCTTAATAGGTTTTATTATTCTGGAACAGAGTGAACCTGAGAATAATAACAACAAAAGGGGTACTTTGCAGTCCCCAGAGCTATTGTTTAGTGTCATACACAAGACCCTAAATAGAAACATATCTATATATCACATAAAGTATATATGTAACTGTAACCCAGCACATCATTGTTAGATTTTTATTACAGAAATAAACTTAAAATGTTCTTACAGAATAAAACAATTCCCAGCTCAAATTTCCAATTGGATAATCATTTTGTAGGGTCAGTGTTTAAACAGAACATCTTTTTTAATCCATTTAAATTCTCAATATAACTAAGAAAACAATGAAATGCTTTTTTAGAATTCTTAAATCCTTCCTTAATAAAAGTATCAATATCATTATGGACTTCTGTTACAATGGAATTCCACAGTTTCCTTATATTTGTATATATATATATATATATATATATTTGTAAATACATACACACACACATACACACACACACATATATATATATATATATATATATATATATATATATATATAAGTAAAATTTACCATAGGAGTTTCACCATCCCCAACATTTCGATGTAGGGTAAGGCACTACTCCTTTCCTTGGATTGCTCCACTTTACCCAGGATAATAATGATATTTGTTTTGATTATATAATGGTCAACTATGTATCATAAAATTCAGGTATCTTTGGTACAGAAGCAAATGAACTTTATCTTATAATGCTGAGTGTTAAGCAATGAGGTATCAAGTGCTATTTGGACTGAAACCCAGTCTCCCAGGCCATTGGCGAACACTCTACCCTCTGTGTGTGTGTGTGTGTGTGTGTGTGTGTGTGTGTGTGTGTGTGTGTGTGTGTGTGTGTGTGTGTGTGTTTAACTGTAACCCAGCAAAATCAGGGCATCATAATGAGATTTTGATTTGAACAATAGACTTGAAATTCAAATATTCAAAGTTGGAAAATAAAGCAATTTCCAGTTGAATTTGCAACTGAAAGATGATTTGGAGATCAGCATTCAGAAAGAAAATCATTTTATAATCATCTAAATTCTATATATAATGGAGTTTACTGAGAAATACTAATTAGAATAATTCATAACTTCCTAAATTACAATCAATATCTTCATGGACCACTGCGTGTGTATATATATATATATATATATATATATTTATATATATATATATAGAGAGAGAGAGAGAGAAAGAAAGCCTATGGGTCACCCTAGACCAAGATGTGTACTTGTTTTTGGAGTGCTAGATATTCATACTTATGGTTAAAATTTTCAATGCTTTGAATTAGGAATAAATAATACCTAATGTTATTTGTTTTGATTATATAATGTTCAACAATGAATAATAAAATTCAGGTATCTTTGGTACTGAAGCAAATTAACTTTTGATAAAAAAAAATTGTTCAGGATGAACATATTTGGATGATACTGTTTGATAACAATATTTCTGGTAAAAACAGACTGGATACATTCCATTAAGACAATTGATAACAATTGCTGCAGTTTATAACAAGTAAAGACAATTTTTGATCATTTTATATTTGGTAGGGTACTCAATAGTATTAGATGCAGTAGTTTTCTTCTTGTACCCATGACATTTTTTTATGATAATTTCCAGCCCTCTTATAATTTTTGAAGAAAATATCAATTGATGAATGATAGTGATTCAATTTCTTTGCAATATCATGAAGTGACAGTCTATAATCATTGTATGCTACAATTTGACTTTTTGAATTCAGCCAATTGCTAACTAACCATTAGTAAAGGACTAATCACAAATTACTTATATTAAATCAAGGAAAAGTAAATTCTAAAAAATGTCCTAATTTTTTAAATATTTCTGAGAATTTTTGTTTTAGAAACTACTACTAAGGAAATTTTGATAACCATAATCAAGGAAAGAAAGCACTTCCTATGTGTTAGACACACATAGGAAGTGATTACTTTCCTTGATTATGGTTATCTTTTGAAGTTTCATCAAAATTTATGGCAATGATAAAAAAATTGTTCATTTTTTTCATTTGTTTTTTCTTTTGTCCAATACTGCAGCTGTATATTTCCTGTTAATGTCAATGGTTGAGGAGATAAAAGCCAAACTTTTTATTCTTGAGTTTTAAGGCAGACATAATTATTCTCCTGCAGTGTGACCCTGTGCCAGACTAGGTCAAGCTAATGCAATAACTAGGTAAAAAAAGACAAAAAACTGTGAGAGTCTGGAAATGAAATGATATTTGATATCTTGAATATTAAAGCTTACCTGTTTTAGTAATTCATCTGTTTATTTACTTTGCTGAATCTCTCAAATGTAATTTACGTACCTACAAGAATCGATGGTGTAAGACAAGAGTTATAAAAGCACATGATAAGGTTATGCATAGAAGAAATTGAAACCTGTACAAAGACGAGAATGACAACAAAGTAATAATGAATAAAACTTGAGATTCACTAACTGCAAATTATTTCTTTCTTTCTTTCTTATGAAAAGACTTATATAAAACATGTACATGCACACACTGATGCATATGTGTGTATATATAACATAATGAGCCAACTAGATACTATCAAAAAAACCCACTCCAAATAAATAAATAAATAAAAACTCACCTCAACTCACAGCAGCATACAATCAAACACAAACTCTGAAGACGACCAGCGAGATGGTCAAAAGCTCTCGGACTAATATGGGGCACTTTCTTTACCACCTCAACATAGACATAAGGAAAATAATAAGTTTTGAACATCTTCACTTAAAGATCCTAGAGAGAAAATACTCTGCGGCCTTCAATAGAACAGGCTTAAATAATGATTTGTTGCCTAAGTACACAATATATATATATATATATATATGATGCCACATTATACATATATATATATGTATATATTCACACACTTATATGCACACACACACACACACACACACATACATACACACACACACACACACACACATATATATGTGTATGTGTGTACATGTATGAGTATATATATATATGTGTGTGTGTGTGT